>OX639993.1:94820737-95420737 GCA_951828415.1 Anomoia purmunda | reverse complement strand
TGAATGGGATAGTCGGGCATCCAATCGCTATGATCGCAAAGCATGGCCATCTCGAGAGTCACATCAGATAGGCAGGACAAACGTTTTAAGCCTCCCATTGGTAAAATCTGAGGATGTTATCTTACCACCACTACACTTAAAGCTGGGATGCATGAAACAATTTGTAAAGAAATTGGATGTTAATAGCGAAGCTTTTCTTCATCTTAAAACTGTCTTCCCAAAATTAAGTGAAGCTAAAATAAAAGCCGGTATTTATTAATTTGTTTTCATACCTACTTGTTTTTTTATTTTTTTTATAATATGTGTATTTAGGTATTTTCTTTGGACCTCAAATTCGCAAAATTATGAGCGAAGTTACCTTTATGAACAAGTTAAGCTGTGTTGAGAAACGTGCATGGAAGAGTTTTGAAGCGCTATGTGATAATTTCCTTGGGAACAACAGAAGCGACGACTACATCTCGGTTGTAAACGAATTTTTAAGTGCATATGGTGAAATGGGTTGCAACATGTCGATAAAAATTCATTTCTTGCATTCGCATTTGGACTTCTTCCCACATAATCTGGGCCAGTTCAGTGATTAACAAGGCGAACACTTCCACCAAGAAATGGCTAGGATCGAAAAACCTTTCGAAAGAAAAAACAAAATAAATATGATGGCAGAATATTGCTGGTCAGTACAACGCGAAACTGACGATGCTGACCTAAGGAAAAAACGGGCAAAAAAGCACTTTTGATCTATATATTTTCATTTAATAATATTTATTAATAAATTAAGTTCGTTGTACATTTTTGCGAAAATTTCGTTCTTATAAAAAGTAATATAACTCAGTCACTTTTTGACCGATTTTTTAAACGAAACATTCGTTGAACTCGGTATTAAACGTACTCTTTGAATCTAATCAAAACTTATTTTGTGTTTTTATAAAATAGTGTGTGAAAATATCGCCAAAGTCAAAAAAAGAAGAAAAAGAGTAGTAAAATTTAAGTTTGTTGTGCAAAAACAAGTAAATTTCTTCAGCTTTATTAAAACGTCTATATATCTTTCAAAAGGTCTTCTTTCTTAAACCGTTCTTAGAATGAAAATCGGTTGTAAATTAGCTAAAATATGGGCTAAGAACTGTGCAAAAGCACGAAAATTTGGGTTTTTAAGGTTGAGTCGAGATTTTGAGGGGATTTGACAAATTCCAAAATTGGATTCTCGTTCTACTCGATAAGACCTACAAGAAAAATAACATCACTTCCCAGGTATTTTTGAGTGTCACACTGTGTTATTGATATCATCGCAAAGTATCAATATCAGCAGACCCAAAAGAAACCAGTTGGAAACAAGAAAAATTTAAAGCAATCAAAGAAAATTAACATTTCATTTTACCTTGTGTAAGTGCATGTAAATGACATTGGCAGCCGAGCAAATTTTTTTAATTTCACTTCATATATGTAGATTACATTCGTACATTTTGTTTAATGTAAATGGCTATAAACTTACAAAATAATGCTTTAAACTAAATTTTATTTAGTTGACGATCTGGTAGATATATTGCAGGAAACGAAAGTATACAACTCACTAGATATAAAAAAAAAAACATATTTGCACGTACCAATTCATGAAGAGTCGAGAAAGTACACAGATTTTATAATCCATAATGGACAATTCATTCCTTCATTCATTATTAATTTGTTTACCATAATACAACAATTTTACAATCATTTTACAGTGCCGTTCACGTACTTACAATTTATTGATTGAATCTTAAAACTTATGTATATGAAACAGCATATAACAATTTAGAATGTATTTGGAAAAGAGCGAGGGTGCGGGAGATAGGAAGAAAAAATAAATAATAATAAGTAAGAAAAAAGAAGAAAACAATATATAAGAAGTAAGAATTTCAGTTACATAGTGAGTAAATACATTAATTGCATTCATTGCTATAGTAATAAGTTGACTGCTTTTTGAAAAGCAGTGCATTTTTTCGTTTTCTTAACTTAATAGGAAAAGACTTCCAAATACGGATGGAATTTACAAAAAAAACTGACGCTTAGACATAGGGATTCGATATTTGGTGTGCACTAAAAGTTCAGACCGCGATGTTTGGAGAAACTGAAGTCTTATAAGACAACATGTGTTCTAATTTTTAATTCATCAAGCGACATGTTGAATAACTTTTTAGAAAATACTGTAATATGGTCAAGTCTTTATAGACCATACACGTATCTGTCAATGTTCTTATGGAAAACATTTAACTTTTTCATACATACACAGTCACAATTTGAATAAATTTCACATCCATAAAGATGCTTAGGTATTAATGCTTTAGCTAATTTTAGTCTTACACATATTTAAATGGAGTGAAATCCGGTACTGGCCAAAGTGTACGAAGCGTAAAATTGATACGTAAATTGACATTCCCCCATATCTAAACACTTGGCAAAGCGTTGTCCCCTCGGGCATTTGCAGGACAGGGTAATTTCTAATAATGTATTGGGCATTATTTACAAAAGAGAGGGTTTCATATAATTCGAAAACTTATCAATGAAAACGCTTTGTTTTAAAAACTCATTCAAATATTTTTGAACATCTTCTCCAATCCAAAAGTGAAAGTTTAGGAATGTTTTGTGGGCTTTTCTGATTTTTTTATTTTTTAAGATTGGTGCCAAAATTTTATTAGTTACAATTTTATTTTGTCTAAAATTAACCCATTTGTCTAATGAAATGTTTTTGTGTTCTTTATTGTATCATGCACTTTACCTACTGTGCTAAAAATGTGTTCATTCCATACCAATGTGTTGTTAAAGATTACTCAAAGATTTTTAGCTTGGCGAGATAATTAATATCGAGATATTCTTTGTGAATTACAATACATTTAGATTTGCCCGGATTAAGGCATACGCCATTCATTGAGGTTAAATTAGCTACACAAGTCACGTCAGAATTTAGGTGACTAATACAATTATGGACACGACTAGCAGAACAGCCTACATACCACTCACATCGCGTATCGTCGGCATAAATGTGTACATCACAGTTTTAGGAGGGTCACTAGTGTACTCGTATAAGACGAACGGTAGCAGGGCGAGCTTCAGTTCTGTCGCCAAGGTAAGACCCAATCAGAGCATTTGCGTGACCTAAGAAATTAAATAAGTTTCTCAACTAAAGGCAAAGAAGTTTGTGATCTACAATGTCAAAAGGCTTCGAGTGGTCGGGAAGTGTCATGAAACTGATGTAGCTCCGAAGTCCTATTGATAGCCAGTCAAGAGACTGTTATTATACACATATTTGTGCAGAATACGGTTGATCACTTTTGACAAGAAAGGCAGTTAGCATTACGCTATCCCACGGTCTGTACACTTGCTCACGTTGCCAGGCAGGTGACCGCCACACAGTTACGCAAGTTCCATTCACACGGGCCGCAACAGAGTTGGAGTTGTGGAAGTTACTGTTGAGACCGCTAGGTTAAGAACTTAGCTTGTAAGTAGAATGGATTTGTTAAGTTAGCTCTTTTCGGGTGTGCAAGTCGCACAGTAATAAAAGTATAACGTAGTCTAATTTGTTGTTTGATTTTTAAGTCGGCAAACGGTTTGGTTCGTCGCAACCTTATTTTTCCCATCTCTCGATCCTCGTGAGTTAACTTAGATATACATACGTACAACCTTAGAGACTTTCAATTGTGGCAGAATCTTTGGTAGAATAAACATAAGAACAACTGAGCTAATGGCTCAGTGTACCTCTGCTTTTAGCTGGTCATTTTTATTATTATTTATTTAATTCCAACAATTAGCAAGTACGGGTAGATAATTCAGTAACTATTTAATTTTTGCTTACAGTGATAGAGTTATAGAGTATCTACAAATACGTCTTAACAAATTTAGTGATATTTAGTATTTAAAATTTAAATAATAATAAAAATGTTGAAGTTAATGATTTGATAATGCCCAGCCTGAAATAAACATCTTCGTGTGCCTTGACTAAAATCGATTTAATGTCCAAGGGGTTTAATACTCTATTCAGAGAAATGCCTACGTGGTCGACGTTTTAGCGAGAATTTTTAAGTTGTAGCTTTGCTTTCTTGAAGTTTTCTGCATCTTGCCAGGATACTTCGGCTTGCTGTGATACCATGTCTAATGCATGACTCTGATAAATCCGCTTACTTAGACTTGTTGAAGGACCTCATAGTTACTGCATTAACTTAGGTGCTTAAGATAATAAGATATTTTCCGTAATTTTTATTACAAATAGGACATATACTCATTCTATCTAAAATTCTTATCAAGGACTATTCCTACAAATTTAAACGTTTCAACAGATTCTATTTTTGTAACATATGAGCAATGTGTTATGGTTTTATGCAGGCAATTAAAATCATGAAATGTAAGATTGGTTGTACTAGATTTGATGTGAGAGGGTATAATGTTCATTTCTTTCATTTTCATGGCAATTATTGATAAACTGCTATCATGTGACCACCTAACCATTAAATTGTGTGCATTTTAGCGAAGGCAGTGTCAAGATTTCTGCGGAACTACGATTCCTGATCTACGTAAGCGTATACTTCACATAATGTCTGCGCGAGATCGATGGCCAAACGTCCGGATAGACCTAAGATATTTAAGTACGGGAATTATGTATTTAACACACTTATCAATTTTTGTACTGAAATTATGTATTCGACACACTCACGTACTTTTGTACTAAAACTATGTATTTAACACACTACTTATCATATTTTGTGCATTTGAATTTAAATTATAACCCTCGCAACTGACGTATGGACTCCAAGCTGCCAAAATAGATACACAGTGCTTTGTTTATTATTACAAATTTTTTTTGTGTAAAATTTTCAAACTATTCAAATCTTTCTCAAACACCTTGTAAAGCTGAAATGTGTTAAAGAATTAATATAAAATAGTAGAATAAATGGTTTGAAAAGGAGCATATTATTTCACACCTAGAAAAAGGCAATTTAAATGCGAGCGAAACCCCGCTGGCTCCACTATCACCGTCGCCGTCATCACCATCAGCACCTGCATCTCCGCTGCCTCATTGCCGTCACAAGCACCATCACCACCTCGGTTCGACGCATCATTTCCACAGCCACATCCGTGCAGACACCTAAGTCAACCAGCAAAATATGCACATAGGCGTAGTGTTAAATACATAAGTATCCAGAGTATCATCATGGCCACAGCGCTCTCATATTCAATCTCTAAATTTATATTGATTTAATTAAAATTGACTCAAAAACTTAAATACTATTCTCGTTAAAAAGAAACGTACAACATTTTTGCATACACAAAATTTCCCGATACGCTGTCTTATATATACACATATACAATACCTACAAGTGTGATAGAGTTTTTAACAGTGAATTATGATATCGGTGAATCACAAATATCAAGAAAATCAATCTCTATACACACAAACCGGTACATTTATACAAATAATAACCGGGAACACTGGTCATAATAATACGATTTGAATTAATTTATTTTTTTTATACATTTATTTGTTATTAAATAACCTACGACACAAACTGGGATTCCTACAAAAGAAAAAAAAGACCTTGAATTCCGAATCACGGAATTAAAATTTTCTTGGGGTTCACAAAATGAATTATGTACAACAGAAAAATGTTGCATCCCGATAATTTTAGCGGTTACGAATTGGACCACAATCCCAAAATTCAAACAGAGTTTAGTCTTTTTTGTTTCCCAATTTCTATCGATCCGATTTCCTCTGTACCAATCAGTCTTTTTCTAGTCAACTCCATCTCTATGATATGCTGACTGTACCTCACAGTGAAGACAAATCTAAAAGCCCAAAAATTAGTGAACGAAGGAAAATCTCAAACCCACCTAGAAAATAAGACAATCAGTCGCATCCATCAAATTTATCTCGGAAACAGATAACTTCATGGCGTGTTACACCAGATTCAGCTCTACTCCCATATAAGACAACTCGGTATCTGGATTAAAAATATCGAGACATTTCAGAGCTTCTGCTTATAGCAAATATATGTAGGTAATGTCTCATACGAGGACACTAAGCTCAAATCGGTGACCAGCTCCATTTACTCAAAGAAATGAGCAATCCCATACCTCCCCATAGTAAATCACAGCCTCCAGAAGATGCAAGTAAAAAGTACACCCACAGAATTTTTTACAGGAGTTATTGACAGTGGCCGTCCTTCCGTGATATGTTCATACCACCTCAGGCACAACACAAAAGGTATAGCCGGACAAATTGTCAAACAATTCTCTCTACGAGATCGATATGAAAACAAAAGAGTATTAGTAAATAGCCAGATCTGAATACTCATGATTTTAAAACCGATTACATCAGAAATTAGTGAGCACATACAGAGATTGCAGTCGCCTGTAAATAATTGTCTCCAAATTCTCGCCACCCACCAAGGCTCTACTGAAAGCTGGGACCCAATATTAATATATCTCGTCACATCTAAAGTTCCTTAAAACGCGTTTTCCCATTGGGAACAGTGCGTTAGTTTTATAAAAGACCTCCCAAATAATCAGCTCTTGGGTACCCGCTTTGAGGTAGTACAAAGGGTGGATCAATGGCGGCCAGCCATATCCAAACCCACCCGCCGGCTTAACAGTGCCTCAAAGCCAGCATTCTC
Organism: Anomoia purmunda; assembly: GCA_951828415.1. Lineage (NCBI taxonomy): Eukaryota > Metazoa > Arthropoda > Insecta > Diptera > Tephritidae > Anomoia > Anomoia purmunda. The sequence continues at coordinate 95,414,102 of OX639993.1, read as the reverse complement.
ACACAATCAATGATCTTATAAAGCTGCTACCCTTCCGTACGCTCAAAACAAATCGCTTTATTAAACTCACTCTCATGTGACATAGCAGCGAACAATGTATAAATACTCAATGTGCAGAAATTCCTCTCATTCGTTGTGGAGCTGGACCAAGTTTTGGAAATTATCAGTCCCAGATCGTAGGCAATTTTTCCGAGTAAATAATATGTGTCTCAACTCAGTCACATCTCAAACTGAACTCGTCATAGGCACTGAGGCACTGACCTCGACATAGGCATAAGTACCTGAAAAGGTAGGTACATTCTTTCCCCACCACGTGGAAGAAACCTAAAAACTACCCCGACTTATTACTGCGAAAGTTTAGGAAATTGGAAGAAGCTCCAAATCTTACGCTAATTACCCCTGAAGATAACGTATGCGAGGATTTGTATAATCGCCACACGAGCTCATGATGGTCGTTATGTTGTACAGTTCCCATTTAACCCGGCCTTTCCAGCGAAACTGCCTTAGACAACTCGCCGGTTCCCCAAAAATTTCTCAGGATGGAGAGAAACCTTCGAAAAAATCCGAACTAAAACTTATGTATGTCGATGGAATATCTCACTCTCAATCATATGGAGTAAGAGAACTCCGGCCAGCTCGACCGATTCTTTTTATACCCGCATGCTTTCAAAGTAATGGCAATATCCGCAAATTTAAAGCTAATCCAAAAAACTACGTAAACTACTCTAAGTTACGATGACCTTCGAATACAAATTAGTTTCTCAAAAAAAGAAGCTTACACTCAACCCCTTTTTGGATTTACTCCATGCCAACAGGAGAGTAACTAACTCCACGTTAATCTATAATGAACCACTACAGTCATAATACCCGAAAAATCTATTCGCTTAAAGTATGTCAATTAATAAATATGTAATAAGGTTATTAACATTGCATTTTCGTTAGCGGAAATGCACTTGGAAATACAAGCAATAAAGTTATTAAAATTCTTTGGAATTAATTTACTTGGACAATTTAATAAATACGAATAAGATTATTTGGAATTAATGGTACATTTTGTTAACTGTTGCATTTTCGTTAGCGGAAATGCACTTGGAAATACAATCAATAAAGTTATTAAAATTCTTTGGAATTTTATATTCTTTGCAGCGAATAAATAAGTTAACACAGCATGTGTATATATGTATGACCAAAATAATGATACTATAACAATACGGCTCATGCGGTAAGTTGTAAGGCAGGTATTTCATACTCCCCGGCTCAAACCACTAATAAAAAGCCCATATATCATGTAGGTGAATAAAAAAAATCAAATGAGCTGCTCTTATGCCATCACCTTCTATAAATTCGCCTTGATTCTGGCATTGTCATTGCTTTTGAAAATAAATATATTAAATTAGATCTTACGTTTGCAAACATCCGGCAGTGGAAAGTTGCTGAAGATAGCCATCGATCTGGCCGCAGTAACATCTCGAGGAGTTTGAGGCTTTAATTCTGACCAGCTTGTCATAAGTGAGCCCGCTGAGGACCATTCTAGTGTATTAATTTCAATAGGCTTAAGCGATAAGTTTTTGAAGGCAGCGTTTTTCCTAACAGGGAAGGTTTTGGCATACAGATTGCATTTTGAACTAGAAAAATCTAAAAATTCGCTATACCATTCATTATGAATGATGTTTTCAATTTGTGTCAAGGCTTCATCCTCGTGGGACCATCAGTTGCAGATCTTTTGACTAAGTCATCTGCTCTCTCGTTGCCAGGTATGCCCATATTTTCTGGAGTCTATATGAGACACACCTGCAACGTATCGTGCATTAATAGCATCTTGTGTATGTTTTTAGCTATGCTGTTATTAGTGACTGGGTTTTTTTTACTATTTAACATGAAACTAGGCTGCCCGTAAAAATTGCTACACGCTGACGATTACCTTGAATCGCGATGTTAATTGTTTCGTTTATGGCCAAAAGTTCAACAAGTGATGACGACGAGTTAAATTTTATGTGAAATGAGTATTCCTTGTTCAAGGAATAGTCAAATAAACCACACCCTGTGCGATGCGTCTGTAAACGAGATATGATAAACGTTTGATATTCGTTTGGTATTCATTTACAATTTCATCATAGTATATTCTTATACTTTCAACTGGTATTAACGTCTTTTTATTTGGAAGTGTTTTCTCCCGAACACTAAGATTATTTGACTCTACATGGCACCCAGGAATAACTGGACTTAGCTACTGGATTTGTAGTTAACGAGCTAATGGTGGGATCTTTGGTGGCACACAATTTAATTACCTCTTTGGCAGTTAGCCACATAGATCTTTAAAGAGATGGTTGTTCATTGCCGAGAGCATATAAAATTGGGAATGGTGTTGACGGGATTGATCTCAGATATCTGAGTAGAAATTTGTTCTGCAATGTTGTGATTTTTTTTGTCGCTGTTTTGGAGTAGTTTGTCATGGTGCTACTACAATATTCTATTTAAGATCTAACTATTGATTAGTAAATATTTAGCGCTTTTTGCGGATGGAACTCAGACTTGATATTTGTGTGACATTGAAACAAATTGATTTTGCGAGCAGCGTTCTCCACCACCATAGCATAGTGATCTTTCACCGTTTATTATGCTTCCCAGAACTTTAATGATGTTAACCTGGGGAGCCTCCTACCTTCAATGGCGACGTGAATATCTTTCCTGCAACCACTGGAGGCAGGCAATAAATTTGTTTTACAAGGGTTTAAATTTATTGCCGAATAAGATGGATAATTTTACCTGCAATTTGTTTTGAGCCTCTAAGTAACTGTATCCCGATGTTATTAGACAGAAATCATCAGCAAATTGGTAAACCGCCGTGTGGTCGTCATGCAGATAGTGTAATTCCGAAGTATATATGTTAAAAATGATAGGTAATAGGCAGGTAGAATCATTCTCTATTTTCAGAATCGTGACCCATTCAACATAGTGTTTTTCTATGTTGTTAGTTGACATTACACCTTTCAGCAGACATATGCATACACAGTAGAGTGGCCCTTATTAACTTTTTCTCGAAAATCAAAGTTATTCGCACAGTAAAATATGAGGTTGGGTACAAAAATAAATAGGAAGTTACTTTTGAAGCATTCAGATGACGTTTAAGTGGCCCAAATCGAGCCGAAAAATGACAAAAAGTGACGAAATTACGCAAATTTGTCATATTTTTTAAGCTTTAAACGGTTTTTTTTGCCTTCTAGTAAAAAATGTAAAAACTGTCAATTTCCGCACACACGCATAGAAACATTCACATCCCTACAAGAAATTAGTGAGCGCTTGAATCATTTTTTTCACACAGCTCTTAACGTTCTGATAAAAATGTTGCCTGAAATGAGTGCCACTGTTCCTGCAGGGAAGTAAATTGCCAAACAGCTGATCGTTTGACAGTTTTACCAGAAGTAGTCAGCAAAAAAAGAAAGAGTCCCAACACGTGTTTGCGGAAGTTTTTTATAAAGAATAAAGTCAACTTAGCAAGGAAAAATTGTTAACTTTATTAGTGAAATGGCTTCTACATCGTCAAGTTCATCCAAGAAGCAACTCCGATCCAATGAAGACGCGGTATTTCTAGTTGGGAATTATGAAGCAGAACTTAAAGGAGCAAAATTGCCGAGTATGAAAGTCAATACCTTCTCTTCAATTTTTTTATCCTTTGGACCCTTTTTGGCAAATCCTTTAATGAGTAAGTTTCTCCGAACTTGATAATAATGTTTTTTACCGCGTTTACACTAACTTTGTATCGTTTAGCAAGCTGTCTATACGAAATTCCCTTTTCACTGCAGTAATTGTGCACAATTTGTTTACGCACGTCTTCTTCGATACGCGGCATCGCGAAAACTGCGTATTAATTACTAGAGGGAGAGGAAGAATTAAAAGCAGAAGAGATCACACTTTCTAACGGTACTTGCCGCATTGCGATCAGACGCTCACGCAACTAGAAATTGTGAATAAAAAGTGTGCAGTTTCTTTTCGGTACAGCCCTTATCTGCATACATAGGTTCCTGACGTATTTGTATTGCACTGGGACAGCAAGATGCTCCCTGAAATGAAAGGCATGGATAAAGTAGATCGACTAGCTCTTCTTATAACATCCAAAAACGTAGAAAAACTAATTGGTATTGCAAAGCTTGAAGAATCTCGTGGTGAAATAATATCTGAAGCTATTATTAGTTTTTTATGTACATAAGTGGAAAATGGATAATTTGATTGAAGTCGTTGCAATTGATATAACTTCGGTAAAAAAAGGTGAAAAGGTGAAAAAGGTGTTGCACATTTACTTGAAGCAAAATTGGGCCGTGGCTTACTTTTTGTACCATGTCGTCATCACATTAGCGAACTGCTGGTTAAAGCTGTTTTTGAGTTGAACTTCGGCAAAACAACGTCATCTGAAGTTCTTCTTTTCAACCGTTTCTCCAAAAACTGGAAAAACATGAATATTAATAATTTTAAAAGTGGAATAGTGGACGAAGAAGTAAAATCAAAATTCTCTGCAGCCGAAATTGATATGCATAAGAACTTTTGTATTGAAGCATTAAAATCGAATCACGCTCGAGGGGATTATAAAGAGTTGTTACAGTTATCGCTGCTCTTCATTGGAGAGGAAGTTCCAAATTTTAAGCAGATTCGTTTACCTGGAGCTACATCGCATGCAAGGTTCATGTCTAAAGATATTTACTGTTACAAAATTTTTTTGTTTCGGGACCAGTTTGAAATGACGGAAGCGGAACTAAAAGGTCTTCAAAACATTTGTATTTTTTTGACACGTATGTTCGTTCGTTATTGGTTCGGATGTGTGAATGCTATTAATGCAGCACAATTAGATCTGCAATTTATTCAAGACGCAATCGCATATTTCGACGAAAATGTTTCGAATACCCTACTGTGTAAAATTAAAAATCATTTGTGGTATTTATCAGAAGAAGCTATAGCACTTGGATTTTTTGACGACACAATTTCCTTCGCAATAAAGCGAAAAATGGTACAAGCTCTTGGTAGTTTAGATGGCAAATACAACGAGAATGATATTCCAAAACGATTAGTGGTCACAGTCGAGCAAATGAAAGCATTCGCGAATAATGACATAAGCGATTTTGTCACACCACGTACATGGCGGTTTTTTAATCGTTTCAATATTGATATGGAATTCTTAAAATTTGATCCTTCAACTTGGCCACTTAAAGAAAGTTATAGTGAGGGACAGCGTATATGTCAAAGCTTGACTGTTGTAAATGATCCTACAGAAAGAGCGGTGAAACTAATAACAGATTTTAACCGTGCCTTAACTTACGACGAAGAAGACAAGCAATATTTACTCCAAGTTGTAGAAAACTATCGCCAAAAGTATCCCTCTCATCAAAAATTGTGCCTTATGCAAAAAAATGTTTAAAATAAATAATAGTAAATATTTGAGTTATTAACTCAAGGACTTTTTGGAAAGACTAATTCAAGTAATTTTTATTTGAGGAATATTGTAGAGTTTTTCTGGCGCATAGTAAAACAATAAAACGCCGAATTAAAAACATTGTTGTAACTTAGACACATGGGCTGATAAAGGGTTAATTTGGGTCAATTTATAGTCTGCAGATGGCTATGAAACTTATCTCATGTTAATTTGTAGCCCCAACCTCACATTATTCCGTGCGAATACCTTTGGATTCATGCATTTTAAATTTTTCATACAAAGTAAGGGCCAGTCTAATACACAGTTGTACGCATAGAGACGTCAGCCAAAGAGAAAATGATTATTTTTTTTGGACTTCGAAATACTTATATGTATAATGTAATATATGGGTTAATAGAAAGTTTGTGGTTATCTTCTTCTCTATCTTTACAATTTTCCAGTTATACGGGATTTGATTGTTTACAAATATATAATTTAAAGCGGTTTTTAAGTTATTAAGGCCCACTTGCGGAAAATCCAGAGTTAAATTTGTAAATACAGAGGTAAGAAACTTAGAGTTATATTTTTAATTTCGTAGCCTAAACATTGTCTTGTATCAAATAAATCCAGTAATCAGGGCTACGTTTATTTCGTTTTTGGAATTTTCTTTAAATTTTATTAATTTAGTGGAATTTAAAATCAAAACAATTTTTCGAGGTCTTAGAACAACAACGAAATGCTTGGTATGCTTGATCTCTAATCTCGAGGAAGTGATCGTTTCGCTTTGCTTCTGTTAAAGCAGTTGGACCCAACGTACTCGATAGCATCCTCGATATTGTCGAAAAAAGCGATTCGTTTCAAATTTTTTCATCTTCTCATAGCAATGGGGGTTCCAAGGGGAAACGGGCAGGTGGAATGAGAGCTTTCAAAAGCCGTAAAAGTGAAAACAAAATGTATTTAAATTTTGACAACACTTACGCAGAAACTAAAACAAAATACATAGGAATTTTGTAGTTGTATTTATAAAAACACCTTGTATGGATTCGCCTTGGCCAGAATCAATTAACAATCGGACTGTTTTCAAAAAGCGTAATAACTTTTGCTATATTTGTGACTTATTTACGGATACAAGTCATCGGCGTGATTTTAAAAATAATATTGGTGTTGTAAAAATATATAACAAGATTTTCGAAAGGTTTTATAGTGCGAGTCGCTGGTACGAGCCAGAATTTATTTGTGAATATTGCTGCACAACATTAAAAAAATTTAAAGTTTAACAATCAATTACATCGCCCTTTTCTGTGCCTATGACTTGGCATCATCAGGCATATCATAAACAAGACGATTGCTATTTTTGCAAAACAAACGTTTCAGGTCACAATTTTAAATCGCAGAAAAACGTAAAGTATGCGAATGTTGTTGCGGTTACAAAACCAAAATACTTAAATGCCGAAGTACCTACAAAAAGTGAGTCCATTGATGCTGGATAAACATATTTAGTAGAGGAAGAATTCCTTCCTTGTCAATCAAAATCAACGGAAAGGCATTTGGTTTTAAATTCTGGTTTCGCCGATCTCGTGCGTGATTTGCATTTATCGAAACGAGAATCTGAAGTCCTAGGTTCACGACTAAAGCAGTGGAATTTAGTGGAAAAATATTTTCAAATAACATCGGGTAGAAAAAGCGACCGCACTTTGATACTTAGAGAAAGTTTTAAAACTGATGGCAATGACTGTGATCTAGTACATTGTGTAAATGTACCCAAATTATTTTCGGCTTTAATTTATAATTATAATGCAGATGAATGGCGATTTTTCATTGATGGATCGTGTAAAAGTATGTACCCTAAAAAAAATACATTCGTGTTCCCTTAATGAAGTCTGTAATGTCACCCTTAGGTTTAAAAGCTGTGTTATTACACAATGAATATCTCTTACCATCAGTTCCAATCGCATATGGGGTTAACAAGAAAGAAACGTATGAAATAATGGACAAAATTTTCGGTTGATCGACTATGCCACGCATAAATGGAAAGTCATCGCTGACTTAAAAGTGTTGACAATTTCATTTGGCATGCAAGGTGGCTACACAAAATATCCTTGCTACCTTTGTGAATGGGATAGTCGGGCATCCAATCGCTATGATCGCAAAGCATGGCCATCTCGAGAGTCACATCAGATAGGCAGGACAAACGTTTTAAGCCTCCCATTGGTAAAATCTGAGGATGTTATCTTACCACCACTACACTTAAAGCTGGGATGCATGAAACAATTTGTAAAGAAATTGGATGTTAATAGCGAAGCTTTTCTTCATCTTAAAACTGTCTTCCCAAAATTAAGTGAAGCTAAAATAAAAGCCGGTATTTATTAATTTGTTTTCATACCTACTTGTTTTTTTATTTTTTTTATAATATGTGTATTTAGGTATTTTCTTTGGACCTCAAATTCGCAAAATTATGAGCGAAGTTACCTTTATGAACAAGTTAAGCTGTGTTGAGAAACGTGCATGGAAGAGTTTTGAAGCGCTATGTGATAATTTCCTTGGGAACAACAGAAGCGACGACTACATCTCGGTTGTAAACGAATTTTTAAGTGCATATGGTGAAATGGGTTGCAACATGTCGATAAAAATTCATTTCTTGCATTCGCATTTGGACTTCTTCCCACATAATCTGGGCCAGTTCAGTGATTAACAAGGCGAACACTTCCACCAAGAAATGGCTAGGATCGAAAAACCTTTCGAAAGAAAAAACAAAATAAATATGATGGCAGAATATTGCTGGTCAGTACAACGCGAAACTGACGATGCTGACCTAAGGAAAAAACGGGCAAAAAAGCACTTTTGATCTATATATTTTCATTTAATAATATTTATTAATAAATTAAGTTCGTTGTACATTTTTGCGAAAATTTCGTTCTTATAAAAAGTAATATAACTCAGTCACTTTTTGACCGATTTTTTAAACGAAACATTCGTTGAACTCGGTATTAAACGTACTCTTTGAATCTAATCAAAACTTATTTTGTGTTTTTATAAAATAGTGTGTGAAAATATCGCCAAAGTCAAAAAAAGAAGAAAAAGAGTAGTAAAATTTAAGTTTGTTGTGCAAAAACAAGTAAATTTCTTCAGCTTTATTAAAACGTCTATATATCTTTCAAAAGGTCTTCTTTCTTAAACCGTTCTTAGAATGAAAATCGGTTGTAAATTAGCTAAAATATGGGCTAAGAACTGTGCAAAAGCACGAAAATTTGGGTTTTTAAGGTTGAGTCGAGATTTTGAGGGGATTTGACAAATTCCAAAATTGGATTCTCGTTCTACTCGATAAGACCTACAAGAAAAATAACATCACTTCCCAGGTATTTTTGAGTGTCACACTGTGTTATTGATATCATCGCAAAGTATCAATATCAGCAGACCCAAAAGAAACCAGTTGGAAACAAGAAAAATTTAAAGCAATCAAAGAAAATTAACATTTCATTTTACCTTGTGTAAGTGCATGTAAATGACATTGGCAGCCGAGCAAATTTTTTTAATTTCACTTCATATATGTAGATTACATTCGTACATTTTGTTTAATGTAAATGGCTATAAACTTACAAAATAATGCTTTAAACTAAATTTTATTTAGTTGACGATCTGGTAGATATATTGCAGGAAACGAAAGTATACAACTCACTAGATATAAAAAAAAAACATATTTGCACGTACCAATTCATGAAGAGTCGAGAAAGTACACAGATTTTATAATCCATAATGGACAATTCATTCCTTCATTCATTATTAATTTGTTTACCATAATACAACAATTTTACAATCATTTTACAGTGCCGTTCACGTACTTACAATTTATTGATTGAATCTTAAAACTTATGTATATGAAACAGCATATAACAATTTAGAATGTATTTGGAAAAGAGCGAGGGTGCGGGAGATAGGAAGAAAAAATAAATAATAATAAGTAAGAAAAAAGAAGAAAACAATATATAAGAAGTAAGAATTTCAGTTACATAGTGAGTAAATACATTAATTGCATTCATTGCTATAGTAATAAGTTGACTGCTTTTTGAAAAGCAGTGCATTTTTTCGTTTTCTTAACTTAATAGGAAAAGACTTCCAAATACGGATGGAATTTACAAAAAAAACTGACGCTTAGACATAGGGATTCGATATTTGGTGTGCACTAAAAGTTCAGACCGCGATGTTTGGAGAAACTGAAGTCTTATAAGACAACATGTGTTCTAATTTTTAATTCATCAAGCGACATGTTGAATAACTTTTTAGAAAATACTGTAATATGGTCAAGTCTTTATAGACCATACACGTATCTGTCAATGTTCTTATGGAAAACATTTAACTTTTTCATACATACACAGTCACAATTTGAATAAATTTCACATCCATAAAGATGCTTAGGTATTAAGTATGCTTTAGCTAATTTTAGTCTTACACATATTTAAATGGAGTGAAATCCGGTACTGGCCAAAGTGTACGAAGCGTAAAATTGATACGTAAATTGACATTCCCCCATATCTAAACACTTGGCAAAGCGTTGTCCCCTCGGGCATTTGCAGGACAGGGTAATTTCTAATAATGTATTGGGCATTATTTACAAAAGAGAGGGTTTCATATAATTCGAAAACTTATCAATGAAAACGCTTTGTTTTAAAAACTCATTCAACACATCTTCTCCAATCCAAAAGTGAAAGTTTAGGAATGTTTTGTGGGCTTTTCTGATTTTTTTATTTTTTAAGATTGGTGCCAAAATTTTATTAGTTACAATTTTATTTTGTCTAAAATTAACCCATTTGTTTAATGAAATGTTTTTGTGTTCTTTATTGTATCATGCACTTTACCTACTGTGCTAAAAATGTGTTCATTCCATACCAATGTGTTGTTAAAGATTACTCAAAGATTTTTAGCTTGGCGAGATAATTAATATCGAGATATTCTTTGTGAATTACAATACATTTAGATTTGCCCGGATTAAGGCATACGCCATTCATTGAGGTTAAATTAGCTACACAAGTCACGTCAGAATTTAGGTGACTAATACAATTATGGACACGACTAGCAGAACAGCCTACATACCACTCACATCGCGTATCGTCGGCATAAATGTGTACATCACAGTTTTAGGAGGGTCACTAGTGTACTCGTATAAGACGAACGGTAGCAGGGCGAGCTTCAGTTCTGTCGCCAAGGTAAGACCCAATCAGAGCATTTGCGTGACCTAAGAAATCAAATAAGTTTCTCAACTAAAGGCAAAGAAGTTTGTGATCTACAATGTCAAAAGGCTTCGAGTGGTCGGGAAGTGTCATGAAACTGATGTAGCTCCGAAGTCCTATTGATAGCCAGTCAAGAGACTGTTATTATACACATATTTGTGCAGAATACGGTTGATCACTTTTGACAAGAAAGGCAGTTAGCATTACGCTATCCCACGGTCTGTACACTTGCTCACGTTGCCAGGCAGGTGACCGCCACACAGTTACGCAAGTTCCATTCACACGGGCCGCAACAGAGTTGGAGTTGTGGAAGTTACTGTTGAGACCGCTAGGTTAAGAACTTAGCTTGTAAGTAGAATGGATTTGTTAAGTTAGCTCTTTTCGGGTGTGCAAGTCGCACAGTAATAAAAGTATAACGTAGTCTAATTTGTTGTTTGATTTTTAAGTCGGCAAACGGTTTGGTTCGTCGCAACCTTATTTTTCCCATCTCTCGATCCTCGTGAGTTAACTTAGATATACGTACAACCTTAGAGACTTTCAATTGTGGCAGAATCTTTGGCAGAATAAACATAAGAACAACTGAGCTAATGGCTCAGTGTACCTCTGCTTTTAGCTGGTCATTTTTATTATTATTTATTTAATTCCAACAATTAGCAAGTACGGGTAGATAATTCAGTAACTATTTAATTTTTGCTTACAGTGATAGAGTTATAGAGTATCTACAAATACGTCTTAACAAATTTAGTGATATTTAGTATTTAAAATTTAAATAATAATAAAAATGTTGAAGTTAATGATTTGATAATGCCCAGCCTGAAATAAACATCTTCGTGTGCCTTGACTAAAATCGATTTAATGTCCAAGGGGTTTAATACTCTATTCAGAGAAATGCCTACGTGGTCGACGTTTTAGCGAGAATTTTTAAGTTGTAGCTTTGCTTTCTTGAAGTTTTCTGCATCTTGCCAGGACACTTCGGCTTGCTGTGATACCATGTCTAATGCATGACTCTGATAAATCCGCTTACTTAGACTTGTTGAAGGACCTCATAGTTACTGCATTAACTTAGGTGCTTAAGATAATAAGATATTTTCCGTAATTTTTATTACAAATAGGACATATACTCATTCTATCTAAAATTCTTATCAAGGACTATTCCTACAAATTTAAACGTTTCAACAGATTCTATTTTTATAACATATGAGCAATGTGTTATGGTTTTATGTAGGCAATTAAAATCATGAAATGTAAGATTGGTTGTACTAGATTTGATGTGAGAGGGTATAATGTTCATTTCTTTCATTTTCATGGCAATTATTGATAAACTGCTATCATGTGACCACCTAACCATTAAATTGTGTGCACTTTAGCGAAGGCAGTGTCAAGATTTCTGCGGAACTACGATTCCTGATCTACGTAAGCGTATACTTCACATAATGTCTGCGCGAGATCGATGGCCAAACGTCCGGATAGACCTAAGATATTTAAGTACGGGAATTATGTATTTAACACACTTATCAATTTTTGTACTGAAATTATGTATTCGACACACTCACGTACTTTTGTACTAAAACTATGTATTTAACACACTACTTATCATATTTTGTGCATTTGAATTTAAATTATAACCCTCGCAACTGACGTATGGACTCCAAGCTGCCAAAATAGATACACAGTGCTTTGTTTATTATTACAAATTTTTTTTGTGTAAAATTTTCAAACTATTCAAATCTTTCTCAAACACCTTGTAAAGCTGAAATGTGTTAAAGAATTAATATAAAATAGTAGAATAAATGGTTTGAAAAGGAGCATATTATTTCACACCTAGAAAAAGGCAATTTAAATGCGAGCGAAACCCCGCTGGCTCCACTATCACCGTCGCCGTCATCACCATCAGCACCTGCATCTCCGCTGCCTCATTGCCGTCACAAGCACCATCATCACCTCGGTTCGACGCCTCACCAGCAGCATCATTTCCACAGCCACATCCGTGCAGACACCTAAGTCAACCAGCAAAATATGCACATAGGCGTAGTGTTAAATACATAAGTATCCAGAGTATCATCATGGCCACAGCGCTCTCATATTCAATCTCTAAATTTATATTGATTTAATTAAAATTGACTCAAAAACTTAAATACTATTCTCGTTAAAAAGAAACGTACAACATTTTTGCATACACAAAATTTCCCGATACGCTGTCTTATATATACACATATACAATACCCACAAGTGTGATAGAGTTTTTAACAGTGAATTATGATATCGGTGAATCACAAATATCAAGAAAATCAATCTCTATACACACAAACCGGTACATTTATACAAATAATAACCGGGAACACTGGTCATAATAATACGATTTGAATTAATTTATTTTTTTTATACATTTATTTGTTATTAAATAATCTACGACACAAACTGGGATTCCTACAAAAGAAAAAAAAGACCTTGAATTCCGAATCACGGAATTAAAATTTTCTTGGGGTTCACAAAATGAATTATGTACAACAGAAAAATGTTGCATCCCGATAATTTTAGCGGTTACGAATTGGACCACAATCCCAAAATTCAAACAGAGTTTAGTCTTTTTTGTTTCCCAATTTCTATCGATCCGATTTCCTCTGTACCAATCAGTCTTTTTCTAGTCAACTCCATCTCTATGATATGCTGACTGTACCTCACAGTGAAGACAAATCTAAAAGCCCAAAAATTAGTGAATGAAGGAAAATCTCAAACCCACCTAGAAAATAAGACAATCAGTCGCATCCATCAAATTTATCTCGGAAACAGATAACTTCATGGCGTGTTACACCAGATTCAGCTCTACTCCCATATAAGACAACTCGGTATCTGGATTAAAAATATCGAGACATTTCAGAGCTTCTGCTTATAGCAAATATATGTAGGTAATGTCTCATACGAGGACACTAAGCTCAAATCGGTGACCAGCTCCATTTACTCAAAGAAATGAGCAATCCCATACCTCCCCATAGTAAATCACAGCCTCCAGAAGATGCAAGTAAAAAGTACACCCACAGAATTTTTTACAGGAGTTATTGACAGTGGCCGTCCTTCCGTGATATGTTCACGGCGGTCTATACCACCTCAGGCACAACACAAAAGGTATAGCTGGACAAATTGTCAAACAATTCTCTCTACGAGATCGATATGAAAACAAAAGAGTATTAGTAAATAGCCAGATCTGAATACTCATGATTTTAAAACCGATTACATCAGAAATTAGTGAGCACATACAGAGATTGCAGTCGCCTGTAAATAATTGTCTCCAAATTCTCGCCACCCACCAAGGCTCTACCTACTGAAAGCTGGGACCCAATATTAATATATCTCGTCACATCTAAAGTTCCTTAAAACGCGTTTTCCCATTGTGAACAGTGCGTTAGTTTTAGAAAAGACCTCCCAAATAATCAGCTCTTGGGTACCCGCTTTGAGGTAGTACAAAGGGTGGATCAATGGCGGCCAGCCATATCCAAACCCACCCGCCGGCTTAACAGTGCCTCAAAGCCAGCATTCTCACACAATCAATGATCTTATAAAGCTGCTACCTTTCCGTACGCTCAAAACAAATCGCTTTATTAAACTCACTCTCATGTGACATAGCAGCGAACAATGTATAAATACTCAATGTGCAGAAATTCCTCTCATTCGTTGTGAAGCTGGACCAAGTTTTGGAAATTATCAGTCCCAGATCGTAGGCAATTTTTCCGAGTAAATAATATGTGTCTCAACTCAGTCACATCTCAAACTGAACTCGTCATAGGCACTGAGGCACTGACCTCGACATAGGCATAAGTACCTGAAAAGGTAGGTACATTCTTTCCCCACCACGTGGAAGAAACCTAAAAACTACCCCGACTTATTACTGCGAAAGTTTAGGAAATTGGAAGAAGCTCCAAATCCTACGCTAATTACCCCTGAAGATAACGTATGCGAGGATTTGTATAATCGCCACACGAGCTCATGATGGTCGTTATGTTGTACAGTTCCCATTTAACCCGGCCTTTCCAGCGAAACTGCCTTAGACAACTCGCCGGTTCCCCAAAAATTTCTCAGGATGGAGAGAAACCTTCGAAAAAATCCGAACTAAAACTTATGTATGTCGATGGAATATCTCACTCTCAATCATATGGAGTAAGAGAACTCCGGCCAGCTCGACCGATTCTTTTTATACCCGCATGCTTTCAAAGTAATGGCAATATCCGCAAATTTAAAGCTAATCCAAAAAACTACGTAAACTACTCTAAGTTACGATGACCTTCGAATACAAATTAGTTTCTCAAAAAAAGAAGCTTACACTCAACCCCTTTTTGGATTTACTCCATGCCAACAGGAGAGTAACTAACTCCACGTTAATCTATAATGAACGACTACAGTCATAATACCCGAAAAATCTATTCGCTTTGCTTTACGCTAGCTTTATCCATGAATTACTTATTCACGCCGAGATACGGACTTTTTTCACCGAAATGAGGAACAACGAAAAGATAAATAAAACAACTCGGTTTAAGGTTTAATCTTACTGTTGCAGTTTGGGAATACAAATTTAAAATAACAATTCTTAAGAAATTTGTCTGGTGCATTTAGCACTTGAATAAAGTATGTCAATTAATAAATATGTAATAAGGTTATTAACATTGCATTTTCGTTAGCGGAAATGCACTTGGAAATACAAGCAATAAAGTTATTAAAATTCTTTGGAATTAATTTACTTGGACAATTTAATAAATACGAATAAGATTATTTGGAATTAATGGTACATTTTGTTAACTGTTGCATTTTCGTTAGCGGAAACGCACTTGGAAATACAATCAATAAAGTTATTAAAATTCTTTGGAATTTTATATTCTTTGCAGCGAATAAATAAGTTAACACAGCATGTGTATATATGTATGACCAAAATAATGATACTATAACAATACGGCTCATGCGGTAAGTTGTAAGGCAGGTATTTCATACTCCCCGGCTCAAACCACTAATAAAAAGCCCATATATCATGTAGGTGAATAAAAAAAATCAAATGAGCTGCTCTTATGCCATCACCTTCTATAAATTCGCCTTGATTCTGGCATTGTCATTGCTTTTGAAAATAAATATATTAAATTAGATCTTACGTTTGCAAACATCCGGCAGTGGAAAGTTGCTGAAGATAGCCATCGATCTGGCCGCAGTAACATCTCGAGGAGTTTGAGGCTTTAATTCTGACCAGCTTGTCATAAGTGAGCCCGCTGAGGACCATTCTAGTGTATTAATTTCAATAGGCTTAAGCGATAAGTTTTTGAAGGCAGCGTTTTTCCTAACAGGGAAGGTTTTGGCATACAGATTGCATTTTGAACTAGAAAAATCTAAAAATTCGCTATACCATTCATTATGAATGATGTTTTCAATTTGTGTCAAGGCTTCATCCTCGTGGGACCATCAGTTGCAGATCTTTTGACTAAGTCATCTGCTCTCTCGTTGCCAGGTATGCCCATATTTTCTGGAGTCTATATGAGACACACCTGCAACGTATCGTGCATTAATAGCATCTTGTGTATGTTTTTAGCTATGCTGTTATTAGTGACTGGGTTTTTTTTACTATTTAACATGAAACTAGGCTGCCCGTAAAAATTGCTACACGCTGACGATTACCTTGAATCGCGATGTTAATTGTTTCGTTTATGGCCAAAAGTTCAACAAGTGATGACGACGAGTTAAATTTTATGTGAAATGAGTATTCCTTGTTCAAGGAATAGTCAAATAAACCACACCCTGTGCGATGCGTCTGTAAACGAGATATGATAAACGTTTGATATTCGTTTGGTATTCATTTACAATTTCATCATAGTATATTCCTATACTTTCAACTGGTATTAACGTCTTTTTATTTGGAAGTGTTTTCTCCCGAATACTAAGATTATTTGACTCTACATGGCACCCAGGAATAACTGGACTTAGCTACTGGATTTGTAGTTAACGAGCTAATGGTGGGATCTTTGGTGGCACACAATTTAATTACCTCTTTGGCAGTTAGCCACATAGATCTTTAAAGAGATGGTTGTTCATTGCCGAGAGCATATAAAATTGGGAATGGTGTTGACGGGATTGATCTCAGATATCTGAGTAGAAATTTGTTCTGCAATGTTGTGATTTTTTTTGTCGCTGTTTTGGAGTAGTTTGTCATGGTGCTACTACAATATTCTATTTAAGATCTAACTATTGATTAGTAAATATTTAGCGCTTTTTGCGGATGGAACTCAGACTTGATATATGTGTGACATTGAAACAAATTGATTTTGCGAGCAGCGTTCTCCACCACCATAGCATAGTGATCTTTCACCGTTTATTATGCTTCCCAGAACTTTAATGATGTTAACCTGGGGAGCCTCCTACCTTCAATGGCGACGTGAATATCTTTCCTGCAACCACTGGAGGCAGGCAATAAATTTGTTTTACAAGGGTTTAAATTTATTGCCGAATAAGATGGATAATTTTACCTGCAATTTGTTTTGAGCCTCTAAGTAACTGTATCCCGATGTTATTAGACAGAAATCATCAGCAAATTGGTAAACCGCCGTGTGGTCGTCATGCAGATAGTGTAATTCCGAAGTATATATGTTAAAAATGATAGGTAATAGGCAGGTAGAATCATTCTCTATTTTCAGAACCCTTCGTGACCCATTCAACATAGTGTTTTTCTATGTTGTTAGTTGACATTACACCTTTCAGCAGACATATGCATACACAGTAGAGTGGCCCTTATTAACTTTTTCTCGAAAATCAAAGTTATTCGCACAGTAAAATATGAGGTTGGGTACAAAAATAAATAGGAAGTTACTTTTGAAGCATTCAGATGACGTTTAAGTGGCCCAAATCGAGCCGAAAAATGACAAAAAGTGACGAAATTACGCAAATTTGTCATATTTTTTAAGCTTTAAACGGTTTTTTTTGCCTTCTAGTAAAAAATGTAAAAACTGTCAATTTCCGCACACACGCATAGAAACATTCACATCCCTACAAGAAATTAGTGAGCGCTTGAATCATTTTTTCACACAGCTCTTAACGTTCTGATAAAAATGTTGCCTGAAATGAGTGCCACTGTTCCTGCAGGGAAGTAAATTGCCAAACAGCTGATCGTTTGACAGTTTTACCAGAAGTAGTCAGCAAAAAAAGAAAGAGTCCCAACACGTGTTTGCGGAAGTTTTTTATAAAGAATAAAGTCAACTTAGCAAGGAAAAATTGTTAACTTTATTAGTGAAATGGCTTCTATATCGTCAAGTTCATCCAAGAAGCAACTCCGATCCAATGAAGACGCGGTATTTCTAGTTGGGAATTATGAAGCAGAACTTAAAGGAGCAAAATTGCCGAGTATGAAAGTCAATACCTTCTCTTCAATTTTTTTATCCTTTGGACCCTTTTTGGCAAATCCTTTAATGAGTAAGTTTCCCCG
Organism: Anomoia purmunda; assembly: GCA_951828415.1. Lineage (NCBI taxonomy): Eukaryota > Metazoa > Arthropoda > Insecta > Diptera > Tephritidae > Anomoia > Anomoia purmunda. Next base: position 95,396,029 of record OX639993.1, on the reverse strand, counting down.
AACTTGATAATAATGTTTTTTACCGCGTTTACACTAACTTTGTATCGTTTAGCAAGCTGTCAATACGAAATTCCCTTTTCACTGCAGTAATTGTGCACAATTTGTTTACGCACGTCTTCTTCGATACGCGGCATCGCGAAAACTGCGTATTAATTACTAGAGGGAGAGGAAGAATTAAAAGCAGAAGAGATCACACTTTCTAACGGTACTTGCCGCATTGCGATCAGACGCTCACGCAACTAGAAATTGTGAATAAAAAGTGTGCAGTTTCTTTTCGGTACAGCCCTTATCTGCATACATAGGTTCCTGACGTATTTGTATTGCACTGGGACAGCAAGATGCTCCCTGAAATGAAAGGCATGGATAAAGTAGATCGACTAGCTCTTCTTATAACATCCAAAAACGTAGAAAAACTAATTGGTATTGCAAAGCTTGAAGAATCTCGTGGTGAAATAATATCTGAAGCTATTATTAGTTTTTTATGTACATAAGTGGAAAATGGATAATTTGATGGAAGTCGTTGCAATTGATATAACTTCGGTAAAAAAAGGTGAAAAGGTGAAAAAGGTGTTGCACATTTACTTGAAGCAAAATTGGGCCGTGGCTTACTTTTTGTACCATGTCGTCATCACATTAGCGAACTGCTGGTTAAAGCTGTTTTTGAGTTGAACTTCGGCAAAACAACGTCATCTGAAGTTCTTCTTTTCAACCGTTTCTCCAAAAACTGGAAAAACATGAATATTAATAATTTTAAAAGTGGAATAGTGGACGAAGAAGTAAAATCAAAATTCTCTGCAGCCGAAATTGATATGCATAAGAACTTTTGTATTGAAGCATTAAAATCGAATCACGCTCGAGGGGATTATAAAGAGTTGTTACAGTTATCGCTGCTCTTCATTGGAGAGGAAGTTCCAAATTTTAAGCAGATTCGTTTACCTGGAGCTACATCGCATGCAAGGTTCATGTCTAAAGATATTTACTGTTACAAAATTTTTTTGTTTCGGGACCAGTTTGAAATGACGGAAGCGGAACTAAAAGGTCTTCAAAACATTTGTATTTTTTTGACACGTATGTTCGTTCGTTATTGGTTCGGATGTGTGAATGCTATTAATGCAGCACAATTAGATCTGCAATTTATTCAAGACGCAATCGCATATTTCGACGAAAATGTTTCGAATGCCCTACTGTGTAAAATTAAAAATCATTTGTGGTATTTATCAGAAGAAGCTATAGCACTTGGATTTTTTGACGACACAATTTCCTTCGCAATAAAGCGAAAAATGGTACAAGCTCTTGGTAGTTTAGATGGCGAATACAACGAGAATGATATTCCAAAACGATTAGTGGTCACAGTCGAACAAATGAAAGCATTCGCGAATAATGACATAAGCGATTTTGTCACACCACGTACATGGCGGTTTTTTAATCGTTTCAATATTGATATGGAATTCTTAAAATTTGATCCTTCAACTTGGCCACTTAAAGAAAGTTATAGTGAGGGACAGCGTATATGTCAAAGCTTGACTGTTGTAAATGATCCTACAGAAAGAGCGGTGAAACTAATAACAGATTTTAACCGTGCCTTAACTTACGACGAAGAAGACAAGCAATATTTACTCCAAGTTGTAGAAAACTATCGCCAAAAGTATCCCTCTCATCAAAAATTGTGCCTTATGCAAAAAAATGTTTAAAATAAATAATAGTAAATATTTGAGTTATTAACTCAAGGACTTTTTGGAAAGACTAATTCAAGTAATTTTTATTTGAGGAATATTGTAGAGTTTTTCTGGCGCATAGTAAAACAATAAAACGCCGAATTAAAAACATTGTTGTAACTTAGACACATGGGCTGATAAAGGGTTAATTTGGGTCAATTTATAGTCTGCAGATGGCTATGAAACTTATCTCATGTTAATTTGTATCCCCAACCTCACATTATTCCGTGCGAATACCTTTGGATTCATGCATTTTAAATTTTTCATACAAAGTAAGGGCCAGTCTAATACACAGTTGTACGCATAGAGACGTCAGCCAAAGAGAAAATGATTATTTTTTTTGGACTTCGAAATACTTATATGTATAATGTAATATATGGGTTAATAGAAAGTTTGTGGTTATCTTCTTCTCTATCTTTACAATTTTCCAGTTATACGGGATTTGATTGTTTACAAATATATAATTTAAAGCGGTTTTTAAGTTATTAAGGCCCACTTGCGGAAAATCCAGAGTTAAATTTGTAAATACAGAGGTAAGAAACTTAGAGTTATATTTTTAATTTCGTAGCCTAAACATTGTCTTGTATCAAATAAATCCAGTAATCAGGGCTACGTTTATTTCGTTTTTGGAATTTTCTTTAAATTTGATTAATTAAGTGGAATTTAAAATCAAAACAATTTTTCGAGGTTTTAGAACAACAACGAAATGCTTGGTATGCTTGATCTCTAATCTCGAGGAAGTGATCGTTTCGCTTTGCTTCTGTTAAAGCAGTTGGACCCAACGTACTCGATAGCATCCTCGATATTGTCGAAAAAAGCGATTCGTTTCAAATTTTTTCGTTTATTTCAACAAAATTTGTTTGAAAATTTTTTTTTTTTGATTTATCACAGAATGTCACAAACTTAAAAACTTAACTCTGAACAATTGCTAGGTTAAATATTTATGTTTTTTACTCTGAGTTGATACTTGTCTATAATCTCCTTCGAGGTTCTATTTATTGATGGAAATTCTGCTTCATCTACTCCATAAATCTCCAAAGCCGTTCTGGGGATAAATGGTCTTAGCCCACTTTTGACAAGTTTATCGTACAATATAAATTTATTGGGCGAGAAAGAATTGTTAAAAGTTACTTTGTATAGAGGTCTGCAAATTGCACGAATAAAATCAATATCGTTAAATCTTAAATCTTTGATTCGACCCCGCAGAGTTAACCCTGTGTGGACCCTGTAATTTTTCAGAAAGTACCTGACGGGACTCCCAATTCGTAAATTTCTCCTCTAAAATTTGGCAGGTAAATAACTGAATTTGGTTTATTTTCACTCTTTCTTTCTCTTTCTAAAAATTTTACCACTTCTTTGTCTTACCTACAAACTCCTCGCATGGGGTTGAGCCTTTTTCCAGGCCAACCTCACCATGTCCTTTTTTTTGGATTATCACCGAGCCTCCACCGCCGCAGCGCTTGTAAAAACCTTTTTAATGATTTTTGGCAATTTCGAAACATTTGACTTAGCCTCCACATTAATTTCACAAGACGCCATTGGCCAAAATGGCGGAAGCGCCTTATTGGGTTTATTAGCTTTGCTTGCCGAAAGCTTATGTTATTTTCTAAACAGCACTGCGAAAATCTTCTGATCCCAATTATTTAGATAATCAATCCGCTGCGTATAAGAATAAAAATTAACAGTATTTAGAAAAGCGCACTAACACGCACAATTTTTTTCAAAAAACTTGGTATTAGATTGATACACTTGGTACATCGACTGATAATTTACTACTCAAGAACACTTCAAAGAAATTTCCACAATCGACCACACAAGCCCGTTGTCAGAATCCGAATGGCAGCAGAGTCTTCTGAAAATAATAAATACGAGTGCTGCCTTTGTCATTATAAAATTGATAACAAAGAAATTGTGTCTCACTTGTGTGTTTATTTAAAAAACGGTAAAAAAATCTCTTGTCCTGACTTAGTTCTTGGTCTCTATAGCTACATTTATACAAATTTTGCCACTATGTTGATTCAATTAAAATGCGATTTTCAAGTATCAGACACTGCACTAATATTTCTGATATCAGAGGTAAAATATATTGTAACGCTTCAAAATAGAGAAATAAGCAATAATTTGGGCCAAGCATGTGACTATCTCGACATATCTAAATATATGTAAAACCACTCTTTTAAACGCAGCAATTACAAATTCATTAATACAACAACGTTAATAAATTTGAAACATCATATAATAGAACCAAAATATTACAAAACAAATTAAGCTAGGTAGGCTCAAAATAAATATTTATCGCCCTGTTCAGTACTATAAAAGCTGTTTTTATCATTGTAACTCGATTACTGAAACTCTGAAATCTTTAATGCGTGATAGCGTATTTTTTAAACGGCACCATATACAAAACTACCCAATTTTTCCGTGAAAATGCCAAGCGAGTTGAGCTATTATTATTTCAGGATAAATTTGAAAATTGTAATCCTTTAGGATCATCTAAAAAACATATGTAAACTAGTAGGCGTGTACATGATGTATGATAATATTCCAATTCTAAACAAAATTCAACTTGTCTTACCGTGTAAAGGGAGTTTCTTAAAGTATTTTGTATTTGAAAAGTTATTTGAGCTCCTCATCAAAGATTTAATTAAACTGGAAAACATCGGAATTGAAATAAATGTGATAAATGTGTTTGTTAAAACCTAACGTGGATGCATAATGGCAATGCTTGGTGATAACTTGGGCAGCCATCAAATTCGCGAGTTCAGTCAAAATTTCAGTACAAGTACCTATTAGTTCTTTTGATGTTGATATTTGTGAAGAACGTAACGCTGGAAATTATAAAAAGTGTGTTAAAGAAATGTAACCTCTTGGTATGGGAATAATGAAAAATTCGTGCCTACACAATTTAACTCATTACAGACGGTTTGAAGACCGGGGAAATTTCCTATAAGAATGAAAACGGCGGCCTGATGACCAATATCCAGAGTACACTCAAACTGTGGCCGAAGAAGCACTTCTTCGCGCTGCTTAATGATAGTGGTGCGGAAACTATCGAAGATGATGAACCCGAACCCCCAATCAATGAAGATGGAGTCGAAGTATCGTCACCCGACCTATACGAAACGCGAACGGCCATTGCGCAGCTAAAAAATAATAAGGCCGCTGGTGCTGACGGACTGCCAGCAGAGCTATTCAAGTGCGGTAGCAAGGGACGGGTACAGTACATGCACCAACTCGTTTGCAAAATATGGTCGGACGGACGCATGCCAACTGATTAGAATTTAAGTGTGCTCTGCCCAATACGCTAAAAGGGCGATCTTTGAAGGGCATAATTGAACGGTTCTAGCGTATGCCGATGCCATCGATATCACCGGCCTCAACAACCGCTCCGTTACTTCTGCCTATTCCAAACTGTATAAAGAAGCAAAACGTATGGGTCTGGCGGTGAACATGGACAAAACTAATTACCTCTACTAATTACCGCATCACTGTTGACAATTACAATTTGAAAAAGTGGGGGACTTTGTTTATCTCGGAACCAGCATTTTCACGAACAACAATATCGTCAGCCTGGAAATCCAACGTAGAATCTCTGTTGCCTACAAGTGCTACTTTGGGCTGAGTAGACAACTGCGCAGAAAATTTTCAAATTATGATGATCCTGTTTGTGAGTTTCTTGGAGAAATGGTCAAAATGTGGGGTCTATGTATAGTAGTCTATAGATTCACGAATATCAAATTTCATTGCTTTCGCATTGCATATCTGCCTACCTAGAATATAGAAGAGATTGTTTCCCGAACCTAAAACTGCGCCCAAAATAACACTATGTATATTTGTCACTATCCTAATCTTATACGGAAGTTTGGTCCTTCAGAATTTTTTTGGACTATGCCTTTTAAGCAAAAGCATCAATATTTTAAAAGAAAGTCCAAGATATTCAGAAATTTCAAAAATATAATATTAACGCTTTCCGAAAGCCACCAACAAATGCAAGCCACTTTGCATGAGGGCATATTTAGGTTAAACAGAATTTGTAATTTTGCTGAGCAAATTTCTGGAAATTTGTTAAATTTTACAATACCTGAAAAATTTTATTCGTAGAAAAAGTTATCTTATTTAACAAAATAGAATTTAAAGAGAATGATTTCGTTGTAATGGACGAAAATGATCAAAGAAACTACACTGTCTTGAAAGTTTATTTCATATTTGAAATTATGAAATTATGAAAAAGCAGTTTGTTATGGCACTATCATCAAAATGTGGTATAGCTATAAATCTTTTTATTTGAGAGCTATTTTGAAAAACCACTATACGATGGCTAATTTTGAAAAACTGTTAATAAAAAATCCAATAAAAATGTATTTGTATAGAATAAGCAGTAATCTAAGTTTATTTTTTTCATTTGTTGAAAAAGAATTTTAAGGGCGTCTCTTTGAAAATTGTGTGCATTAAATTTAATGAAATTACATTTATAATTAAAACTAGTATAAGTACATATAAACATCAGTAAAATAATGAATGAATACGCATGCAAGGTATGGAGTTCTGATAGGAGCATCAAGAGAATATTGTTATCGATAGCATTGATGGAGCTTATTATCGGAAAAGGTACATTTTACTAAAGCATAATTGAAATATGTTATTAATTATCATTTAAATTTTACCCAAAGCTAAACTATGTGGAATTCAAGGTTCCTCATTAGTGATGGATCATAATTTTGCAACGATTCGAATATTTATTTAAACATAATGAGATATTTATGATTTTCGACTCTGGTGAATGGACCGAAAGAACTACAACAAATTTCTCTACTGCACCATGTATGGATTAACAAATCAGTAACATTACTGAGTTCGTCGATATAGCGCCATCTACATCAAACTACAAATACAAATGCAGTTTCGAATTAACGCTTCCGTCGGATTCAGCATATTTAGCAGTATCAGACTCTACAACTTTGCCAAGGTACAGAGGCATCTTAACGTCTTCCTCAGAGACCACAGGCCCTGCAAAACAGTTATTTGAGCGATTTAAAATACCATGGGAAAAAGTTCCCTCAAACAATATGGACACATTAAACAAACAACAGAAGTTGAGCAAATTATTAAACCATTTTTCGGTTTAAAAAAAAAAAGCAAATAAAAAATCAGAATCGGAGCTCCAAATCCAATCGACGTTATATGCGGCATCGTAAGTACTTTGCCGGAGATGTAAGTTATTTATTTATGAATGTTGATGTAAGTTTTAGCAATTATGTTTATATTTCAGTTTGGTTCTAACAAAGATGATATGATGGCAAAAATTCCGACTAGCACACCTTTCGTTGCTTTTCTTGGTAAGAAATTGAAATAATATTAAAGGATTGTACAAGTGTACATATATATATGTATGTATTATATACTGACTAGTATTAATTCTTTTCCAGAAAACGACGTTTCTAAGAAAAATCTACCCACATATTGATCGAAAAAATAATTGTTTCAAATACTGATGACCCCAACGTTTTGACAACCAAAACAATAAGTTATAAACTTTTACTTTGCTTTGAAAATTTTATACCCAAAACAGATTTAACAAACTATGGTGTTTTTGGCGCGTGTCTTCTAAGCGCTATCCATTTTCTACACGAGGCATTAAAAAACATATTAACAATTTATAAAAATTTAATAATCTAATATGTAAGCGCACGAATTTTCGCATTGAAATCTTCTTTACTGGAAGATCTAAAACCCAAATCGTTTTATTATGTATGTTTATATACATATGTACAAACTTTTGTGCATTAAATGAATACTTTTAAGTTTTTAAGTTTATTTAAAACTTTAAAAAATCATATTCACTCCGTTGTTCAACTTTAATTTTTGTTAGCTAAAAAAGGCACAGAGTGTTAAAAAAGAATTAAAAAGTATTAATTTGTAATTTTTTTAAATTGCATTATTAAAAAGATTACAAAAAAATTGTTTTGTTTACTTTTACCATTATAATTCTTAAATGTTTAATTTTCTTACCCTAAATTTTAACATAGTAAATACATTTTAACATAGTAATTGTAAAAGTTTGGTGCTAACATTTTGAATAGTTTATACAGAAAAGCGTTGCAGATGATTTTAATTGTATACAATTTTAGGAAAGAAAATTTACCATTTAATGGTATAGGATTTTAGTATAGTCAATAAGTTAATGTTCGGTGTTTTGAACGCACGCATTCTGTGTGCGGAATTGCGCTTATTATAGTAGGTAAACAGTTAAGTCAGTGTTGCTCATTAGCTTTTGTTCAATTGGCTTCGCGTTTGTTCCGCTAGATGTCACTTCCCTTTAACCCGCTTACCATCCTACATGCATATGTATACAGCTTTGAAACACTTTTTTTTGTACACGCGGGAAACCTCAAACTTAGTAGTGGATCCCAAGAGATCAGATAAGGTATGAGCCAACGATTTTGGCAGTTTAAAGGCGTATTTAAGTAACACTGATCTTATTTTATATTGCGTATAAAAATCGTGCATAAAACGCTTCTCGTCATCAATGGTCATACACATACAAAGAACCTACAGCAACTTCGTCAGCAGCAGAAAAAATTCGAGATTTGAAATGTTTTTCCGAAACCATATTGCTGATTGATTTCGAACATTGATTGAATGGGAACAGTGAAGGATCCATGGAAGGCACTTCGAAAAATTCCAAGTGAAACCGGCTTTAGCCGTAGAGTCGCATTGCTGAAACAATTCACTCACACCGAACTCCATGACTTCGGATGCATGGAGCAGTACGTCAAAATGCTTTCGCAATCGGCTCAATTGCAGTATACACTGAGAAATATTTAAAATAAAATTTTAGTTCGCATTTAAATTCCAGCAGTTAAAAGAACTAAAAACACCTCAGTTTTTGCAAATACCTGCAAAAGCTGCACGCTCAGAACAGGGTGCAAAGCAAAAAAAGACTACAGATTTTTCGGCCCACAAAATTTTATCAGAAAGTGACAGTATAGTAAGAAACTGCACTTGAATTTCCTCAGCGCCAAGACAATTCGGAATCAGTTCTTTTTACAGTTTTTGGAAACCTCTCTAAATGGAATCATGAAAGTTAATGATACAGATTTGACAGATAATTTCAAATCCTTGGTTTGTGACAAATATGAAAATTGCTTGGACCAAAACGAAGAAACAAAGGCTATGATATTCGATTAGTGTAAACTATTAAAGCCTATTATTGCACTGAGAGTAGAACTGCCCCAAATGCAAACACAAGAAGCAAGGTCAGGCATATATCTAAATTTGGCAGCGTGTGATACAGAAGTATTTCATGGAGGTTATGAAGAATGGCCGTGCTTCCGAGACATATTTACAGACGTATACGTAAACTACCCGCAGTTGTCTCAAGCGTAAAATCTGTATCATCTCAGATACAAAACAAAAGGTCAAGCAGGAGCTATAGTGAACCAGTCGCCACTTAATGATAACAATTTTAATTTGGCTTCTTCTTTTTCTTAATTGACGCTATAACCTCCTAGCCGATTTCGGCCGATTTCAACAAAGCGCGTCAGTTGCTGCTCTGCTTTGCTCACTGGCGCCAGCTTGAGACACCAAGTGGAGCCAAGTGCTTCTCTATCTGGTCGCTCCGCAGGCCGTCCTCTTCTTCTGCTAATACCTGCGTGTACTGCACTACACACTTTCAGTGCTGCAGCATTTTATTCCATACGCACAACATGAACTAGCCAACGCAGCCGCTGAGTCTTAAATGGCTGTACTATGTCACTGGCGTTAAAAAGCTCATACAACTCATCGTTCTATTGCCTGCGGTATTTGCCGTAGCGAAGACGTAGAGGTCCAAAAATCTTGCGGAGAATCTTTCTCTCGAATACTCCAAGGGCCGTCTCATCCGATGCTGACAGATAAACAAAGGTCTCCATTTTTGCGAAATTATATTGTAACTGTCAACAGTGATGCAGGAGCCAAAAGGCGAGTGCGCTGACTGTTTATTTGATGACAGGAGCTACTTAGTTTTGCCCTCGTTCATGATATCGATATCATCAGCATACGCGAGAAGTTGCACGCTCTTTCAGAATATAGTACCTGAAACGTGTCACCTCTGTAGCTCGAATTATCTTTTCTAACATAAAGTTAAAGAAGTCGCACGAGAGAATCCCCTATCTGAAGCCTCGTTTGGTTTCAAACGGCTCGGAGAGGTCTTTTCCGCTTCTGAGGGTGCTAGTGGTGTTGCTCAAAGTCATTTTACATATGTAGTCGTATTAGTTTTGTTAGGATACCAAATTCAGACATTGCGACAAATAGGCAGCTTCTTCTTGTGCTATCGAAAGCGGTTGATGGTAGATTTGCCAGGTCTAAACCCACACAGATAAGGTTCAATCTGTTCGTTCACGGTGGGCTTCAGTCGTTCACACAATACGCTCGCCACAGCCTTATAAGCTATGCTACAAAGATTTGAATAGCTCTGCTGGCAGTCCGTCAGGAGCAGCGGTTGTATTGTTTTTTAGCCGCGCAATTGCCGTGCGAATTTTGTCCAGGTCGGGTAAATGTACTTCGACTCCGTCTTCATTGATTGGGGGCTCATCATCTTCGATGGTTTCCGCACCACTACCATTAAGCAGCGCGAAGGAGTGCTCCCTCCACAGTTTGAGTGTACTCTGGGTATTGGCCATCAGGCCGCCGTTTTCATTCTTATAGGAAATTTCCCCGGTCTTGAAACCGTCTGTAAGCCGCCGTGATAAAATATTCGGGCGTTTTCCTACCGGCTAGCATCTCAAGCTTGTGCGACTCGCGCCTCCCTCTTCTTTTCTCGCTTCCTTTTTCAACTTACGATATCGCTATCGCACAATTCGCGTTGCGCCCGACCACAGCGTGGCCATCTACTCAGCATCGTTCTTTTCCATGAGTTAAATTGTTTAGGCACGAATTTTTCATTATTCCCATACCAAGAGGTTACATTTCTTTAACACACTTTTTATAATTTCCAGCGTTACGTTCTTAACAAATATCAACATCAAAAGAACTAATAGGTACTTGTACTGAAGTTTTGACTGAACTCGCGAATTTGATGGCTGCCCAAGTTATCACCAAGCATTGCTATTATGCATCCACGTTAGTTTTTAACAAACACATTTATCACATTTACTTCAATTCCGATGTTTTCTAGTTTAATTAAATCTTTGATGAGGAGCTCAACTACCTTTTCTTGTCAAATAAGCATTTCTTTCATCCAATGAAGATGGAGTCGAAGTACCGTCACCCTACCTATACGAAACGCGAACGGCCATTGGGCGGCTAAAAAGTAATAAGGCCGCTGGTGCTGACGGACTGCCAGCAGAGCTATTCAAGTACGGTGGCGAGGGACTGGTACAGTACATGCACCAGCTCGTTTGTAAAATATGGTCGGACGGACGCATGCCAGCTGATTAGAATTTAAGTGTACTCTGCCCAATACGCAAAAAGGGCGATCCTGTAAAATGCGCCAACTACCGCGGGATCAGCCTCATTAGAATAAGGTTCTGTAGAGGATATTGTGTGAACGACGGAAGCCCACGGTAAGCGAACTGACCGAACAACCGCGCCGTTGCTTCTGCCTATTCCAAACTGTACAAAAAAGCAAAACGTATGGGTCTGGCGGTGAACAAGGACAAAACTAATTACCTCTACTAATTACCGCATCACTGTTGACAATTACAATTTGAAAAAGTGGGGGACTTTGTTTATCTCGGAACCAGCATTTACACGAACAACAATATCGCCAGCCTGGAAATCCAACGTAGAATCTCTCTTGCCTACAAGTGCTACTTTGGGCTGAGTAGACAATTGCGCAGAAAATTTTCAAATTATGATGATCCTGTTTGTGAATTTCTTGGAGAAATGGTCAAAATGTGGGGCCTATGTATAGTATTGCATATCTGCCTACCTAGAATATAGAAGAGATTGTTTTCCGAACCTAAAACTGCGCCCAAAATAACACTATGTATATTTGTCACTAACCTAATCTTATACGGAAGTTTGGTCCTTTAGAATTTTTTTGGACTATGCCATTTAAGCAAAAGCATCAATATTTTAAAAGAAAGTCCAAGATATAAAGAAATTTCAAAAATATAACAGTAACGCTTTCCGAAAGTCACCAACAAATGCAAGCCACTTTGCATGAGGGTATATTTAGGTTAAACAGAATTTGTAATGAGCAAATTTCTGGAAATTTGTTAAATTTTACAATACCTGAAAAATTTTATTCGTAGAAAAAGTTATCTTATTTAACAAAATAGAATTTAAAGAGAATGATTTCGTTGTAATGGACGAAAATGATCAAAGAAACTACACTATCTTGAAAGTTTATTTCATATTTGAAATTATGAAATTATGAAAAAGCAGTTTGTTATGGCACTATCATCAAAATGTGGTATAGCTATAAATCTTTTTATTTGAGAGCTATTTTGAAAAACTGTTAATAAAAAATCCAATAAAAATGTATTTGTATAGAATAAGCAGTAATCTAAGTTTATTTTTTTCATTTGTTGAAAAAGAATTTTAAGGGCGTCTCTTTGAAAATTGTGTGCATTAAATTTAATGAAATTACATTTATAATTAAAACTAGTATAAGTACATATAAACATCAGTAAAATAATGAATGAATACGCATGCAAGGTATGGAGTTCTGATAGGAGCATCAAGAGAATATTGTTATCGATAGCATTGATGGAGCTTATTATCGGAAAAGGTACATTTTACTAAAGCATAATTGAAATATGTTATTAATTATCATTTAAATTTTACCCAAAGCTAAGTTATGTGGAATTCATAATGAGATATTTATGATTTTCGACTCTGGTGAATGGACCGAAAGTTCTACTACAAATTTCTCTACTGCACCGTGTATGGATTAACAAATCAGTAACATTACTGAGTTCGTCGATATAGCGCCATCTACATCAAACTACAAATACAAATAAACGCTTCCGTCGGATTCAGCATATTTAGCAGTATCAGACTCTACAACTTTGCCAAGGTACAGAGGCATCTTAACGTCTTCCTCAGAGACCATAGGCCCTGCAAAACAGTTATTTGAGCGATTTAAAATACCATGGGAAAAAGTTCCCTCAAACATTATGGACACATTAAACAAACAACAGAAATTGAGCAAATTATTAAACCATTTTTCGGCGGCATAAATAAGTACTTTGCCGAAGATGTAAGTTATTTATTTATGAATGTTGATGTAAGTTTTAGCAATTATGTTTATATGATATTATGGCAAAAATTCTGACTAGCACACCTTTCGTTGCTTTTCTTGGTAAGAAATTGAAATAATATTAAAGGATTGTACAAGTGTACATATATATATATGTATTATATACTAACTAGTATTAATTCTTTTCCAGAAAACGACGTTTCTAAGAAAAATCTACCCACATATTGATCGAAAAAATAATTGTTTCAAATACTGATGGCGCCAACGTTTTGACAACCAAAACAATAAGTTATAAAGTTTTACTTTACTTTCAATATTTTATACCCAAAACAGATTTAACAAACTATGGTGTTTTTGGCGCGTGTCTTATAAGCGCGAGGCATAAAAAACATATTAACAATTTATAAAAATTTAATAATCTAATATGTAAGCGCACGAACTTTCGCATTGAAATCTTCTTTACTGGAAGATCTAAAAACCAAATCGTTTTATTATGTATGTTTATATACATATGTACAAACTTTTGTGCATTGAATGAATACTTTTAAGTTTTTACGTTTATTTAAAACTTTACAAAATCATATTCACTCCGATGTTCAACTTTAATTTTTGTTAGCTAAAAAAGGCACAGAGTGTTAAAAAAGAATTAAAAAGTATTAAAAAAAGAAGATGTCTCGTAAACAAACAAGACTTTTTATTTGTAATTTTTTTAAATTGCATTATTAAAAAGATTACAAAAAAATTGTTTTGTTTACTTTTACCATTATAATTCTTAAATGTTTAATTTTCTTACCCTAAATTTTAACATAGTAAATACATTTTAACATAGTAATTGTAAAAGTTTGGTGCTAACATTTTGAATAGTTTATACAGAAAAGCGTTGCAGATGATTTTAATTGAACACAATATTAGAAAAGAAAATTTACCATTTAATGGTGGATAGGATTTTAGTATAGTCAATAAGTTAATGTTCGGTGTTTTGAACGCACGCATTCTGTGTGCGGAATTGCGCTTATTATAGTAGGTAAACAGTTAAGTCAGTGTTGCTCATTAGCTTTTGTTCAATTGGCTTCGCGTTTGTTCCGCTAGATGTCACTTCCCTTTAACCCGCTTACCATCCTACATGCATATGTATACAGCTTTGAAACACTTTTTTTTGTACACGCGGGAAACCTCAAACTTAGTAGTGGATCCCAAGAGATCAGATAAGGTATGAGCCAACGATTTTGGCAGTTTAAAGGCGTATTTAAGTAACACTGATCTTATTTTATATTGCGTATAAAAATCGTGCATAAAACGCTTCTCGTCATCAATGGTCATACACATACAAAGAACCTACAGCAACTTCGTCAGCAGCAGAAAAAATTCGAGATTTGAAATGTTTTTCCGAAACCATATTGCTGATTGATTTCGAACATTGATTGAATGGGAACAGTGAAGGATCCATGGAAGGCACTTCGAAAAATTCCAAGTGAAACCGGCTTTAGCCGTAGAGTCGCATTGCTGAAACAATTCACTCACACCGAACTCCATGACTTCGGATGCATGGAGCAGTACGTCAAAATGCTTTCGCAATCGGCTCAATTGCAGTATACACTGAGAAATATTTAAAATAAAATTTTAGTTCGCATTTAAATTCCAGCAGTTAAAAGAACTAAAAACACCTCAGTTTTTGCAAATACCTGCAAAAGCTGCACGCTCAGAACAGGGTGCAAAGCAAAAAAAGACTACAGATTTTTCGGCCCACAAAATTTTATCTGAAAGTGACAGTATAGTAAGAAACTGCACTTGAATTTCCTCAGCGCCAAGACAATTCGGAATCAGTTCTGGAAATAGAAACCCAAGGTTTTTACAGTTTTTGGAAACCTCTCTAAATGGAATGATGAAAGTTAATGATACAGATTTGCCAGATAATTTAAAATCCTTGGTTTATGACAAATATGAAAATTACTTGGACCAAAACGAAGAAACAAAGGCTATGATATTCGATTAGTTTAAACTATTAAAGCCTATTATTGCTCCTACTCCACCCTGAGAGTAGAACTGCCCCAAATGCAAACACAAGAAGCAAGTTCAGGCATATATCTAAATTTGGCAGCGTGTGATACAGAAGTATTTCATGGAGGTTATGAAGAATGGCCGTGCTTCCGAGACATATTTACAGACGTATACGTAAACTACCCGCAGTTGTCTCAAGCGTAAAATCTGTATCATCTCAGATACAAAACAAAAGGTCAAGCAGGAGCTATAGTGAACCACTCGCCACTTAATGATAACAATTTTAATTTGGCTTCTTCTTTTTCTTAATTGACGCTATAACCTCCTAGCCGATTTCGGCCGATTTCAACAAAGCGCGTCAGTTGCTGCTCTGCTTTGCTCACTGGCGCCAGCTTGAGACACCAAGTGGAGCCAAGTGCTTCTCTATCTGGTCGTTCCACAGGCCGTCCTCTTCTTCTGCTAATACCTGCGTGTACTGCACTACACACTTTCAGTGCTGCAGCATTTTATTCCATACGCACAACATGAACTAGCCAACGCAGCCGCTGAGTCTTAAATGGCTGTACTATGTCACTGTCGTTAAAAAGCTCATACAACTCATCGTTCTATCGCCTGCGGTATTTGCCGTAGTGAAGACGTAGAGGTCCATAAATCTTGCGGAGAATCTTTCTCTCGAATACTCCAAGGGCCGTCTCATCCGATGCTGACAGATAAACAAAGGTCTCCATTTTTGCGAAATTATATTGTAACTGTCAACAGTGATGCAGGAGCCAAGAGGCAAGTGCGCTGGCTGTTTATTTGATGACAGGAGCTACTTAGTTTTGCCCTCGTTCACTTCCAGACCCATACGTTTCGCTTCTTTGTCCAGTTTGGAAAAGGCAGAAGTAACGGCGCGGTTGGTGAGGCCGATGATATCGATATCATCAGCATACGCGAGAAGTTGCACGCTCTTTTAGAAACAGTACCTGAAACGTGTCACCTCTGTAGCTCGAATTATCTTTTCTAACATAAGGTTAAAGAAGTCGCACGAGAGAGTCACCTTATCTGAAGCCTCGTTTGGTTTCAAACGGCTCGGAGAGGTCTTTCCCGCTTCTGAGGGTGCTAGTGGTGTTGCTCAAAGTCATTTTACATATGTAGTCGTATTAGTTTTGTTAGGATACCAAATTCAGACATTGCGACAAATAGGCAGCTTCTTCTTGTGCTATCGAAAGCGGTTGATGGTAGATTTGCCAGGTCTAAACCCACACAGATAAGGTTCAATCTGTTCGTTCACGGTGGGCTTCAGTCGTTCACACAATACGCTCGCCACAGCCTTATAAGCTATGCTACAAAGATTTGAATAGCTCTGCTGGCAGTCCGTCAGGAGCAGCGGTTGTATTGTTTTTTAGCCGTGCAATTGCCGTGCGAATTTTGTCCAGGTCGGGTAAATGTACTTCGACTCCGTCTTCATTGATTGGGGGTTCATCATCTTCGATGGTTTCCGCACCACTACCATTAAGCAGCGCGAAGGAGTGCTCCCTCCACAGTTTGAGTGTACTCTGGGTATTGGCCATCAGGCCGCCGTTTTCATTCTTATAGGAAATTTCCCCGGTCTTGAAACCGTCTGTAAGCCGCCGTGATAAAATATTCGGGCGTTTTCCTACCGGCTAGCATCTCAAGCTTGTGCGACTCGCGCCTCCCTCTTCTTTTCTCGCTTCCTTTTTCAACTTACGATATCGCTATCGCACAATTCGCGTTGCGCCCGACCACAGCGTGGCCATCTACTCAGCATCGTTCTTTTCCATGAGTTAAATTGTTTAGGCACGAATTTTTCATTATTCCCATACCAAGAGGTTACATTTCTTTAACACACTTTTTATAATTTCCAGCGTTACGTTCTTAACAAATATCAACATCAAAAGAACTAATAGGTACTTGTACTGAAGTTTTGACTGAACTCGCGAATTTGATGGCTGCCCAAGTTATCACCAAGCATTGCTATTATGCATCCACGTTAGTTTTTAACAAACACATTTATCACATTTACTTCAATTCCGATGTTTTCTAGTTTAATTAAATCTTTGATGAGGAGCTCAACTACCTTTTCTTGTCAAATAAGCATTTCTTTCATCCAATGAAGATGGAGTCGAAGTACCGTCACCCTGCCTATACGAAACGCGAACGGCCATTGGGCGGCTAAAAAGTAATAAGGCCGCTGGTGCTGACGGACTGCCAGCAGAGCTATTCAAGCTATTCAAGGACAAAACTAATTACCTCTACTAATTACCGCATCCCTGTTGACAATTACAATTTGAAAAGGTGGGGGACTTTGTTTATTTCGGAACCAGCATTTACACGAACAACAATATCGTCAGCCTGGAAATCCAACGTAGAATCTCTCTTGCCTACAAGTGCTACTTTGGGCTGAGTAGGCAACTGCGCAGAAAATTTTCAAATTATGATGATCCTGTTTGTGAATTTCTTGGAAAAATGGTTAAAAATGTGGGGCCTATGTATAGTAGTCTATAGATTCACGAAAATCAAATTTCATTGCTTTCGCATTGCATATATGCCTACCTAGAATATAGAAGATATTGTTTTCCGAACCTAAAATTGCGCCCAAAATAACACTATGTATATTTGTCACTATCCTAATCTTATACGGAAGTTTGGTCCTTTAGAATTTTTTTGGACTATCCGTTTAAGCAAAAGCATCAATATTTTAAAAGAAAGTCCAAGATATAAAGAAATTTCAAAAATATAACATTAACGCTTTCCGAAAGTCACCAACAAATGCAAGCCACTTTGCATGAGGGTATATTTAGGTTAAACAGAATTTGTAATGAGCAAATTTCTGGAAATTTGTTAAATTTTACAATACCTGAAAAATTTTATTCGTAGAAAAAGTTATCTTATTTAACAAAATAGAATTTAAAGAGAATGATTTCGTTGTAATGGACGAAAATGATCAAAGAAACTACACTGTCTTGAAAGTTTATTTCATATTTGAAATTATGAAATTATGAAAAAGCAGTTTGTTATGGCACTATCATTAAAATGTGGTATAGCTATAAATCTTTTTATTTGAGACCTATTTTGAAAAACCACTATACGATGGCTGATTTTGAAAAACTGTTAATAAAAAATCCAATAAAAATGTATTTGTATAGAATAAGCAGTAATCTAAGTTTATTTTTTTCATTTGTTGAAAAAGAATTTTAAGGGCGTCTCTTTGAAAATTGTGTGCATTAAATTTAATGAAATTACATTTATAATTAAAACTAGTATAAGTACATATAAACATCAGTAAAATAATGAATGAATACGCATGCAAGGTATGGAGTTCTGATAGGAGCATCAAGAGAATATTGTTGTCGATAGCATTGATGGAGCTTATTATCGGAAAAGGTACATTTTACTAAAGCATAATTGAAATATTTTATTAATTATCATTTAAATTTTACCCAAAGCTAAATTATGTGGAATTCAAGGTTCCTCATTAGTGATGGATCATAATTTTGCAACGATTCGAATATTAATTGAAACATAATGAGATATTTATGATTTTCGACTCTGGTGAATGGACCGAAAGAACTACTACAAATTTCTCTACTGCACCATGTATGGATTAACAAATCAGTAACATTACTGAGTTCGTCGATATAGCGCCATCTACATCAAACTACAAATACGAATACAGTTTCGAATAAACGCTTCCGTCGGATTCAGCATATTTAGCAGTATCAGACTCTACAACTTTGCCAAGGTACAGAGGCATCTTAACGTCTTCCTCAGAGACCACAGGCCCTGCAAAACAGTTATTGGAGCGATTTAAAATACCATGGGAAAAAGTTCCCTCAAACATTATGGACACATTAAACAAACAACAGAAATTGAGCAAATTATTAAACCATTTTTCGGTTTTTAAAAAAAAGTGAATAAAAAATCAGAATCGGAGCTCCAAATCCAATCGACGTTATATGCGTCATCGTAAGTACTTTGCCGAAGATGTAAGTTATTTATTTATGAATGTTGATGTAAGTTTTAGCAATTATGTTTATATGATATGATGGCAAAAATTCCGACTAGCACACCTTTCGTTGCTTTTCTTGGTAAGAAATTGAAATAATATTAAAGGATTGTACAAGTGTATATATATGTATATATGTATTATATACTAACTAGTATTAATTCTTTTCCAGAAAACAACGTTTCTAAGAAAAATCTACCCACATATTGATCGAAAAAATTATTGTTTCAAATACTGATGACGCCAACGTTTTGACAACCAAAACAAGAAGTTATAAAATTTTACTTTGCTTTCAATATTTTATACCCAAAACAGATTTAACAAACTATGGTGTTTTTGGCGCGTGTCTTCTAAGCGCTATCCATTTTCTACACGAGGCATTAAAAAACATATTAACGATTTATAAAAATTTAATAATCTAATATGTAAGCGCACGAATTTTCGCATTGAAATCTTCTTTACTGGAGATCTAAAACCCAAATCGTTTTATTATGTATGTTTATATACATATGTACAAACTTTTGTGCATTAAATGAATACTTTTAAGTTTTTAAGTTTATTTAAAACTTTAAAAAATCATATTCACTCCGTTGTTCAACTTTAATTTTTGTTAGCTAAAAAAGGCACAGAGTGTTAAAAAAGAATTAAAAAGTATTAAAAAAAGGAGATGTCTCGTAAACAAACAAGACTTTTTATTTGTAATTTTTTTAAATTGCATTATTAAAAAGATTACAAAAAAATTGTTGTGTTTACTTTTACCATTATAATTCTTAAATGTTTAATTTTCTTACCCTAAATTTTAACATAGTAAATACATTTTAACATAGTAATTGTAAAAGTTTGGTGCTAACATTTTGAATAGTTTATACAGAAAAGCGTTGCAGATGATTTTAATTGTATACAATTTTAGGAAAGAAAATTTACCATTTAATGGTATAGGATTTTAGTATAGTCAATAAGTTAATGTTCGGTGTTTTGAACGCATGCATTCTGTGTGCGGAATTGCGCTTATTATAGTAGGTAAACAGTTAAGTCAGTGTTGCTCATTAGCTTTTGTTCAATTGGCTTCGCGTTTGTTCCGCTAGATGTCACTTCCCTTTAACCCGCTTACCATCCTACATGCATATGTATACAGCTTTGAAACACTTTTTTTTGTACACGCGAGAAACCTCAAACTACGAGGTCGCATAATGCAACCAATTTTATTAGTAGTGGATCCCAAGAGATCAGATAAGGTATGAGCCAACGATTTTGGCAGTTTAAAGGCGTATTTAAGTAACACTGATCTTATTTTATATTGCGTATAAAAATCGTGCATAAAACGCTTCTTGTCATCAATAGTCATACACATACAAAGAACCTACAGCAACTTCGTCAGCAGCAGAAAAAATTCGAGATTTGAAATGTTTTTCCGAAACCATATTGCTGATTGATTTCGAACATTGATTGAATGGGAACAGTGAAGGATCCATGGAAGGCACTTCGAAAAATTCCAAGTGAAACCGGCTTTAGCCGTAGAGTCGCATTGCTGAAACAATTCACTCACACCGAACTCCATGACTTCGGATGCATGGAGCAGTACGTCAAAATGCTTTCGCAATCGGCTCAATTGCAGTTTACACTGAGAAATATTTAAAATAAAATTTTAGTTCGCATTTAAATTCCAGCAGTTAAAAGAACTAAAAACACCTCAGTTTTTGCAAATACCTGCAAAAGCTGCACGCTCAGAACAGGGTGCAAAGCAAAAAAAGACTACAGATTTTTCGGCCCACAAAATTTTATCTGAAAGTGACAGTATAGTAAGAAACTGCACTTGAATTTCCTCAGCGCCAAGACAATTCGGAATCAGTTCTTTTTACAGTTTTTGGAAACCTCTCTAAATGGAATCATGAAAGTTAATGATACAGATTTGACAGATAATTTCAAATCCTTGGTTTGTGACAAATATGAAAATTGCTTGGACCAAAACGAAGAAACAAAGGCTATGATATTCGATTAGTGTAAACTATTAAAGCCTATTATTGCTCCTACTCCACCCTGAGAGTAGAACTGCCCCAAATGCAAACACAAGAAGCAAGGTCAGGCATATATCTAAATTTGGCAGCGTGTGATACAGAAGTATTTCATGGAGGTTATGAAGAATGGCCGTGCTTCCGAGACATATTTACAGACGTATACGTAAACTACCCGCAGTTGTCTCAAGCGTAAAATCTGTATCATCTCAGATACAAAACAAAAGGTCAAGCAGGAGCTATAGTGAACCAGTCGCCACTTAATGATAACAATTGACACTGGCGCCAGCTTGAGACACCAAGTGGAGCCAAGTGCTTCTCTATCTCGTCGTTCCGCAGGCCGTCCTCTTCTTCTGCTAATACCTGCGTGTACTGCACTACACACTTTCAGTGCTGCAGCATTTTATTCCATACGCACAACATGAACTAGCCAACGCAGCCGCTGAGTCTTAAATGGCTGTACTATGTCACTGTCGTTAAAAAGCTCATACAACTCATCGTTCTATCGCCTGCGGTATTTGCCGTAGCGAAGACGTAGAGGTCCAAAAATCTTGCGGAGAATCTTTCTCTCGAATACTCCAAGGGCCGTCTCATCCGATGCTGACAGATAAACAAAAGTCTCCATTTTTGCGAAATTATATTGTAACTGTCAACAGTGATGCAGGAGTCAAATGGCGAGTGCGCTGACTGTTTATTTGATGACAGGAGCTACTTAGTTTTGCCCTCGTTCACTTCCAGACCCATATCGATATCATCAGCATACGCGAGAAGTTGCACGCTCTTTCAGAATATAGTACCTGAAACGTATCACCTCTGTAGCTCGAATTATCTTTTCTAACATAAAGTTAAAGAAGTCGCACGAGAGAATCCCCTATATGAAGCCTCATTTGGGTTCACACGGCTCGGAGAGGTCCTTCCCGCTTCTGACGGTGCTAGTGGTGTTGCTCAAAGTCATTTTACATAGTCGCATTAGTTTTGTTAGGATAGGTACCAAATTCAGACATTGCGACAAATAGGCAGCTTCTTCTTGTGCTATCGAAAGCGGATTTGAACTTAACATAAAGATGGTGTGTGTCTTTTCTTCTTTCTCGAGTCTTTTCCGAGATTTGGCATATCGTGGATATTTGATCGATGGAAGATTTGCCAAGTCTAAAGCCACACTGATAAGATTCAATCAGTTCGTTCACGGTGGGCTTCAGTCGTTCACACAATACGCTCGCCAGAGCCTTATAAGCTATGCTAAGAAGATTCATCCCGCGGTAGTTGGCGCATATTGCAGGATCGGTCTTTTTTTGGATTGGGCAGAGAACACTTAAATTCCAGTCAGCAGGCATGCGTTCGTCCGACCATATTTTGCAAACGAGCTGAGGCGTATAATATACCAGCCCCTCGCCACCGCACTTGAATAGCTCTGCTGGAAGTCCGTCAGGAGCAGCGGCAGTATTGTTTTTTAGGTCGGATAAATGTACTATTTGACTCGTTATTAAATTCGTACATAGTATCATTTATTTTTAGAATTTCTTTGGCGTCGAAAACAAGTTCGTCCTGGTTCTTAATTGGTACGGGTATAAAAAATTATCTTTTTATTTTTCTATATATCTTTCGGTATTTGAATTACAAAAATAATTTTATGGTCTTTATATTGAGCTGCACTTAGCTTAGTGTTTTGCATTTTATAAAGGTCAATATTGTAACGAATTATTTCTTCACTTGTTAATACATTGTTATTCATATTTGTTTTTGCTGCTACAAAATTATTTTGTATGTGTTCGACATTATCTAACAAAATTTTAATTTTTAACAATATATCTAGATAGAGAAGTTTATTTTCTAGTTCTACGTTTTCTTTAGATATTTCATTCAATTTTAATAAAATTTGTGTCCTGTCAGTTTCTATTGCATCTTTCAGTTTTGATATTGTTTTGTTAAATACATGATTTATTTACATATCCTTATTTAAGTTTCCCATTATTACGAGATTATTGTCGTCTATTGTCTCTACATGTCGTTTCATTTCTGATCTGTCGAAATCGTCCATTGTACCGTATAACCATTTCATTCCTGTTCCTACGAAGTTAAGTAGCCCTCTAAGGTGTCTAGTAGGTAAAATCGTTTGGAGTTTTGACTTTACTTTAACCTATACGTCAATACCAAAAATCGAAATGCAAGGTTGAAGTTTGCAAACGAACATTTATATAAGAGTGGAAGCTTCTGGAATACCGCAATTTTTGCAGATGAGAGCAAATTCAACCTGTTTAGATCAGATGGAAAGAGCTATATATGGAGAAAAGGAAATGCTGAGCTACAACCGTAAAATCTACGTAGCACCGTAAAACATGGTGGAGGGCATGTAATAGTGTGGGGATGCATGTCGTCTTCTGGAGTCGGAAATTTGGAATTCATCGATTGTACTATGGACCAGAGTGTGTATCTGGGTATTTTGAAACGAAATTTACTACAAAGTGCCGCGATATGAAATATTTCCGACAACTCTGGGTACTATCAATATAATATCCGAAACCCAAATACGGAGTTGTGCAAAGTTGGCTTATTTGGAACTGTCCGCACATAGTACGAACACCAGCACAGTCTCCAGATTTAAATGTAAATGAGAATCTTTCCTCAGTTTTGGAACGAGAGATTTTAAAATACGAGATTTGAAATAAAACCGACTTGAAAAACGCCCTGTAAGCAGAATGGAAAAAACTTTCTCCTAACTATACAAAGAAATTGGTGGAATCCATGCCGAAACATATGAAAGCAGTTATAGATAGTAAGGGGTATCCCACAAAGATTTAATCGACTTAAAATTTTAGTTGTGTCATTAAAAAAATTGCAATGTATTCTTTTTTTTGTTACTGCATTATTTTCGCTGTGAGGTGCAATTTAATACTGAAGTTTGTTTTTGTTTTTAATTAAATAAAATAACTATGCAATCTGAATTTTTTAAAGCATAAATTACATGTGTATATCTGCCGCTGTTAAGAGGTATTTATATTTTTTGGAAGATTTATTTAGTTTTCAGGTAATACTTGCTTTAGTACTTCTTATGCTGGAAACACATGAGCAGAATTCTGCACGCAGAAACAAAAATTTGTACTGATTTGACAGTTGGCGTTCTGCAGTTGAGTGCAGTGATGCAACCCATGTTGAAATTGAATTTATCTGCGCAGATACAGTGCTGACAACATGAAAAAGCAATTTTTCGTTGTCAAACGTCATTGTTGCCAACATTAGAAGTGACATCTTTTAAGAATTGCACTAACAGATGCGCAATAACAATGGAAGAGCAATTGATAGAGTTTGTGAGAGGAAACAGGGTTTTGTATGACAAAAGGTACAAATGCTACAAAAACATTTACCTGCGCGATCAAAAATTTCAAGAGCTGTCTACAAAGGTGAATATTCCAGGTAAGTAAATCATTCGTTTAATAACTAGCCTACAAACCTAATACTTTCGACCGTTTGTTTCAGCTGAAAAGTTAAAAGCCCGCTGGCGAACATTGCGCGATAAATTTTATAAGGACTTGAAACAAAAACCATCTGGAAGCGGCATTGATTCTCCTCACAAGAAGTGGAAGTGGACAGATCATTTGATGTTTTTAAAGGACGTGGAAATGGACAATTTAAAGTAAGTTTTTTGAAGTGCATATTTAAAGTAAATATCAAAAATTGTCGATGTTTTCCAGCACACACGGAAATTATGAAAACGTAGAAGAGCTGTTACTTGACGACACTACAAGCTTCAGCGGAACTTTGTCTGACAATTCAAGCACGTCGAATGTCAGCGGCAACTTCATGAATTGCTTGAAAATGCAAATAAAGACTTCAAGCGAGTAGCATCAATAGCCGAAAATGCATTAGCGGATAATGGGCAAGGACAAAAAAGTGTAATAACACTTTTCTTTGAAAGCCTTGCTGTTCAAGCGGATCAGGCAAACCTTTCTTTTATGGAAGCTTCGTCGCTTCAGCTGCTAATGACGCAATCTTTTCATAACTTTATGTTAAATAGAAATAAATGAATGTTTTGCGATATTTTTTTTATTAAATAAAGTACAGAATAAATTTTATTATTTATTGTCAAAAATGTAATTTTTGAGGAGGTCTCGTGCATCAAACGCTCTTCGCTTTGCATTTGCACTTGACAAAATCGAAGTCCGCTCCAAAGGCGTAACAGATTCTCTCCATTGTCCTTCTACTAATAGGCCGTTTTCATTTAAGTGGTCAACAAAATTTGAGGGACAATATTCAGTTGGACTATGATATTTTACAAAATTATGTAATATAACCGTTGCTTTTACTATTGTATTAGCATTTTCGGGAAACACATTCAGAGGATTGTTCAGCAATCGCCATCTAGCTACCAATATACCAAATGTATTTTCGATTATCACTCGCGCTTTGGATAAGGTTTTATTAAAATAATCCTTGCTCGGCTCCAAACACCTTCCAGGATATGGCCTCATCAAATATTTCATCCACGGAAAAGCAGCATCTCCCACATAGTAAAATGGATATTTCATCTGACTACGTGGAAGATTTTCTGCTTCTGGCAAATTCATTGTGCCGTTTAATATTCGTTTGCCAAAACCACGCCCAACATTCGTGTGAAAGCACCTTACACGAGGCCATAAAAGAAACGCCAAAGCCATTGAATGAATTTAAACAACAAGTTTTATAAGGAAAAAATTCAAAATTCAAAATTCACAATTCACGAATCTGTAAGGAATTTTGATAGAATAAGGCATATAGTAGAATATGACAAGGTAGACAATTTAATAGGAATTTTTAAAGAATTTTTATAACCCAATTTAGTAAAGATCATTTAGTAAAGATCATAGGAGCTATATCGAAAATCACAAACAAATCTGCGATATATACTATGTCCAAAAATGAGGCAAGAATTTAAGCAATTCATTAAGAGTTGCGACATTGGTAATAGAAATAAATACTGCAGAAATCCTCAGACGGTACCTATTGGAGAGGCTCCAATTCCTAAGAAAGATGGGGAGCGAGCAGATCCGTATAGACATTTTTTATGTTCAAAAATTAAAATTCATAACATACATTGATTCTTATTCCAAATTTTTAGTCATGAAGCAAATTGAGGACAAACTTAAACTTGATGATTAAATCATGGAAGTGCTCATAAGTGCTTCTGGGAAGCAAAAAAGATCACTTTAGATAACGAACCAGGATTCACCACGCAGCAATTTAAAAGTTTAATGCAAAGGTTAGGAATCGAACTATATTTCTGTAGTCCTCGACACAGTGCCACAAATGGGCAGGTCGAGAGAAAGAAGAATTCCATTTATTTAGCGATGTTGAAGCAATTTACAGAGCTGTTCAACAATACAATAAATCGATACAATCCGTTACTAATGAAAAACCTTTCAAGATCATCAAAAGTATTATAAAAAGAGACATGAAAATATAGAAATCCTCCTGAAAAAAGCTCAGGAGAAAATGCTAGAATGAAACAACCCCAATGGCACAAAAAATTATTAAAGAAATGATATAGTGTATGAAGGATTAATAGGTCAAAGAAACAAGATGAGTCCTAGGTATAGGCAACAAAAGATTAAGGAAGATTTATGTAATAAGGTTGGGATACAAAATAGAGATAGGATAATTCATAAAGATAACCTTAAACCACGAAAACACATATTGAATACTTTTCAGAAAATGCTACTATTCATCATATTTACGTTCTTTGCAACCACATCAACCGAACTAACAGATTATACAAGAGAAGATTACGTGTTGATTCAAAACAGAGACGCTATAATCTATGAAAAATATGGCGATATCTTTCACCTTACCAACCTCACCTTTTTCTCTATCTTAATAATTGAAACTAGGGAATTAATGAATAGAAAACGAAATCATTTTAACACTGAGTAAAATTCACTGCAGTCGCAATACAATGAAATGAACTTAGAACTGGAACTAATTGACACTCTACCGGGCAATTGACCAAGACAAATTTCAGGAACAAAAGAGGTATTAACGAGATAGAAACCGTATGGAAATGGATATCTGGCACCCCACGGCGATATGGTATACATCAATACGAAACTAAACGAACTAAACGAACAAATTCCGAAATATTTAAAGCTATTACAGGCTTGACACATTCACTAAAAGAAATGAGAACCAACGTGCAAATTACTTTAGAAACCAGATACAAAAACAGGCTAATAACCACAGAATTGCAAAATATTATTCATACAATAACTTTATCGAAGATAGGCATTCTAAATCCGGCTATACTCAATTTAAAAGAAGTACATGAAATTACCAAAAATGGACATGAACAGATAACACTGACCGACTTAATGGATGTATCTAAATTTAAGATTTTACAAGACAATGATGTCATAGTAGTCTATATAAAATATCCGATAATTCAAAAAAATTGTAAACTTTATGAAACCGGATCAATATCCCAAATGGATGGAAGATTTTTAATTGAAAAAGAAATTGTTAAATGCGGAAATAGCTTATATAATGTTGAAACTTGTAAACCCGAACTAAATACTAATTTTTGTAGATTAAATAAAAAAACATCTTGCTTTTTAAATTTGTTAAATAATAATAAAGGAAATTGTACTAAAATAATAGAAAAGAATAAAGATCTAGATATAATAAAAGAGGGAGCGATATTGATATCAGGAAAGCACATTGTTGACGAGCAAAAATAGGCGGAGTTTACTTTGTAACTTTCAAAAACACAACCAAGATCGATAATGTAACATTTGAAAACCCATCGGGGATAATTTTGGATATCTTGAAAAACAATAAATTAAATAATTAGAAAGTTTTCCAATATCTTGAAAGCTCAGACGAAGAACTTAAATTTAAGAACATAAATTTTATAAATTCATTTAGACAAGAAATTAAAAGGCAGCCAATCGTCAATTCCGCTCTATTCCTTCTTACCGTTGCTGTTAGTATATATATATTTTATGTAATAATCAAAAAATTAAAGGACACCTTTGAAGTAAGAAAATTGGAAATGAAAGAAAAATTGTATGACGAAATGTTAAGTAAGATTAAAAAATATCTGAGGAAATGGAAAGAAACGGGACGTTTCAAATTTAAGAAAGAGGGGAGTTATACATATATATTACATATATATATTAAATTCCAAGATTGCATTTATCAAAACATTCGTAAGTTTTGTTGTTGTTTCCCATGGTGCACCTTTGCGCGTGTGGAAATAATGCTGACGCTATGTCTACTACTTGCCGAAATGCAACGGTCACGTTGCATTTAAATGTGTTGATTTCCCTTTCCTCGTTATTTGCCAACACTTTGTAAGTTTAGTTCTAAGCCTGCTTTCATTGAATAAAGTTGAGCGAAGGCTCATAAAACAAATAAAACAATTTTTTCTTTTGCCGCCAGGCAAAATACTTAATTTGCATGCACAAACAGTGCAGTCACGACGTTCACACACATCTCGTCCGCGTTTGGAGTTCGTGTTTGACTGGCAGTAATGTACAGAATTTTCGCTCCGCTATGCGCTATACGAGTACTTGGCGACCAATTAGTCAAATGCTGGCGAGTCGGCTTATTTTTTTGTAAGTTTACACCCAAATATTGCAGGAATGATTGTACCAATTCGTAATTGAATTCATCTTTTTCATTTGATACATACTTCAACTCCGTTGCTATTGTGGTTTAGAAAAGCTTATTTTGCCAGTGAGCCACTCACTATACGTGAAACTGATATAAGCATGTTAATTAATAACAGCTTGGACGAAATTATGTGAAAATATTGCCAGAAAAATCGTTGCGAGTTTCACTACGAAAACAAAAGTTGAAATTAAATTATAAATCCTTCTTAACTTAGTATATTTGTTTGTTTTCAGGATACTTTTTTTTACACATCTATACATATTATAAAACAAAGTCTAAAATTTTGGAAAGGGCTAATCTCGGGCACTACAGAACGGATTGGGATGCAACTTTTTTTAAATTAATGCTTGCAGTTAGCACTGCAATGATAGCTACTTAAATTAAAAATTAGCCTATTCATTTCTGAAATATTTAAGTGTAAAGATTCAAAAAATTTTACACTAAGTACAGCATTGCTACAACCGAATGTAACATCAGTGTCGTAGCGGGAAGATGTGTAGTTGTGTGAGTAGTAAATCAACTGGTCTTCGTTACTACTTCGGCGAAATGATAACTTTGATCCACACTGTTAGATATGTTTGTTTTTCAGATGGTTTGTGATCGATCATACAAGAAACTTGAAACTACAGCTAAATTTTTAAAAGTTGTTTAGTGTTTTGCTTACGGTGTTGCGCATTTTCTTCCATACAAAAATTAGGTTTGTTTGTGTTTACTAGCTGGCAACGGTTGCGTATAAGAAATTACTTACTACTTATTAGTTACTTTGGTTCTGAAATAGTTTGATTTTGCATTTACCTTAATTCCTAAATATACAAACTCATAAAAATAACAATTTTATGTTGCATACAATTGCAATTAAAACTTTTTATTGGTCAAACATCAAAAAATTTCTTTGTATACAATACAAGGACGGAAAGATATTTTTCCTTGATGCTCCTGGCGGCACGAGAAAAACATTTTTAATAAATTTACTTCCTTCCCTTGCGTCTTCTGGGATCGCAGCTACCCTTTTAGAAGGTGGAAGAGCGGCTCATACTACATTTAAACTTCCTCTAAATATTTCTGACGATTGTGCCAGCGTATGCAACATTTCTAAGCAAAGTAATACTTCTAAGCTTATCCAGATGTGCTCACTGATAGTTTGGGATGAAGCCACAATGCCACATAAAGCGTCAGTTGAAACCCTGGATATTACCATGCGCGATTTAAAAAGTATGAAGCCACCTGTGGGTGGTTGTACGGTATTATTTTCAGGAGATTTCCGTCAAATTTTGCCAGTTATATCTAGAGAAACCAGGGCTGATGAGGTGAATGCGTCATTAAAATGATCATACCTTTGGTCCCATGTAATAAAATTAGCACTCAAGAATAACATGAGAGTGCTTAAAGCCTCAGAAGATAACAGGATGTTTGCTGACATGTTACTGAAAGTTGGTAACGGCGAGCTTCCAACAGTTTGTGGGGAAATCTCCTTCAATAATGATATATGCGTTTCAGTCACCGACCATCAACAACTGATTGACAAAATATATATCCCACAATAGACCAACTTGCTTATAAACCTGTATCCTGGTTAAAGAAACGAGTAATATTAACACCTACTAATGAACAAGTCGAAAAAATTAACGAATTGGTATTGGTAAAATTCCACGCACAAACGAGAGAATATTGCTCGGTGGATTCAGTAGTCGACAATGAAGAAGCTGTGCACTACCCAACGGAATTTCTAAATTCTATGAACCCTTCCGGTATGCCTCTCCACAAACTTACTTTAAAAGTTGGAGCTCCAATAATTTTATTGCGAAATTTAAGTCCCCCACTGTTATGCAATGGAACTCGGCTGCAGGTAAAAAGGTTACATTTTTATCTGGTTGAATGCACTATTTTAACTGGTTGTGGTACTGGAAAATCTACTTTAATACCTAGAACTCCGATGATACCTACAGATTTGCCATTTAGATTTAAAAGACTTCAGTTTCCGGTAAAGGTTTGTTCTGGAATGACCATAAACAAGGCACAGGGGCAAATATTTAATGTAACCGGAGTGGATTTGAGTAAGCCATGTTTTTCAACCTTTTTGTCCTTGCAGAGGGAGGTACGCATAATATTGTATACAAAGAAATTTTTTGATGTTTTCCAATAAAAAGTTTTAATTGCTATTGTATGCAACATAAAATTGTTATTTTTATGAGTTTGTATATTTAGGAATTAAAGTAAATGCAAAATCAAACTACTTCAGAACCAAAGTAACTAATAGTAAGCAATTTCTTATACATATCCATAAACAGAAAGTGCGTGGCGAAGCCTCGCGCAACCGTTGCCAGCTAGTATATTTATATATATATAACTACCATAAAGAATTATATGGGTTGCCAAGGAAAATTTTACTGAAATCACATAGATAGATAGATAGATATTATTGTTGAGATTTGCACTTCGACCTTTCGATCCATTGTGCCCTCCGTTCATTATAGTACCTCATCTAACCCCAACGCTCTTAGGAAGTCTAAGATGATGGTTGGTGATAGCGAGCGTACAAGTTCCTGATCGGGGGTGTATGAGCCCAGATATCTCTTCCGTTTTCTTGAGACGGCTTCACAGTCAAAGAGCAGGTGCATCGGGGTCTTCGGGGCCGAGTCACAGAAGCGACAAGACTCATTCGACCATGTTCCGAGCCTGTGTAGATGGTTACGCAGTCTGCAGTGACCTGTAAGAAAACCTGTAAGTATCCTCAAGTGGGGTTTTGAGAGGTTAATAAACTGTTTTGATCGTTTGCTGTTATACCCTCCCAATAGACATTTCGCCTGGCGTAACCCTACCATCTGGTGCCAGTGTCTTTCCTTTAAGGTATTTTCCTCTGCCCTGAGCACCTCCCGTATGGTGTGTCGACCTACCGGCAGGAAGGGCTCGGGCCCTATGGGTGTTTTTTCCGCTGCACCTCTAGCCAATCGATCGGCCTCCTCGTTTCCCTCAATGCCTTTGTGACCAGGGACCCAGAGGAGCTGGATGTGATTGTGGGTTGCTAGAGAGTTGAGTTTTCCTTTTTAGGTTTACCTCTGCACACCGGAGGATGGCGTACACCTCCGCCTGGAAGATGCTTGGCATCTTACCCATTGGCACAGACAGGTGTGTTCTGGGATCGAAGACCCCGGCCCCTACACCCTCCGGAGTCTTTGATCCATCCGTATACCAGTGTTGGGTGCTTGCTTTGAGGTGTCCCTCCAGCGAGGGTGTACTCCATGTAGCTTTGTTTCCTAATTCAATTTTGAATCTTTTCTCAAAT
Source organism: Anomoia purmunda (assembly GCA_951828415.1). Taxonomy (NCBI): domain Eukaryota; kingdom Metazoa; phylum Arthropoda; class Insecta; order Diptera; family Tephritidae; genus Anomoia; species Anomoia purmunda. Next base: position 95,364,186 of record OX639993.1, on the reverse strand, counting down.
TTGGTTACTTTGATGATCTCATCCCTTGGAAGCTGAGCAAGAGGAAGCTGGATGCTCAGCTTCTCCATGTTTTTGGATGATATAATCTTACCTTTCCCATGACCTTTCCTAATTATGTTAAGTAGGGTTCTATTGGCCGACTGTTCTACGTTAATGTGCAGTGGTGTCAGGACCACTATCACTTCCAGCGCCCCCGTTGGACATGACCGCATTGCTCCCGTTATGCATACACATGCCAGCCGTTGGAGCTTGGTAAGCGACTTCCTCACTGTTGTCAGTGATGCCCTTGAGACCCATGCCACTGAACCATACGTTACTATTGGCCTGACTATCATGGTGTACATCCATCTAAGTATATTCGGGCTCTCTCTTCCGAGGCAAACCTCCTCGCTATAACGGCCGAAGCCGCTCTAGCGTGATGGAGGTTGACCTGGGCTACTGTCATGAGCGGGGTCATTACAATTGTGGCTCGTCTACCTCCGAGAGCCGTAAATCGCTCTCGCTCCTCCTGTCGAGCTCGAGTTTGCTCATGTCGAGCCCCTCGATCAGCTCCTGTGTGGAGGGAACCTCTGTGCTACCCTGAGCAGCGTTACTGGGAGGAGGGATGGTCGATGAAGGCGGCGCAGAGGTTAGAGGTTTTAAAGAAGAGTCCTCTTCACTCTGCACCTGCTTCGAAGCTGCTTCGGAATCTTCCGCGATCTTTGGTCGCCAGGGCCTTATGGTAACAAAGCTGAACCTATAGTTCAGCCGATAACCATCCCTCCTCATTTTACTGAAGGACTCCTCGTCTACACCAACGACTAATAGTATGCCGGTGTCCTCCACGTTGCTACTCACGATACGCCAAGCCAAGGTATGGATACTCTCATTTTGGGCGTTCAGCAGTCCGATGGCGTGCTCGATGGGCTTGTCCGCGCTCCTAGGGAGGAATACCATCATCATATGTGTAGAGGAGATGTAGTAGGAGATACCCCTCCTCTCCTCTCCTCGTGCACAGCTTCGTACCTTTCCAGGCTCCAAGTGTGGCCGTTACCTCCGCAAGCCATGCTGCGGTATTGTCGTCTTTACAGTCGACCAGTAGCAGCCCTGGCCGAAAGTAAACTCCACAAAAAGCCAGCGGGTGGGTCCATCCCTTGAAGACCTCGTCCATTATGGCCTCCTGCAGATTTGTCAGGTCCTCTGAACTCAGCGTTACCGCCGGATAGTTCTCGGGCAACACCGCCAGCCGGATACCTTTGAGGGCATCCGAGTAGCTGGTGGGCTGCCCAGTCCCAGCCGCCGGCAACACCAAATCCTAAGTTCCCTCCTGGCCTGCCGAGTTCGATTGTGGAGGAGGTGGGTGGGCCCGCTGCCTTTTGGAGTCGGGTGCCTGTGGTGTAATTTGCCCGCTTCTCCGCTTAGTAGCGGGTGCAGGTTGCTCATTTGTTGTTGGTGGTTTCCCGCTTCTCCGCTCTACAGCGGGCGCGGGTCTGTGCTGTGCCTTTGGTTTCCCGCTTCTCCGCTTATCTGCGGGTGCGGGTTCGTTCTCAATTTGCATCCTCAGTCCAGCCGTCTCGCGAGCTGTTTCAGGAGGCTTTCCCTGCTCCAGGTACCTTAGATACCACTTGACGCCCGATCCGGAAAGCCCAGATCTCCTTCGGTCATCAAGGGCTCCTGGCTTCCCTGGAGAGGGCAGAGGCGGTGGTTTGCCCCTTCTGGGCCTGCGCCTTCTGACCACCCTAAAATGCTCGCTGGGGTTGGAACTGGGGGATCGGCGCCTTTTTGATGATGATGCTGGGGATGTTGAGCGCTTGCTGGAGGCAGATTACGCATACGAATTCCAGTGCTAACACCACTTCGCAACAACACTTGTCTAAACTATTGACAAATCAACAAGTATGCGATGCTGGTAATGTAAACAATTCGACTCTTCTTTCGATTCTTCACGAAATCGCAGCTCTTAAATCTGAGCTTGCTCATGCATCTGCCTCAATAAGTGCTCTTCAATCTGATAAACAATTTCTGGTTGGAAAAACTGAAGAGCTGCGGCTCGAAATTAAATCTTTCCATAAACTTCAAACTGAAGATATTACCTCTGCCGTGGCATTGCTCACAGCGGAGGTTAGAGAACTTCATGGGTCTGTGCATAAATGTGTGCTTTTGTAAATTCATCTACGCGCGCTCTAACTTCTGATGTCGCGGATTGTTCAAACGAGCAATGTAATTCGGCTACTGGTCCTCTCAAAGCTACTCCAGCTGCATCTGATAATAATGTTCCGCCGCCTACACCTAATGCTGTTGCTGAAAAGAGTAATGCTTGCGCTCACTCGACCTCCGTATTATCTGCCTGCCAAACTTGGCATGATAACTCCGCTGTTGGGTCGCATACAGCTACAGCCGCTGCTATTGATTCTGATTTTCCTACGCCTATTATTGACCACATACTTTCTGTCGCTGATGGTGAGAGTTCGGCTTGCGCTCACCCAACTGCAGCAATATTACCACGCCCAACTGAGCGAGAAAATTACGCTACTGGTTCGCTCAAGGCTTCATCGGCTGCTGCTGATGTTTTGACTCCCATTCCAGCTTCTAGTGCTACCGTAGCTCGCTCAGTTGGCCCGAGTGATACAAACACAAAATCATATGCCACCGCTGCTGCTACCGCTTCTACTTCTGCAACTGCTGACAAACCCAGCAATAAATTAAATATGCAAAAACGACCTCCTCGTGATTCAATTGCAGCCAATCGTAGGACATTAAAACTGCCATTAGTTATTGGAACTAGTAATAATAATGAGTTAAGTGTAGTATAAAAATTAAATGGCTGCATCTCTCTTCATTTACGAATAACGTGACTAATGAAGATATATTGGATGACGTTTCTAAACATGCAACTATTGACAAAAAGTTCTTAGAGTGCTTTATGCTGGTAAAGAAGAATATCCCGATTGCTAGTCTTAAAAAAATCAATTTTAAGCTAGGTGTGTCTGAATGGGGTGCTACGAAAAGGTTCTGGCTGCGGATATATGGCCAGCCAACGTCAAAGTTCGTCCCTTTAGGTTTTTTCCCAAAGGCGACGTAATTCAACTCGATCCATGAGTCTCTCCACCTGTGATGAAGTTCAGACAAAACAACTTCGCATCTACTTCCAGAATGTATCTGGTTTAAGAACCAAATCGAAAATACTCTTCGACTTAAGCTCACATATGGACTACGACATCTTTGTGCTCACTGAGAGTTGGCTTACTGCAGACTTCTGTGACAGTGAATTTTTCGACATGAACCTCTACAATGTGTTTCGAAAAGATCGCGATCCCCTCAGCACTGGACTATCTAGAGGTGGTGGAGTTTTAATTGCAGTTTTGAAAAATTTCGCTCGTCCCGTCTGCCACTGGAGAATGATGACTTGCTTCTTGACCAACTGTGTGTGTCCGTGTATGGCACCTCTCAACTTGCCATTTGTGCGTCATATATTCCTCCCTCTAGCTCGGATGCTCTATATAAGGCGCACATTGATAATGTTCTATCTCTAGCATATAAGTACACAAATAGTAACTTTTGTATTCTAGGGGATTTCAATCTGAGCAATGTCGACTGGGCAAATTCGTCTGATTGAGCTGCTTTATATCCCATAAACATCCATACTTTTTCTGAATCGTATGTGGTTGACAATCTTTCGAGTATCAATCTTAGTCAGATAAATTGTTTTAAAAATAAGCTTTTTAGAATCTTAGATCTCATTTTCTTAAATGATAATATGCATTTTTCTTTACATGAATGCCTTGATCCCTTGTCGTGTTCTGGTCTTCACCATATTCCTCTTATTCTTCAACTGCAATTCTATGAATTTAAAAATACTTTGGTGAATAACACAGCCACACAAAAAAAAAAAAGTGTCCGGATCTGGGATTGCGACATATGTGGTCCTATGTATTTTGACGCGCTGAATCCAAATCCGCCATCAGAATTGACGCAACGGGTCTAGGTTCGACCCTAACCTCAAAAAACACTCGAAAATCCCAGAAACAAGTATTAAAATTGTAATATGTTGCCTTCAAGGCGGATTTTTATCTGAATATTCATGTCTGCAGACTCTTGAACACAAAATTGACCTGCGGTTACTTAACCGAACTTGAACTAACCTAACCTAAAACACCAAAAAAAAAGTTTCCGAATCTGGGCACGCGAAACATGTAGTCCTATGTATTTTGACGCGCTGAATCCAAATCCTCCATGAGAATTGACGCAATGGGTATAGGTTCGACCCTAACCTCAAAAAACACTCGAAAATCCCAGAAACATGTAATAAAATTGTAATATGTTGCCTTCAAGGCGGATTTTTATCTGAATATTCATGTCTGCAGAATCTTGAACACAAAATAGTCCTGCGGTTACTTAACCGAACTCGAACTAACCTAACCTAAAACACAAAAAAAAAGTTTCCGAATCTGGAGGTGCCCTGGTTACAGACACAGGCGATCAATTCTGATAATAAGAGATTACCCCGCGTAGCCTTCTAGAATAAGTGCGAATGTTCCCATTTGTCAGCTCTACGTAACCTCTTGAAGAGGTATCTGCCAACGTAGTTACCAGATCGATTACGTAGATCACACTTGCAGTCATCAAATGTCACAGAATTACAGATACACTAAGCATCTGTGAATATGATACAATAAGTGAGATTGGTTTTCTAACTCTGCTCATAGACCTCTACGAGACATATCGAGCAACTACGTTGCCAGATACCTCTAATTTCGGTCCTGCACCGGGAAAACTGACAGATTAAGACAAGTGAAAATCTGTCTTAGTACAACTTGATTATATCAGGTTACACGTTTCAAGATGGTCAAACGTAACTGTCTGGTTAACGTAAGATAGCGCTATTTTATTGCGCAAGTTGTCATAAGTTGTCGAACCCGCATTAAGGATGTTCTAGCGATCGGGCACAACCTGTAGTTAAAATTATTCTCTATCTAAAAGTCCTCTACCATTTTAGGCCTTGCCGGGCAAAATTTTGAAGTACGACTCGTTAAAAGCTGCCGCCAGCATAGAGCCGTTCATGCCGTCATGGCAGGCACAGGTAAAAAGTGTTTTACGATGCAGGGATCAAGGACCCCAGTATCGGCGTCTGGTCAGGGTGGGAAAGCGGGCCCTCCAACGTCGTCATCATGCAACCGTAGCTCTTCATCGATGGATAACTTGGTTGATGGAGAGTGTGATGCTACAAGAAAAAAGACTTCGGGTATTTCGCAATCGCACAACTGCCAGAAAAATTCAAATTCATTCTGTTATATTTGCAGCAAATATGAAGTAAGCTCTTTGCGGAAAGAAATAGATGGATAAGTAGAAACGCTTTATGAAAACTGTTTCAGTCGTAAAATACTGAATCAAGACAAAAATTGGGTACCTCACGTCATCTGCAATTCCTGCAGACTGATGCTGTATCGTTCCAAAAATTCAAAAAACCAGAAATACTGCAGATATGCTACACCAAGTATATGGAAGAAACTACTCCATATAAAAGAATGCTACTTTTGCATGAATGATGTTAGAGGGATCACAGCAAAAAATAAGAATACCATTTCATACATTAATGTGTCCACAGTAATAAGACCAACTGAAATAGATCCAAAAGCACGTAGTTCTGATACTACCGTTGAAAAATATGATGTAATGGAAGTTGACAACCAACCTGAAGAAGACAATGACGACGAAGAAAAAGATTATGTTATGTATAACACCAAATCGAAAGTTCCATTATTAGTGTCGCAGCTGGAACTGAATGATTTCATTCGAGATCTGGGACTACCAAAAGATGGTGCAGAATATGCTGCTTCGTTTCTAAAAAAAAGGAACTTATTAAAGCCAAATACAAAAGTCTCAGTTTATCGCAATAGAGATAAAGAATTCCGAAACTATTTCAAAAAAGATGAAGAGACATCTTTGGTATATTGCACGGACGTAAGAGGTTTAATGGATAACTTGAAAAAAAATGCGTATAGAGATGTAGACTGGAGACTTTTCATCGATTCATCGTCGCGCAGTATAAAAGGAGTTTTACTACACAATACAAATTTTTTCGCTCCCATCCCGATAGCTCACTCAACAGTGATAAAAGAGGAGTATTACAATGTGAAAATGCTCCTTGATAAAGTGAACTACGCAAGTCACAAATGGCAAATCTGTGGTGATCTCAAAATAATAACTATGCTACTGGGACAACAATCAGGATTTACGAGAGAGCCATGCTTCCTTTGCCTGTGGAATAGCAGAGATCGGGCTAACCATTATACCAAAAAACATTGGCCTGAGAGAGTATCCCTTGAACCTGGTTCTCACAACATCATTAATGAAAGTCTAGTTGATCCCCAGAAAATACTCCTTCCGCCCCTTCACATCAAGCTTGGTTTGATGAAGCAATTCGTCAAAGCCTTAGATAAGGATGAAATTTCCATTTATTTCTGATGCTAAATTGAAACAAGGTGTATTTAATGGACCACAAATTCGAACGTTATTCAATGATACGAATTTCGACACTCACATGACCGACATTGAAAGGAAAGCTTGGGAAAGTTTCCAAGCAGTAGCGAAGAATTTCCTGGGTAACGTGAAAAGTCCAGACTACGAAAAAATTGTGGCTAAGATGGTAGAAGACTTCAAAAATTTAGGGTGTTTGATGAATTTGAAATTACACTTTCTTGATTCACATCTAGATAGGTTTCCCGAAAATCTAGGAGACTACAGCGAAGAACAAGGAGAACGGTTTCATCAAGACATCAAAGTAATGGAACAACGATATCAGGGTCGATGGGATGAAGTCATGATGGCTGATTTTTGCTGGATGCTGAAGAGAGAAACGAACCTGAAAGGCCGGAAACGTAAGCGAAATCCTTTGCATAGATATTTTGAAGAAAAAAAGACAAGGTACAGTAGACAAAAAATAGACTAAAAACAATTCGTCTATGCGTGTGATAAGCATAACAAGTGAGATTCCATTTAAAGATAAAAATATATAAATTGTTATCCCGCAGTAAAAAATTGCACATCGAGTATAGTTTGAAAGATCATACAAATGAACATGCATATTTTGAAAACGTGTCCTTATTTTAATTGCAATATGAGCAATATTTATAAAAAAAAGGTTTTTTAAAGTATAATTTCAAACAGTTCGGAGGTGTACGTTACCTTATAAGTGTTACAAAACCGTAAACTACAACTCGAATAACCTGAAAACGTACTAAAATGTGCTGCCTATACAGAAAGTCATGTCGACGCCAATCGAGAATGAATAAGTTAGGTTAGGTTGGTATACGTGACGTTAGGTAACGTCAAGTCGATTGTGAGGTTACAGCTCTGCAGCTCTTTTGGGGATTTTCAAGTGTTATTTGAGGTTAGGGTCAAACTCAGATCCGTTGGCCTAATTCTAATGCCGGATTTGGATTCAGCGCGTCAAAATACATAGGACCACATATGTCGCGTGCCCAGCTTCGGAAACTTTTTTTTTGTGTTTTAGGTTAGGTTAGTTCGAGTTCGGTTAAGTAACCGCAGGACTATTTTGTGTTCAAGAATCTGCAGACATGAGTATTCAGATAAAAATTCGCCTTGAAGGGAACATATTACAATTTTATTACATGTTTCTGGGATTTTCGAGTGTTTTTTGAGGTTAGGGTCGAACCTATACCCATTGCGTCAATTCTCATGGAGGATTTGGATTCAGCGCTTCAAAATACATAGGACTACATGTTTCGCGTGCCCGGATTCGGAAACTTTTTTTTTGGTGTTTTAGGTTAGGTTAGTTCAAGTTCGGTTAAGTAACCGCAGGACTATTTTGTGTTCAAGAATCTGCAGACATGAATATTCAGATAAAAATCCGCCTTGAAGGCAACATATTACAATTTTATTACATGTTTCTGGGATTTTCGAGTGTTTTTTGAGGTTAGGGTCGAACCTATACCCATTGCGTCAATTCTCATGGAGGATTTGGATTCAGCGCGTCAAAATACATAGGACTACATGTTTCGCGTGCCCAGATTCGGAAACTTTTTTTTTGGTGTTTTAGGTTAGGTTAGTTCAAGTTCGGTTAAGTAACCGCAGGACTATTTTGTGTTCAAGAATCTGCAGACATGAATATTCAGATAAAAATCCGCCTTGAAGGCAACATATTACAATTTTATTACATGTTTCTGGGATTTTCGAGTGTTTTTTGAGGTTAGGGTCGAACCTAGACCCGTTGCGTCAATTCTGATGGCGTATTTGGATTCAGCGCGTCAAAATACATAGGACCACATATGTCGCAATCCCAGATCCGGACACTTTTTTTTTTGGTGTGGCTGTGTAATCAATCCACTAGTTTTTGTTTTAACAATAATTGCGATTTTAATGCCATTAATTATGAGGTTTCTTTATTGAACTGGGACTCGATTTTTTCCGGAGTCAATGTAGATCTATGCTTTGATACTTTTAAGTCCAGAGTAAATGAAATTTGTTCTAGAATAATTCCGCCAAGATTTAAGAGTTTTTATAGAATTCCCTGGTATACTAAGGAATTAAAGAAACTAAAAAATTTAAGAAATAAGTTCTACAAAAAATTTAAAGTCTACAATTCTTCATCACATAAGGAAATGTATTTGAACTATTCAAGTGAGTTTAAATCCTTGAGTAAAATCCTTCATAGAAGTTATGTTCAGAAATTTGAACAGGAAATTAAGTCGAATCCGAAGGCTTTTTGGCGGTACGTTAAATCAAAAAAAGGGTGCTCAAGCATTCCGTCTGGTGTTTTTTATATAATGGAGCACGTGCGAATTCCTCTGTAGAGGCGGTAAATCTGTTTGCTGACTTCTTTAGCTCTAACTTTGAGCCTGAATTAGATTCTATAGACGACAGTTGTCTAATTGTGAATGCCCCAATAGATTTTGGATCACTCTCCATTACGCTCGATGACGTGATTGATGGCATTCTTAATTTAAAATCCTCAATGCAGTCAGATATTGATGGTTTGTCCCCATATCTTTTCAAAAACTGTCCCGCTTTTGCATACCCTCTTTTACTAATACTCAATAAATCCCTTGAAAGTGGTGAATTTATTGATGCGTGGAAGGTTACCTTCATAACCCCTATACTCAAAAGTGGTAATAAGAGCAATATTGCCAACTACAGACCCATATCAAAGGTGTCTACAGTATCTAAGTTATTTGAGTACATTGTCAAGCAAAAGATGTACTTTGCAACTAAGCGGCTGATCTCAGATAACCAACATGGCTTTATGACTGGCCGATCAACTGTTACAAATCTCGCTGTTTTCTCTGAATTTTGTCTGTCCGCTTTCAATAATCGTCTGCAAGTGGATACTGTCTATACGGACTTCGGTAAAGCTTTTGACAAAGTTAGTCATTCGCTTCTAATTTCAAAATTATACAGTTTAGGGTTTCACTCTACTTTTCTGAAGTGGGTAAAGTCTTACCTTTCGGCACGCAAATGTGTTGTCGCAATGGATAATATCTCGTCTCATTCTTTTACTGCGACCTCTGGAGTTCCTCAGGGTAGCGTCTTAGGTCCCCTTCTCTTTGTGATATTTATTAATGACATATCTAATTGCTTTAAACACTCTGGATATCTTTTATATGCCGATGATTTGAAAATTTTCACTACTATTTCAAATCAGCTTGATTCTGCCAAGCTTCAATCAGATCTATGTTGCTGTTTGGTGTCTCAATAATCATCTACAGCTAAACTTAAAAAAGTGCTTCCATATCACATTTTCCAAATCTCGTTCCCCGATAGTCACTTCTTACCATATTTCTGGCTCATGCCTAAGCACTCGAAGTGAAATTTCCGATCTTGGAGTGGTTTTCGACTCCGAATTTCTTTTTAATAGCCATATAAACTATACTATAGCAAAGTCCTATTCTTTACTAGCTTTTTTACGCCGTTTCAGCTCCGAATTTACTGATCCGTACACTCTGAAACTACTATTTACATCTCTCGTCCGCTCTAAACTAGAATTTGCTGTCTTTATTTGGAGACCATACCACAATTCCCATATCAAAAGGATTGAGCGTATACAAAAAACCTTTATATGTTTTGCCCTCCGCTCAATTCAGTTTGTTGATCCGATTCCTTCGTATACTGCCAGATGTCAATTAATTGATCTTAAATCTCTAAATAGCCGAAGGACTATTCTTTCGCTTACTTTTGTATATGATATTTTACAAGGGGCGATCGATTCTCCATTTCTGCTTGAATCTACTTCAATATCCCCACAAGAGACCTGCGCAATCATGAAATTTTTTTTCTAAATCGCGTTAGAACAGTATATGCTTCTAACTCACCTATATTTAGAGCATTAAAGCAATTTAATTTTCTGTCATACTCGTCTGATATTGATTTCTCTATAAACCGAGATTTAAATCCCTTTTAAATGAAATTGTTAAATAATTATATGTTGAATTTGTCTCTGTATAGTCTGTAAGAAAATGTACATTTTCTAGATTATTATTGAATTATTGAATAAATAAATAAACAGATGCCCCGCTTGTTGGCTCGTGCCCAGCTTTGCCCGTGGTCATATCCCCACTGGGTACCTTCTCCCGGTGTCTCGCTGCATCCCTACTTGTTGAGGTCCTGTCACTATCGTCCCGAGCGTGCTCGGCGAAGAGGGTTGCCTCTGCAGGGGAAAGGTCTGAGGGGAGGGGGTTTTCCCTTCTCCCTTTTTTGCCATCGCCCCTTGTCGCGGTAAGGCCACCGTTACTCCTCGATTCGGCCCAGTGTCGATGAGGCGCCGTTATACTACAGCCGGTTGTCCTCCTGGCTGCAAACCGTCCAATGGGCACGGTGTCGCTTAACACCCTGGATTAGGAGGTGGCAGTTCTTGGTCATCGTGCTCAAGCGGTATCTACCATCCAGTTGAGGCATCGCCTGTCCGACGGTGCCCCCCCTCGATGGCAGGATCCGTTTTGAGCTTCGATTAAGCCCCTGCACCACGTCAAGGTGCCTGCCCTAGCAGAGGTGAAATCACATACCTCAAACCAAATCACAAACAGATTTTCAAAACCGTGATACTGTTGATACTGCTTCATTTGAGGAAAACAAACTTTGCCTCATATACAATATTGCTCCCTACGACGAGGTTTTACAAAAATGGCACCAATGCTTTATCAGCTGAACACAATTTTTGAAATCTGCTTCATCTACATCGGTAATTCTGTGTCAAACAAAACCTTGGCTATCGTTTGGTAAATACAGTGGTTAACAGCCAAAATGATGCAGCAACGAAATGAAAAAGCACTTAGTAAAAAATCGTGTTTATATTGCGAAATACAAAAATTTTACTAATTTATTAATTTGGTATATATATGTTAAATCTTGTAATATAAAAAAGGCCAACATTATTTTTTTTTTACAAACGTAAAGTAAAAACATGTTCGTATACCGAAATGCAAGCTCACAGCCAAACTGATGCACAAATGTTTACCGTTAGCGGCGACAGCATGGCGTCGATTTTCGAATGCAAAGCAAATACTGTTATAATTGTGAGCCCTCCTGAAATAGTATTTGATAGTTTTGACATTTTAGTATTGTCATTCATAAAGTGTAGTTTGGGGACCCATCCCAAACTAGTATTGAAGTGCGCGAATTAATACTAACACATTACAAAGACGACGAAAGTCAGCGAAAAATCGCGGAAATGGCGAAACTGAGTCAAGGAACTATTCAGCATATCATTAAACGTTATGTTCGTGAAAATCGTGTCGCAAATAAAAAGAAATAAGCTCATAATAAAATATTTAACGAAAGTGATTCCCGTTGGATTGTACGGAAAATACGCGAAAATCCCCATTTAAGTGCTCCAGCTTTAGGCGACGAAGTGGAAAAAATTCTTGGGAAGAAAAGTCATCCAGAAACCATACGAAGAGTGCTCAGAGAAGCTGATTTCAATGACCGCATAGCGCGAAATAAACTAAACGTCAATACTAAAAATCGAAATGCAAGTTTGAAGTTTGCAAACGAACATTTATACAGTAGAAAATCACAAATTAGAACTCTCAGAAATTAGAATATTCATGAATTATAACCAGTGATTTTAATGCATTGAACGCTCTGAAGCTAGAATTTGAGGTTCTAATATCTGAACAATTCTTTTTTTAATTTTTAACACAATTTTTTTTGTTTTTATTTCATTCAACAAAGTTAAAATAAAAAGAGGAATCACCAAGTTATTTATTTGATTCCTTTTGCATTTTTGTTTTGTTATATTTTTGGTGCATTTTGGTCATTCGTGTGTGAAATTTGATACGCGTCTTCATATTTTGGTAGACTCTATCGAAAAGTGAAAGTAACTTATTAAAAATGTGTAATAAAAGTAAAAAAAACACTTTATCTCTGGAAATCAAAGTAAAGATATTGAAAAAACTGGACAAAGGAGTTCAAGGGAACCCCCAAGCGTTAGATTTCAATGTGACCAAATCCTCCACCGGCTATATCAAGTCAAATAGATCATCTATATTAAATGCTGTTTCCAACACCCACCAGGAAGCTGCAAATAAATCTATACATAGTGCTGAATATCCGAAAATAGAAAGTCGTCTCTATAAGTGGTTTTTAAACCAACGTGAAAGAAAGTGTACATTGACTGGACCAATATTAAAGGAAAAAGCTAAACAAATTTTTAGTGAAGAATATCCCGATAAAAATGAAAATGCATTCCGAGGAAGCGATGAATAGTTTACTAAGTTTAAAAAGCGACACGCTATTCGTATTTTAAAAATTGATAGTGAAATTTTCTTTAGTGGTGTAGCTTCGATCACTCCGTTTATTCACAAATTTCGTGAAAAAGTCGCTGAAATGGGGTTAATGGAGTCATAAATATATAATGTGGATGAAACCGGATTATTTTATCGTTGCCTACCAGATAAAACGTATGTCTTTTGTTGGTGAAAGAAGTGCCCCTGGATACAAAATCCAAAAGGAACGAATTTCAATTTTACTTGCCTCAAATGCTGATGGCTCACACAAATTAGTTCCCTTAGTTATTGGAAAAGGTGTTTCAAAGGTTTTAATAATCCACTTCATTACGACTTTTCCAAAAATGCTTGGATGATGTCTCGGATCTTTCATGATTGGTTTCACAAGATATTTATTTATGAAGTATGTAAAAAGAAAAACATTTTTTCTGAAAAAAAAAATTGCCTCCGAAGGCCCTCTTGCTTATTGATAACTGATCCGCTCATGCCCCAATCGAAAAATTCAAAGCAACGATGGAAACATAGTTGCATATTTCTTCCCACCAAATGTAACAGCAGCTGTGCAACCAATGGATCAAAATCCCATAAGGTTAACAAAACTTGTTTACAGAAGTAAGCTACTTGCTCAAATAATTTCTGATCGTGGTGAACTGAATAGTGTACTGAAATCGCATTCCATTCGAAACGCAATATTATTTCTGAAACAAGCTTGGGATGAGATAACGCAAACAGCGATGAGGAATTCTTGGTCCAAGTTGTTTAATTGGTACTCTGACCAATACGACAGCGATGATAATGTGCCATTATCACAATTGCTCAGAAAGAGTAATGACTGCAATGGAGCTCTCCAAACAAATCTTACTCTTTTAGCAGAAATTGGTGGAGGGCATGTGATAGTGTGGGGGGGATGCATGTCGTCTTCTGGAGTCGGAAATTTGGAATTCATCGATTGTACTATGGACAAGAGTGTGTATCTGGGTATTTTGAAACGAAATTTACTACAGAGTGCCGCGATATGAAATATTTCCGACAACTCTGGGTACTATCAATATAATATCCGAAACACAAATCCGGAGATGTGCAAAGTTGGCTTATTTGGAACTGTCCGCAGATAGTACGAACACCAGCACAGTCTCCAGATTTAAATGTAATCGAGAATCTTTCCTCAGTTTTGGAACGAGAGATTTTAAAATACGAGATTTGAAATAAAACCGACTTGAAAAGCGCTCTGTAAGCAGAATGGAATAAACTTTCTCCTAACTATACAAAGAAATTGGTGGAATCCATGCCGAAACATATGAAAGCAGTTATAGATAGTAAGGGGTATCCCACAAAGATTTAATAGACCTAAAATTATAGTTGTGTCATTAAAAAAATTGCAATGTATTCTTTTTTTTTTGTTACTGCATCATTTTCGCTGTGAGGTGCAATTTAATACTGAAGTATGTTTTTGTTTTTAATTAAATAAAATAACTATACAATCTGAATTTTTTATAGCATAAATTAAATGTGTATATCTGCCGCTGTTAAGAGGTATTTATATTGTTTGAAAGATGTATTTAGTTTTCAGGTAATACTTGCTTTAGTATTTCTTATACGGTTGCATAACTTTGGCTGTGAGCCACTGTATATGAAGAGTGTGCTTATACATGTGGAATTATGGCAACTCGCGAATAGATGCCAAAGAGAATTGTTAATTGTTGGCAGTTCCATTCGAAGTATCAGCCCACACATTACAATACGCTAAATTCACACAATTTGAAGGTTCTGCAGAGAGCACATTCTCCTCAACAGGGGATGGTGGAGGCGAGCGAATAGAAATTCGACGAGCAGTACCGCATACTTTGTTGAAAAAACTCTTGTAGCCGCTATGCATGCAGAGAAATTATTGCACACCTTATGACCACACAAACAAAGGAATGTTAAAACATTTATTACTTCTATTATATCAATAGAGTCATTGTCTTACTCATTTTTTGTTTAACCATTGTACTGAGAGCAAAAATTACCAAGGCAATTTTGTGAAATTTCAGAGCGAGTAGAAAACATGTATTGACACCACCGTATTTATCTTAATTTCAAACTTTGCTGGGAATCTAAAAAATGCAATCGAAAGTTGAGGAACGGTCATTTGTTGTTTTATCATCTGCTTCTTCCAATACGTTAGACCGAGAGTGTTGGGTTATGACAGTGGAGCAAGAAGCCATTTATGTCGTGATCGTAATTTGTTTTGTTCTTTGTATGAAAAGTTTAAGTTTAAGTTTAAGAAAATATCTCTTGCAGGTGATCGTTGCATAGAATATAAAGGAATAGGGGAAATACTACTCGAAAGTGGTGGGTTTGAGGTAAAGTTGCAAAATGTAAAAGTTAACATAGCTGTTAAGTTAGCAGAACATCTAGCAGAAGTTAAAGCTCTTTCCTTGGTTGTGTGTGTGCGTTATCAACTATCATCAAGATTACCTTCATAATCGTCCACACCGAGAGCACTTAGAAACAAACATCACTCATGCACCTATTAGAAGGCGCCACGCACCCACGCATCTGTCAAAAAGTGCAAGAGCGCATAGCGCATCGGATTATGCCGAACGAATGCAGTAACAACAACTCCACTTGAAGCGTGCTTGATAGGCTTAGACTTAAGCTGTATCGATAATAAGACCCCAATTGTAAATTTGTAATGAAAAAGACAAGTTCATTGGCGTAAAATAAAATAAAACTTAATAAATATAAGCATCATTAATTGGCGCCAACTCGAGGGTTTCTGGAAAAGAAAAATGACTTGCGGATCCTTTGGAGCTCAACAGTTAATTTTAATGCAACAAAAACTTGAATCAGAAAATTTGATTTAATTTAATAATAAAATAAAAATATAATACAGTGAAATAAAGTCGAACGAAAAAGTCTATGAATAGTTAAATTGCATAACATTCTGTCACGTGTTTTCTAAAACACATTGTGTTAAAAGTGCACTTAAGCAAGGATAAAGCAAATAATTTCCCAAATTTGCAAACAAAAAAACATCGAATGAAATAAGTCCAAACATTGAACACATAAGTGAACAGTATTAAAAAAGTAAAATTAGAAGCAGCACACTGACTTTTTAAAAAATAAAAAAGGGCCAAATTTAAGTAAAATAAAAATTCGGTTAATATTAATAGAAACTTTAAGTTAATCGAAATAAATTTCAAAATGTGATAACTTAGTTAATTTCTAAATCCACCAAAATTCAATAAAACTATAGTGCGGTACAGTTACAAAAAGATACACTAATTAACATTAAAACAAACATAAAGTTACTATTAAAAAAATATTGGAAGAAAAGTTCCGAAAGGTGGTGAATTAAATATTTAATACAATTTAATAAAAACTTTGAATGAATCGAAATAAATCTAAAAGCCGTGACAAATTAGTTAAATTCTAAGTTCACATAAATTTAATAAAAGTATAGTGCAGTACAGTTACAAAAAGACATAATATTTAACATAAAAACAAATACACAGTTGCTATTAGCAAGTGAAAATATTAAAAGAAAAGCTCCAAAAGGTGTTGGAATAACGATTCTGTACAAATTAATAGAAACTTTCAATTAACCCAAATAAATGAGTTGAAAAATCTTGAAAAATTATTACTAAAAACAATATAAAACCTACTGAAACTGTAATTCACCTTAATAAAACCAAAATACAGTGCCGCAAATTATCATATTAAAAACAATTACCACGAAAAGAAATAAAGAGCAGGTGGAAACAACAAAATATTTAAGTACGTAATAACATAAAAAGACATACAAATTAAAAAATTACGCAGTTGCTATTAAAAAAATGAAAGCGTTAAGGAATATTAAATAATATTAATGAAAATTTCAACAACACGAACAATATCTGAAAATAACGTGGAGAATAGTACCATTGCTGACGCGTGAAAAAGAATACGCTTCTGTTTGAGCGGTGCAGCTACTTCGTGGAATCTGGAGGAAATCAACTGGATCAATATATGTATTTATACATCACATTTATAAATGAAATTAATATTAATATTAAAAGGAAAGTAAAACGCTGTTTAATTTATTAACCACAATATTATTATATTTAAATATTATTAGTAGTAAAAACAATTGTAAGAAAATACTAAAATGGTTGACCGTAATACAGTGTTGAACTTAGTGGAAGCTGCGGTGCAAGTAGCTAAGGATGAGATAAAAAGTCAGATTGAGGAACTGTGTCAAGCGGTTCATAATATTCTACCACCGAAGGTAGAAAACCCCGTAGCCGTTTCAATAATTCCCGGTGTTCAGAGTACTCATACCAATCTCAACCTCATAAAATCATTGCCTGAGTTTAGAGGAAATGTTGTAGAATACCCTGCTTGGAGGGAAGCTGCAAAGTTTGCCATTAAATATTGCAAAGAAGGTTCTGAGTCTTATTACATCTTCTTCTTCTTAATTGGCGCTATAACCGCCTAGGCGATTTTGGCCGATTTCAATATTGCACGCCAGCCGCTCCTCTGCTTTGCTGCCTGGCGCCTGTTAGATATCCCAAGTGTAGTCAAGTCCTTCTCCACCTGGTCTTTCCAACGTAGAGGAGGCCTTCCTCTTCCTCTGCTACCACCAGCGGGTACCGCGTCGAATACTTTCAGGGCTGGAGCATTTTCTTCCATACGTACCACATGACCTAGCCAGCGTAGCCGCTGAATCTTAATTCGCTGAACTATGTCTATGTCGCGGTACAGCTCATACAACTCATCGTTCCATCGTCTGCGGTATTCGCCATCGCAAAGACGTAAAGGACCAAAAATCTTTCGGAGAATCTTTCTCTCGAACACTCCAAGCGCCATCTCATCCGATGTTGATAGGGTCCATGCTTCTGCGCCATACATTAGCACGGGCATGATGAGGGACTTATAGAGCGTGGTTTTCGTTCGTCGAGAGAGGGCTTTACTGTTCATTTGCCTACTCAGCCCAAAGTAGCACTTGTTGGCAAGAGAGATTCTTCATTGGATTTCAAGGCTGACATTATTGTTGGTGTTGATGCTGGTTCCAAGATAAACAAAGTCCTCTACTTTGTCAAAATTGTAACTGTCAACAGTGATGCGGGAGCCAAGGCGCGAATGCGCTGACTGTTTATTTGATGACAGGAGGTACTTCGTTTTGTCCTCGTTCACCTCCAGACCCATTCGCTTCGCTTCCTTGTCCAGCTTTGAAAAGGCAGAACTAACGGCGTGGTTGTTGAGGCCAATGATATCGATGTCATCGGCATACGCCAGCAGTTGCACACTCTTATAAAAGATGGTACCTGACCGGTTTAATTCTGCAGCTCGAATTATCTTTTCTAGCATAATGTTAAAGAAGTCACACGTTAGGGAGTCACCCTGTCTGAAACCTCGTTTGGTATCAAACGGCTCGGAGAGGTCCTTCCCAACTCTGACTGAGCTGGTGGTGTTGCTCAGTGTCATTTTACATAGCCGTATTAGTTTTGCAGGGATACCAAAGTCAGACATCGCGGCATATAGGCAACTTCTTCTCGTGCTGTCGAAAGCTGATTTAAAGTCGACAAATAGATAGTGTGTGTCGATCCTCTTCTCACGGGTCTTTTCCAATATTTGGCGTATCGTGAATATCTGGTCGATGGCAGACTTACCAGGTCTAAAGCCACACTGATAAGGTCCAATCAGTTCGTTGACGGTTGGCTTTAGCCTTTCACACAATACACTCGATAGAACCTTATACGAAATGTTAAGAAGGCTGATCCCGCGGTAGTTGGCGCATATTGCAGGATCACCCTTCTTGTGGATTGGGCAGAGTACACTTAAATTCCAATCGGCGGGCATGCATTCGTCCGCCCATATTCTGCAAATAAGCTGGTGCATGCACCTTACCAGCTCCTCGCCACCATGCTTGAATAGCTCAGCTGGTAACCCATCAGCTCCAGCGGCTTTGTTGTTCCGTAGCCGCATAATTGCTATTCGAACTTCATCGAGGTCGGGTGACGGCATGTTAATGCCGTCATCAGCGATTTGGGGTTCGGGATCTTCATCTTCTCCGGCGACGCTTTCGCTGTCACCATTTAGCAGAGTAGAGAAGTGTTCCCTCCACAATCTAAGTGCGCTTTGGACATCAGTCAGCAGATCGCCGTTCTTGTTCTTACAGGAATTCGCCCCGGTCTTAAAACCTTCCGTAAGTCGCCGCACCTTTTGGTAAAATTTTCGGGCGCTTTTCATGTCGGCTAGCATCTCAAGCTCTTCACACTCACGTATTTCGGCCTCTCTCTTCTTTCTACGGACGATACGTCTCTCTTCCTTTCTCAACTCCCGGTAACGTTCCCATACAGCTCGCGTTGCGCCCGATCGCAGCGTGGCCCTGTAGGCAGCATCTTTATTTTCCGAAGCGGCGCGGCATTCCTCATCATACCAGTCATTTTTTCGGGTTCGCTGAAAGCCAACGACTTCTTCAGCGGCGGTACGCAGTGATCGAGAAATGTGCTCCCAGTGCTCGCAAATTCCGGTTTCTTGAGAAGTGCTCTCAGTGAGCAGGTGTGAGAGTCGAGTGGTGAAGTTTGCAGCTGTCTGTTGCGATTGCAGCTTTCCGACGTCAAGCTTTCGCTGTGTATTTACACGCACGTTTTTTGATGCACAGAGGCGTATGCGCATCTTGGCTGCGACAAGATAATGATCCGAGTCGATGTTCGGTCCTCGGAGTGTACGTACGTCTAATATACTGGAAGCATGCCTTCCGTCTATCGCAATATGATCGATTTGGTTTCGCGTTTTTCGATCTGGAGACAGCCACGTAGCCAAGTGTATTTTTTTATGCTGAAACCTGGTGCTACAGACCACCATGTTTCGGGCCCCGGCAAAGTCGATCAGTCTCAGTCCGTTGGCGGAGGTTTCGTCGTGGAGACTGAATTTTCCGACAGTGTGACCAAAGATCCCTTCCTTTCCCACCCTGGCATTGAAGTCACCAAGCACGATTTTGATATCGTGACGGGGGCAGCGCTCGTAAGTGCGTTCTAAGCGCTCGTAGAAGTGATCCTTGATCACATCGTCCTTCTCTTCTGTCAGAGTGTGGGCACAAATCAGCGAGATGTTGAAAAATCTCGCTTTGATGCGAATCGTGGCGAGACGCTCGTCCACTGGAGTGAACGACAGTACTTGGCGACGAAGCCTCTCTCCCACCACAAATCCAACACCGAACTTGTGCTCATTTACATGGCAGCTATAGTAGATGTCGCAAGGCCCAACGGTTTTCTTGCCTTGCCCCGTCCATTTCATTTCTTGGATGGCGGTGATGTCAGCCCTTACTCTTACGAGGACATCAGCCAGCCGGGCAGCGGCACCTTCCCTATTAAGGGTTCGGACATTCCAGGTGCATGCCCTTAAATCGTAGTCCTTAAAACATTGCTTGTAGTCGTCATCAAAAAAGGGAGATCTCATCCGGGCACATTGAAATTTTTCATTGGGTATAGTTTTTTACGTGGCGGGTCCCAAGCCCAGCGCACAACCAAATACTGGAGGGTTGTTTTGTTTTTGAAGACACATTTATATAGCGAGCCGCTTGCTCCAAGTCAGACGCCCGCTTGCAGCCGCACCTCCTGGTGAACAGACGCTGCTGACTTCAGTGAGCCCTTAAACCGAATATGTCGGAGTGGCCCCACTGAAGCTCCCTCTCTTTCTGCCGTGACCCAAGGCTCCACACGGGTTGGTTACCATATCTCACACAAGGGTTGCTCACGTTGCCCAGAGTGCGCGACGAGGACGCAAGAGTAGGGATTGAGTGTAGCCACTCATCTGTAACTGCAGACCCAGAAGAGTTACCACACCCCATTTATTACATAGCTATGGGAATATTTCGAAAAAAAATTATGTCTGCGGCAATGAAAATTTAAGCGCCTTCAACATACCACTAAATTTCGATGCTATAATTTCTCGGCTTGATCAATTATATGCAGATAAGCGACTCCTTCATATCTTGGAAAATGAACTGAATATATTAAGACAGGGACGAATGACTATTAACGAATACTACGACGCAGTCGACAAGCAATTAACCCTTATTATTAATAAAAATATTATGACATATAGTGGCAATGATGCACTTACCAAAGCATTTAATGAAAAAGCTAGAGAAAATGCACTAAGAATATTCATTTCAGGCTTAAGACGCCCACTTTGCGATACATTATTCTCCTCAAACCCTCCAAACCTACCAACTGCCTTAGCATTAGCACAAGAATTGCAGCATAACCGGCAAAAGTATGAATTTGCTAATACATTTGCAGCTGCAAGTTCATCCCAACACAACCATACATCACGATTTAAC
Source organism: Anomoia purmunda (assembly GCA_951828415.1). Classification (NCBI taxonomy): domain Eukaryota; kingdom Metazoa; phylum Arthropoda; class Insecta; order Diptera; family Tephritidae; genus Anomoia; species Anomoia purmunda. Next base: position 95,343,153 of record OX639993.1, on the reverse strand, counting down.
TCTTCTAGACAATGGATGTAGATTATGGAAGTTCGTATTTTAGAAGACAAACTGAAGTTAGACAGAACTCTTTTCAGCAAGCCAGTTACAATGGTCCACAACAACAAGGATCAGGTAATCCCTCAAATCGGTATAGCCAAACACAACAACAGCCCGTTAGATTTGCCCCTCAACAAAATAATAAGTACTCTAAAAGAGTACACGCAGGTGGTACATCTACTCAGTCAACATTTCATAAAATGCAGCGAGTCAATGCAATAGAAGACGAATCGCATCACTGAGACAATGAAATTTGTGACTATGAAAATGAACCTATAGAAGAAATTAATTTTTTAGGGTAAAATCGAACTTGCCATTTATTACCCGAACATTACCCAATGGTCAAGTTCTTCAATTCCTACTTGATACAGGAACATCTAAAAATTACTTGAAGAAATATTAATTTTTAAAGGGAATACGAAAAATAAATCAACCATTTCAAATTAAATCCATAAACGGCGACAACAAAATCTACGAAAAATGTCAAATTAACATATTAGGAAAAACAACCACATATTACATTTTACCCCAGTTAAATAGCTTTGATGGAATCATCGGGTATGATCTTTTGAAAGAGATTGAAGCTGGTCTGGATACTAAGAATGGGATTCTTTTCCACAAGACAGGAAAAGAAAAACTTCATCATTTTCACTGCCAGCAAGTAAACGCGATAACAGCAGATACATCGCAAATTCCTTCTAATGTTCAGACACTTATCCAAAACAATTATAACGCATTTGCCGATCCTGAACGAGCACTACCCTATAATACCAGAGTGATTGCAACAATTGATACAATAACGGAAGAACCTATTTACTCAAGAAGCTATCCATACCCAATATCTGCATCACATTTCATCAACAAGGAAATAGAAGCCTTATTGAGAGACGGTATTATCCAAAAATCGTATTCAGCGTATAGCTCTCCAATTCATGCAGTCACAAAAAAAAGGGGTTGACGACGAAGGAAACCAAAAACTAAGAATGGAAATTGATTTTCGAAAACTAAACGATCACACCAGATCTGATAGATATCCGATTCCGAACACTTCTGCTATTTTGGCGAATTTAGGACAGTAAAATTTTTTACGGGTTTTCATCAAATTTCACTTTCAGAAAAACGCAGACACAAGACAGCCTTCAGCATAAACAATGGCAAATTCGAATTTTGTCGATTGCCTTTCGGCCTAAAAAACGCTTCGAGCATTTTCCAGAGGGCCATCGACGATATCTTTTCTCCTGACGAGAACTCTCACCTCTTACATGTCGACTCTATATTAAAAAATAGCGAGAGCGGGTATGCGCGTTCCTCTAGAAAAGTCAACATTTTTTAGAGGAGAAGTCGAGTTTTCGGGTTTTGTAGTATCGCAAAAAGGCATACGGACCTGTTCAGACAAAGTCGAGGCGATTCTTAATTACGAAGAACCTAAATCTCTCAGATCATTGCGATAATTTTTAGGACTTTCAGGTTATTACCGAAGGTTTATTAAGGATTATGTCGAAATATCGAAACCTTTAACAAAATATCTGAGAGGCGATAATGGGCATGTTAAAGCCAAACAGTCTAAAAGGGTTAAAATTTTCTTCGAGGATAACGCAAGGCAAGCATTTGATAAATTAAAAAGAATTTCGGCATCTGAAGATGCCTGTAGCATTGGGTGCAGAAACAAAGCTTATAATTTCCGATAATGAAAAATCTTTTCAATCGAATACCATATCCAATTTGTTAAGAGATAACTTCGGAATAGAGCAATTCTTCGTACCACCATTACATAGCAAAAGTAATGGTCAGATAGAAAGAGTGCATTCTACAATTACTGAAATCGCTAGGTGCATAAAAACGGAACAGAACATTTCTGACATTCCTGAGCTTATTCTTTTAGCAACTTATAAATATAACAACACAGTTCACTCAACTCTGCAAGCCAAACCAATTGACATTATTAATAATTTTTCGGAAAACGGTTTAAATTAAATCAAAGCTCTGCTAACTTCAGCACAAAACAACATTTTAAAGCGTCAAAACTATTGTAAAAGAACGTTCAAAGAAGGCGACATAGTCTTTGTCCGACGCAATAAACGATTAGCCAATAAGCTAAATAAAGTTTATATACAAAATGTGGTCCAAAAAGACCTAGGCACGACTTTATTAATAAATGGTAAAAAAAATACACAAGGACAATATTCGTTAAGTTTAAAAAAAGGAAACCATGGAAAAAATATCCTTTGTTTTTGCTATTAATATGAGACATGGTTATATCATTTGAAATTACCTGAACGCTAAAGATTCACAATTAACAAAAAATAGAATCGTAGAATATTTAATGTATTCGATACCTACTAAACTCACACCACTTCGGGTTTCTTAGAAACCACTAGAATAAAATATTCTCTTAACAAAAATCTTATAATCTGGTTAAAATATGTAAAAAAATGAAGAATGTGTAATCATTCGATATCGAAATTAGAAATACATATGGAAAATATATATAAAACACTATGCAGCAAATTAAAATTTAAGCAATTGTGGTAAAATAAAAACAGTCACTTGGCTAAGAGTTTGAATTATCACATAAATTTTATTAAAAATCGGAACATTGTACTCTTCCATGTTAAACATTATATCCAATATTAAATAAAAACAGAGTTAAAAATAAAGTTTAAATAAAACAACAACGCTACTAGAAGTATACATATGTGCCAATGTATTGAACCATTACATTATTTGTCTTAGAATTAAGAAAAAAGTTGAAAATTGTTAACCCTTAAGTTAATGCAACGTCATATTTCACCGACAAAATGATTAGCAAAAATACTTCTAAACTTTAAGCCAAACTTAATTAGGCAATTAAACAATTATACTAATGCCAACCTAATTTGATATTTAATATATACAAAAATAAAGGTTTGTGTGGTCCGAACCGAGGACGTTTCGAGCTAAGAAGGGGGATAGTTAACATAGCTGTTAAGTTAGCAGAACATCTAGCAGAAGTAAAAGCTCTTTCCTTGGTTGTGTGTATGCGTTATCAACTATCATCAAGATTACCTTCATAATCGTCCACACCGAGAGCACTTAGAAACAAACATCACTCATGCACCTATTAGAAGGCGCCACGCACCCACGCATCTGTCATTATCACCACCACTGAGAGCACTTAGAAACAAGCATCTTTAATCCACCTATCAGAAGGCGCCACGCACCCACGCATCTGTCAAAAAGTGCAAGAGCGCATCGCGCATCGGACTATGCCGAACGAATGCAGTAACAACAACTCCACTTGAAGCGTGCTTGATAGGCTTAGACTTAAGCTGTATCGATAATAAGACCCCAATTGTAAATTTGTAATGAAAAAGACAAGTTCATTGGCGTAAAATAAAATAAAACTTAATAAAATATAAGCATCATTAATTTACATATAGTCGTCGTTTAAAAACAATTTCGTGTCAGTTAGTAAAGCACTTAATTATGGTATGACAGTCAGTTTTGAAAATATGCAAGCAGTTATTCAAAATACGAATAGTGCGGTAGTTATGAGAGGAGAAGAACGAGGTGGATTGTTCGTCTTTCAAAACACGTTGAATAAGTGTATGAACATTTCTCGCGTAAATAATGATGTGAAATGACTAATAAGGGTTTAGTAAGAGGACTTAAAATTCAAAATCAGAGACATTTTAATAATCCGCGCAAAAAGTAAAATTTCTGTAAAAAAGTTTTCGTGCGCAACAGAAAATAGAGCGGACCGACGAATGCAGAAACAAGCAATAGAAGCAAGCTGTGCAATTACGATATCGTCGATCATGCGCACAACTTCTCAAAGTATCTATTTCCGGAAGAAGCAATTGTACTAGAAGGAACCGGCTTTGGTTAAATTGCTTGTCTTGCGGAAATGGTCTAGTAAAATGCACCAGCGCGTTTAATGCTCAGGTTGTCATCCTCAAGTAGTTCGGTAGTAGTTGCGCCAATACCAGAGCAGACATATCACATTTGATGTATGTAAGTAAACAAAATTCTTCTCATATAACTGTAATTTTCAAGAATCAAAAAAACGCGATAATTTATTCAGCATTAAAGTGAATTTCCTCAGATTTAATATTTAGAATGGGGTTGCATAAGCAAATACATTAAATTAAAAAAAAATGGTATTAGGTGCGACACCACCCATTTTCGAACAACCAGGTACCTATATCTCAAAGACAAAGTACTACAGTAGCCCTGAAGACGGTTACCGTAGTGTAATATTGGCAAAACACAAAATTTTTTGAAAAATGCAAAAACCAATTTTTTTCATTAAATAGTGGAGAAAACCTACTCGAGCTTGGTCTTCATAGTTGTTTTTAAGCACAAAACAAAATAAAAAAATTTGTAATAAAAAAAATGCAGCACAGTAACCGCTTTATTAACTCTCCCAAACTAAGTAGACGCAGTGCTTTCTGTAAAGATTTAAAGTGGATCTGAAAGAAACATCTAAATTTTAAAGTATAAATACACGATGTCCCAAGACATGGGTTATTTCCAATTAATTCATAAGTAACGTTTTTTAAGACAAACTTTAGTTATGAAAAAAGGAAAACAACAAATGATTAGAAATGAATTTCGGAAAAATTCAAAATGGTTTATTTCTCTTAACCGCCGAACTGTGAACTTTCGATGAGTTTCCCATCAAATCCGTTCATAGTTCGCCGGGAGCGGGAGCACTGTGCTAATGTGAGTATTTGTGTACACAACTTGCAACAAAAGAAAAAAGGAAAAAATACCATAAAACAGTCGCAGCGCTGCTACCATGCTCATATGCGAAGGTTTACATGAAAGTAAAATTTTCATAGTCGTGTCGTTCGGGCTTTCTACGTTAACGTCCTCTGCGCTATACTTAAGAGGGGGGTGAAAGAGAAATATACATTAATTGCGAACGTTTTTTTTCTTCAACTTCAATGCAGTTTATTTGTGTTATATATAAAAACATAAAACGTGTTTTTTAAGACGTGTGGTTTTCAATGAGACAATACTTTTTCGGAGTTGGTTTTTTGACAGCTGTTACTTGATTTATACTCAGTTTAATTTGCCATTTCATAATGGACAGACTTACTCCGGAACAACGTCTGCAAATCGCGCAATTCATTTCCAAAATAATGGTTTGGCAGCGATGAAGCTCACTTTTGGTTGAATGGGTACGTTAATAACAAAATTATCGCATTTGGAGTGTTGATAATCCACAAGCTGTTGTTGACTCGCCGTTACATCCACTAAAATTCACTGTTTGGTGTGCACTATGGACAGAAGGAATCATTGGTCCATATTTCTTTAAAAATCAAGCCAGCCATAATGTTACAGTCAATGGGGAACGCTATTGAGCCATGATTAATGATTTTTTCGTGCGTGAATTGTATGGTGTCGATGAAGACCACCTTTGGATGAAACAAGATGGCACTACATGCCATACAGCCAACGAAAAAATAAATTTATTGAAGCAAACTTTTGGTGAGCGCATTATCTCGCATCGTCCAAGATCATGCGATTTAACACCGCTGGACTATTTTTTGTGGCGTGATGTGAAGTCGCTAGTCTATGCAAATAAGCTCGATACGATAGATGCCTTGGAACAGAAGACTCCGCGCGATATTGTAGACATACGGCCCCAACTGCTGCAAATCCTGATTAAAAATTGGGCCTGTCGGCTGGAATTTATTCGAGCAAGCCGCGGCGGTCACTTGCCCGCAGTCATATTTAAAACATAATGGCAAACCCTTATCTTTATCATAAGGCTAAATTCGTGATCATAACATTAAATTACATGCGATTTATTTCTTCTTGAATACCACATGTCAAAAAAAATACCCTTTATACATTTTTTTTAAATGTTTAAATTAAATGTATGAAAATAGTTTTAGGGATGGTGCCCGTTTAGGGTGGACTCATGCGGCGGTACTCGTCGACTTCGATGGCTTGCGTAGTCAGTTTTTCGGCGACGCCGTGTCTCCCCCTCAAAAGTATAGAGCTACCGCATTCCCCCTCAACAGCCTTTAAATTGAATAAAATTTTCACCTGTGTGTTGACTAAGATACGCTGATTTTCGTATATCTCGCTTAAATTCTTCCAGGTTGTTGTAAAGCCTTTATTAGTTAATGGACACTTTTACACAATTTCTTTTGCTTCCCCTTGAGTTTTTTGGTTGAGGTTAAATAATTTCTCAACCGGGGTTAGCCGTTTATTTAAAAAATATGTATATGGTCGTAAACATGTCTCTAAACGATGGCCATTAGAAATAATCTCCTTTGAAGACATGCGCATAACATGGGGTAGGTGTATATTGTGTTCCCTCACCGATGCGTCTTCAGGTTACTTTTCAACTGTTGCCAGTTTCTGAGAGAACTCAGCCATCGCTGTTTGGCAAATTTGAAAACTGTAGTAGGCATTTTTGTATATTTTTTTAAGCGAGACTAAGTCTTTGGCCGACAGCCCTTCTGAATGCATGAGTTCATCGTAGGCATATTTAGTATTTTCCCACAATGTTTTTAGCTCGCCGTTTTCGATGACAAGAGAGTGTTTGTTGTGTTCTGAAGGCGATACACCATTGTAGTTAGACTCGAATACTTTACTGAGTCGGCTAGACAAATGAACGTGGCCATGTTTCAAACAGTTGTGAAAAAAACCACTTGTTAAGTATTAAATTTGTTTTTTACAGCCAATGCAGCTAAAAATCTGGTCGCTGACTTAACGTGCGTGCAATATATGTAGCTGGGCGCTATGAATTTGAATTCGAAATTTTTGTTTTTATACCACTTGTTCAGCTACACCAGATATTGAGGATATAAACGTTTTATTTGTATATAAATTAGTTATTTTCATTTTAAAACTTTTCAGCCCCTAATGTGTAACTTATATATATAGCGTACTTGTATGTTCGTATGTGCTGTGGGAAATATCACAAACCTACAACCACTCCCCACCCAATAAATCTACTATTGATATTTAAATTTTGGAGAAATTCTGCTTGTGTATAAATTGAAGGTGTACAATTTTTCTTCACGTTAATTTGTTTTGTGAAGGCGGGAACCAAGTGAAAAATAGAAACGAAAAAAAACTGTCAGTGCTCTTGAAAAAAAACTCTAGTGCTTGTAATTTAGCAGACACCGACACGGTCAAATGTGATTAAAAGGTTAAATCAGCTCAGTTTAATTAAAAGGAAAAATTTAAGTGCTTTGCAACGGAATATGTAAAAAAAAATATGTGTGCCTACAGTTGTGCACTAACAACACTGTGTGCCGAACAAAATGGATGTACATATATTTGGTCGCTGTGTCGGCGCACGAACGTACAGAATTTAAATATTCTAATTTGTCGCAGTCAATTTAAGAAGAAAATGGAGCACTGAATCACTTGTTCTCTGCACTTCTACACGATAATTATAACAAACACAATATTTTTTGTGCAAGTCTATTTCACTAAGTGCAATGAAATCAAAAAAGAAACAACCCATGGTCCTTTGTGCTGCGAATGTATGCAGTGTTAACTCTGTTGTATGCTGTAGTGTTGCGCTGGCAGTGTGGCAAGTGTGTTAATGTGGTGCTTTGTGCTGTGTTGCAGTGCGGCAGTATTATTCCAATGAGTATGGTGGCAATCATAATAAATCTCGCCTTCGAGGTGATGGTGGACTACTTTAATATTAGACGATAGGTCAGTTTCTCCAATGGGATCTTATTCTCTACTTTAATATCCCCTCACTTGTTGATGTCGATGACTGCATCAACAAAGGGCGCTCATTGAGCAGAGAGCATCCCGCAAAGTGAGTTTCCAGCAGCAGTTGACTCGTTTCATCTGAGTCTCTCGTGATGTTACCGTCTGGTTTTTTTCAGAGCACAAATGCCATTTGAGTGGCCTTTAGTCATGGGCTTTTGAAGACGGACTGCCTGCGAAAGGTGCTAAATTTTATCACATTGATTTCTCTAGGTAGCTCTTTTGGATCTTCTCATTTCCTTACTATAGTCGGTTATAACAGTTTTTTAGGAGGACCAATCGATTTTTGATCCATTGAAAAATAGTCTTGCCATATAACTCAGAGAGCATTTGAGTGATTTCCTCTCTTTGTGGGGGCGGCTTTCATGAAAGGCAATATTGATGTTTGATAGAAGTGCAAGCTCAGATTATAGCCCTACGTGACGCACCGGGCTTAACACTGCAATCTTAAAGAGGCAGAAATTCTTATGTCTTTTTCGTTCCTGTAAATAAGTATTTGCTCTCAAGAACTACCCAAATCGAAACATACATATATCCTTTTGACCCGAGATTCCTATTTTTGTACACGTACAAATTTACGACTTTTGAAGACGCATAATTGCTGGAGAGTGTTAGTTCAAGGACTTCTCCTCCTTTAGGGTTAATAAAAGTCGGTTCCTTATTTCTGTTCTGGGTAGCAATTTTATGTTTAAATATAATTCCCAGTAGGTGCTCCTCTCTGCTATTGGTATCCATACCGCCCCAGACCGTGTGCTGGGCATTTGCGTCGTAGACGATAATCCACAGTAAATACATTGGTTGGCAGTATTCCAACCTCCTTCGTTGAAGCTCTTTCAGCTTCTCTTGGTATATACACTGAGGCGAATTTTGCGTTGGACTTTAGCCAAAATTGTCACCAGGTATTCTGTCAAGAACTATGAGATAGAGCGTAAATCCGTGGTTCCTGGATGTACTTTTCATCCAGAGGATCTTTGTTAGATCTAGTAAATCTTGGGGCGCTATGGCATGATTAAGGTTGATTTGAATACAACTTCGATAATTGTTCTTGCTGCGTGATTTAAGCTACGATTTGGCCATTAGTTTGACTTTTTTCTGGTAATTGCTGTTCCTTCCCAGCAATACCGTCTATTGCGCGCTTCTGGCAATGCCTTTACCTCCTCGCTGTCTGCCAGTTTTTAGTTAAGTCAGTTTTGGCCTGGAGTTGGAGGTACCATCGACATCTGGGCTTTTTGTGGCTTCATTGGTTATTTCAGTCGGAGCAACATCTTGTGGCGCCTCCGTACTTGAGCCATAAGTGAGCCCTTTTGATGGCGTCGGAGTCAATCTTATCCTCGCACCTTTTTTTCGCGGTCCTAATCTGAAAGGTAGCTGTGACATGTCAGCTTCCTCCGTTACCTTCAACCTGACATATTTCCGAGGATTGATTTTGGGCACTGTTGCCGTTAACCACTTTGCCGTGTCTTCATTACCGCAAAGAACAAGATATTCGGAACGGAAGGTGTAGCTTTTGATGATGACTTTGTCTTCATCAGTCTGCTTCATTCTGGTCGCATCAACATCCCGTGGTGTTGTTTGTTTAGTCGACCAAATTGTATTGATAATCCGGCGAGATAACCCACCGTTTGACGCTACCTGATACATCCCTGTAAACCATATGTGCCATGATCACATCACCTCCTGAGTAGAGCAGGTACTGCTGTCTTTGGTCTTTCGGGCTTTGTGGTCACAGCTGCACTTTTATTGATACAGGTGTTACTTCAACATTCAGCATTCACATTTTGTTTGGGCGTCTGCTGCTGGAACGGGGCTTCTGAGCAAGCTCCCGCACCTCATAAATGTTGTGTGTCTTACTAATGTCGAACTTGAGACTTTTTCTAGTGACTTCGCCGAGCGCTACATCCTGCCCATACCGTTTTTCTTCTTTGGTAATATCAGATGCTATGTCTACCTAACCAAGGTCCAGATAAAGGTCCAGATAAATGTTGTTGGGCAGGAACTGCCGAATGGTTACTCCTGACGTGATTTGTAATAGCCACTTCTGCCTTTGGAAATGTTATGATTTTATTATTACATTCAGACATAGAACGGTTAGCATCGACAGTGCCCCGGTATCGCGATAAGGATGGTTACAAGAGAGGGTGCTTGGTATCTGGGGGTCACCGTTCGGAGACATACTAACGTAGTACCAATTTTTCCAAGGGCATGACAAAACACCCAGTCTTACGGGTTTTGTTGAGTACTTTTTAGTCGAAACCAGGGCACTTCGTGCAGGATTGGAATACTACCACAATAGTTGGTTGTTGGGTTTTAGGGAATACTCCCCTTCACCTCTGTCTGCAATAATCCAAATTGTATGTGATATACGATTAGAGAAATATATTTATATGTGTATATATGTATGTAGCGGCAAAATACGAATATCTCTTCGAGTTCGGAATTAAGCATGTATATTTAATGGGGTGGATAGGAGACAGACAAAAAATATGCCCATACTTCTCCATACATATACCACGGATAATATATATACACATTTATATGTACATACAGGAGTTTCAAATCCTTATGCACTTAGTACGTGCACGTGATTATTTGCTTAGATATATGTATATTGTGGTGGGTGCGGTTAATTTTCAAGATTATGTTCATATGGTAGTCCCCTCAGTGGATACTCACTTATTCATATAAAGGAGTCCAATGTGATTCTACTGATTATTTGAACGATAACGTACACCGTAACGAAATAGATTAACTGGAGACACGCTGTGTACCTAAAATGAAGTCCTGCCAGCTAATGGCTTCCACCGCTGAAAACTTTTCTGGGATGTTAATGAAAAAGAGTCTAAGTATTTAAACCTCAACTACAGACATCGCGGCATATACGAAACTTTTTATCAGCTCCAGCGGCTATTCCAACTTCATCGAGTTCCGGTGACAGGATTACGAGGGTTGCCTTTTATATTTTGCGCCTTCGCAACACTACCTGTGATTACCTGTAATTAGATATTTTTATCGTAAAGTTTGGTATTTTTTGGCTTCAACTTGCATATAACGTTTTCACTTACGAGTTTTATTTGTGTTTATTTATAGTGAGTGTAAAAATTCATTTTGCCTAAAAATGTAATTACCCCTGGAAAATTTTCGTGCGATGATTTAGTACGATTTTCGACGTGGATTATCGAGGCAGGAGTGCATCAATCAACTTACTTCTACTTTTGGTGTTGAATCACCACACTTAGCCACTGTCGATGCTGTGCGTCAATTGATAATACAAGATCGTCATGTGACATATCGCGAGATAGAGGCATCCTTGGCCATTAGTGGGACCAGCATACATTCAATATTGCATGAGCATTTGGTCGTAAAGAAGATTTGTTCTCGTTGGATACCGCATAATTTGACAATCGCCCAAAAAAGGACTCCTGTCGATTGGTGTAAAGAAATGTTGAAGAAATTTAGCCGCGGTTAAAATACGCATATGAGCCGGAAACAAAGCAGCAATCGACTGTATGGGTATTCCTAGACGAGCCTAATCCAAAGAAAATTGTTCACGCAAGAAGCAACTCAAAGCAAATGGTCGCCTGTTTTTTCGGAAAATCTGGTCATGTCGCAACTGTTCCACTAGATAAACTTAAACGGTCAATTCTGAGTGGTATACAACCATTTGTTTGCCAAAAGTTTTTGGAGAATTAAGGAAAACCAACCGCCGAAGACAAATCATTCTTTACCAAGACAATGCGAGCTCTCACGTATCGATTCACACAAGAGAGTTTTTGAAGACTCAAAAGGTCGAATTGATGGGTCGTCCGCCTTACAGCCCTGATTTGGCACCTAATGATTTCTTTTTATTCCCGAACATCAAAAAAAATGCGAGGCCAACGTTTTTCAACGCCTGAAGGAGCTGTAGAAGCCTTCAAACAGCTCGTTTTAGAGGTATCCTCTTCTGAGTGGCAAAAGTGCTTTGAAAATTGGTTCAAGCGAATGCAGAAGTATATTGACTTGGATGGAGAATATTTTGAAAAACAACCCTCGTATTGCCGTCATCATTAATTTCGGTTCCGGATCTTCATTATCTGCGGCGACGTTTCAGCTGTCACCATTTCTTAAAATGGAAAAATATTCTCTCCACACTTTGAGTATACTTGCACATCAGACACCAGGTCGCTGTTCTCTGGTCCTAAAACATTCCGTAAGTCGCAGAACCTATTGGTAAAATTTTTGGCCATTTTTCCTGTCAGCTAGCGTCTAGTCGTTTTCGCACTCACGTATTTTAGCGTCTCTCTTCTTTCTGCAAACGTAGCGTTCTCATACAGCTCGGACTGCGCCCGATCGCAGTGGGGCCTTGTAGGCTGCATCTTTACTTTCCATAGCTGCGCGGCATTCCTCATCATTCCAGTTGTTTCTTCGGCGTCGCTGAAAGCCAATGACTTCCTCAGCGGGGGTACGTTGTGATAGAGAAATGTCCTCCCAATGCTCGCGAATTCCGGTGAGAGTCGACTAGTGAAGTTAGCAGTTGTATTTTGCGATTGTAGCTTTTCGACGCCGAGTTTTCCTCCTGTATTTAGATGCACGTTTTTTGCTTCACACGGCATGTGCACATTTGGCTCCGAGTCGATATTCGGTCCTCGAAGTGTACGTGGTGATCGATTTAGTTTCTCGTTTTTCGATATGAAGACAGCCACGTGGTTTGGTGAATTTTTCTTGTGCTGAAACCTGGTGCTACAGTCTACCACGTTTCTAGCCCCGATAAAGTCGATCAGTTTCAGTCCGTTAGCGGAGGTTTCGTTATTGAGACTGAATTCTCCGTCAGTGTGACCAGCGATCCCTTCCTTACCCACCCTGACATTGAAGTCGCCAGGCACGATTTTGATATCGCTCGCAGATGCTTTCTAGATGCTCATAGAAAATGTCCTTGCTCACATCGTCCTTCTGTTCCGTCGGGCGTGAGCACAAATCAGCGAGATGTTGAAGAGTCCACCGGAGTGAACGACAGTGTGTGGTGACGAAGAGTCTCTCTTACCACATATCCAACACCGAACAATATTTTTTTCATTTTCGTCATTTCTAAGATTGTGTTGTCTGCAAATAAAGCGAACAGTCGCTATTCTCTTGTATTTTGTCGAAAGGCACTTTAAATTTATATCTAAACAAACAACAAAAGTTCTTTTGTTTCTTCAAAGTTGTTTGATCAACCCGTATTGCGTAAAGTCTATGTGTCGACATTTTTTCCTACTTTTGTAAAAGATAAAAAAGTACACAAAACATTTTCTGGAAAGTTAATGCTGGATATTTGTTAAGTATATACCTACTTGAACTCATAATAGTATTATTAAACTCTGTAGTATTAAACACAATTCGCAATTTATTTTGAGATACTAAGGGAACATTGAGGCGACTATTATGAAATAATTAAGATGTAAAAAAATTAAATTAATTCACTTAAAAAAGCAAATGGCAAATCGCCGCAGGACAATGGCTCAACCATATCTGTAAATTCCAGTTTGTCTGCCGCAGTGGATGACTTAAATGAGGTAATTATCGAAATTAAATACTCAAAACCGTAACATTTAAATATTATTAACAATAATTAAATGACAATATTAATTTTGGTTCTCAAGACCGTATAAAGAAAAGTATATTAAAAAACAGACAACAACAGTCAGGAGTGGTAGAAATGATAACTTTTTCAAAGATTTCTTTCATGACTCCACCGGTTTGGGAGCCCACAACCTACGACTTGCTGGGCAAGTGCGTAGCCAATAAACCACAGTCGACTTGTGAGCTGCTGTTGCTTTTTACCACTTTTTCTTATGTCTTACCAACACAATTCAAGTAGAGCAGTCTGCCGTTATTAAGTGAATGTGCGGCTAATTGTTGTTGGGTAACACAAATCTATTTAGTTTTATTATTATGCTTGAATATTGAATGGAAATTCAATTTATGCAAAGCAAATGCATACCAATATGTATCTTTGTTGTCATATAGTAGTTTCAATATTCAAGTATGTATTTGCATATAGCTAGGGGATTAGTACGCGGAATTTAAAAATTTGGCGGTGATGAGTTGAGGTGTCATTCGTTTTGTAGTCTGGATACTGTTGGGTTTTCGCTGTCTTATTGGCAGGAGGGCAGCAAGACCAATTTCGTAATTGGCCTGGTGATTGTCCCCTTTGTTGCATAGATGTCGACGACGCATATTCAGTTATCAGAGCCAGGGTGTAGGTCGATTACTCTTCAAAATCTCCATGTATTTGTCGGTAGATTGTTCTCCTTTATGACAACAAGATCTCCTTTTTTTACGAAAGCTTGAGGATGGATAAACTGGATAATTAGACATGACAATCTGCAAGTATATGGAAGAATGATGGGATGGCGTTCATTATATGCTAAGTCCAGTGATGCGTCAAGATGTCTACCAGTCCTCATAATCTGATTTTTGTCTAGAAACTGATTAAAGGAGCAGAACTTCATTGTTAGCATCAATTGGTTTCTTGGATTTCAGTCTAGAGTATTCTTCCCTGTAGAATTGGTTCTGATAAACGTTTATTAAGCGTTGTGTCGTTACCTTAATTACACCGGCTGAAATTAAGCAAGACCCTAATTTAAATGAAGCTTTTACTTTTGGGTGAGTTCTTTGATAAAATCTCATCAAAGCTCTCGGTAGATCTGAAAATCTGCCTGGGATGTCATTAAAATGATTCGTTTGTGTCTTATGAACTAACACCCCTTTTTCCTTTTGTGTTGGTCGATTTGAAACACCATCTTTTAGCCAAGAGGAATCACAAAGAGTTGTTGACCAATTCAGGAAGTCCTCTGCTAGCTAAAGCTGTAGGGTTTGATGCTGAGTCAACGAGAAGCCAATCCTTGTTTCCAACCTTGTCAGTAATATGGAGGCTTACGTATCCACTTAAGGACTAATGTGGAAACTATCCAATTAAACATGTCCACGGCTGAGGTTCTCGAATACTTCTTCTGTGGTTTCGGCCAGTAAAATCAACCCGAAACGCTCTAGTCGTGGTAAAGATATCGTTTTAACTGGGGCAAGTCTTGTTTTGGTCATAAGTAAATTTCCAAAGACTTTCTCTTTTGTTTTAACCCTTAAATAGACAGTAGCCGCATATGCCTTCTCTGAAGCATCACTAAAACCGTTTACCTGTATTTCCTTTGTAGGCGAAAATTAGGATTTTTCAATTGGCGCGTCTCGTCCCGGAAGAACTGAGAGCATGCACTTTTGATTGATGGTCTTAGGCAGATTTTTTTAGGATATTGTGGCCTGAATGGCAGAGATACCACATATTTCCTCTCTTTAGTCCATTCGGTTGTCGTTTTAAAGAGATTCTCGCAGTATGCATCTTCCTCATTTAAAAGTCTTGGGGAATTCCTCCAATTCCCAAAAGGCAGTTAACTGCTTGTCCAATGTAATTTCATTATAAAAATGTGGTTGGTTGGTTTGGTTGCCTGTTGGTGACCGCAACTAACTTGCACATGCCTCTTTTACCAGCACCGATATTGAGTTGCTTATGCAAGAGACTTAGGCATACATACGTTATGACGGCAGGTTGATTCTCCGTTTTAATCTCTCAGTAATGAAGGAGCACTCGGATCCGGAATCTATTAGGCTGAAAAATTAGTGTCATTGATTGGATATTGACACGTATAGCACGTCAATATTCGAATTTGCATAGCATGAGCTCTTATTTTTAATAATTTTCTCATTGCGTTTTGCAGGCTCTCGTCTTCACCGCGCCGGTTCTGATGTATGTATATGGCATATCATCTGCGGCGTTCGAAGTTCCCCTAGGAGCAGTAGCTTTTGGATGAATTGCTTAAATATGGGGCAAGGTATGATGTCATGATAAGCAATTCAAGCAACCATTATTGCTCTTCATATATTTTATTCTATCGGCTGAGGAACGTTTCCTGAATCTTAGGCAATTTGGCAATTTGTGCTCATTACTTTTACACATTTTGCAGGTATACTAGGCTACGCTAGCCTGATAGGCACCAAGTCGTTTGGGAGGCATCTCGGTGATTTGCCGTGTACTTTGCGGCTTAAGAAACTTTGAATCTTTGTCGGCCTTAAGCCCTGATACCGCTTTTAAGGTTTAGAAACGATTTGATAAGAATCGGTCCACACCCTCCCATTTCAATATTTCTGTTTTCTTTTCTATAGGTTGCTCCAATAGCACCAATGTGCAAATTTTGTCGAACACAATTATGTGATAATTGCATCGCAGTCAATGACATTGAAGCGATGAGAGGTAATTATTAATGTAGCGCGGCAATCCTTTTATAGAGCTACCACATTACCTCTTAACTGCCTTTAAATTGAAAAATATTTTCACCTGTGTGTTGACTAAGAGTGCTGTAAAGCATTCATTAGTTAATGGACACCTTCGCACAATTTCGTTTGCTTCTCTTTGAGTTTTTAGCCGTTTATTTAAAATATACATATATGCCCGTAAACATGTCTCTAAACGATGGCCATGAGAGATAAAGTTCTTTGAAGACATCCGTATCACATGGGGATAGGTATATATTGTGTTCCCTCACCGGTGTTTCTTCAGGTTCCTTTTCAGGTTTTGCCAGTTTCTCAGAGAGCTCAGCCATCACTGTTTGGCACCTCACAAAACTGTAGTAGGCATTTTTGTATCTTTTTTTAGACGAGACTAAGTCTTTGGCCGACGGCCCTTCTGAATGCATGAGTTCATCGTAGGCATATTTAGTTTTTCCCACAAGGTTTTTAACTCGCCTTTTTCGATAACAAGAGAGTGTTTGTTATGCCCTGAAGGAGACGCAATTGTAATCAGTCGAATTCTTCTACTGAGTCGGCTAGACGAATGAATTTTCCAATCAGTTGTAATAAAACCACTTGATAGTTAAAATCTGATCGCAGACTTAACATGCGTGCAACATAGCTGTGCGCTATGTATTTGAATTCGATATTTTTGTTTTTATACTACTCGTTCAGCCACACCAGGTCTATTCCCAATAAAGAGGATTTAAACGTTTTATTTGTATGTATGTGGGTTTTTCTTTACTTACGCGTTCGCTGAACTTCCAGTTATCATTAAAAGTCTAGGTTATTCTCGTGAATTCATGTACTTAGGTATATTTAACGTTCAAAAGGCACCCTTAAATTACTATTACAATATGGATATTATTTATTGCCCGAAACGTCCGTTGCTGTCCGTGGTTACGCGTAAAACTGTCGAATTCAAAATTGTATGTCTTTCGTTGTCTCTCTTTTGTCTTCGTTTTTGTCAGGGTTCCTTTTTAGTCGGAGCAGTGTTGTATTTGTTCGTCTAGGTGTATAGTTAGGCATCGTTTATACGTTCCCACATTCGGCCAGCCTGACATAACGTTTGCCATCAAACGATATCTGCCACCTCTTCATATATTCGGCGACGGTGGTGGTTCTCTTTGGGCCCTCGCCTTCTCCAACCTTCTCCACCTCGTATCGCCCATGGTTCGTAATTTTAACAACTTTGTAGGGGCCGAAGAACTTGGGTCGTAATCGTAGCGAACTACCAAACTGGGTGCGCTTAATGGCGACTAAATCGTTAAGTTCGTAGATGGTTGCTTCTTTCCGTTTCGAGTTGAAGTTCCTCTTGTTCTCTTGTTGGAAGTTTTCAATGCTTTTTTGCGCTTCTTTTCGGACATCCTCCTTTTCCCTATCCAGTTCTTCGATCGCTTCGCTTTCGAGATATTCTCCCAACTCTTTTATCGAATTTACATGCATCTCTATTCCGGTCAGCAGCTTAAATGGCGACGTTTTAGTGCTTCTAGGCGGCGTATTGTTAAACGTTTGTTGTACCTGGTCAACGTACTTATACCAGCTACTCGGATTCTCACCGCAAAGTTTGGCTAACATTGGCATGATAATTCGGTGTATCCTTTCGACTTGTCCATTTCCCCTTAGCACGCCAGTAGAAATTAGTAAATGGTTGATGCCTTGACTTTCGCAGTACTGCTTAAACGAAGTGGATGTAAAGGCTGTCCCTCTATCCGAAATAATCCGCTTCGGATTTCCGAAAATGTACGATTGACTTTTCATACGAGCTATTACTTCCTCGGTTCCTGTGCTGCGAGTGGGGTATAACCACACAAACTTTGTGAACGCGTCGACGACCACGAAAATATAACAATAGCGCTTGTTCGTTTTTTCCATTGGGCCGACGTGGTCAACGTGATATGTGCCAAGTGGGCGATCCTCCTTGTGTATCTAGAAACCCTTCCCTTTTCCCTGCCTTTGCCTCTGAAATTATGCACTGGACACAACTTTTTACAACATCCTTCGCCTTCGATGTTATCTGCGGTATGTAGAAAGTTTTTTCGATGAGATCCTGCGTTGCCCTTGCCGAGAAATGCCCTTCGCTATGAGCTACCCTTATAATTTCCTCCTCCATTAAAGCCGGTACCACTACAAGCTCCTTAATGGGATCTTTGTGCAGTATACCCCGCTTCAAGTAAAAATCTTCATACGAAGCTTTTTCAAGCACCTTGATCCCGGCCCGTGTCCAATCATCTTTGGCCTGTGCTTGTTGCAATCTGTAACGCAATGAATCCTCCAATAATAAACAGTGGACCCTGCTCAAAGCGTCGACATGCCTCATTTTTGGTCCTGATCGATGTTCAATGGTATACGCGAAGTCTTGTAAAAACAACGCCCAACGTGAGACTCTTACTGGAACGTCTCGTCTCCGCATCGTCATGGCAAATGCGTTACAGTCGGTCACGATTTTAAAAGGGATGCCTATCAAGTAGACACGCCACTTCTTCAACGCAGCTATAATGGCAAGCACCTCCAGCTCATATGAATGATATCGTTTTTCCGTTTCTGTAGTCTTCCGACTCATGTACTGCACAGGATGGTATTGTTGATCTTCATTGTCCTTTTGGAGGAGGACTGCACCATACCCGTACATTGGCGCATCTGTGTGAACCTCCGTCGTTGCCCTAGGATCATATAATTTTAACACACGTGCGTTCACCAAAGTTGCTTTCAGCTGCTGAAATGCTGCGATTTGTTTGTCTTTGATCTCGAATTTGGTCCCATGGCGCAAGAGGTCCGACAGTGGTTTGGCGACCATCGCATAGCCGTTTATAAAACGTCGGAAGTACGAGGTGAGGCCAAGAAATCTTTGAACAGCCTTTCGGTCTGCGGGTATTGGAAAACTTTCTACTGCATATGTCTTTGCACGTGAAGGTCTTATAGTACCCCCTTCCACTACATAACCTAGAAAGTCAACCTTTGACAAAAGGAATTGGCATTTTTCCCACTTAACCCGCATATTGAATTCTTCTGCTCTGTTCAACACTATCTTCAGTTTTGTGATGCCCTCCTCTATATCTCACGAAGGAATGATGACGTCGTCCATATATGCCACAAGAGTTTCGTTTTCTATCAAGTCTCTGAATACCGCGAAGATATAACTGGAGAAACCCGCAGGAGAGTTGCATATGCCAAATGGTGCAAACAAAAATTCGTATTGACCTTGGTGGGTCACAAACGACGTACATATATTTGTGGGATTTAGGCTCGATTGGCACATGGAAAAATCCGTTTCTCAAGTCGATCGTTGTAAAAATACGAGCACCTTGCAGCTTCTCGATAACGTCATCCATTAAGGGCATGGGGAAATTATCTTTTATGATCTTTTCATTCAGCTGACGATAATCGCAACATAACCTGTGACTACCATCCTTTTTTGCAACTAAAACAACAGGAGATGCGTACTCGGAAGAACACGAACGTATAATCCCGTCACGTAACCACTCAGACACCTGGTCATTTACGACGCGCCTATTACCGTAGGACATGCGTCTAGGTGTTTGGCAAACAGGAACATCGTCCAACATACAAATTTTCATATCTATTGGGGAAACGTGTTGCACCCTAGGGTTATACCTTTTGATGAGGGTATGTACTTCGCTAGCTTGCTTTCCACTAAGATGTGACAAGTTCATCTCGACATCGTCTTTCACCATCGGGCCTGCAGATAAACATAAGTCCCTTAACACATTTACTAGCTCAACCGCACCACTGTGCTCTACGCTGTCATCAATCGAATTTTTGTTACTCTTGGTTTGGGATACTACTTTATCCTCGGATATCATTAGGTCCACCTGTTTTAAAACATCATTGCCTATAATTGCTTGATATCTAATGTCGCGTTCGCGTACGACGTGGAATGTAACATTCAGATCAACGCCGTCAACCACCAACTTTAAGTTAAGGCTCCCTAGTGTATTAAGACCGCTGTCGCTTATGCCTTCTAACCGATGTGTTTCGCCAATCAACTCAACATCTCCCATCATCATTACCACGTCGTAGCGCATCAAGCATAAATCACAACCGGTGTCCAACAAAACCGAAAATTCAAAATTGTTAAAGCTTAATTCTTTAAAAATCACGCAGCCCATCGACTTCATGACCTGATCAATGCCCAGAGTGTTTATTCTAGGATTTTCTTGTTTGACCTGCGGCTTACCTCTAGGGCATTGTGCCCTACGATGACCCGCCTGACCGCACCCGTAACAAACCGACTGCTGCTGTGGGCAACTTGTTGCCAAATGCCCTATCGTTCCGCACCGATAACAGCGCTTCGTAACGCTGTTCCCTTGTACGTTTGGGGAAGCCTTTACTTTTACGCCACTAACCCCTGCCACATTAGGTAGGCCAGCACTCGATTGCCGACCAGAACGTATCTTTTCGCATATAATGATTTGCTCTTTCAGCTCCTTTATTGTCTTTGCCTGGTACAAATTGCTCTTACCAGCCCTCAAATCAGGGATGCCTTCAACGAAATACTCGATTAGGCTCCTGTCGTCTAAATTAATTGGCTTGCCAATCTCCATCAGGCTGCATAAATACTCACGAAATCCTCATTGTGACGTTTGCGGCGATTTTTTAGTGAACGATGTACTTCAGTTGAAGTCGTTACAGTGCCGAATTCATTCTGCAGACAACGCTTTAATGAGCCCCAGTCTGAAATACCGCGTTGGCTACGCACAAACAGTTTAGCCGCACCCTTTAATAGCTGTTTACCATATATGTACATTTGCAATCCGTCCCACTGTACCGCCGAAGCATTTCCCTCAAACACTTCGAGCCATTCTTCGATGGAAGGATACTCGGATCCACTAAATGCTAGCATCGAGTTCTCGATATCACGGAGTGTGAAGGTTGTGCGCCCAACACCCATTTGCGGTGATACAAAGCTTTGCGCCGATTCGCTTTCATCGTTGGAGGCCTCATCGTCACTTACAGTTAGGCCGAAGTGTTCGCATAACCTGTCCTGTAAGGTAACTTTTCGTCCCGTCGTTGAAAGATTTAGTCCCACTAACTTTTCTTTAAGTTCGTTTACCGTCAACTTGAAAATCTGGTCCCGGTCCATGGTCAATACAGTTTATAATTAACAATAAAGTTCAAAAGCAATATAGGTATTGATAATTATATTTAAGGTATAAACTTATATCTTATTTTCAGTTTATGCTCCACACTAAGCATTAAATTTAAAATTTTTGAAATTGTTTATTTATTTATTTTATTTTTATTTTGAATATCTGAGTTGTGAAACGTTAATACACTTCTAAGTTTAATTTGCTTCAGTGATTCTGTTTCTCGGTATACAATTTACTTATTAGAACTTTACTTAAAAGAATCGATCAATCTTGTTTACGTTTTTAATTCAGTTTCTCTTGCTTTTCCTAGCGTACACATTTCTTATTAGAACTTTACTTAAAAGAGTTGTATCGATAAATCTTGTTTGCATTTTTAGTTCAGTTTCTCTTCTTTTTCTAGCATACAAATTTCTTATTAGAATTTAGCTTCTATTAATTCGCTTTACCATATGTGATTTCAACAACTCTAACTACAAATATGTATGCATATGTGGCAAACTCTATTACTTCGCTTTACCATATGTGATTTCAACAACAACTCTAACTACAAATATGTATGTATGCATATGTGGCAAACTCATACCTTGGAGACTAGCAAACACAATTTACCAGTTACTCTTTGTTGCTCTTCGATGATCTCTGCTTTAAATTTTGATGAAGACGCACTGTTTGATGACATACGCTCTTCTCAGTCAAGGCAATTAAAAGGGTTGAAATTGCTGGTTACACACTCTCTGCTCAAACACTACCGTTGCATTTGCTTTGCGCAATGTTGTTACCGTTTCTCTCAAACGATCTGTATAGGCGACAACTGCACGCTCTGCACCCAGATGACTGCGTGCCCGTTGCTGCGCTGCCACTTAGCGCCTGCTGCTTCCCTCAGAAGCTGTACCGAACTCGTTGCTGCGCTGCCTCTTAGCGCCTGCTGCTTCACTCAGAAGCTGTACCGAATACGTTGTTGCGCTGCCTCTTAGCGCCTGCCGCTTCACTCAGAAGCTGTGCCGAACTTGTTGCTGCGCTGTAATTTAGCGCCTACTGCTTCACTCAGAAGCTGTGCCGAACTTGTTGCTGCGCTGTAATTTAGCGCCTACTGCTTCACTCAGAAGCTGTGCCGAACTTGTTGCTGCGCTGCCTCTTAGCGCCTGCTGCTTCACTCAGAAGCTGTGCCGAATACGTTGTTGCGCTGCCTCTTAGCGCCTGCCGCTTCACTCAGAAGCTGTGCCGAATACGTTGCTGCGCTGCCTCTAGCGCCTCCTGCTTCACTCAGAAGCTGTGATGAATACGTTGTTGCGCTGCCTCTTAGCGCCTGCCGCTTCACTCAGAAGCTGTGCCGAACTTGTTGCTGCGCTGTAATTTAGCGCCTACTGCTTCACTCAGACGATGTGCCGAATTCGTTGCTGCGCTGCCTCTTAGCGCCTGCCGCTTCACTCAGAAGCAAATCGACACACACTTGTACACTGGACTTTTGAATGACACTGCGCTCCTCTGCTGTGCCCAGAGAGCCGGCTGCTGAACTTCACTACTTTGCTTGAGCCACTGCCACTTTTAACGACTGCACACTGGCGACTGCAGCTTCTCTGCTACCTACGAGCTGCACTCTAACGACTGCACTTTTCCTGCTACGCGCAAACTACAAAACTAACGGGCTGATTTAAGCGTCGGGTGATACAAATTTACCGGGGCTAACGGTTTCCCAGATAGCGTATCACGTTGCGGAGTTTGATGGCTGTACCCGACATTACCAACCGCACGGACAGACGGACGTATGCTAATACGAACGGGACAATTGCGAGCACTTTTCTGCGTTCAATTTGCGTATATTTGTATGCGGATGCAATACTTTAGTTTTTTGTGCCAAAATCGGTCTTTTCTTAAACACCAAAAAAAAAAAAAGCGTACACTTGCGCGCACTGTTACTGCTCCGGCGTAGGAGTACTTTACTCGAATCGCAGTTCTGACACCATTTGTGGGTTTTTCTTTACTTACGCGTTCGCTGAACTTCCAGTTATCATTAAAAGTCTAGGTTATTCTCGTGAATTCATGTACTTAGGTATATTTAACGTTCAAAAGGCACCCTTAAATTACTATTACAATATGGATATTATTTATTGCCCGAAACGTCCGTTGCTGTCCGTGGTTACGCGTAAAACTGTCGAATTCAAAATTGTATGTCTTTCGTTGTCTCTCTTTTGTCTTCGTTTTTGTCAGGGTTCCTTTTTAGTCGGAGCAGTGTTGTATTTGTTCGTCTAGGTGTATAGTTAGGCACCGTTTATACACATGTATATTAATCATTTTTATTTTAAAAATATTCAGCCATTAATGTGTAATTTATATATTTAGCGAACTCGTATGTGCGTATATGCTGTGGAAAATATCACAAACCTGCAATCACTCGCCCCAAATAAATGTGCTATTCATATTTAAAATTTGGAGAAATTCTGCTTGTGTATAAATTGAACGTTAATTTGCTTTGTGAAGGCGGGAACCAAGTGAAAAAGAAACAAAATGTTAGTGCTCCTGAAAAAAACACTAGTATTTGCAATTTAGCAGACTGCGACACGGTCAAATGTGATTAAAAGTTTAAGTCCGCTCAGTTTAATTAAAAGGAAAACTTTGAGTGCTTTGCAACAGAATATATGAAAGTGTGAAGAATATATGTGTTTACAGTTGTGCACTAACAACACTGTGTGCCGCACAAAATGGATGTATATTTGGCAGTTGTGTCGGTGCACGAACGTACAGAATTTAAATATTTGAATTTGTCGCAGTCAATTCAAGAAAAAAAATGGTGCAATGAATCCCTTGTTCTCTGCACTTCTACACGATACTTTAAATAAACACAATATTTTTTGTGCAAGTCTATTTCACTAAGTGCAATGAAATCAAACAAGAAAATACCCACGTACCTTTGTGCTGCGAACGGATGCTGTTGTATGCTGTAGTGTTGCGCTGGCAGTGCGGCAAGAGAGTTGATGTGGTGCTTTGTGCTGTTGCTTTGTTGCAGTGCGGTAGTGTTATTCTTGTTGTATGTTGCAGTGTTGTACTGGCTGTGTGAAAACTGCGTTCATCAATTTCGCTTTAGAGGCGATGGTGGACTGCATTAATATTAGACGATGAGTCAGTTTCTCGCCTGAGAAGGACAAATGAATACACAGACGCGCGTCTCGCGTATGCGGCGCCACAAGTGTATTTAAAATTAATGAAAGAAAGAAAACAACAAATGATTGGGAATGAATTTCGGAAAAATTCAAAATAGTTTATTTTGTGATAATTATATTGAAAATTACAATCCGGCTTTGCGTGCATAAGTTACCTCTGATGTGCCGTGGTAGCTGCTGCTGGTAATAAAGGCGATCTCTCGACCTTGGTCTTCTAACGTGAAGTGAAAGTGCGCGATAAGCAGAAATTTCTTTGAACCGCCGAACTGTGAACTTTCGATGAGTTTCCCATAAAATCTGTTCGTTGTTCGGCGGGTGCGGGCGCACTGTGCTAGTGTGAGTGTTTATATGCACTACTCACACTATTAGGGTGTTGCGAAATATATAAAAACGTGCATTAGGGTGGGGCGCAATATTTAGGTTGGAACTCTAAACACTCATATTAGCTTTTATAACTTCTGAAGGCTCCCTCGCAAATTTTAAAAATATCGCACGGCAGAATTTTTTTTAACCTCATGGATCGTACTGTACTTCCTAACGAAACTGTTTCTGTTATATGAGGCATAATATTTTCTTTGTCTTTTTTCGCTTCATGGATTATGCGTTTGAAATATTACCCGTGGCGATAGTTTCAGTAGCGCCTGCCAGCTTGCTTCACCTAGCGTTATAGAAAGTAAAGGCGGCAGCCAGAGTCATATATAATTTTGATTTCAGGTAAGTTAGTACTTAACAATAATCGCTTCTTTTACAGACAGTACAATCTTAAATATGACGAAAAAGACTAGAAATTAAATTTTTCCCATGTGAAATATTTGTCAACTTTGAGCAGCTGCCTCCTAATCCGTATTTAGTGAAAGTTGTATTTGCGCAATCTCTGGAAAATTCTCTATTAGCTACGTTAATTTGCTTCATTGGACGCTTTCATCCAATTTATGATTATACCGCCATATTGGAGGCAGAGGCGCCATAAATTTAATGAACATGTAAAAGTATTACATATCCTAGTGCAACAAATTTGGTAGATGAATTGGAAAGGTTTTAATCAAAATGATATTGAAGAAATCACAGACGATGGACAAATGTTGAAAGAACATCATTGCAAATTTTAATATCCCCAGTAGATGAATATTTAGACAAACTAAAGATCGGTTTAGAAAATTGGTTCTTCATGTATTTCAAGCAAAATCTCTTTGTTAGTATTAAAAAGGAAGAACTTGTTGAAAGTGAATGTACCGTTATGTGTGGTTTTGTGCGGTTGATGTTGTAACACAAATTGAGGGGCCTACAATTGTTTTACGCCGACTCCGAACGGCGAAAGTTTTTTGTGAGAAGCTGTTTCATGGTGGAAATCCACTGGGAGGTTTGGCATTGCCTACCGAGGGGCGACCGCTTTTCGAAAAACCTTTTCTATAATCCCGTCCAGGATTTGAACCCAGGACCCACCGAATGAAGCTTGCGCTCCCTGCACTCTCGACAACAGCTGGCCCAAATATGTTACACAGAAAGCTCTCCTTTGAACGCTCATGGCCAAAAGCTTGTTTTAATAGTTATCATGGTGCATATTTTTAGGCTGATATTTTAGATTAAAAATTCATAAACACCCGCCGTATACTAGTGATACGATACACAACAGGCAAGCGAAAACCTCTGTCCATTCCAACCGTGTCTGCCATTTATTTTATTTTTGCAACTAACTGACGGTTTTTTGCACATTTTACTTAAAATTTGCATTCCTGAAATTTTATTGAAAATTTTCATACCTCAGATTTCCTAAATCTAGCAACTGTCATTCACCTCCCCACAGTCGTTCGAAAGACAAAAGTTTAATGAAAGACAAATGTCTAGTCTGGTAACTATCTTGATAGCTCTTTTCTGCCTTTCGGAAGACGAATTGAAAGATGTGTATTAAAATAACCGCTAAAGTATCAAAAATACAAATTTTAAGTAAAATGGGCAAAAAAAACGCCAGTCAGTTGAAAAAGAAAATAAATATATCCATAATTTGGTTTTGCATGGCCAAGGCCAAAGAACGTAGATTACAAATAAGTTGCATCAAACCAATTGAATCCAATCAGATTCTAATATCAATCAGTGAATGTCAAATTTGTTCTGGTATGGTGAAATAGCTAAAATCAAAGAAGGTAGGTTACAAACAAGGAACGTAGATTACAAACAAAGAACGTAGTTTACAAAGAATTTGCATCAGTGAAGTTATCCTGTGGTAAGAAATCTTAGCTTACCAATTGACCCAACCAGATCTAACATCAATCAGTGAAGATCAAATTTGTTCTGGTATGGTGAAATAAGCTAAAATATTCTGTTGGCATATCCAACATAAGCAACGAATTAAAGAGACCGCTGCGAAACTGGTTCTTCCGCCCATCTACGATGAGAGGAAGGATCGTAACACCGCTACGTAAATTCCAACGAGTCTCTCCTCAATGATATCAATAATAAAAAAATAATCTTGATATAGTGTATATGGTTTCCAACATACAAACTTGGGAAGAAATATTGAATGCGCACGGCTGATGAGTAATGGAATGAAATGAAGTCGAGCTAATCAATTGCTGAACAGCGTTCGATTTTTTAATATTTTAAAAAAATTAATATTTTTCAAATCCAGAGTTTTAATATATATGTATGTATATATATATATTTCATTATACTTTTTAATTTTTTTTTACGGTAACGTTCAACTCTAAAATATAAGTTAGCATATATAAAATGAAGTGTGTCTACATATATTTTCTGAACAGGATTCCTTATTGCTTAGTAAACTAACTTTCATTGAATCAATTATGGCGAACAACTGTTCTACAAATTGCTACAACTTCCGGGGTGATCAATGTAAGGACATCTGCAAAGGGTTGACAGGCTTGTCAAACGTGATCAGTTAAGAAGCTTACGGCTTCTAAATAGACCGACAGAGACCAGAAATTTCAATCAGCTAACAAATTCACGAAGCAATTTAAAACAAACGAAATATTAAAGAAGCAGATATAAAAAATTTCTCAAGTCATTAATAACTACACTCTCGAGTAAAGCTATGTTTTATTTGCATCATTAACTAAATATGTACGTACGCAGAACTCAAAAGTTCACCTATAACACAGTCTCGGCGTTTTGCTGTAGCACGTCAGAGTTTCGATTTTTAAGCTTCAAACGACCGTGGAGGTTCAGTTCTTATGTAATACTTTTATTTTATTAATATTTCATTACGTACAGTGTAATTAAAGAGATCGATGTCTAAAAATGCTTGATGGGCAAGGAGTGCGACAAGGGCCAAATCGAAGAAATTTTCACAAAAAATCTTTTTAAAACTGGTTTGAAATTCTTCTCAAATTTATTGAAAAGGAAAACGGCTGGAAATATGGAAATAAGTTCTTGTTTATTAATTTTTATGGAATTTTGTTCAAAAATATGCAATTGTATTAATCTCGTCGTTAATCTTATTTAATTTATTAATAAGGAAAACTTTTTATTTTTAAAAGAGTCCTTTTAAATTCAAATTTTGCTTTTAACGTCTTAATATACATACGTACTTTGTGAACCAAGGCGAATATATACAATACAACTACAAATTTCCTATGCAAAAGCCAAAACAAAATACATGTAGGTGAATAAAAAAAATCAAATCAGCTGCTCTTATGCCATAACCTTCTATAAATTCGCCTTGTTGTGAATTATCTACTTTATATTGTCTTTAGTTTAATATTGTTCTTCGGATTTTGTAATTTCAAAATGAAAATTTTTGATTTACATACATATTTATTGTTCCAGAAGTTTTCAATGCACAGAGTTTCAAAAATTTCAGAAATAAAATGTAATTTATGTATGTAAATAATCTGTTTCAAGATTATTGGGGACAATAATTAGAAATTTATAAGATCTTCGTCTTAGGCTTATTTAAATTAAGAGGAGATTCTAATGAAAAACCCAAGATTCCCTCCTTAATTTTATTGGAAAGATTTTCTTCTTAATTTTGCAGGTTATCATTTTATTGAAAAGGTTTTCATCTTAATTCAAAAGGTCACGTTCTTAATTACATTGAAAACTTTGCATCACAATTTTACAGATTATCTTCTTGATTTTATTGAAAATACATACCCAGTCGTATTAGGAAGGGCTTCTATTGGAAAAAAATCATAGAGAATTTCGCTCAAATTTGATCTGATGCTCTGTATGTATATTTTAAAATGCCTCCGCGACTGGGGTGCATCAGCTACAATTAAAGATTTATTAACCTATTTATATACAAGATTATGCACTGCAATTTTACATACACAATTATATATACATATATATGTATATACTGAAACAAAAACACAATTTTTAATTTGCGGAAAAATGTGCAATTTGTTAAAAAAATTAATTCAATGAGTTTTTTAAGTAAAAAACAAGTACTGACTACAAGACCGTGCTGCTGCGAAATACAAAATATAACTAGTATTAAAAAAATATGTTCATATGGTATGTGTAGTATTGCTAACCATGATAATGCAAAATCTTATTTCGAAATATTGCCAGTAATAAGCAATCAATTTTCATTTCGAGTTAAAGGAATAACTAGAGATTTGCCAGTTCGATTTTTTAAGCTTCGAATTAGCAATATCAAGCTGAGCAACATAGACGCGGTGCTGCGTGTTTCAAAAAAATAATTAATATTTAAACTTTTGTAAGAATATGTTTTAATTTTTTTGTTGCGAATTTCCTTTTTGTCAAAAACCTTTCTTTTGTTTGCACAACTTATAGAACATACCACTAGCGCATTGCTAACAGATTTTCGAATTTCTTTCTCCTTCTAGAGCTTCTGCGGGGAAAATTGTACAAAATTCATTTAAACGTTTGTTAGTTATGGTGATGCCTTGTTCATTGACAACGGCATAAGTTGAATTCTCGTGGCTCGTTTTTGAACCATCGGTGTAAAATAGTCGCCAATTATTCCGTTTAGCTATGTGCCTCTTTTCAAGAAAAAGCCGAGTATTATTATGATGATATTCAACTGGCAGATAAATTTAACTGTTCAATGAAGAGCTGAAGGGATTCTTATTGTTCTTTTAGTTTTATGAAAATTTTGGGCCTGTGGTAGTTAATCGTAATAATAGAATCTTTATCTTTACAGTTTTGTTTTCGATAAATGTGCGTTTTTTGGTATTTTCAAACGAGTAGTATCGTTTTCTAAAGCGGGTTTTCTTCTACTAATTAACATTATATATCGTCAGCATAAAGACAGTGTTCAATATGTTTGTGTGTTTGAGACTAGGTTGCTTATTTCGAAAGTTGCGATTTGAAAAAGGATCACTGAAAGCGGCGATCACTGGGGGATTCCATTATGCAGTGGGCAGATCTTGGAATACTCGTTATTAATTTTTGCTTTAAATCTTCTATTTGAGAGGAAAGACAATCTTTAAGGCAGTTCAAAATGATCAGTGCACCTATCCTTTCAGAGGCTTTTTCAAAATCTAGAGAATGAATTGTGAGATGGAAAGAGTTTTTGATGCCAAGTAATAAGTGTGCAGAAGAGCGTCTTCAGCCTCTATTTGATTTGATTCCTACTTGATTGGTAGAAATGAGTTTCCTGGTCTCACAAAACAATGACAGACAGCGGGCAACAACTGTTTTAATAGTTTTGATATACAATAAATGAGGGGAATTGAGCGATACGATTTCATTTCTTCAATATTTGTGTTGTTCCAGGATAGTGAAAGAAGCTGTTGTCTGCAGTGGGAGGACGGTGCTTTTAGTATCTTATAGGAAATTCTATCGAACCCTGGCGTCTTGTCTTTGACTTTAAAATGGCTCACTGATAATTCGGATGCGGCAGTTCTTCTTCTATAAGTAGTGCGTGATGGCTAGTAGCTTTTGCTACAAGCGTTTGGAAAAAAGTCGATTTTTTATTCCTATAAGTTTCGCAAAAGTTTCGCTGAGAGAGTAAGTGGGGAGTTTTTGTTTATAGTTTTCGTATATGCTTCGAAACTATCAGATTTACTGCTTTTTATTTCTCTATGAAATTTGTAGTTAGATATTTAAAAAAAAAAACTAGGGTTTGAGCAGTGGGCTGTTTTTTAAAGTTCTGCCAAGCTGTCATTTTTTCTTTCCTAAAAATTGTGAGATGATTATTCCTCCATAGTACTATGCGTTTTTTTGTTGGTTTACCTTGTGGAATATACAAATCAGCAGCGGCTCTTATTGATTTGGCAAAAGCTGTCGCATCTAGGTTACTGCACCCGGTTAACATCCGGGAGTTAAGTTCTACTTCCACTCTCTTGGAGAAATTAGACCAGTCGGCTTGATTTAATAAAAAAAATTGAGGATATTTTTTGTGGAGACTGATTATTAAGAATGGAAAAATCTACTAGAATGGGATAGGGGTCACTACCATGTAAGTCATCGAGTATCTCCCACGAGGCAAAAATTGGACGTAAACGTATTGTGTGTTGAGAAGTGAGTTGGGTTGTTGTGATTAAAAATACACAATTGAAATTTTGATTTTCCCCCGATTTTCCCCCTTCAATTTGTGGTTGATGGACCTCATAGAGTATTCTAGCTATTAGCATCACCTAGTATGATTGCACTAGGTCCTAGAGAAATCATAAAATCGGTGAGGTCTTTTCCGACAAACGTTTCATGATGAGGAAGGAATATTGAAATAATTTCAAAGTATTTCCTAATACAAGCTCTATAAATTATACAGACAATTTCAATTTTAGTTTGCATCTGTATTTCGATATCTACTTTTTGAATTGGCTACAATGATTTGTTTATGTGGCATATTTTCTTTGATTAACAATCCAACTCCTTGCTTGGAGGAGGAGTTTGAGGGTGAGTTGAAAAAGTAGCCATGGTAGCATTTTGGTGGAAAGGGGTTAAAGTTATGCGCGCAGTGGGTTTCTTCCAGCACAATAACACTTGCATCTCGTTCTTTAATGTTTATGTTCATTAAAATTGTTTATGAAACGTTTAATATTCCATTGTAATAAAGACCATAACAAGTTTTTTAGGGATGTATAAACTATGTTTTTGTTAATTATTTTATGAAAAAGTGTATGAACTAAATATTCTGAGTGAGTGAAATTATGTATTACTTTGTATTTCATGGTATTATTTGTGGATAAAGGTGAGGGACTATGGTTGGTAGGAGATATTGAATTCCAGAGAATTTGAAGCAGTTCGGCGGATTGGTGGGTCGGAACCCATATTTGAAAATTTCGTAACACTTCACAAATTCATTATTTTGTTTATCGCAAAGAATGCAAATATATATATGGTTATCAAATTAGTTGTCTACTAGCGGCAAAAGGAGAAGATGAGAATTACTGAGATAAGCGCACTGCGACTGGCAACTCAAAGAGAAAAATACAACTGTTAACAACGGGAGATAGTCGATGACTGAAACGCGTTTAAGTAACATAGTAGGGGTAATTTTCAGTCTTTACATTCGTTATTTTTTTTATATTTTTTTTATAAAAACTTTGTACTAACTTTTTTCAATTGCTTTTCACTCAACTGTAACAACCAATATGCCTGCATATACACTCCTATTTCATATGGCAATCATAATATCAATAAAAAAATTTACTTAATTTTTTTTCTTTAAGAGCTGCACCATCATTTTATTAATGAAATATTACATGATTAAACGTATCTACAGGTCGACAAATGCCACGAAGATCGGAACTGACAATTTTCATTCTATACAAATAAGTTTTACCAAACGTATGACCCGTAAACATTAATCAATATTAATCTATTTAATATCAATATTAATCAATTTAATCTCCTTCGCCGCTAGTTCTGACTTATGATACTGTAGGCGCGAACAAATGTTATCCGTCTGATGGTCTCTTTTTCTATGATCTTTTCTTTATTCGTTTATATCTAGCCAGTGTTTACATGATTGTGTATTTGTGCTTATAGCTATATAAGGGTTGCATTTGTGGGTACTAGCTGCACCTTTAGGTTTATTAGAAATAGTAATAGAATGCAATATGTATACAGTGGTGTACATTAATGTTACCACAGAATAACAGATAATAATATTACGGGTAATATGGAATAGAGCAATTACAATACAATCATATTGCTACAATTGGGCCGTCCTGGCCATGAGATCTCCTGATATCACGCGGCTTATATTAGCTTCGCGTCCTTTGGACCACGGTTTCATATTTTCTATAGCCCAAACTCCTTTGTACGGTATACGGGATTGCTGGAATCCCTCAACATCTTTAAGTAAATATCTATCATTTCGGAGAGTCTTTTCAATACGGTACGGCCCTTTAAATTTTGGGATAAGCTTCTTGGATACACCTACATGCGAGTCAAAGTTTTTCACTACCACGTAATCTCCCTCTGCATATTTTGTCGGTGCCTGTCTCTTCTTATCTACATAGTTTTTATTATAATCTTGTAAAAGCTCCTGTCGTGCGGACGCCTTTTCGCGAATATCTTCTAGATTGCGGTTTTCTAACGATTTTTTAACTTCAACCATGTTTTCTCTCAATGAATCTATCACCCCGCCTCTCTGGTTAACACCAAATAACATTACGCTAGGATGTTCATCTACTGTTCTGTGTAAAGTATTATTAGGAGTGTATTCCACATTCTCTATCACCGCATTCCAATTAGTTGTTTCTCTTTGTCTACCGTTTTCGATATCATTGGACCTAAACTTCTATTTACTCGTTCTACCTGGCCGTTCGCTTGCGGTGAACCTGTTGCTACTTTTATGTGACGTACCGAGTTTCTCTCTAAAAATTCGATGAATTCTCCGGAAGTGAAACAACTTCCTCTGTACGACACAACGCACTTTGGGCGACTATAGGCTCTAAAATGATCTTGCAATGCTTGGATAGCTTCCTTCGTACTCGTTGTTTTTGTTGGATAAAGCCTAACAATCTTTGTGACCGAAACAATTACGACTAAAATATGTTTTTTCGTTTTTACCGAATTATCAATAGGACCAAAGTGATCAATTTGTATGACTTCGAGCGGAAGCTTTCCTTTTGGGATACTGTGGAGGAATTCTTCTTGCGGACCACTTTTTGCGGAAAAAACTATACACTTTAACCCTTCGGAGGTGTGGTGGGGTATGTCATACCCCAGCACATGTATTTCCTTAAATATATATATGTTTTTGTTTAAGGAATACGTTATCGCTCCCAATAGCTTTCATTAACATTCAAATACAGGAGATCTGCCACGTTTTACATACCCCAGATATTTCTGTTCCATGGGACAGCCTTTCAAAGTGGGCTGGGGTATCATATTCGATCGCCATAACTTTTTATGTAATTAATGCATTACAGTGAATTTTCTTTCCTTTAAATAAATGTTATTTTTACTTTTGAAATGTAAAAACAGTTTTGAAATTGTTTAAATACAAAAAAAATTATGTTTCAGAAAACTGGAACCTCACTTTTTGGAATAATTTATATTGTCATTTTTATGGCTATAATATTGAATACGAAGGAAAAATTGTTATGTTTTCAAATTAACACTTTTTAAAAATTAGTTAAAGAATAATAAATCACCACAAAATATTGCTATTATTGGAATTTGGTATTTATTTGAAATTGATAGGCATGGGGTATGTCATACCCCACCACACCACTCAAGGAACTTTTAGTCACCACACCAACGAAGGGTTAAACAGTTTCTTATATGACTGTTTACTTTTTCATCATTTTAGGAAACCAGTAGCTCTTCGATATCAGTTCCACTACTTTATCTATCCCGACATGCCCAACTTCATCATGATATTTGTAAATTACGTTATTTTCCATTTCTCTAGGAACACAAAATAAAACACCACCATCCCTTTTCTTTCTATACAAAACACCATTTCTCGCTTCGTTTTCAACACTAAAATATTTGTACAACGACTAAGTGCGTCGACGTGTTGCATGCGTTTCGCAGCTCTACGCTCCAATGTGTAATCAAAGTTTTGTAATTCTAAAGCCCAACGTGCGATTCTTGGGTTCACTTCTTTTTTATTTAAGGTTAGCGCCAGTGAGTTACAGTCTGTGACGATTTTAAACGGTTTACCCTGTAAGTAAACACGGAACCTTTTCAAAGCACTAACTATTGCGAGAGCTTCCAGCTCGAATTTATGGTATCTTGATTCCGGCTCCGTTGTTCTTTTGGAAAAATAAAATATGGGATGCATTTTTCCATCGGCTTTCGTTTGTAACAAAATAGCTCCTAATCCTACTGAACTTGCATCACAGTGGAGTTCTGTGTAACTATTCGGGTCATACAGTGCGAGTATAGGCGAATCTACCAACTTTGATTTTAGAAGCTCAAAACTTTCTAGCTCAGTTACCCCAAACGCAAATTTTTTATTTTTTTTTGTTAGATCAAACAAAGGTTTCGCTATAATAGAAAAGTTTTTTACGAATCTTCTAAAATACGAGCACAGTCTTATAAAACTTTGCACTGCGTGGACATTATTTGTTATTGGAAAATTTTGTATAGCTTCTATTCCCTTATCATCTGCTCTAACTCCTTCTCCGTCGACAATGCAACCCAGGTACTTTACGCTGGTCTGCATAAACTCGCACTTGTCTAGTCTCAGCTCGAGTTTATTTTGAACAAGTTTTTCTAAAACTTCTTGCAATATTTGTAAATGCTCCCTAATGCCTTCCGTCGCTATCATGATATCATCTAAATACACTATCACTCTTCTTCATTTATCATTTCGGCAAATATTTTGTGTATAAACTTCTGAAAAGTGGACGGGGACTTTTCAACCCAAAAGGCATTCTTGTAAATTCACACTGTCCCATCGGAGTAACAAATGACGTGCATTTTTGGGAATCTGAGTGCATATAGGCATGAAAAACCCCATTTTTTAAATCCATCTTTGTAAACACTTTCTTTTCGGCTAACCTATTTAGTAAGTCGTCAATTAGTGGTATCGGATAATTATCTTTCACGGTTACCTTGTTTAACGTTCGGTAATCAACGCACATTCTAAGATCTCCTGTCTTTTTTCTTACTAACACAATTGGCAATTCGTCTTCGAATGGGAGTATTCGTCTAACAACTTTTGCAACTCTGCTTTCTCCGCATAAGATAACCGGCGCGGAGGACAATTAAAACATTTTTCGCTTGCTATCGAAAGTTTCATTTCACACTTGACCAGTGGTTCGCCTGGACGCTCAGCTTCAACATACACTTTTGTGAACATCTCAACAAATTGTTTATAAGTCTGATGCGATACCATTTTCCCAATATTTAGATTAAGTCGACTATCATTACCGAAATTCATATGCATTAGACGTTTTTCATATTCATTTGTATAAAAACTATCAATAGCAACATTACGATCCTTTTCTTCATAATTTTCACACTCGTTTGTTCTATCACTCATTTTTAAACTATCAATTCTTAATCTATGGTTATGCATACTACTAACACTCTCGGACCTAACCATTTTGTAGTTTTCGTTTGTCTTCACTTCTTCATTTTTATGCTTGCATATTAAAATTAAGTTACTTTCCTTAAAGAAGTCTCTACCTAAAACTGCGTCATAACCCATATACTCGTCAGAAACTACAAACAAGTTAACAGCAACAACTTTTCCTTCAAAAGAAACTTTGCACGCGATTTTTCCGAAAACTTTTAGTGTGCTTTTACTTAAACCAAAGTAAGAAACAGAGGAACATTCAACAATTTCAACTTTATCTGACAATACCGAGTTTCTGATAAAACTTATCGGTCTTCCGGAGTCTAATAGGCATTCTAAAAATAAACCAACATTGGTATAAGAACCTACAACTAATCTCAAATATCTTACATAATTATTCTCCTCGACAGCATGGATTACTTTCTTCCTCTCAGGACAGGCAGCTACTTGGTGTTCTTTGCTTCCGCAACTATAACAAGCGCCCCTCTCACGCTTTGGTTTTTTACATGCCGAAGCCATATGTCCGATCGAGTTGCAGTAATAGCACCTTACATCAGAATTTTGATATGACTTTGCCGTAACTCGCTTAAGTTTCACTCTACCGAACGCCTGCAACAGTTGCGCTTTGTTGTTAAAACACTGAATGTACGCCTGAACCCGAAGCTGCTTATCGGGGATGCCTTCGATTATGTGGTCGATTAATTCCGATGCTTCTACATTAAGTCCATCGGCCAAAGCAATTTTGTCGTTATAATACGCGTAGAAGTCTTCTCCTAACTGCCCCTTACGATTCTCGAATTTTTTGCGTCACAGAATTTTATTCCGCTGCGGGGCAAATACGCTTCGTATTTCATCAATAAGTACACACACACGTTCTACCCAAAATGTCTGCTTTGAGTGCAACCACGATTGCGCTTTGCCTTTCAACCTGCCTGCCATCAGAGCATGCAGCGTGTTTTCATCTAAGTTATAAACGCAGCCAACACTATTAAACTGTTGAACCCATGTATCGACATTCGTACTTCCGTCGTACTCTGGTAGCATGTCTTTTATAATATCGAAAGGTAATGCCCCAAAATCACTGCTTCTTATTTCGCCGCTATTGTTCGCAATATTTCCCCAGAGAACGTATATTAGATAGAGAACGATCAAGTTAAGATGACGGTGTGAACTGTCACAATGCATCAATATTTCTCGTCCAGCTCACCATTCTAATGGCCGACAGGGGAAATCGTGAGAGTGGCGAGTTAACAGAGCTGAGCGAAGACAAAATTTGTTTAACAGACTATGATCTGATAAATTTTAATTGTCTTGAGTCGAATTTTACATTTTCCTAATATATCAACAAATTGATATAAACATATAAATATTTAATTTGTCGTGAAATTTGGCTTTGCTTAAATATATGCATGATATATATATATAAGTATGTACATAGGTACTAAAAAATGTCAACAAGTGCACATGCATTCATAAGCATTACATCTATCATCATCATATATTTATTTATTGTTATGTATGTAGATAGTACATATAATCAGCATTTATTTCATCCCTCCGCCAGCGTGTGTGTTTTCAACCGCAGCGTAACTGCAGTACAGCAACAATATATTCATTCATAAACGCACGCGCATATTATTGAAAGCAAATTTCCATCACATTTTTCGCGACGAAGACAAAAATCTAAAAATCATAAATTGAAAATTTTTGTAATTTTGGTCCAAATGCTCACAACTTCAAATGGGAATGTAGGTATTATTTTGGCCCGCTTGTGCCCGTAAAATATTTCATGAAGAAATTCATCTATTATTAATCTATTATGTTTGCTTAGGGGTCGTGCACATATTACGTAACGTGATAGGTGGGCGGCGGGGGTTTGCGATTTGTGACGAAGTGTGACATGTGATTTCCCTTTGCCTAATATATAATGTATATCAATTAACATTGTATTTTATTTTACGATTAATAAAAACAATTTTTCTGAAAGTGTGACATGGTGGGGGGTCTGAAATGATCAAAAATTGCGTTACGTAATATATGCACGACCCCTTATCATTATAAACGTGTTTTGCACGAAATCCTGTTATATATGTACATTGTCATTTAAAGCCCTAATTATTCCAAATCGGCGCAACCAAACGACTTACCGCTACGCCTACTTGAATACATATGTACATTACATATACATATGTATGTATGTCAATATGTAGTCTAAATTTTGGTCGCATTTATGTCAGTGTTTTCGTCTTATCACAAATGTAGCACAAGTAACATAATAATATATTTAGGAGTCGAAAATCTACTACCTGTTAGCATATTTTTCTACAATTGTCTAATTAAACGCAAACATTGCTATAATAAATTGTATTTTGTGAGACCTTTAATTAATTATACTACCTTTGCTTCTTTCTGAACCAACAATCTGGGTCAATGACCTATACAAAAGACTTTCAACCCAAAACTGCAAATAAACCGTACGATTTTTATTCTGAGAGGGTATAAAGTACCAGAACTTTAGTTGTAAATTTAATTCTGTGTCATATAACTTAACGTCATCTTATGTATGTATCTATATGTAAGTATTTTATTTCAGATATTCTTATATTCGATCTAGTATATCAATATTTGTATTATACTCCACTTTTTTCTCCTACCTACCTCAAATACAAATTAATTCAACTAGACCCTGATTAATGATGGCGGCTTTGCGAAGCAGCTTTTTCGTGTGAATTGCGGGCAGAAGCAACTATTTCTGTGGAGTTTCGACTAAACAGCTTATTTGGCTTTCGAGTTTTTATTTACAAATCAATAAATTTCTATCTTTGACTTACAAATTTAATATTTAAATTAAACTTTTACCACGATAGCCTGTTGAACTATAGCTTTCTTTAACTATTTGTATAAATATTTCATTAGAACATTGTTATTTTTGACATGGTAAAATTAAAGTCCACCTGGAGATAAGATATTTGGTCAAACTTTGCCAGACTCGGTTGAATGTGCGCGCATGTGCACAAACATATGTACATACATAATTATTTCTATTTTATTTATGTACATATCTACACATATGCTTGTACGCGCCCTTTCGCATGGAAGTAATTCGATTAAATATGCATTGTTAATTAATGCATGCATGTGCATACATATGTATGATAAACAATAAATGCAATTTCTTTAGTGTTTTTGGAAGATTTTGTTTAACTATTCAAAATAGTTATTGAAAATTATATATGGAAAATATTAGTAGAATAAAATAAAACACTAAAATTGAAATTATAGAAGAATACATATTTTTATTATTTTTTTTAAATGTTGGAAATAGAATTGCGAAAATTCCTTATCAAAACGAAAGGAAAATTTTCGCCAAAAAACATCTGCATCCACACAATGTAGCTGATAACAGATAACGTACATAAATTTTCTCTAAAATTGTTGTTTTCGCTCAACCGATGTTAAGTTTTGCCGCTTGCAGGTGAAAAATTATTGAGTGGTGAGCTGGACGAGAAAACGACCTTTTCCCAAAAATACGGAACGACAGCAGGAATGAAGCGGGATGCTACTTCTCTGTAAATATACGTTCTCTGATTTCCCCTCTCCAAGTTATTACCGCTGCTGCTCGTAGTGCTAACACCCTTCGTTGCAATGCCAACGCTCGTTTCGTTTTCACCTGTTCCGCTATTGGTGTTTTCTTGACTGTCACTCGTTATAATAATGACGCTGTTTGCTGCGCTGCCCTCGTTCAGTGCGTCGCTGCAATTAATTTTACCGGTGCCATTGTCATTATTTACCGTACTGCCGCCGTCCGTCCGTTCAGAACTCAACTCCGCTATTTTTTGCTTTAGCCGTGCAATCTCCTCAAGCAGCACTTTGTTCTGAAACGCCAGGTCACACTCTACCTCCTGCTCCTCCATTAATACCAGATCCACCTCCTCGCTTCCAACAGTTGGGCAATCACCGCGCACTTCTACCGGCACCTCGCGCAGTTGTGTAGCTGTGTACTTGTTTGCGTCGATGCCCTCCATAATTCAATTAATAACGTTGAGGTGAAAAGAAAAAAAACCGAAAATCGCGACGAAAATGTATTTACTTTTATTTGGTACAGAATCAAACTCGATCCTCTTCTGAATTTTTGTAGGCATGAACAAATGTTATCCGTCTGATGGTCTCTTTTTCAATGATATTTTCTTTATTCGTT
Organism: Anomoia purmunda; assembly: GCA_951828415.1. Lineage (NCBI taxonomy): Eukaryota > Metazoa > Arthropoda > Insecta > Diptera > Tephritidae > Anomoia > Anomoia purmunda. The sequence goes on along the minus strand of OX639993.1, from coordinate 95,303,211 downwards.
TATATCTAGCCAGTGTTTTACATGATTGTGTATGTGTGCTTATAGCTATATAAGGGTTGCATTTGTGGGTACTAGGTGCACCTTTAGGTTTATTAGAAATAGTAATAGAATGCAATATGCATACAGTGGTGTACATTAATGTTACCACAGAATAACAGATAATTATATTACCGGTAATAGTACGATAAAATAATATATATGTTACTAAAAAACTCGTATGGAATACAGCAATTACAGTACAATTATATTGCTACAATACCAAGGTTTTTTAGGAATATCCGGAAACACTTCCCACAAAGTTTCCCCTTTCTCTTGAGAGATTCTCATACCTCTCGTTCCATTCTTCCCTTAATAACAATTCAACCTGCCTAATAGCCTCTTCAGGGGTAAGTTAGGGATTTATCGGAGCACCTATATACATCAGTCGCCCATTTTGCCACATTTTCCGCAATCTCATTCATCTCTATACCCACATGTCCCGGGGTCCATTCTACACCACATTTTATACCATTTTCATTAAGCGAAAAGTGAATACTAGCAACAATGTAATTATTACACCCTGATTTCTCCAGTAAGTGACACGACGTTAAACTATCCGAAAAAATTATAAATATGTCTTTGACTGCAATCTCTATCGCTTTCGCAATCGCCCATAGTTCACTAAACACCGAAGACGTAACAAAATTAATGCTAAGCAGGAACTCCTGTTTCCATGTGACATCATACACCCTTAGCATTTTTTCCTCCCGACGCATTCGTTGCAAAGATTGTGGACTTTGTTTCCTATAGCTATGAACCAACCCTCTATACTCATTTATAATCTGTTCTTTGGCCATATTTTATTTCTTACTCCTAAGAACATTCTTTAATATCTTCAGGCAATTAAATTTGCTGTAAATAGAATACGTACAAATTTTTCGAAAACATTTTTAAATTTAAATAAAACAAAAGACCCTTTAAATTGAAAAAAAAGACGAATAACTGGAGTTCACCGCTTACGCACCTTTATACTATTGTAGATCGGTTTGTTAATAAATTTCAACTAGACTAACTCCCGAAATGTCAATAACCTAACCTTTCCCTTTTCCGAGGTTCCATCTCATTAGCTAAAACATATAAATCATGTCTCAGCGTGGACAAAGTCTACCCCAGGCATCTACGGAGCATTACATTCTGAAAAGCCTTCACCTTCTGCACTTTCGATCCTACAAAACTTTTGTATAAATTAATTGCTACCTTAGTCGTAATCGATTTAAAAAGCTTAACATTATTCGAGACCCCTTCAAGTAAGCCCTTGTAATGAACAGTCACAGCCGTAAATGATGTTAGAGCTCTACCAATCTATTTCACCTCATTAACCTGGTTGAATCTCAATTGTTCCCTTAGCTCCCAACTGACTTACCTGTGTTTGGAAAAATTAATTAACTTGGTATTTTGTATATTAATAGTGAAATTTAACTTACCACACTTCTACATAAACTTTATTAATTTTAGCTCCAGTCTTCGTGCCAGACCCTTGAGATACCTGCGTCAGATTCATAAAATCATCAGCAAACTGATACATATCTCATGAAAATGTACAAATGCAATTACCTCTGGAGGAAAATCCAATTTCGTCATTTCCATTGTTATTTTTTCACTCTCCGACGCTGTATGCAAATTTTGTTGACTGAAGGCTTCCCCATTGTTATTCTGTCGATTATGCACACGCCAGTTTGTTCTCCACCTTTGATCTACCTTATTTAAGTTTTGTCGCAAACGTCACTGGAGATAATAAATTGTTTACATCCCTTTGACTGTCTATAAACTTCCAGCAGAGGAAGGAGAACAAATACAACAATCTGATGTATTATAGTATAGTATAGCCGACCCTAATGGTATATGGGTGCTTCTCCGCAAACTCTCAGTTTTGTGTCGCTTGACGATTTCTAATACTCATCAAGTATTATCAATTAATTTATGCTCACTAAATGTAGGGAAGTGCCTTTCTTTAAATAGCTTGAGATCAATTTTCGCATTATATTATCATTTTTGTCAAGTTTTCGTTGACAATACAATACGAATGCCACAACCGTGGCATGTCGCCAACTTTAATTTTAAGATGCATACGTCAATTTCGATTAGCAGGCGTCATTGAAAGTTTTTTTTATGGGATAGAGCGTTCTTAATCATACCTGTGTTCTTTTTATACACCATCGAAAATCCAAAAACCGTAAGTTTCAAAAATTCACGTCACAACCGTGGCACTCGTCACTCGGAGAGGGTACATTCTGTGTCCTGCAATTTCCTGTTTTTTAAACAAGTTCGCTAACACAACCTTCAAAACGGTCAGAAAATCTTTTAGCTTGACTTGCCTTTTGTAATGTACAATTACTCATTGGAATGTCACAACCGCGGCACGCGTTATATGTCACAACCGTGGCAGGTTTTTTACTTTTGAGGAGAACGTCACAATTTCGTTAAGCTCTGATGTATGACACAATGTTGATATCAATTGAAGCGATATTCTTTTCGATGATGAAGATAAAAATATAATCTCGAAACTGTCTTTGTCATCAAAAACACAATAATAGAATAATTAGAGCAGTCGCAATACTTGAACTTTGTTACTCGAGTTCAAGGCGAATTTATAGAAGGTGATGGCATAAGAGCAGCTGATTTAATTTTTTTTTTATTCACCTACATGTATTTTGTTTTTGTTTTAGCGTACGAGCTTTCAAAAGCCGTAAAAGCAAAAACCAAATGTATTTAAATTTTGACAACTCTTAGGGCTCGGCCACGCAGTAAGCGGCTGCGCGTCTGAGCGGCAGAAAAAAAATAAAACATATGAAATTACATGGAAGTGGCCACGCAATGAGCGAGCGGCGCAATCAATTTCTGAGCGTCTGAGCGACGCCGCTCAGCAACCAAACTTGTTTTAATTTTTATTTGATTTCTGAGCGGCAAACAGATAACATGTCAACAATAAATGTAGAAATGTTAATTTCGGCTGTGCAATCGCGATCAGATTTGTGGCAAGACAGACTGCCTAATTTTAAAAATAAAAATATAACTGATAAATTATGGAATGAAGTTGGTGAAATTTGTGGTATACAGACATACGTTGGTATTGCCAGAATCTATTTGGAAATTTTCGAAGATTCTTAAATAAATGATTGCACTCACCGAATTTTGATCTTAATTGGTTAATAGTATGGACACCAAATCTTCTTTTTTCCCCCGTTTAAGTAATCTATATACATAAAAACGATTTTTCGACAATAACATACGGCGACCTGCTTTTGACAACGGCATTTTAACTACTAATCGCTCAAGAGCAGCCGCTCAGTGCTTGGCCACACGTCGCTTAGAATTGCCGGGGGAAAAAAGAAGATTTGGTGTTCATCCTATTAACCAATTAAGATCAGAATTCGGTGAATTCAATCATTTATTTAAGAATCTTCGAAAATTTCAAGATAGATTCTGGCAATACCTACGTACATATGTCTGTAAAAACTTTTGACATGCTGCTTGAAAAAGTACAACCTAGATTAATAAAATATAGAAGTGCTATTTCTCCAGAGCAGAGACTGGTTTTAACTTTAAGGCACAATAGTGTCTTTAGTAAATGCCATAGATTCAAAGTGTGGCCATTTTATTTTAGTGGAGGTGACTTCAGATCCAGACAATGGTCGTGGTATTTTTTGGAGGTTTTTACGATATGCGTCCATTGTGTTCTTCCACTTGTTTTTTGCTTCCAAGCCTAAAAAAAATTGTTATTAAACGATATTCAAAAGTGTATATATTTTTAGGTATCTTGCTACTGGCCATTCTTTCCGGGATGTGGCATTTGCTTTTCGTATGGGCAGAAGCACAGTCAGTGCAATAGTTTCGGAGACTTGTGTCATTATATGGAAAGAACTTGTGGATGAATATATGCCTATTCCAACAACAGATCATCTTAAAAAAGTGATCAGCGAATACTATAGGCGTTGGAAGTTTCCTAACTGTTTTGGCAGTATTGATGGCAAACATTGCCAAATTAAATGTCCAGCAAGCTCTGGATCACATTATTTCAATTATTTGCATTATTTCTCAATTGTACTGCAAGCTGTAGCTGATGCTGACAAAAAATTTATTACATTAGTTGGAGGGAGAGGAAAACAAAGCGATGGCGGAACTTTTGCGGGATCTAAATTATTTACATTGAAACTGAAAAATTTAATGTACCTACTCCACAAGCACTGCCAGAATCAAATATTGTGCTACCAAATTTTTTGATAGGTGATGAAGCTTATCCTTTAAAATCCTATTTGTTAAGACCGTACCTACGGAGGGATTTAAATGCACGAAGTGAACTTTTTAACGACCGGCTTTCAACGGCAAGAAAATGTATAGAATGTGCATTTGGAATCATGGGATCGAAATGGCGATTTTTACAAAAAAATATAGAAACAAAACCGAGGACGGCGATAGATTTAATAAAATGTGCTTGTATATTGCACAATTATGTTAGAGAGTGCGATGGAGATAGTTATTTGGACTATATACAAGTAACATCAACAATGCAAAATGACGCAATACGAACTGTCAGCGCAGCTGAACCCAGTTACCGTTATAATAGAAGCAGCCATACAGCGTTGGATGTTAGAAACACAATAACGTAGTATTTTTTTTACTTTTCACACTAAAATATGTATTGCATGAAATTAAATAAAACTTACCTGTAATACCACAAATTTCACCAACTTCATTCCATAATTTATCAGTTATATTTTTATTTTTAAAATTAGGCAGTCTCGCTTGCCACAAATCTGGTCGCGATTGCAAAGCCGAAATTAACATTTCTACATTTATTTTTGAGATGTTATCTGTTTGCCGCTCAGAAATCAAATAAAAATTAAAACAAGTTTGGTTGCTGAGCGGCGTCGCTCAGACGCTCAGAAATTGATTGCGCCGCTCGCTCATTGCGTGGCCACTTCCATGTAATTTCATATTTTTTTTTTGCCGCTCAGTTTTGAGCTAGTTATTATGGTTGCAGTTATCAATGATCTCTACGCTAAATTTTCCAACGAGAAATCACTTCGTTTGAATTATTGACCAGCATATTGCGTTGCACCAAAAGTTTCACATCGTTACACTTGTGCTTGTTTCACACATGAAAATTTTTCACTTTTGATTGCTGCTTTATTCAAAGCAAAAGTGATGCGCGAAAATTCACTTGAAAAAGTGTTATGCAGTATTGCGTGCGTAAAAAATCTGAAGATTGTCTCCGCAGAACCTGTAGTACATGCAAAGGAAAGGAAGTTCAGTTCAGTTATGAGATAGGACAGCATAAGCAAGAAATTCACTGTGAAAAGTGGCAAACGTTTACCGAAGATCGAGTCAATGAGAATACCAAACATCCTATTTCTGTAAAGTTGACAGCTAAAAAGAAGATCACTTGTACTATAGAAAGAGCGATTGACATTTTCAAGGCAGAAATGAGAAAGTTCATGGATCACGAATATCGAGGTGTACACCAAAAATCTTACCTGGAAAAACTAATTGCGAATGTTTTATGTGAAGAATTAATCGTACTCATCGACTTCAGTGAAAATTATACCTGTAAATACGGAACCGAAGTTCACTCAGTACATTTTGGGGCAACCAGAGCTCAGTGTACCGGAATGTTTTATACTACTGGTCATTCTCAAGATTTGCTACGTTGTCAGAGTCACTTAGACACGATCCAGCAGCCATCATAGCTCACGTGGATTAAATTTTCGATTTTCACATGCGAAAAATGCTCACGGTGAAAACTGTTCATTTTATCAGTGATGGACCGACGGCCCAGTATCGGAATCGCAAGATGTTCAATCTTATTAGCAAAACATGGAAAAAGCCCAGCAGACGGATCTGATGATCAAGTTAAATATGGACACGATATCCCTGATTTTCAAACGTTTGTCAAAACTCTTCGCCCACGAGTCAAAAATATATATCTTAGCACCGTGACAAAAGCTGATATCGAAAATGTCGGTCCGAAACTCCCTCCAGAAATACCTACTTTTGTAGGCACCATGAAAAAAAAAAACAACATCGTTTCCTTCAACTCTCTAAGTTGTTTTGAGCGCGCTATTGGTACAGAGTGCGAGCACTATTTCATGGGAAATTTATTATTTAGCTCAGACGCAGAGAGAAGTATTCAAAAAAGAGCTCCACGGAAGACAAAATCAGCATATGATAATATTATACACTCCACTAGTGAGGAAAGTAAAACAAATGTACCAAAAATGCAGAATGAAGACATTTCGATTCCGAAAAATATGCCACTGAGAAAGAGTTTACGGTGGGTAATTTATATCTAAGGCCAGTGGATAAATAAATATTCATTACTACCTTTTTTTGTCTTTCAGAATTCAAAAACGCAACAAGGACTAAAAATATTACAAATAAGTGAAATAATGGACGAAAAAAGTTACATTTTATGAGTTTATTAAGTAATTTTGAGAGTTTGATTGATATAAGTGTTCACGATGACCAACTTGCATGTTTTCGAGACGAAAGTGATGTCAATTTAACCTCGTAATTCTCCGAAATCGTAAAGAATTGATTAACATCAGGTTGCAAAATGACTTAATTCTGATTGAATATTATCGAACTTTTATAGTAAATAATGTTAACTATGTCATTCAATGCATTTTTTTATCAACTGTGCGTACACAACCGTGGCAATCCGGTCACAACCATGACAAAGAATTTCAGAGATTTGCATGACAATTCTACAAGTTTGTACTTGCAGCTTGGCCGCTTTGACAGTTCATTTGACAAGTATAAATGCACTGTAAAATATCAAAAAATATTCAAAACTCGTACCTTTATTTTTTTTAATTTTGCGGAGAATCACCCAAATCTCAGATTACCCACGGAAAAGCTTTGGCTAGCACAGACTTTTTTACTGGTAGTTAGAGCTTCGTTCTGAGGTATACCACTTTCCCCGCAACCATCTCTGAACGACCTTTGAAATATGGACGATGGGGAGTCAATGTCAAAGTTCTGAAAAGCACAATTAGAATGTGATGGGATTATGTATGCCGCTGTGTTGCTGAAGTTCAATAGCATGCGATTTGAGCGGATTAGGTTAGGTTGAGCCTAACTCGTTTATTTTTTTTGCTCTTACCAGTACGTACGTGGGTGCCCAGGTCACAAAATTTTCCATGACCGTGTTGTTGGTCTCGCCAGCCTCATTCATTTTATTCCAGATGTTGCAGCCTTTTACCGATGATATAATGCTATGAATTTGGTCATCGATGGATTTTGCGCGTATGTATTTTTTATTTTCCCCATTAATAAAATACTTTAAAATTATGAAAACTTTCTAATATGGCTAAATGAGTCCAAACCGTGCGCCCGCATCTATCGTGAACGATCGTTCCAACATACACTGGAATTACACAAATTGTACAATACACAAACACTTACATGAATTACACAGAACAAAAAACACTATTATGCGAATGCCAGAGCGAATGGACGTGTCCACTCCCGCCGAATTATATAATCATAACATTGTTTTATTTTTTCCATTGGAAAAAGTGGTGAGTGCAGCGGTTTAAAGAAGTGCAGTGAGGCCTCTCGCGCAGTGAACCCCCTCAAGCGCAACTATGGTCCTTCTGCGCTTAACAGGCAGGCACGTATGAAAAATAATTTTTAAAGTAAAAAAATTTAATATAATAAACATTTTAAAACAAAGACCACTCAAGAAAAAAGAGGAGAACAAGTTTTCACAAAACAGTGACAAAAAACAAAACAAAACAAAGATAACGGTGAAAAATACATTTTTAAAGCATATAGAAACGGGCGGGGCGCGCTAATTTTACTAACCATAAACAAAAAATATAAACACAAACAAAAATAATAATTTCGGGCGCGAAAAGTAAACAAAACATTTTAAACCGAACATACATATGTATGTGTGTTCCAATTAAATAATCAGAATAAAACACGACACTTTGTACGTAAATATAATAGTTTTATTAATAATATATATTTTTCAATAAAGTTATGTTCTAATTCATTTTTCACATTAGGTTATTTTACACGAAAAACTAGTGCGGTGCGTGTTACTTCAATCGGCTCTTCTTACATACTAACCTATCTCTTTTGTTGAAATCATTTTCAACTTCTTCATATTCAATGGTCGTTCTGTCGAGTTAGGGTTGCATTGTATAGTACGTGTTTCAGTACGTCTTTCCCGTACGGGTTGCTTTACCCAATACTGATCCCACATTCGGCCGTCCTAATGAATCATTCGCCCCGAATGAATCGTGCCACTTTTTCATGTTTTCGGAAACTGTGGTGGTCTCACGCCGCCCTCATGATCCCCAACTTTCTCAACTTGATATCTACCATGTTGAAGCACGGCAGTCACCCTATAAGGCCCTAAAAACTTAGGTTTCAACTTTAGCCCAGTTCCAAATTGCGTTGTTTTAATTGCTACTAAATCTTGAATTTTGTATTTTGTTTCCGACTTTCTTTTTGAGTTAAAAGTCTTACAGTTCTCTTGCTGAATTTTCTGAATATTACTTTGAGCTTCTTTTCTCACTATATCTCGCTCTTCGTTTATTTCATCTACTGCAGCTTCTCTTATCAACTCTTCTAACTCGAAATCATCTTTAACACGCATTTCTAACCCAGTCAATAGTTTAAACGGTGAAAACTTAGTACTTCTAGGGGGAGTTTTGTTAATCATTTGTTGAACACGACCTACATATCTATACCACTGTGAAGGGTTTTCTTGTCATAGCTTTGCTAACATAGGAACAACAACTTTGTGGATGCGTTCCACCTGCCCATTGCCTCTTGGTACCCCAGTTGCAATAACTAAATGTTGAATACCATGTAAGTTGCAATATCCTTCAAACGCGTCTGACGTAAATGCAGTTCCTCTGTCCGAAATTATCCGTTTCGGATTTCCGTTGATAACTTTTGCAAACTGTCAATAACTGATGCAGTGTCAGTTGACCTTACTGGGTACAACCACACGAACTTTGAAAATCCGTCAACAATTACTAATATATGTTTATATCTCTTCGCGGTCAAATTCATAGGTCCAACGTGGTCAATATGGAAAGTGGATAGCGGTGTTGTTTCTTTATCAATTGGTTTAAGAAAACCTTCTTTCTTCCCTGCCTTGCTTTCAGTGGTAATGCACTATATGCAGTTTCTAACAACTTTATCTACCTTGGATCGTAACTGTGGAATATAAAATTCTTTCTCTAGGCACTCCTGAGTTTTCTTTGTACCATAGTGTCCCTTTCTGTGAGCAATACTAATAATTTCATTCTCCATAGCACCTGGCACAACTAAAAGCTCTAATACAGGGTCCTTGTATAACAGATCATATTTTACGAAAAAGTCTTGATACTCTTCCCTTTCCAACACTTTACGGATCGCTTTAATCCATTCATCGCTCATTTGAGTCTCCTTTAAACGATGTTTTATCGAATCTTCTATCAGTAAACAGGACATATGTACGACTCAAAACATCGACGTGCTTCATCTTTGTTCCGGATCGGTGTTCATTAGTGAAATCAAAATCTTGAAGGAAAATGGCCCACCTAGAAACTCTTAATGGAACTTCACTTTTTTTCAATGTCTGAGTAAACGCGTTACAATCTGTTACTATTTTGAACTTTAACCCTATCAAATAAACACGCCACTTTTCAGCACTTCTATAATAGCAAGAACTTCAAGCTCATACGAGTGGTACTTTTCTTCATGCTGAGTAGTTCATCGACTCATGTACTGTACTGGATGACACTGCTGATCCGTTATATCTTTTTGCATTAATACCCCTCCGTACCCATACATACACGCATCCGTATGAACTTCCGTTTCCGCCCGCGGGTCATATAGTCTAAGCACTGGAGCACTTATTAAAGCGGTTTTCAATTGCTCAATTGCTAACATTTGTTCATCACCCATTCCGAACTTGATATTCTTCCGCAATAGATCTGTCAGAGGTCTAGCCTTTGCTGCGTAATCAGCTACGAATCGACGGAAATATGAGGTTAAGCCTAAAAAAACGCTGAACCGCCTTTACATTAGTCGGCACTGGAAACTTTTTAACCGCCCGTATTTTCTCCTCACAAGGTCTTATGGTTCCGTTTTCTACCAAATACCCTAGGAATAATACCTTTGTCTTTAAAAACTGACACTTATCCCACCTGATCCGTAATCTATAATCCGATGCACGCTTCAATACAAATTTAAATTTTTGAATACTGGTTTCCTCATCTTTGGCGGGCACGATAATATCGTCCATGTATACAACAATAGTACCATTTTGTATCAAGTCTCTAAATACTGAACTGACAAACCGACAAAAGACAGCAGGAGAATTTGATATGCCGAAAGGTACATATAAAAATTCGAATTGCCCACTGTGCGTAACAAATGATGTATACTTTCGCGAATCTTCAGCCAGTGGCACATGAAAAAATCCATTTCCTAAATCTAGCGTTGTAAAAACCTTCGAATCTTGTAATCGTTCAAGCACATCATCAATCAACACCATAGGAAAATTATACCTGACTATCTTCTGGTTCAACTTCCGGTAGTCACAACACATCCTTTTGCTACCATCTTTCTTTGGCACTAATACTACTGGTGAGGCATACTCAGATGTACTATGCTGAACTATTCTCTCTTCTAACCATTGATCTATTTGCTTTTCAATAAAACACTGATCTACGTGTGAAATTCTTCTGGAGGTAGTGCATACTGACACGTCATCCGTAAGCACAATCTTCATAACAACAGGGCTATCTAGTTTCTTTAATGGTAAATAGGAGTTAATCATTGATGACAAAATCTTAGTGTTTTCTTCGTTTAGGTGTTCTAAATCAGCTACTATCTCATTTTCATTGGAATCTCCCATTGACATACAAATACTTTTGAACTCGGTAACCAATTCATTTTGATTTTCTACAGGCTCAGCAGACCTTTTAACGAAGATCGCTTCACCTTCTCTTACCAACATATCGACAGAACACTATTTCCAATGATTGCAGCTTAACGCAAATCTGCTTTCCTGACTACATGAAATGTAATATTAAGTTTAACAGAATCTATGTCCACTTCTACATCGAAACTTCCCATTGTAACAATAACACTTTCTTTTAGTCCTACCAAACGTCGTTTTTCATTACTTAACTCAATATTCTGATCAAGCGTCATCAAGGTATCATAACGCATGATGCAAAGATCACTTCCTGTATCAATCAATGACGAAAAATTACACCCACTTATAAACACGTCTTTAAATATTAGTCCGCATACATCTCTTAACACATTTACGCTGCGCTCAGTCTTCACAGCATTGCGTGGAGGAACTGTTTCCGTGCATTCGAAGGATCGATGCCCGATTTGATTGCATTTATAGCAGCGGTACTGCTTTCCCGGACAGTTTCTTGCAAAATGAGACCCATCCCCACACTTAAAGCACTTTTTATTTTCCCCCGTATTCACATTTGGCTTTGTATCGCCACGTTTGCCTTCAGACTGTGACTGTACAGTTCTTGCCAGCGTTTGTTGCGTTGGCCTAATCTTTTCATATATTTTGATCTGAGTTTTAAGTTCACTTATATCTCTGGCTTGATACAAAACTCTTTTATTTATTTTGGCATCTGGTATACCATTCACAAAATATTCAATCAAGCTTTCATCGTCAATATTAATAGGTTTACCAATCTCAATTAAAGAGTACAAATATTCAAGAAATGATTCTGATATTTTCTTCCGACGATTCCCCAAAATGTTGTGAATTTCGGCTGACGGAAGCTTCGTACCGAATTCATTAATAAGAGCTTTTTTCAACGATGACCAATCTCGTATACCACTAACACCCCTAATGTACAATTTCGCTGCACCCTTGAGTAGTTGCTTTGCATATATAAACATCTGCAAATTATTCCACCCCACTGTAGCCGCATTGTCTTCATACTCACATACCCACTGATTAATGTCGAGTGAATCTGTACCAGTAAAAGATGACAAACTGTCTTCAATGTCCCTCAATGTAAAGTGTGAAACGTTATTTCTATCACGCGGGCCCACCATCCCCACGTCTTCGTACTGACTAGCGCTCGATTCACCGTCGCTGACTTCATCATCAGCTAAACCGAAATGTTGGATCAAACGTGCCTGTAAATCTAGTTTGTTTCCGTCCGTTAACCCTGCTGTTAGGTTAAGACCATTTGGTCCAATTTTTTTTTTTGTTTTCTTTGTAACTTTGGAACGGTGATATATGTATACTGTCTAAATTTTTCAGCTCAGGTGGTCTTTTTATAAAACAATATTATGTGCGAAAATTTAATTCTCTGACTTAAAACTGGACTAAGATAAATTGAAAATTACGAATCTTAGGTTAAGGGACCATTTGGTCCATAGTATATTTTCTTTGATTTTCTTTACATTAATTTTCCAAAAATAAGTATTTATTAGTTTGTTCGATATTTTTTGGCACTACATGATGAGCAAAAAAATGTTTTTCGGTTGGTTTTGCAAATAAACGCACTGCAAATGGAGCATTTTACATCAGACTTAGACTTGCAGCAACTACAAATTCCTCGCTTTCGAGCTCCTGAACTAGAAGCATTTTTAGAGCAGGCCACTGGTGCTGGGTTTTACCAGAGTTGAGTAAATAATAAAATAATAATATTTAGCAAGTATTGAACCAAACTAAATATAAAGACTAAGATTAAATTGTTATTTTGTATGAAAACTGCAGTATGGACCAAATGGTCCTCTAACCTAAGATTCGTAAGTTTTTTTTAACCTAACAGCAGGGTTAACAATCTTAACTCTCTTAGCTTGTCTTTCAACGCAGCTACATTCATAGCTTTTATAGTTTGAATATCCATTTTAAATAATTTATATTAAACTTACAAAACAAAACTGAAACTAACGCGCCGCTTACAAAATATTACAAAATATATGGTTTACAGTGGATGTTAAACAATATGTAATATAATATTCATTACAATATTTTCTCAGGTATATTCATATACATAAGTCGTGTTCATTAATAAATTACCAATTCAATAAAGTGACATTAGTTTAGTATTATTAATTCTTATATAATGCAAATTTTTTGTATCTACGCTCAAACAAAAGTATATACAACTCTAGTATATTCGTACGCGCATATAAGTATTTGTACCGACAATTGTGTCTTCTAACGTGTGATAAAGCACACATTAACAATCAATAAAACTTCGATCAACTGTCTCCGTTTTGCGAAACTTTAAAACATTAATAAATTGAAGATACATAGTTCTACTCATCTCTGAATATCAACAAAAGTTCTCTCTGTTTTACATTTACTCTCGCTGCTTTACTCAACGATTGTTCTTCAATAAATGTACATATGTATGTACTTATGTATACTTACAAAATCACTACTATCAACAATCCTGTTTTTGGGATTCTAACAATCGCTGCTGCTTCTTATTTCCTTACTCCGTTCTCTTGAAGTTTTCTCTGCTACTGCTCCAGTCTGCTTTCAATTACTTCTCCTTTTAAAATTAATCAATTCTCGTTTCCACGAACTTCTCCATTTCGCCTACTGCTTTGCTCTTCTAACACCTGCTTGCAATGATTCCTGCAACGCTGCCAAAGCTCACTGCTAGTATTTACTCGTTTCTTCCTATGCATTTTATGTATCTCTCGTCGCTCGTCGGTGCCGATTTTAAATTTTCGCCGTTCGTTACGCGTCATGTAAATTTAAACCGATGACGCAATTTTTCGGATTTCTAACCTCCAATGTCTCAACTGACGCCACCGTTCCGAAATTGCAAATTTTTAATGAAATTTACCAATTTCTGATCGCAAAGTTTTTTCGCACTCACAAACTTGTTTTTCATAACGCCTTCTGGCAAATAATTTTCATCATAAGGGATCTTTAACTATCCCAATTGTATATAAATTTAAAGTTTTACTGCGCACTTATCCCGGCGAGTCCCCATTTATGTGGGTTCCAATTAAATAATCACAATAAAACACGACACTTTGTACGTAAATATAATAGTTTTATTAATAATATATATTTTTCAATAAAGTTATGTTCTAATTCATTTTTCACATTAGGTTATTTTACACGAAAAACTAGTGCGGTGCGTGTTACTTCAATCGGCTCTTCTTACATACTAACCTATCTCTTTTGTTGAAATCATCTTCAACTTCTTCATATTCAATGGTCGTTCTGTCGAGCTAGGGTTGCATTGTAGAGTACGTGTTTCAGTACGTCTTTCCCGTACGGGTTGCTTTACCCAATACTGATCCCACATGTATGTATGTGTTTACATATGTATATTTACATCATCTGGGAGCACAGGAAATACGTTGAACAAAGGAAGAGGACAAATTCAACGAAGGAAAGCAGCATAAAGAAAAAAACAACAAAACAAGAACTCTAAAGCTGTTGCATATACCACGGTGAGTTGTACCGTTCCTTTTATTTTATCTAACCAAAAAAGAAAAAGAAGCTCCTACTCCACTCTCGATAATAAAGCTGCCTCAAACACAAACACAAGGAGCAAGTTCAGGCATATATCTAAAAGTGCCAGCGTGTGATACAGAAGTTTTTCATGGAGGTTATAAACAATGCCCGTCATTCCAGGAGTTGTTTACAGACGTATACATAAACCATCCAAAGTTATCTCAAGCGCGAAAAACTGTATCATCTCAGATGCACAACAAAAGGTCAAGCAGGCGCTATAGTAATACAGTTCGCGCTTAATGACGACAATTTTAAGCTGGCTTTGGGAGAATTAAAATCTCGATATGAAAATTAAGGAGTATTGGTAGATAATCATGTAACGATTCTAATGAGCTTGCCAAAAATACAAGGAGAAACAAGTCCAATGTTAGAAATTGTTTATCGGTTTTATCGACAAAAAATATTCCCACAGATAGCTGGTGTATATGTATGTATATGCGCAGCAATATTACCAGAAAAATAGTTAATTTTATGGGGGCAATCGCTCTCATCCCGAAAAACGTGCCTAACGTGGCAACAAATGACTGCCTCACTACCCAATTCGAAATTGTAGAAAGGATAGACCAAAATGTATCAAAGCCAAAAAATATACAACAAGACCTCAATAGAAGCTACATTAAGTATCAAGGCATTAACAGTTATTTACAAAATAGAAGTTTTAACAAAATTCAATCAATCATTTCTGGACAAAACAAATACTTGTCGTGCGAACTGTGTTAAGGGGATCACAAATTGAAATCATGCGAAAAGTTCAATAAACGAAAGAAAAAACTTCGTCAGAACCAAAAAAAAAACTTTGTACTAATAGTTTGTCACATTCTCACATGTTCAAAGACTGTGAAAGCAAATTCATTTGCGTTTACTGTCATAAAAGGCATCATTCGATGCAAGGCGAACCCATACAAGGTGGTGTTATAAATACAACTAAAAATTTCCTATGTATTTTGTTTTTTTTTTTCTGCGTAAGAGTTGTCAAAATTTAAATACATTTTGTTTTTGCTTTTACGGCTTTTGAAAGCTCATACGCAAAAGCAAAAACAAAATACATGTACATAGGTGAATAAAAAAATCAAATCAGCTGCTCTTATGCCATCACCTTCTATAAATTCGCCTTGATTCGATGCTTCATTTTATAAATTTCCAAAGTAACGTTAATTCAAAAATGTTCAGGAAGAACCGTGCTGCTCAAAAGCAGCAAGAATATAAACGCTTCATTCAGAAAATGAAAGCAAGCGATTACTACTCACAGCAGTCGTCTCTATCGAACATAGAGGAGAGCTGTTTAAACTTAGGGCTTTCATAGACCACCGATCGCAACGATCGTTTATATCAGCTAAAGTCCAATACTGATTAAAACTGCTAATCTAAAATGCCAATTGTGAAATTTCGGGAATGGGCGGAAGAACACTTCGAAACTCACATATATAGATCTGCCGCAACTTATGCTTCCAAGCTATCACATAAATACCAAGCATTGGCAGAAGTTTTCTCATCTGAAACTAGCAGACGCCAACTGCAACACCCCCGCTCAAATCGACAATTTATTGGGTGGCGATCTCATACCCCAATTAGTGCTTGAACGTGTTGAGAAACTTTCCTACACACTATTAGCCCAAAATACCATCTTTGGATGGATTTTATTTTTAAATCTCCACATTCACAACTCAAGTGGAAGAAATATCAAATGAATATCTTCACATTTTTTTTTTTTTATTTCATTTTATTTGCAATCTGTCGGTAGACAATAAGCAAATGAGATGGCATACTTAAAACAATGATGTCAGTGGATCCTTCCCATTAGAAGTACCAAATACATATATATCTATAATATTATTAACTTATAAACTTATAACTAAATCATATTAAGTTAATTAAGTGTACAAATATTCGTGTTCAATTACACTACTCGACAAAAAAAATCTCCAAGAATAAAATAGGCCTTTCCTAAAGGGAAATTTTCTCCTGATTCCGAATATGACTTTCATTTTCTTGTGGCAGATCTAGTTTCCGAGATATCGGCGAAAATATGAAAATTCCCATTTTTGCAGAACACTACTTCATATAGGTACGGCAAAAATTTGTATTTTTCATTTTTTCGTTTTAAACTGTTGAATTATGCATTATACTAATTCCCATAAAAATGTCTTGCCTTCACCTCCCTCAAGTATCTTCAGTAGTTTGGCCACGATGCCAAAAAACGTTCAAAAAATGTTGAAAAAAAAAACGAAATTTTTTACACAATTTCAGATTTAACCACTTTAAAATCGGAAAAATTCTATTGACGAAAAAAAGTTAGCCCTCCTATGTTGTAGGTAATTTAACTACGAAAATTTTAAGCATACCAGCACAACAATCGGACGTGCCATTGAAACTATAGCCCCGTTAACTTGCAAGCGTCTATCCTACAATTTTTTTATAGAGAAAATTTTTATACAAACTAGGTTTTTATTTTTTTATAACGTTTTATTATAGACATATGTTTGCACGTTAAACTGTATTCAATTGAGTAATATGAGTATAAATCAGCAATTCAGTAAAAAACAACAACGACAACAACATTAAATACATACATATCTACATCTAAAAAAGTCAAATTGAGCGATTTTACCGTGGTGGTCAATAGTGAGGGACGTGGGTACTTCTAACTACCCGTTTATAATTTTCTGGGTTTGTCTCCCGTATTATTGTCCAGCAATAATCTCCCATCATTTCTTCATTCCAAAAACCTTGGTAACGCTTTTCAAAAATCATGAGGTCTTGGTGAAACCTTTCACCCTGTTCATCACTTTCAGCACCTAGGTTTGCGGGAAAATTATCCAAATGTGAATGCAAAAAATGCATTTTGAGGGACATGTTGCATTTCATAGCACTGTAGTTTTTCAACAAGGCTTTGACCATCTCTCTATAGTTGGGATCTTTGTTGTTGCCAAGAAACCCACTAACGACTTGCTTAAAGCTGTCCCAAGCCGCTGCTTCTACTGATGATAAATGATTCGCAAAATTTTCGTCTTTCAGCAACTTTCTAATTTGCGGACCAACAAATATACCTTCTTTTAATTTGGCTTGAGTTATTTTAGGGAAAAATTTCGTTAGGTACTGGAAGGATGGCGCGTCCTTATTTAAAGCCTTTACAAAATTTTTCATTAATCCTAATTTGATGTGAAGTGCTGGCAAAATAACTCGTTCGGGATTTACTAAAGGCGGGTTTGCGATATTGAAGGCACCTGGTTCGTACTCAGCTCTTGGTGGCCAGTTTTTCTGAATATAATGGGTTTCTCTAGCACGGCTGTCCCAAAGACAGAGAAAACAGCAATATTTAGTGAAACCTCCTTGAAGTCCGAGAACTATAGCTACAACCTAGGATGTATTTCATATACTATTTATTTTAAACTGTACCACCGAAACTGCTTACCTTTAAGTCCGCACAAATTTTCCAATTAAATTGTTTATATTGAATGAGCTCAAGTAAATTTTATATGCTTAAATAAGTTTCTTTAGTATTCTCAGAATGTGCCACTGGTATTGACGGTAACGAATTTCCTTTATGGAGTAATGCTGCTTTTAAACTATGCTTTGAACTGTCTATAAACAAGCGCCAATCATCCACTTTATTTTCTAATTTTAGTGCTTCAAATAAACCTTGAACATCATTGCAGTAGCAAATATTTTCACTTTTAGTAAAAAAAGAAGAGAAAGTCTTGTGTCTATTTCGAAATTTGGAAGTACTTGTCGAAGGGCCCAGCCTGCCCCATTGCTGCAAACGAGATCCTAGAACTTCGCTATCAAATTTCGATAATTTCAAATCTCTGACCAAGTCATTAAGTTCGGCTTGTGAGACTCGATGTGGGATCCCTCCTTCTTGTCCACTTTCTGAATTATCTGCTTCGGAGTCACTTTCGCTTGAGGCTTCAAAACTTATAGGCGGTCTAGGTATGGGTAAGGTATGGTCATGTAGTTTTGGTTTTTTAGCTGATGCCACATTTGGATAACTTATTAATTTCCTCTTTTTTCTCGTTTTACCTTTAAGGTCTATCACGCAAAAATAGCACTGGTCGTGGTTAAAGGGTTCAGTTCACATCATTGGAACACCAAACTTCATGTTATGACCTTTACCCGATACCCATCTCATTAAAGTTAATCTACAGGAGGCGCAAATAAAATTAGGTGTCCAAGATTTATCGAGATTTTTTACACGGAAACCGAAATAATGAAAGTATGCATCTCTGACAGAATTAGTTATTTTCCGAGCTGAGTTTCCGAAAATATAATGTCCGCAAATAAAGCAAAAATCATCCGGATTATTTTTACATTTAAAATCTCTTTTGCAACAAGCCATTTCGTAAACACATCTACCGATATAGTATGAATAAATTTGCACTACAATTTGCAAAACAAAATTTACAACAAACAGTAGTGACAATTAAATACTTGATGTCTTTTTAAATTTATTAGACCCTAAGGTAGAGTGACCAAATGAAATGTCTCGCCAATTTTATCAGAGTAATACTAAAATTGTAGGATAGACGCTTGCAAGTTAACGGGGCTATAGTTTCAATGGCACGTCCGATTGTTGTACTGGTATGCTTAAAATTTTCGTAGTTAAATTACCTACAACATAGGAGGGCTAACTTTTTTTCGTCAATAGAATTTTTCCGATTTTAAGGTGGTTAAATCTGAAATTGTGTAAAAAATTTCGTTTTTTTTTCAACATTTTTTGAACGTTTTTTGGCATAGTGGCCAAACTACTGAAGATACTTGAGGGCGAAGAAGGCAAGAAATTTTTATGGGAATTAGTATAATGCATAATTCAACAGTTAGAAACGAAAAAATGAAAAATGCAAATTTTTGCCGTACCTATATGAAGTAGTGTTCTGCAAAAATGGGAATTTTCATATTTTCGCCGATATCTCGGAAACTAGATCTGCCACAAGAAAATGGAAGTCATATTCGGAATCAGGAGAAAATTTCACTTTAGGAAAGGACTATTTTATTCTTGGAGACTAAAGTTGATCAAAATTTGTCGAGTAGTGTTATTTACATATGTATAATATTCAGCTATAATTCATTTATATGTACATCAATATCAAGTTCTGAAGGGTAAATCTAATACATGAATGCGCTTTAGTCTAATCACTTCGTCACTTTGGTCTAATAGAGCAATTGCAATCGGGTTGCAGTGATAAATGAGTCTTTCCAGATATTTAGTGCTAATTCTCTTCACTTCCTCTTTTACTGTAGGTATTTTTGTGTCGTTTAGTAATAATGTATTATGTACATACCATGGGGCATTCAAAATGTATCTAATTACACAAGTTTACAAATTCAGGTCAACTTTTGGATCTGAGCAGATAAGAACGATTCTTAACTATATTTGATATGCTGAATTCGAATATGCATTTAGTTTTTTAAGATTGATTCTAGTTTCCGAGTTCTCGCATGATAGCACCATTGTGCTGTTACAAGCACAGTTTGCAAGCACAGTAATTAAATACCGATTGAGGAAAATTCTCCCAATCTTACAGGCACTGCTTGATAAGTCATTTCAACTGTAGCAGTAAAATAAAATAAGTGATTAGAGCAAATAAAAATGCAGAGACAGTGTTGCAAAGTTGATTCAAAGTGTTTTTGTTACGTTTGTGGTAGTTATATGATAAAAAGTGGCAAAATAATAACAAATGCGCTCAAAGATGCGTATCTGCACTACTTTGGTTTCAGAGTAGCAGACACTCATAAGTCATGGATACCGAAATGTATTTGTAACGCATGCAAAACAAAGCTGTATAAGTGGTCATTGAGAGAACGTGAGTACTTTTCCTTTTCAATGCCAGCGCTCTGGAGAGAACCTAAAAACCATGTAGATGATTGCTACTTTTGTTTGATGAAAATTAAGGGCATAAATGCAAAAAAATTAGCTAAATATGAATATCCTGATGTATCATCAGTATCCAAGCCAGTTCCACGTACTGCTAATGATTCATTGCCAGTTTGTCCAAGTATAAGTGGAAACGTCCTGGAAACTTTAGCTCCATCACCCCCGAGTAATGATAGCGACTTTGTCATGGAAGAGACACATTTAATTTCGCAAGATGAAATAAGCGATTTGATTCGTGATTTGAATTTGTCCAAACAAAAAGCAGAGTTGCTAGCATCACGGTTGCAGCAATGGAAATATCTAGACTCTCGAACACAAGTTACTGTATACAGAAACAGAAATCAGACACTTCGACCGTTCTTCAAAAAAGAAGACAACATAAGTTTCTGTAACGATATTAATGGTTTATTTAATGAAATGAATACACCGTACGATCGAAACGAATGGCGTTTATTCATTGATGGTTCCAAATACAGCCTAAAAGCTGCTCTTCTCCACAATGGAAATAAAAAACCATCTATTCCCATTGCTCATGCAGTACAAACGAAGGATTGCTACGAAACAATGCGGAAGATCCTGTGCTTCATCAAATACAATGATCATAAATGGAAAATATGTGGCGATCTAAAGGTTTAAACATTGATTCCAATTAAATCGAAAACACTTATTTTTTATATTATTTCAACAGGTAATTGGTATCTTAACTGGGATGCAATCTGGATTCACCAAATTTTGTTGCTTTTTATGCTTGTGGGATAGCCGCGCAACTGAACATCATTATGTGAGAAAAGAATGGCAAAGTCGTACTCAATATGAGCCTGGACAGCAAAACGTCTCCGCTGAACCACTTGTAAATCCACAAGACATTTTCCTGCCACCTCTTCACATTAAAATAGGCCTTATAAAGAACTTCGGCAAAGTATTAAACCGTGAAGGACCGGCTTTTCAGTATTTAGTTAAGTTGTTTCCTAAATTGTCATATGCAAAAATCAAAGAAGGAATATTTGTCGGACCTGATATTAGAAAAGTAATGGCTGATAAAAAATTTACAAAATGTTTATCGCCCGATGAAGCAGCCGCATGGGCATCTTTTCAAAATATCGTTCACCACTTTCTTGGTAATCACAAATCCCCTAATTTTAAGGAAATTATTGGCGATATGTGGCAAAATTATCGAAAGATTGGAGCTAGAATGTCTCTAAAGATCCATTTTCTGCATTCCCATCTCGATTTTTTTCCCAAAAACTTGGGTGATACGAGCGACGAACAAGGAGAGCGGCTACACCAAGATCTAGCCAACATTGAAAGAAGATACCAAGGATTTTGGGATGAAGGCATGATGAGCGACTACTGTTGGACTCTAATACGTGAAACAGATACTAAACAATACAAAAGGCAAAGTTCCACCAATCTTCATTTCTGATATGTTACTTTTAAGTAAATAAAATGAATATTATTTGACAAAAATCATAAAAAATTAAATTCTTGATTATTTAAAAAACTAGAATCAATCTTAAAAAACGAAATGAAGATTCGGATTCAGTGTCATCAATTGTCATAGAAACCACTTTTGGTTGCCCAGATCCAAAACCGTGTATACTTGTGTTATTTTTGTTTGGTATCTTTCAAGAACCTTAATATTGGAATTGCTGTTAGTGCCCCAAATTCGGATACCGTAAGCCCATATGGGCTTTAATATTACTTTGTAGATTTATATTTTATTATCAATTGATAGCTCGGATGTGAGACCAATTAGCCAATAAAGTTTTTTTGTTTGAATATTTAATTGTACTCTTTTGGCTTCAATATGCTCTTGCCAAGTCAATCGCCTGTCTAGGTGTAATCCCAAGTATTTAACAACACTTGTTTTGGGTATTTGAGGTTGATTAATATTAATATTGGGGCAATCACCTTTCCTCATTGTAAATGCCACGTGTGCCGATTTCTGGGGGTTTACTGTAATATTCCATGTTTTAAGCCAGGTTTCAATTAAGTTAATTTGCTCTTGAACATTTTTAGAAGCATCATCGCAACAGGTGCTCGATGAAAGGATTGCAGTGTCATCTGCGTAGGTTTCAACTAAATCATTGTCATTTATCGGCATGTCCAGGGGTTCTATGTTTGTGGCGGAAACCAAACTGACGTTCAGAAATTATGTTGAGGGAATTGAGTACTGGTAAAAGTCGTCGTAAGAACATTCTTTCAAATATTTTAGAGAATGTTACTAATAAGCTTATCGGTCTATATGATTTTAAATCATTTTCAGGCTTGTATGGTTTATTGATCATGATTACTTCAGCTGTTTTCCATTGTGTTGGAAAATGTTGTAATCTCAATATTGCATTAAAAACAATTGCCAAAAATATAGTAGATTTTTCTGGTAATATTTTAAAAATTATGTTATTAATTCTGTCAAGGCCAGGAACTTTTGCATTTTTAAGGTTTGAAATTTCCTCGGCAACCTCTTGATGAGTGATAGTTTTGATTGAGAAGTCCATTTGGCAGAGGCTATCCAAAAATTCATTAAATTTAGATAGTTAATCTATCTGAACTGGTCGAGAGTTGGCGGGTTCTAGACGAACACTCCTTCTCTGATCATCGTTATATTGAAATCGTATTGAACTTTTCTTTTACCAGCCCAAAAGTGCGCAAAAACCTAAAAAACACGGATTGGCGCTCTTATAAAAGGTTATTTGAGGATAGGCTGACCAGCGAACCTCTTATTGAACCTAATTGCATCGGGGATCTAGAGAACATGGTGAACGTTTTTACGATGACCTGCTCAAATGCCCTAGATCAGGCTTGCCCAGAATCTAAACAATGGGGCAAACGTAAACCCCATTGGTGGTCACGTGAGTTGGCCTCACTACGTAAATCTTGTAGGAAAAATTTCAACAAAGCCAAAAGACTTAATCTCGAACTGGTATGGCAGGAGTACAAAAAGTCTCTCCAGACCTATAAAAAAGCTTTAAGGGCGGCAAAGAGATCTTCGTGGAGAAACTTCTGCGGCGGCATCGAGGGTGTTTCCGAGACAGCCAGGCTAAGGAAGGTTCTCTCTCAGGATCCTCTAACCCGATAGGTTTCTTGCAGAGGCAAGACGGTTCCTGGACCTCAACGGGAAAGGAAACCCTTGAACTGCTACTAGATACTCACTTCCCTGGGAACACAACTGCGGAGGAAAGAACTCCTCCGTTTATTTCTTCCAACCCCGTCAACATACCGGTTTCGGAAGAAAAGGTTAGATGGGCTATCCAAAGCTTTAAGCCATACAAATCTGCAGGGCCGGATGGGATAATACCTGCTCAGCTAATTAAGACACTGGAGGTGTCTGCAAAATGGCTCTCTACTATTTTCAGAGCCTGTTTCAAACTTAATCACATACCGTTGGCATGGAGAAATGTCACGGCTGTTTTTATTCCTAAAGCTGGTAAGGCCTCATATACTGATCCAAAGGATCTTAGGCCTATCAGTCTATCATCATTTGCTCTTAAGGCACTTGAAAGGATTGTTAGTTGCCACCTGTCCAATACCATCGACAGTCGACTACTGTCTAATGACCAGCATGCCTACCGCTAAGGCAAATATACTGAGACTGCACTCCATAGCTTGGTCGGCTATATTGAGAAGTCGCTCAGTGTCAAGGAGTTCTGTCTTGTAGCCTTCCTGGACATTGAAGGCGCCTTCAATAATGTGCTTCCAGAAGCCATAACTGGCGCCGTTAGGGATCTAGGAGCTGAATGCTCACTGGTTGAGTTTATCGGCCAGCTACTCAGTTGCAGAGTAGTAAGGGCTAAGCTGGGTGGGAGCGAATTGTCGCGGCACGTGTCGAGGGGGACGCCACAAGGAGGTGTCCTATCCCCACTTCTGTGGAACCTCACCGTTAATACGCTACTGCGAGATACGGTATGGGGTGGCGCAAAAGTTGTCGCGTACGCTGATGACGTCGCGATCGCACACAGGGGAAAGTTTCCGCAGACACTATGCGAGCTGATGCAACGAGCGCTTCGGGAGGTATCCAAGTGGTCCACCCACTGCGGGCTCAGGGTCAGCTCAAGTAAAGTGGAACTCGTACTTTTCACGAGAAGGTATAAAGTGCCTTCCGTGACCCCACCGGTACTAAATGGTACCCGGTTAAGTATTTCTACAAGTGCCAAATTCTTAGGCGTTGTTTTAGATAGGAAGTTGAACTGGAAAGAGAACCTGGT
The DNA here is from genome assembly GCA_951828415.1 of Anomoia purmunda. Classification (NCBI taxonomy): domain Eukaryota; kingdom Metazoa; phylum Arthropoda; class Insecta; order Diptera; family Tephritidae; genus Anomoia; species Anomoia purmunda. Next base: position 95,278,610 of record OX639993.1, on the reverse strand, counting down.
TCAACGTCATGAAAAGGCTTCCCTAGCCCTCTACACTTGTAAGAGAGCCATAGGCAGGAAATGGGGTCTTAATCCCCAGATCTGTCGGTGGATTTTCACAGCGGTCGTCAGACCAATTCTCCTATATGGGGTGATCGTATGGTGGCCTGCTTTAGACAAAGACGTTAACCTCAGGTTACTCACCAAGGTGCAAAGATCTAGTATGATCTGCATAAGTGGGGCGCTCAGAACCACGCCAAATGAGGCTTTTGAACGCCATTTTAGACCTCCTTCCTTTAGATTTGGTCGGACAACAGACGGCAGCGATGACTGCTTTGAGGACAAAGAGAGACATCCCAGTGGCACCCTGAATGCCAAGGGCACTCTAGTATTTTGAACAAGTTCTGCTCTATTCCGAGCAGCACGGACCGGTGTGCTTGGACATCGGTAAATGAAAGTAACTTTACTACAGGAATTCCAAGCAGGGAAGAGTGGAAACCTGAGTTTCACACTCCACCTGATAGCATTGTCATCTATACAGATGGCTCGAAACTCGATAATCAGGTAGTAGGGGGCGTTTTCTCACGAAACCCTCTCCTGCAAATTTCTTTAGGTTACCAGATCACTGCAGCGTCTTCCAGGTTGAGGTCTCAGCTATCATGGGAAGCGGTGAAGAAGATAGGGACCGGGATTATAGGAAGAGACATCTTCATTTTTAGTGACAGCCAGGCTGCAATCAAAGCTCTGAGCTCTCTCACGTTTAACTCGAATATCGCACTGGACAGCCGCCGATCTCTACAGGAGATGGCTAAGCAGAACAGACTGTACCTCATTTGGGTCCCTGGTCACCGGGACATAGAGGGAAACATGCATGGCAGATGAACTTGCAAGACAAGGTACGACAAGCAGATTCTTCAGGATAAAGAACGCATTGGTATGCCGTTTGCCACTTGCAAAATGCTACTCAGAGATTTTACATATAAACAAGCTGACAATAGATGGAGGCAAAATACGGCCTGTCGAACCTCAAGGCAGACGTGGCCTAAATGGGATCGGAAACGGTCGCGCAGCGTTCTCTCTCTAAGAAGGGAAAACATTTCGAATGTGATCGGGGCTCTAACAGGGCACTGTCTGATAGGTATACATGCCGAAAGGTTGGGAGTGCCCTTTCGAAGATGCTGTAGGAGCTGCAAGAATGACGAGGAGGAGGAAACGATCTTGCATCTACTGTGTAAGTGCCCTGCACTGTGTAAAAGCAGGATGCGACATCTGGGATCACCGTTTCTGGATGACCTTAGTAAGGTTTCTAGCACCGAGGTAAATTGTCTGTTGAAGTTTATCAATGAGGCAAACTGGTTTAGTAAGGGGTAATTTTTCTTTTTGGGATGGTACAAAACTTTTCTTTGTGGTAACACAATGGGCCTAATATTGGCCTAAGTGAGCCGCTGAAGGCGGCTGCCACTCCAACCTAACCTAACCTAGATAGTTCACTATCGTCACATAAGGGGAAGGGTTTGGAAATATCCTGCAGATGCTCGGCAAATACTTCTGCTTTCTCTAAATCGGATCTACACCAGCTGCCGTTTTTATCTTTAACTGGGAAATTCTTTTTTAAAGGACGTTTTAAAAATTTTGTGCATTTCCATATGGAGAATTCACTTGGTTTGGGCCTAAATTTTTAAGATAGTTTTTGGTACATTCATTTTTGAAGTCACTAAGCTTTTGTTTAAGTTCTTTAATGGCTCAATTTAAATCTTTTTTGTCTATTGGGTTCCTGCTTATATGCCATTTTTTTCTTAATTGTCGCTTTATTTTAATAAGTTTTTTAATTTCTGCTGAAATGTATAAGTTGTTCTTAATACATCCATGAGTGTTGGAAATTTTTGATGCTTCAGGAGATGCATAGAAAGCAGCTTTATGAATTGAGTTGTTGAAACATTCAACAGCTTTGTCAAGTTCTTGATCAGTTTTGAGTCTTACGTTTATATCATGTTTTTGTCTAACCAGGATTGGAACAAATCAACATCTGTTTTGTTTGTTATTAAACTTGTTTTATTAGCAAATGTTTGTAAATATGTGTTATAATTTAAAATCAAAGGAGTGTGATCAGAGCTAGTTCTTGACAGTCCGTTATTTGGAGACAACTACTTGGTATACCATTGTATACAACGAAGTCTTGCAGATCTGGTATTTTACGCGGTTCAGAAGGCAAATAGGTGGGGGTTCCAAAACGGTGATTTTTTTCTTTTGAACACATTTTAGGAGTTCTTTACCTTTAGCGTTTGCTAGTCTTGAACCCCACCAAGGGTGCTTAGCGTTGAAGTCGCCACCTAGAATAAATCTTTGGCCCAAAAGGTGTTTCGAATAAGCTAATACATTTTTCCTGAGTCACAAATAACTTGAACAGAGGCACCTTGAGCACATTTATCTTTGATTTCTTTAGAACTTGTTGTATTTAATATTTGATTTAATAATAATGGCTGAGCCTGCATGGGCCTTATTGTCTGTATGGTTTGCACTTATAACATCATACCCTCTTATTCTAGAAAAGGTTTTTTCGGTGAAGTGGGTTTCAGAGACCAGCAAAATATCAATATGTATACCCCTGAGGAATTGTTCAACTTCAAGAGTATGATTGGAAAGACCGTTTGCATTCCAGATTGCAATACGCAGATTTAGTTGCATAACTTGTTTTAGTATTATTGACGTCATGTTTAGTAACGAATTAGTAAGCTCCACTTGTTTGTTTTAACATTGATTCAATTTTTTCAAACAACTTATTTTGACTATTTTCATTTCGCTAATCAGCCTCTAAACCGTGCAGTAGTCTTTATCTTATCACTTATTACATCCAAACTACTGAAGAATAATAGTGCAAAGTAGCTGTTATCAAATAATAGTGAGCTACTGGTGATGCTAAGCGCAGGGCAATCGTGATTTAGTAAAACAAACTCAATCGTATAGTTTAAAATTGTGAATAAACGAATATAATAAAAACACATAAAAACATTGAGCATCAACTTGCTTATACTGAGCAAACCGAGTGAAGTGTGTTGATACGGGCTGGCAGGTAGTCCATCAAGCTACTACTAACAAACGAAAGCTCTCCTCTCCCACTTAAGAAAAAAATGTTGGAAAAACAACGAGGTTCAATCTTGAAGAAATCTCTGAAAATCAATTCCACTTATTAACCCCAGATGACACATTAGAAACAAATCATTGTGCGGCATCTTCTTCAAAACCTCAGCCTGAATTAATGAAACCGCCACCGATTTTCATACCACATGTAGCCAATATCAACAGAATGATAATCAGCTTTAAAACTCAAGTTGCTAACTCTGAGTTCTCTTACAAAGTGATGACTACAACAAGTATTGCCTATTGCAAATTAGTTAATCTCTTACAAAAAGATAAAATTGTGTATCACTCGTATCAGCTCAAAGAGAACAAAGCGTATAGAGTTGTAATTAAAAATTTGCATAGTTCCACTCCAATTGAAGAAATCAAAATTGAACTGTTGGACCATGGTTTCGAAGCCGGAAACATTTCGAACATCAGAAGTAGAATAGACAAAAACGAACTACCTATTTTTCGTAGATTTGGAACCAGACGAAAATAACAAAAACAACAAAAATAGCTCTGCGGCGCCGCCATAAAGGTTGAGCCGCCAAGAAAAACCTCTGATATTGTTCAGTGTCATCGTTGACAACCCTTTTGTAAATGTTAACCACAATAATAGCTAAAATAACATCAGCCAAAATATGTCATATGCTGATATAGTAAGAGCACAATCTTCACAGTTGAAAAAATTTTGGGAGTTAGAAGACCTCCCCTCCATGCCCATTGCTACACCACACGATAAGGATTGTTGAGACTATTACAAAGCCACAACTACGAGAAATTAAAAACAGTCACATTTGGTGTGAATTGCGCCCCTTTCTAGCTATTCGTACACTTCACTAATTGGCGAAAGATACTGAAAAAACGCTACCTCTAGCAGCCGCGATGTTAAAAACACAAAACTTTTCGATGGCTTGCGCCAATTATGATACAAGCGAAGATCCTCATACAGGTAAAATTAACCCAATTTGCAAACAATTTACTAACGATATTGGAAATTCAAATCCCTCGATAGGTAGATTTCTCGCCCGATTATGAAGTCGAATTGCACGGCTTTTGCGCCACCTATTAGTCGCAAAAGGCAAAGTCGCACTGCTAAAGACAGCAAGCCTCCACGGCTTGAACTATGCGGTGCACTCCTACTTGCAAAATTAATCTCAACTGTGCAAACAAACTTAAGCCTGAGCAATTGCAATTATATCTATGGACTGATTCCGAAATCGTTCTAGCTTGGTTAGGAAAATCCCCCCTCCCCATACATGGAAGACATATGTATATGTCAAATCGAATCGAAACCAAATAATTAATTTAGTTGGGGCAACCACATGGCAACATGTAGCCAGTTCTGATAACTCCGCTGATCTTGGCACAAGAGGATGCAAACCTGTACATCTTGCCGCCACAACACCCTGGTGGAACGGCCCCAGCTGGCTACAAGAATCTCCATAATCTTGGCAAAAATTCCCCGCACGCTATACTATACCCCCAAAAATTCGGAACATTGAAAGTCTCCACACGGTTTTGGAAAACAATAACAGAATATTTGCTTATTTGTTCCAATTTATAAACTGCCTCAAAACAAGGTTAAAGGAATACCTAACACCTCAAGTCATGCCCTAATGCATCAAGACTTAAAAACGGCTAAAATACAACTAATTACTGCTACTCAGACACGCTATTACGGCCGTGAAAAACACACACAATGGACGTCTAACAGTTATTACGAACGGCACCCCATAACAATACCCGAAAAATCCCCCCTCCTCGCATTATATTTAAACAAATGATCCGACAAAAGGCCTATATCCCACGACTTAAGCCTCAGATAAAGAAATGCATTTACCAGTGCAAGGTCTGCACTTTACATAAGCAGAGGATACGCACGCAGATAATGACGTGGGCTACGTGGCCATTTTTGTATGTTTTACGACAAAAGCATTACTCTTTGAGTTATGTTCAGATCTGGCAAAACCTTTGTCGCAGCTTAAAGGGCTACTGAAAAACAATCTACCCAATTTTCAAAGGAAGTCTCGCCTGAAATCTAAAAAATACGCACTCCAAGGTATTAACTGGCAATTTATTCCCCCAAGAGCTTCACATATGTGTGGAGTATGGGAATCAGCAGTGAAAAGCTTTAAATCATATTTCAAAAAACCGCTGGTAATTGCAAATTCACTTACGAAGAATTTACTACATTATTAGCTCGGACCGAAGCCGTTTTAATCTCACGCCTCTCTACACTTTCGCAGGATCCCTCCGAACTTACAGTCCTCATCCCTGGGCATTTCCTTAGAGGCGCTCCACTTCTGGTCATACCCGAACCAGATACGCATTCCCTCCATGGAAAAAATTAAAATTCTCCATTATGAGTTCAGTCGACGACGGAAGAAGAAATATTTAAAAGTCCTCCCTAAAAGATATCGATGGAAAAACGCTGAGTAAGCGCCAAAGATTGGAGAGTGTGTCCTGATTAACGACGTATGTCGCCACCCTACATAATCGCGGCTCGCGTCTTGTGCCAGCTGTGTGGTAGACCGCACGACACCCTGCTGCATCGCACATCCAGACGTGCCGCACCAGCAACATCAGTTCGTCGTAACACTGTGCGGCGACACCAGGCACCCAGCTACACTCCGCACCAACGACGTCCACACCCCCTTCCACACTACCGTTGCGGGAACAACGTCGGAGCATGGCGCCGCCCTCCAACAGCTCCTCCCCACCGACAGCAGTACATACCACGTCACAGTCGTCCAACCGGGTTAAGAATATCGTGGAGACATTGCTGCAACTCCAGCGTCTACTTGGCTGAGGACTTGCCAAGAGGACCGGGATGGCTAAATGAGTCCAAGCCGGGCGCCCCGTTTCTATCGTGAACCATCGTCCCAACATACTCGTACACTGGAATGAAACACAACAAATGAATTTACCACATACATACACACACACACAAATTGTACAATACACAAATAGGTACATACATGATTACACAGAACAAAAAGCACTATCTTGTGAATGTCAGAGCGAACGGATATGTCCACTCCCGCCGAATTTTATAATCATTAAAATTTTAAATTAATTAATCCTCAAAATTCCGAACTTTTTCTTTTTTATATTTTCTATTGGAAAAAGTGGTGAATTCAGCGGTTTAAAGAAGTGGAGTGAGCCCCCTGGTGCAGTGAACCCCTTCAAACGCAACTACTATACCTTTTTCTACTAATTTTAGGGTGTAAAACACGTTATCCAGTTAGACGCGACTTTGAATATAATAAAATTAACCTTTTTTATTTCCGGGGGAGAAGCTGCTCTAAGCGGACACATGGAACCACACTAGCTGTTTTTGGTGCCCCTTCAGCTGAAGTTGTAAAGCCACTGGAACTTTACAGGCACTGCTTCGCCGACACTTCCCAGTGATGGAGAATTCTGCTTCCCCTTAGGTAGAAATTGACTCACACACAACATTCGGAATTTGTTTGGTTGTGCTAATACAAATATATATTTTTTTAACGCTATGACTTGTTTACGTTACGTAACTTGCGCACGGCCCCTAAGGGACCGCAATAAATACTCCGTATTTACGCCCAAATAATAAACTTTGTTTCTCTGATCACTCGAATTAATTAAGTAATTCGCCGCCCGACTAGTTTTTTTATTAGTACATATTGTACATACATATGTATATATAACTACTTACGTAGTTTCGGAAATGACTCTCTATACCGCCATGATGAAGTAGGCCGAACAAGAACCTCAAATATACATATACAATCATACGACTATGACCTATATTTCGCGATATGGCGGCATAAGAAAGACTGTGAGAGGCACTTTTGGTCGCTACCGCGGCAATTGCCTAACCACGGTTCATAAAACCCCCGGAGAGAGATGGCGGCGTTGCAACAAAAAATACCACACTACGCTGCACATGGATGATGAGTACAAGTCGTAGAGCTAGCAGTTGGAGGAAGTGGATTACGGGGATAGCGTACTTTCGATCTACGCGATCTGGAAGAAGGTAAAATAAGTGAGCCCGGCGCGAAAACTCCGACTTTCCGCCCACATCGTAACAACAAACCACGGCCAATCGGAATTCAACCGCACAGTAGACAAGCAGATGGGATTCACCAGCTTACAAGAACGATCCATTTTAGAAGCGGGATGGCAGGAAGCAGCTTGGGGCAGGGGTAAATTTGCATCACATTCGCTCCTGCTGCAATAGGAGGGCGGCTACACCTCATCTCGTTAATAAATAATATGCGCCTCCACCTAGGTATTAGCGGCGGACTTAGCTCAGCAGCTTCGGCTGGAAAATCGACGCCACTATATGTGTGGGAAGTACTGCCAGTCATGCCATCTCATCTGATGTTGACAGTGTCCGTGCTTCTGCGCCATAAAAAAGCACGCGCATGATAAGGGTTTTAAAAAGCGTGGTTTTCGTTCGTCGAGAGAGGACTTTACTGCTCAATTGCCTACTCAGCCCAAAGTAGCAATTTACCAATCTAGTAGAGGAGCTGTGGATTTCGTTGTGGATACGTTACCATAATACCAATACCAATACAGCAATACCATGGATGTAGCAATACAGCAATACCAATGAACTTTGAAGTCGTGTTGGAAACTATTGCACATACATATATATCCATATTTAAAGAAAGCGCGTGCCATCCCTGGTTGTATATATAGTCTGCTCCGGCTAGCATTTTAGCGCGAACGTTTCTCTACTGTAAGAAAATAATTTCATACATATCTTGCAAATACATTTTATTTCATATTTCAAAAATTAAAAGTGCTTTGTGGCTGGGCTTATACTGATAATATACAACGTTGTGATCAATATCGTCAAAATAGTTCGTTAAATAAATAATATGAATGAGTATAATTTACGGAGTAAACTTAAAATTGCAGCGGACCGTGGCTAAAAGAAAACAAATATATTGTATAGTGAATGATATGAATTAAAAATGTAATTTCAAATTCAAGTTTTTACATGCTTTTAATTCTTTTTTCCAATTACCTTTTTTCAACAATAAATCGCGTAACTTAAAAAGAGAAACACAAAACAAATGTAATATCTTTACTTATAACTAAAAAATAGGAACTTAAAATTTTATTTACATTTTACCAACATATATATTACGAATAACTATCGTATAGTAAACGATAATAAAAAAATATAAAAAACGCCTTATTATATTTAGCAAAGTTTGCACTTTTTTCACGGATATGACTAAAGATTACAAGTTTATATGTATGAATTTTCCGTGTCCCATAACTCTTTCTTCCGCTTTTTTACTGTTTAACGCCTATTCAACTGGTTTATGCGGAAGAAAGTTCAAGATTTAAAAAATAAGCGTTTTACAGGTTCCCGTATATCGACGCCTGCAATAACTTGCAGCATTTTAGTGTTTAAAATTTTCATTGGGCTATTTTCCCTTCATTCCCTCTCTGGAAAATTGCCTCCAAATACTTCGTTCTGTTTGCTAAACTCGCACTATGTTGTTTTTGGGCACTTGGTCCCCCCAAGTGAGCGAGATTCTCTTGTTCTTCTTATGAAGGTTACAGTTGTAGCCAGATACATATTCCAACGCGTCTTCCTGCAAAGCGCCAATCCCGTCAACTAGCACGGCATCGTATATAGCAGCGATTCTTAACCTCGGGTCGCGACCCAAATTCGGGTCGCGAAAATCCCCCAAACGACTTTAAAGAAGTGGTAAAACTTCACGTTTTTAATTGCGAATATTTTTATTTTGTTTTGGAAAGAAAAAGAAACACAAGCAAAACGCATGAGACTTGATGCACCATCAAGTTCAGCAACCGTTTCGTTAGAAAAAACTACCTACGCTTCTTTCGAAGTAGCTTTAAAAGTAGCAGTTGATTGAACCAGCTGCAATAGCCATGGCAAGAACTGCCTGTGGAGATGAAATTGCGAAATGGTGTCAATTTCAAACGATACTGTGAAAAAGTGAATAGATTTAATGTCATTAGATATTTTAGAACAATTAACAACGGATCTCAAAAGAAGCCATCAAATTTGCAATTCAAATCGACGAATCAGTTGATATTGAAGATACAGAACTCCTCAAAATTTCAATGAAGAGTTCCTGTTTTGTGAAAAGCTCTCTGGAACTATAACTGAGGCTGACATATTTCTTTTAATAGACAAGTTCTTTGTGGAACACCAATTGCTGTGGGACAATTGACTCGAAATCTGTTCAGATGGAGCACCGGCAATGATAGGGAGTCGCCCGAAAACCCGATTTGTGCCCGGAAAACCCGATTTGTGCCAAAGTCAAGGAACGAAATCCAGACGTTGTTTTAATACTCTGCTTTTTACATCGGGGAAACTTGGCTACACGTGATATGCAGCCAGATCTAAATCAGGTGTTAAAGGACGTAATACAAATTATAAATTTCATAAAGGCACGCGCTATGAACTCTCGGATATTTCGACTGATGTGCGAAGAAATGGGTTCAGATCACCAGAATTTATTATACCATTCGGATATCCGCTGGCTATCCCGCGGAAAGATTCTAGCTAGAGTTCTTTCTCTTAAAACAGAAATAGAAATATTTTTGAAAGATAAAAGACATATTCGTGTCGCTTCTGTGATAACAAATGGATGGCTAAATTGGCATATTTAGGTGATATTTTCCACCACTTGAATCAGTTGAACACAGAAATGCAAGGTCAAAATCGCACTGTAGTAGACATTTATGAAAAATTACTGTTTTTAAAAACAAAATAAAGTTTTGCAAAATAAAATTGCCAATGTTAATTGGCAGCGTTTCCAACATTAAACTGATTTTTGGAAGATCTTAATCTTAATGGCAACCGTATTTTCGTGGTGACCATGCCTATTTTTGTAAAACATTTGACAAAACTTGAAAACGAAATGGAAAGATATATTCCACAAAATGTCCATATCGTGAAATACAGTTGGGTAAGAAATCCATTTGAAGTAGATGTAATGGGCGTTGAAAACGATTCAGCTGGATTACAAGAAGAATTGCTCGAAATGCAAGGTGGTGCAATGAAGCTGAAAAAGCCCTGCTACCAACTACTTATTTGTGTGAAGCAGGATTTTCATGCCTTGTTGTTATGAAGAATAAGTACAGGAGTAGGTTGGATCCTCAGCATGACATGCGGTGTGCATTTTCTATAAACATAACTCCACGTATACATGACCTTTCAAAAATAAAACACCAGTGTAGTCACTAATTATTTTGCTGTAAATTTCGCGTACTTCAAATATATTCGTTCTTTGGGTCGCGAGCCAAAAAGGTTAAGAACCACTGGTATATAGCATCGTCAATAGCGGATGGCTTGTGGCGCCGTCCTGTTGGAACCACATATTGTCCAAGCCCATATCACCTAATTCGGGCGAAAAATATTCGGTTATCATTGATCGGTAGCGATTCCCATTCACATTAACGTGCCGGTCTTGATCATCATGGAACAAGTACGGCCCAATGACGCCGCTGGCCCATAAAACGCACCAAACCGTAATTTTTTCGGGATGCAATGTTGACTCATGGAGTACGTGTGGATTGCTGCCTTTTCAGCCAGAAATGACGACTACCATAAATTGGACGTAGCGCCCTTAAAGTTGAGGCCATTGACTCCGAATTTCGGTAGTAAATTTTAATAATTTCGACTCGTTGGTGGATCGTATATCTTTCCATGATGAAATGGCAAACCTTACTGAAGAGAAATGTCAAAAGAGCAGGAAAAATATGGCGTCGTTAGCTGTCACTCTCGGTCTACTTTTGTGCGTCCTTATTACATGACCCTATACAATAAAGGACATTATACATACATTATTAAACTAAGTTTAAGCTCATTAACAAAGTCAATAATAAAATAATTCCATCTTACCACTATTTTTAACTTTTATGTGCTCATTGGCTAGTTTGAATGCTTCTGTAAGAAACATTTCCTCGAATGCCAGTACTCATAGTCTATCGTGTTCAAGCATATTCCTCGACAGATTCGTCGACTGCATAGAAAAGTTGATCACCCCTTAATTTGGATTACCTTTCCTATACCAACGTTGGAGCGTCGACAGGTGCGGCAAAGGGTGACCTTTTCTATATAAATGGCTGTAGGCTCGCAGGCCAGCCACATGCAAGCATATTGCACTGGATATATCCTCCCATGTCCAGTTGATGTTTTTATCAAATTTCTACAAAGAAACATGTTAGAACTGCTTTACGTATAAGTAATTAAACTAAAACTCATCAGTGTGTCCCATTTTTCTACTTTTCCCCTCGGTGAAAATTTGCTTCATTTTGTCTATGATTTTTTCAGCTTCTTCAAAATTTTTATCAGTCTCCAATTTAGCATAAGCTCGTTTCGACCAAGTGCACAGGACTCGAAAAACGAGCAACTGCAAATATCATAAAAAATATAATTATATGATATAGAATATATAAGTATTATAATCAAATGCTATCATTATATCATCATATCATATCATATCATAGATATAAGAACTTGCTCAGTTTGCGCGCTGCAATCCTCCTTGTTGAAGTTGCTGCCGGCTGTGCATTCAGTTCTGCCACAGTCGCGGGGTGCGCTCAAGACCTGCAGAGAAAGTGTGGCGCTATATTCGTCATTGTTAGGGCTGAAAAACTAATTGTTATTGCGTAACTGTAGTTAAAATAAATTATATTTAAATTACCCGAATTTCGTGCACAAGTTAAAATTGCTAACTACTTCATCGGACACACTTTGACCTATTTTCAAACCGGCGATGATTCTGAGTTATTCCTGTAATTTTATAAATTTGTTTCAAATGCTCTTTACATAAAATACTTTTACTCATTCTAAATCAGTGGGGCGTATTATATAAGGCACTGCAGATGACATCACTCGGATCAGCTGGTCTTGTATAAGATCGCTTGGTAAAAAGTGGTCGACACAGACCAAATTGCTTTTCCAATTAGAAACGCGGCTGGCTTGACTCCTGTCAGCCGTCGTAGTTTCGCACAAACATCGCACTTGGACATATTCAAGTTTTGTAGAACACTTAATCGAAAATCATTTGAAAATGTCAACAAGAATATATAAACACAAGCGAAACAGCTGATCATTTGACATAAGCATAGTCAAAAGAAGAAGCATAGCTTCTATTGTCATTATCTGTTGTAGATACGCCTGGGTAGCACTTGTTGGCAAAAGAGTTTCTTCGTTGAAATTCCGGCTGATATTATTCTAGGTATTAATGCCGGTTCCCAGATAAACAAAGTGCTCTACTTTTTTACATTGTAGTTGTGCGAGAGCCAAGACGCGAGAGCGCTGACTGTTTATTTGATGACAGGAAGTAATTAGTTATGACCAAAATTCACTTCCAGACCCATACGTTTCGCTTGATTATCCAGTTAGGAAAAGGCAGAAGTAACGGCGCGGTTGTTGAGGTCGATGATATCGATATCATCCGACGCCAGAGGTTGCATTCTCTTATCAAATATGGTGCCCGAACGGTTCGATTCTGCAGTTCGAACTATCGTTTTCAATATAAGGTTAAAGAAGTCGCACGAAAGAGAGTCCCTCCCGATTATAACGGGGATGGTGGTGTTGCTCAACATTTTACACAGCCGTATTAGTTTTGTTGGGATACCAAATTCAGACTTTGCAGCAAATATGCAGCTTCTTCTCGTGCTATCGAAAGCGAATTTGAAGTCGACAAAAAGATGGTGTGTTGCCATTCTTCTTTCCGGTATTTTCCAAGAGTTGCTGTATCGTAAGTATTTGGCTGAAGGTAGATTCGCCAGGTGGGCGTCAGTCGTTCACACAATAACCTCGATAGCACCTTATATGCTATACTACCGAGACTGACCCCGCGGTAGCTGGTGCATGTACTTTACAAGCCCATCGCCACTGCTCTGCTGGTAGTCCGTCAGCACCTCTGTCTTCATTGATTGGGGGTCGGGTTCATAATCTTTGATATTTTCCGTGCCGCTACCATTAAGCATTGTTAAGAAGTACTCCCTACACAGTTCGCGTTGCGCCCGATCGCAGCGTGGCCCTATAGGTAGCATCTTTCTTTTGCATAGCGGCGCGCCATTTCGAAGCAGTCGTTTTTTCGGTCTCTCTGTAAACCAATTACCTTTTTAATGGCGATACCTAATGAGCGAGAAATGTGACCCCATTGCACGCAGATATCTGCTTGGTGAAGATGCGCTCAGGGAGCTGGAGTGCATGTCGAGTAGCGAAACGGGCGGCTATCTGTTGCGATAAAAGCTTTTGGATCTCGAGCTTTCCTTGTGTCACTGCGCACGGGTGGTTTGCTGCACAGAGGCGCGTGCTCATCTTGGCTGCGACAAAATTATGATCCGAGTCGATGTTGCTTGATGCATCTTTTTATGTTTGAACCTGCTACTACATGCGATGTTTCACCGTGTAGACTGAATTTACCAACTGTGTGACATCGCCTCGCCTCCCATCTTGGCATTAAAATCGCCTAGCACAAGTTTTTTTATCGTGACGGAGGCTGCGTTCATACGCGCCCTCAAGGCGCTCATAAAGTGATCTTTGATTTTTCGTAAAGACGTGGGCGCAAATCAGTGAAATGTTGATAAATCTCGCTCTGATGCGGATTACGGCGAGACGTCCCGTCACTGGGGTGAACGACGGTACCTGTCGGAGTAGTCTCTCTTTCAGAAAAAGTCCGACCCCGAATGTCCGCTCCTTTACAGCGCAGCTCAAGTAGACGTCGCAAGATCCGATCCTCTTTATTCCTTGCCCCATCCATCGCATCTCTTAAATAACGGTGATGTAGCCGTTGCCTGTACGACGACATTCACTAGCCGGGCAAAGACACCTTCCCAAGACACACATTTATATAGCGAGCCACTTGCTCTGAATCAGACGCCCGCTCGCTGCTGCTCCTACTAATTAACAGACGCTGCAAAACTCTGGTGAGCACTTAAACCGAAAACGTCGGAGTGACGTGATTCAGTCGCGCAACCGGGAATGCAGATGTAGCGAAGAGCGATAACTGTTATTTTCTGCATTTCATTTACATTGCTCTGAAAGATTCCTAAAGTTAGTGTTCATAGTGAACTAGAAACTTACCTTCCTATACCCCAGTGGGCAAGTGGTTTGTGGTGCATGAGGGGTTACTAAAATCTGCCTTAATGAAATAATTGAATTCACCTCAGGCGTTTTTATTTGTTGGGCAATTTTTAACTGCATACAACTGAAAAAGTTAGGCACTTCCGAGTTTTGTCCACTGGATGTTGGTTGCCCCTTCAATTCAGCGGTAGGTTTTAAATTTTCGCGATTTCGTTTTGTAGTAAATTTGATGCCACTTCCGTAGAGTCGCTGCTGCGAAAGTTTTCCGTTTTAATCCGAGAATCCAAAATTGGTGCAGGTCTAGTGGCGGTGCGGGTTTCATATAAAATTATTCGTTTGCATTTTGTTAATATGTACTTTAGGGTGTCATTGGATAGAACAGCCTGTATAATCAGATTGAAAGTATGGGCGAAAGAAGCTAAGTGGCGTTTTTGGAGTAAACCACGTAGAACTCGCATTATCTGTTAGAATTGAAGACGTTTGTTCAAACCTCCCATTCCAAGAGTACAGCACGCAACGAATCGGCGATATTTTGACTCGAGTGGTCACTATCCCGTAAAAACTTGTGGGTCCAAGCAGTGCACACAATTTCAAAACCATAACCGTCTATAATTCGGAACGGTTGCATGTCAATTGCAATCATACGTATTAATTCTTTGTCAAACTTACGTTTTTCTGCCGAATAGTTCTCATATAAATTTGTGCCATGTTCAAAATATGTTCTTATATTGTTACTGATTTAGACGTCTTTATGAAAGACCTGTTGCAGCGCCTCCATGCTACCGGCGAAAATATTTCCAAGTATCTGACTTTGGTTTTTTCGGTTTAATTTCCACCAAATCCTCATCAGAATCAGTACTTAAGTTTCTCATGTCCTTCCATATATAAAATAACAGTTCATCAGTGAAACGTAAAAATGTTCTATCAACATTAGTCTAAGTGTCTAGTACATCAAGAAATATTTACCACTAGACTCCAAAAATGTGAGGATACATTTCAAGACACTATCTACTATAGGCTACCGATTGTTTTTCCAGCTCTATGCTTGGAATTCTTCTAACTATTTGTGTTATTATCATAATATTTATGTTCACGATGTTTCACTTTCAGGTTTCAGATGCCGACATTTCATCTTCATCATTGAAATTGTTAGAACGTTTTGAACTCCTTGCGATTTTGGGTTTTTTGTATCTATTGATTGATTCCTTCGTGTAGACTGTAATCTCAGTTTACGTTACATCTTGATGTCAAATCGTTTATTGGGAAAGCATAAAGAAAAAGAAACACAAGCAAAACGCATGAGACTTGATGCACCATCAAGTTCAGCAACCGTTTCGTTAGAAAAAACTACCTACGCTTCTTTCGAAGTAGCTTTAAAAGTAGCAGTTGATTGAACCAGCTGCAATAGCCATGGCAAGAACTGCCTGTGGAGATGAAATTGCGAAATGGTGTCAATTTCAAACGATACTGTGAAAAAGTGAATAGATTTAATGTCATTAGATATTTTAGAACAATTAACAACGGATCTCAAAAGAAGCCATCAAATTTGCAATTCAAATCGACGAATCAGTTGATATTGAAGATACAGAACTCCTCAAAATTTCAATGAAGAGTTCCTGTTTTGTGAAAAGCTCTCTGGAACTATAACTGAGGCTGACATATTTCTTTTAATAGACAAGTTCTTTGTGGAACACCAATTGCTGTGGGACAATTGACTCGAAATCTGTTCAGATGGAGCACCGGCAATGATAGGGAGTCGCCCGAAAACCCGATTTGTGCCCGGAAAACCCGATTTGTGCCAAAGTCAAGGAACGAAATCCAGACGTTGTTTTAATACTCTGCTTTTTACATCGAGGAAACTTGGCTACACGTGATATGCAGCCAGATCTAAATCAGGTGTTAAAGGACGTAATACAAATTATAAATTTCATAAAGGCACGCGCTATGAACTCTCGGATATTTCGACTGATGTGCGAAGAAATGGGTTCAGATCACCAGAATTTATTATACCATTCGGATATCCGCTGGCTATCCCGCGGAAAGATTCTAGCTAGAGTTCTTTCTCTTAAAACAGAAATAGAAATATTTTTGAAAGATAAAAGACATATTCGTGTCGCTTCTGTGATAACAAATGGATGGCTAAATTGGCATATTTAGGTGATATTTTCCACCACTTGAATCAGTTGAACACAGAAATGCAAGGTCAAAATCGCACTGTAGTAGACATTTATGAAAAATTACTGTTTTTAAAAACAAAATAAAGTTTTGCAAAATAAAATTGCCAATGTTAATTGGCAGCGTTTCCAACATTAAACTGATTTTTGGAAGATCTTAATCTTAATGGCAACCGTATTTTCGTGGTGACCATGCCTATTTTTGTAAAACATTTGACAAAACTTGAAAACGAAATGGAAAGATATATTCCACAAAATGTCCATATCGTGAAATACAGTTGGGTAAGAAATCCATTTGAAGTAGATGTAATGGGCGTTGAAAACGATTCAGCTGGATTACAAGAAGAATTGCTCGAAATGCAAGGTGGTGCAATGAAGCTGAAAAAGCCCTGCTACCAACTACTTATTTGTGTGAAGCAGGATTTTCATGCCTTGTTGTTATGAAGAATAAGTACAGGAGTAGGTTGGATCCTCAGCATGACATGCGGTGTGCATTTTCTATAAACATAACTCCACGTATACATGACCTTTCAAAAATAAAACACCAGTGTAGTCACTAATTATTTTGCTGTAAATTTCGCGTACTTCAAATATATTCGTTCTTTGGGTCGCGAGCCAAAAAGGTTAAGAACCACTGGTATATAGCATCGTCAATAGCGGATGGCTTGTGGCGCCGTCCTGTTGGAACCACATATTGTCCAAGCCCATATCACCTAATTCGGGCGAAAAATATTCGGTTATCATTGATCGGTAGCGATTCCCATTCACATTAACGTGCCGGTCTTGATCATCATGGAACAAGTACGGCCCAATGACGCCGCTGGCCCATAAAACGCACCAAACCGTAATTTTTTCGGGATGCAATGTTGACTCATGGAGTACGTGTGGATTGCTGCCTTTTCAGCCAGAAATGACGACTACCATAAATTGGACGTAGCGCCCTTAAAGTTGAGGCCATTGACTCCGAATTTCGGTAGTAAATTTTAATAATTTCGACTCGTTGGTGGATCGTATATCTTTCCATGATGAAATGGCAAACCTTACTGAAGAGAAATGTCAAAAGAGCAGGAAAAATATGGCGTCGTTAGCTGTCACTCTCGGTCTACTTTTGTGCGTCCTTATTACATGACCCTATACAATAAAGGACATTATACATACATTATTAAACTAAGTTTAAGCTCATTAACAAAGTCAATAATAAAATAATTCCATCTTACCACTATTTTTAACTTTTATGTGCTCATTGGCTAGTTTGAATGCTTCTGTAAGAAACATTTCCTCGAATGCCAGTACTCATAGTCTATCGTGTTCAAGCATATTCCTCGACAGATTCGTCGACTGCATAGAAAAGTTGATCACCCCTTAATTTGGATTACCTTTCCTATACCAACGTTGGAGCGTCGACAGGTGCGGCAAAGGGTGACCTTTTCTATATAAATGGCTGTAGGCTCGCAGGCCAGCCACATGCAAGCATATTGCACTGGATATATCCTCCCATGTCCAGTTGATGTTTTTATCAAATTTCTACAAAGAAACATGTTAGAACTGCTTTACGTATAAGTAATTAAACTAAAACTCATCAGTGTGTCCCATTTTTCTACTTTTCCCCTCGGTGAAAATTTGCTTCATTTTGTCTATGATTTTTTCAGCTTCTTCAAAATTTTTATCAGTCTCCAATTTAGCATAAGCTCGTTTCGACCAAGTGCACAGGACTCGAAAAACGAGCAACTGCAAATATCATAAAAAATATAATTATATGATATAGAATATATAAGTATTATAATCAAATGCTATCATTATATCATCATATCATATCATATCATAGATATAAGAACTTGCTCAGTTTGCGCGCTGCAATCCTCCTTGTTGAAGTTGCTGCCGGCTGTGCATTCAGTTCTGCCACAGTCGCGGGGTGCGCTCAAGACCTGCAGAGAAAGTGTGGCGCTATATTCGTCATTGTTAGGGCTGAAAAACTAATTGTTATTGCGTAACTGTAGTTAAAATAAATTATATTTAAATTACCCGAATTTCGTGCACAAGTTAAAATTGCTAACTACTTCATCGGACACACTTTGACCTATTTTCAAACCGGCGATGATTCTGAGTTATTCCTGTAATTTTATAAATTTGTTTCAAATGCTCTTTACATAAAATACTTTTACTCATTCTAAATCAGTGGGGCGTATTATATAAGGCACTGCAGATGACATCACTCGGATCAGCTGGTCTTGTATAAGATCGCTTGGTAAAAAGTGGTCGACACAGACCAAATTGCTTTTCCAATTAGAAACGCGGCTGGCTTGACTCCTGTCAGCCGTCGTAGTTTCGCACAAACATCGCACTTGGACATATTCAAGTTTTGTAGAACACTTAATCGAAAATCATTTGAAAATGTCAACAAGAATATATAAACACAAGCGAAACAGCTGATCATTTGACATAAGCATAGTCAAAAGAAGAAGCATAGCTTCTATTGTCATTATCTGTTGTAGATACGCCTGGGTAGCACTTGTTGGCAAAAGAGTTTCTTCGTTGAAATTCAGGCTGATATTATTCTAGGTATTAATGCCGGTTCCCAGATAAACAAAGTGCTCTACTTTTTTACATTGTAGTTGTGCGAGAGCCAAGACGCGAGAGCGCTGACTGTTTATTTGATGACAGGAAGTAATTAGTTATGACCAAAATTCACTTCCAGACCCATACGTTTCGCTTGATTATCCAGTTAGGAAAAGGCAGAAGTAACGGCGCGGTTGTTGAGGTCGATGATATCGATATCATCCGACGCCAGAGGTTGCATTCTCTTATCAAATATGGTGCCCGAACGGTTCGATTCTGCAGTTCGAACTATCGTTTTCAATATAAGGTTAAAGAAGTCGCACGAAAGAGAGTCCCTCCCGATTATAACGGGGATGGTGGTGTTGCTCAACATTTTACACAGCCGTATTAGTTTTGTTGGGATACCAAATTCAGACTTTGCAGCAAATATGCAGCTTCTTCTCGTGCTATCGAAAGCGAATTTGAAGTCGACAAAAAGATGGTGTGTTGCCATTCTTCTTTCCGGTATTTTCCAAGAGTTGCTGTATCGTAAGTATTTGGCTGAAGGTAGATTCGCCAGGTGGGCGTCAGTCGTTCACACAATAACCTCGATAGCACCTTATATGCTATACTACCGAGACTGACCCCGCGGTAGCTGGTGCATGTACTTTACAAGCCCATCGCCACTGCTCTGCTGGTAGTCCGTCAGCACCTCTGTCTTCATTGATTGGGGGTCGGGTTCATAATCTTTGATATTTTCCGTGCCGCTACCATTAAGCATTGTTAAGAAGTACTCCCTACACAGTTCGCGTTGCGCCCGATCGCAGCGTGGCCCTATAGGTAGCATCTTTCTTTTGCATAGCGGCGCGCCATTTCGAAGCAGTCGTTTTTTCGGTCTCTCTGTAAACCAATTACCTTTTTAATGGCGATACCTAATGAGCGAGAAATGTGACCCCATTGCACGCAGATATCTGCTTGGTGAAGATGCGCTCAGGGAGCTGGAGTGCATGTCGAGTAGCGAAACGGGCGGCTATCTGTTGCGATAAAAGCTTTTGGATCTCGAGCTTTCCTTGTGTCACTGCGCACGGGTGGTTTGCTGCACAGAGGCGCGTGCTCATCTTGGCTGCGACAAAATTATGATCCGAGTCGATGTTGCTTGATGCATCTTTTTATGTTTGAACCTGCTACTACATGCGATGTTTCACCGTGTAGACTGAATTTACCAACTGTGTGACATCGCCTCGCTTCCCATCTTGGCATTAAAATCGCCTAGCACAAGTTTTTTTATCGTGACGGAGGCTGCGTTCATACGCGCCCTCAAGGCGCTCATAAAGTGATCTTTGATTTTTCGTAAAGACGTGGGCGCAAATCAGTGAAATGTTGATAAATCTCGCTCTGATGCGGATTACGGCGAGACGTCCCGTCACTGGGGTGAACGACGGTACCTGTCGGAGTAGTCTCTCTTTCAGAAAAAGTCCGACCCCGAATGTCCGCTCCTTTACAGCGCAGCTCAAGTAGACGTCGCAAGATCCGATCCTCTTTATTCCTTGCCCCATCCATCGCATCTCTTAAATAACGGTGATGTAGCCGTTGCCTGTACGACGACATTCACTAGCCGGGCAAAGACACCTTCCCAAGACACACATTTATATAGCGAGCCACTTGCTCTGAATCAGACGCCCGCTCGCTGCTGCTCCTACTAATTAACAGACGCTGCAAAACTCTGGTGAGCACTTAAACCGAAAACGTCGGAGTGACGTGATTCAGTCGCGCAACCGGGAATGCAGATGTAGCGAAGAGCGATAACTGTTATTTTCTGCATTTCATTTACATTGCTCTGAAAGATTCCTAAAGTTAGTGTTCATAGTGAACTAGAAACTTACCTTCCTATACCCCAGTGGGCAAGTGGTTTGTGGTGCATGAGGGGTTACTAAAATCTGCCTTAATGAAATAATTGAATTCACCTCAGGCGTTTTTATTTGTTGGGCAATTTTTAACTGCATACAACTGAAAAAGTTAGGCACTTCCGAGTTTTGTCCACTGGATGTTGGTTGCCCCTTCAATTCAGCGGTAGGTTTTAAATTTTCGCGATTTCGTTTTGTAGTAAATTTGATGCCACTTCCGTAGAGTCGCTGCTGCGAAAGTTTTCCGTTTTAATCCGAGAATCCAAAATTGGTGCAGGTCTAGTGGCGGTGCGGGTTTCATATAAAATTATTCGTTTGCATTTTGTTAATATGTACTTTAGGGTGTCATTGGATAGAACAGCCTGTATAATCAGATTGAAAGTATGGGCGAAAGAAGCTAAGTGGCGTTTTTGGAGTAAACCACGTAGAACTCGCATTATCTGTTAGAATTGAAGACGTTTGTTCAAACCTCCCATTCCAAGAGTACAGCACGCAACGAATCGGCGATATTTTGACTCGAGTGGTCACTATCCCGTAAAAACTTGTGGGTCCAAGCAGTGCACACAATTTCAAAACCATAACCGTCTATAATTCGGAACGGTTGCATGTCAATTGCAATCATACGTATTAATTCTTTGTCAAACTTACGTTTTTCTGCCGAATAGTTCTCATATAAATTTGTGCCATGTTCAAAATATGTTCTTATATTGTTACTGATTTAGACGTCTTTATGAAAGACCTGTTGCAGCGCCTCCATGCTACCGGCGAAAATATTTCCAAGTATCTGACTTTGGTTTTTTCGGTTTAATTTCCACCAAATCCTCATCAGAATCAGTACTTAAGTTTCTCATGTCCTTCCATATATAAAATAACAGTTCATCAGTGAAACGTAAAAATGTTCTATCAACATTAGTCTAAGTGTCTAGTACATCAAGAAATATTTACCACTAGACTCCAAAAATGTGAGGATACATTTCAAGACACTATCTACTATAGGCTACCGATTGTTTTTCCAGCTCTATGCTTGGAATTCTTCTAACTATTTGTGTTATTATCATAATATTTATGTTCACGATGTTTCACTTTCAGGTTTCAGATGCCGACATTTCATCTTCATCATTGAAATTGTTAGAACGTTTTGAACTCCTTGCGATTTTGGGTTTTTTGTATCTATTGATTGATTCCTTCGTGTAGACTGTAATCTCAGTTTACGTTACATCTTGATGTCAAATCGTTTATTGGGAAAGCATTCGGTATATGTAGGATGCAAAAGGAACGTATCAAAAATCTATGAGAATTTTGAGTCACTTGAGTTTGAAATTTAGGTAAACACGGTGGTGTCAAGACATGTTTTCTACTCGCTTTCACAAAATTGCCTTGTTAATTTTTGGCTCTCATTGCAATGGTGTAAACAAAAAATGAGTAAGACAATGACTCTATTGATGTAATAGAAGTAATAAATGTATTTTACATTCCTTTGTTTGTGTAATCATAAGGTTGTAATAATTTATCTGCATGATTAGCGAGAACAAGAGTTTATTCTACAAAGTGTGTGCTACTGCTCGTCGAAATTCTATTCGCTCGCCTCCACCGTCTCCTGTTGAGGAGAATGTGCTCTCTGTCGAACCTTCAAATTGTGTGAATTTAGCGTCTTGTAATGAGTGGGTTGATACTTCGAATGACACTGCACACAATTAACAATATTCTTTGGCATCTATTCGCAATTTGATTGATTTTTTCTGTGCGGAGCATTCAAGCTTAGTGAAATTAATCTCTGGTGATAACAACAACCTGCAGAAAAAATAGAATGCATGAAGATGTTCTCTCTTTGCAGCGAAGAGTAATCAAAAAATATCAAAGAAGAAAGTGGGTAGACCACAGTAGAGGTCACAGATTTGCACAGGGTTGTGGTGATAACGCACCCACTTTTGGTGCTACTAATATTTGTTCGTCATTATCACATGTCACCTTACCTACGTCTTCGTCGGTTGCTGCTTTGGCAGGCCTAAAATACTATGGTAGAGGTCACAGTTGTCCACTGTACAGTTATTAGTTTAGCCCACTGCATCCCTATTAATGCTATTTGACTTGGAGAATAACATATAATAGCTGTGCAACTTTCAATTAATTGGGGAAACAAACCAAGTATAAAGTTACTGCTCACAACACAAACCGAAACATTTCGTGTAGTCAAAATATAAACATAGAATTGGAAATTTTTAAGAGAAAATTGCCTGTGTGGATTGAGGAATGTTTCGTTGTTTTGAGTATCCTGTTTGTTTGGGTATGTTTATGATGACTATGCAATAAACAAAATTACGCAGGTATGCAAGAGAATAAACAATTCGTTCGTTTAGTTTGTACTCACTTGCTAATGAAAAGTTTCGTGTATTGTATAGTTATGTCTAGTGCTCGGGAGCAGTATGGCATAAAAAGCATACTTTTCGTAGTTGTTGTGGGAATGGATAGTGATGTGTTCGGTTTGTTTGCTACCTGCATTTAACTTTAACTTTACAAATTAGTAAAAATAACGTTTGGAGTGAAAAAGGCCAGAAGTAATAGAACTAAAATTAAGAGGCTAAAGGATAAAAACAACTAGGGCCGGATCTAGCACAGTATGAAAGTTTTAAATCGGTTAAAATATTTAAAAAAATACTGATATAAGAAAAAAAATTTCATCGACTATAGTGCGAGAACTATTACCATGCTTTTTAAAATAAGTTCACTCGAAATTTTTGAAAAATTTTCAACGTTTCACCTTGCGCTTTACATGGAATCGCAATGTCGATCGTTGCATTCAAATTTTTGGCGCGGAAAGATATCTTAAAATGGCCGAGCAGTTGCTTGCTTATTTGGTGTTCCGAAAGCGTACTATTGTTTCTTTCTGTCGTATATTTAGAACGAGAAAAATATACTTCAAATGTGCTTGAAAAATTGCTATTAGAGAATAAGATGCGTTTCAGAACACTCGCTGAATTCGTGCTTAATTTTCACAGCATTCCTGAGTGTTGACAATAAATTGTTTTTACCACTTTGTGTGAAAAACAGTGCCTTTTATTTAAGTGTAAGAAGAAAGAATTCAGTTTTTGATACACTCTCACTGCAAGTCGAATGTTATTTACGGTAAGTACATATAAAAAAAAATCCCAAACAAAGCACACGGATCAAATTATATAATATAATATTCATGTAATATATATAAATTTGTTGATGACCAAAATTCATGTTTATATATTATTTAAATGATATTAAATACATATAAGAACACATTTATCTGCAATTACTTTCTCAACTCGAATCAGTCAAAATCTACTGATTCACAGTCAGGCAGAGGTTACTATAATTGTGATCAGTAACCTCTTTCTCACTTAATTAGTAAAATTTTACTGTTCATCAGTTATTTCGACTGATTCATTTAATAATATATCCTTAATTCGCAGCATTATACTTTTCATAATAATTTTTTAATCTCCAGTTTCCAGAGAAGCATAATGTCCGGTAGAAACGAAGACAGACACAAATATCCTCGGAATTATCAGAGTGGAGCAAAGAAAGCTCAAAAATTAGATGAGCAGCTTGCGAAAACTCCCAAATTAAGCAGCTTTTTTCAAGTTATCGAGCAACCTAAAACTCAAAATCATGATCTGTCGTCAACTTCTAATCCTGTTTTGGATCCTGTTTTGGAATCGAAAAAAACAAAATGAACCAGCGCAAGACTGTCAGGGCATCGAAAAGAATTTTCAGACAACCTGAATGTGGAAAATGTTATCAGAGTTTGGACAGCGCCGTTCACAGACAAAATGATTGATTACTGGATCAAACAAGGCCCATCCGAGTAACAACACTGTGACGAAAATCTCTTTTCGAAGATGTCAGTAACTCAACCCCGCTACGACGTTGATGAGGGCTCTAGAAAATGTACGAAAAATCTATTTTATCGAAAGCATAAGAACAAAGAAGTGTTTCATCGCACTTGGTTGTGTTTTTCTCCAACCACTGGAAAAATATACTGTTTCTTGTGTAAGCTCATGACGAATTCACCCAGTAATTTTTTCGCTGGCTTTTGCGGTTGGAAGCATTCATACGAACGCCTAGCTCAACACGAAACTTCGAAGAGTCACCTGAATTCCCTCATTGATTTTTCAACTCGTTCCTAGGAATTATCTTGTATCAATTATGCAATTGATGAACAGGTAAGTTTTGTACTATCATAAATTAAAAAATATTCAAATACCTTACAACTATTTTGATAATAATTCGAATTACAGGTACAAGAAGAAGCTAGATATTGGAGAGAAGTTCTCAAACGAGTAATAAGTGCAATCAAATTTCTTGCTGAGTGTGGGTTGTCCTTTCGTGGTACTGATGAGACAATTGGTTCACCTAGTAACGGAAATTTCCTTGGTATCATCGAACTTCTTGCGCAGTATGATCCTTTCCTCGCTGGCCACTTGAAAGAACACGGTAATAAGGGTAGTGGCCATTTTAATTATTTGTCGTCCACAATAGTTGAAGAGTTAATTGACCTTATGGCAGAAAAATTACTGGCTGAGATAACGAATCGCATTAAAAAGCGAAATATTTTTCTGTTTCGGTGGATTCCACACCCGATGTGAGTCATGTTGATCAATTAACTGTGATTTTGAGGTATATGGAAAGTTTCAATCCAGTTGAACGTTTTTTGACTTCCATCCCTCATTGTGGTCACAAAGGCGTAGACATGGCGGAAGCTCTTCTTGGTTTTCTTGAACAACAAGTGATTGATATACAAAACTGTCGGAATCAATCCTATGATAATGCAGCAAATACGAGTGGAAAGTATAAAGGCATGCAGGCCATAACATCGGAAAAAACAGTTCTGCAATATTCATCCCTTGTTCTGGTCACTCATTAAATTTGATAGGACAATCAGTTGCCGGTGCATGTTCTTCTGCAATTCTGTTTTTCGATTTTGTACAGTGTTTTTTTCACTGCCTCAACACCTCGATATGAAATATTAATAAGGCACCTTTCGTCTGAGAACACTAAGAAGGTTTTTTAAACACCTAAAAACTTAGGCGCTACTCGTTGGTCTTGTCGCACAGATGCTGTTAAAGCTCTTGTTCATGGCTACAAATATATTGTTAATGCATTGAATGAGATCCGGAATGACTCCGAACAAAAGGAGAAACTGCAATTTATACCCAATTTTGGTATGAAATACTCGAAAGAGTCAATTCTACTATCCATTATTTACAAAGTTCAACCATGATTCTAAGTACAGCTTTGAATTTGCTGAAATCCTTGAGTTCGTTTGTTGAATCTAAAAGGGATGCATTTGATTCATATGAAACTGCAGGGAAAGAGTTGCCTGATGCACAAGAATATGAAAATGAACGCGTTCGAGCTCGTAATGTACGATTGAATCCCGTCGATTATGGTAAAGCGTCTGCGGCACAGTTATCACCAAAAGATAACCGATCAACTTATTGTTTCGTTGAAAGAACGAATTTCTGCATACGAAGTCGCTAATGAGCGATTCGGTTTTTTATCTGAGATTAGCACGATGGAACCTTCTCAGTTGGAATTGGTAGCCAAGAAACTTGTTGGATTCTATCCTCTAGATTTAGAAGATAATTTAGCTATTGAATTAGTGCACCTCCCAACTTTTTCGAAACAATATGAAAAACCAGACAAAGAACCGATAGAAGCATTTTTATATCTTGTAATAATTCAGAAGAATGTTCAATCCATATTTTGCAATGCAGAAATAGCTCTACGTATGTACTTGTCCGTGATGGTGACGAACTGCAGTGGAGAAAGATCTTCTTCGAAACTGAGAATCATCAAAAACAGATTGCGAACTATAATGACACAAGATCGTTTGACAAATCTCATGCTTCTCAGTGTCGAAAGTGATGTTCTCCGTGATTTTAGTTTTGATGATGTCATCCATACAATTGCTAATAAAAAATCTCGTAAAGTACCTCTAGCTTAAGACAACAATTTATAGAAGAGCTTTCAATAAAAAACATATGATATTACAATTAATTTCAATTTTCCGAGTTTAAGAAAAATTAAAAAGTCCTTCATAACCCACCAAACGTAGGCCCCAGGACCTCAAAACTCTAAATCCGGCCCTGAGTGTAAGGTACATGTACGAAATTATCTCTTCAGACAGATTTTTTAATGTTGATCTTACTCAAATAAATTCTTTTTATAATATGCTTGCTTCATCTTGTCGGTCTCCTTGCCGTGGGGATGAGGCTTAATTGTTGGCCTCAAAAGTAGCGGAGGTATGCAAAACAAGCTAATTTTATCATCCAATTAAAGCTCCGCCAAGCTCGAGAAGAAAGCAACCGACACTAGTGAAGGTGGTTGGCTTGGCTGTTCTATGGAAACAATAATGATACCACAAACCGCTCACCTAAATAATTTCGTTTATGGCCAACAACAACCTCAGTGCAACTGACCAAAACCGCTGCTATATCTCAGCTGATGTGAGATTCTTGAGAATCACGCTTGGTACTTAAATGGGTAAAGAAGAAGAGTGAGAGCGCCGACAACGCTATATAAGGTGGCGGTGGGCTTGGAGGAGAGGCTTGCAAGGGCACTGAGCTGGAGATTGCGGACAAACCCCGTGTTTGGCTCCTTTGGCAACCCAAATCTCCCAACGCACATCTGGAAGGTCATCGAGTTTGGGGGTGGATCATCGGTAAGCTGTTCGACAGGATAGAAGGGTAAGTTCTCTTGCTTTGGATATCGAGGACGTCGACGTAGAGGATCCGAACGGATCGCAGGGCATCATTATCCTTCAAATTAATCTCCTGCACACTAAAGCGCACTTGGGGGAAATCCAGAGTTAAATTTGTATATAAAGAGATAAGTTACTTAGGGTATAGTTTTGACATTAGGCTATAACACTGGCATTGTCTTGAATCAAACAAATACAATAACCAGCCCATACCAAAAACTTTCAATTTTGATATTTTCTGTGAATTTGTTGATTTTTTTTTAATTTAAAAGCAAAATAATTTGTGGAGGTTTTGTACATCAAGGAAAAGCTTGGTTTGCTGTGTTTCTAATATCGTGAAAGTGATCGCTTGCCAAAGCTCTGTTAAAGTAATTGAATGGAGTGATTCCATTGATGGTGCCTTCCAAATTGCCAGCAGTTCCGCCTGAAAAACATTTCAGTATTCTGGTAGTCTAGAAGAAAGCTGAAAATCGTGCCCAATTGTTCCGAAAATATCCCTCCACCAACTCTTTCGTCAAACTTAGCCACAGCCCTGCAAACATGGATGCTTCCGCTCTTCCTAACCGCGCTCGATTTCCACTCTTCCATTTCGTTCAGTAGGATCATACATTTGGTTTCGGTCGAGACGGTCGGAAGCGCGTAATCGTTATTGTAGGCAGTCCCGTGAATATTACTGCAATCGCAGTGTTGCATGCAACATAACGTCTAGGTCAACCGGGAGAAAATTAAAAAAACATACTAAGCGCCTTAGTGGCACTCGTTTTCATATCGCGGGTTATTAATAGAGAGGCTATCCGCTGAACTCTCTCTACTTTCCTTATATTTACCTTTTCCGATAGCTCCCCACCAAACTACTGTACCATTAAAAAGGATTGGTCTCACAACCGTGTATAGGTTAGGTTAGGTTACCGTGCCCCGAATGAAGTCACGCAAATTACCAATCTCCACTCCAGAAAGATCTTCTGGAGTGCTGAAAAATTACGAGCCTAGGTACTTGAACCTCAGTCTCGCAAATGCAGGGCAGCTGAGCAGAAAATGACAAGTTGAATCCACCTCATCCTCCTCCATACAGCTGCGGCAGAAAGGGTCAGAGACTATTTTCAGCCTAACCGCGTGAATACCCAACGGACAATGCCCAGTCAAAACACCAACCAGGGTCGAGAGTTGCCGCTTAGTAAGCGACATCAGCTCCCTTGAGCGCCCACGATCCACTCTCGGCCAGAGACCTTGCAATTCTGCATGGCGTGGCAATTTCCCAGCGCTCGCTGAGACGACATAAAGCCCATCTGTCCAGGAGAAGCCCGTAGGCATTCAAAGGAGCCCCCACCCCCTCCCTGCAAGGAGAAATGACTTCCAGGGTACCTTGCTGAGCAAGCTCATCAGCCATGGAGTTCCCTGCAATGTCGCTATGGCCCGGTACCCAAATTAGTATAACGTCGAGATATTCCGAGGCGGCTGCGAGGGAAGTCAGGCATTCCCTGACCAGTTTTGATCTCACCATTAACGATCCTAAGGTCTTAATAGCGGCCTGACTATCCGAATAAATGTTGGCCCGTCTATAGGGCATTACATTGGTAAGTAGCCAATCGGTTGCCTCCTTTATTGCGGCCACCTCTGCTTGAAATACACTGCAATAGTCCGGAAGGCTAAATTTACGGTTGAGGGAGAACTCATCGCAGAAGACCCCTCCCCCAACCTTACCATCCAGCTTCGAGCCATCCGTGAAAAAGTTCACCGTCCCTCTGCCCCACAAGCCACCCTCCTTCCACTCCTCCCTACGCGGGATGTAAGTGGATAGGGAGCAACTCCGAGCTGGAGCCAGCAGACAGTAATCTGTTTCCGGAGGGGCAAAGTTGAAACTGGCAAGAATCCTAGAATGTCCAAAGGCCGAGCTGAATCTGTATCCATTGCACTCTAGCCGTGCTGCGGCATGGGCTGCTGCAACCCTGCCTGCAATGTCCACAGGTAGCACGTTAAGCATAACATTGAGCGCGAGAGTGGGTGTGGTCCTAAGCGCCCACTGATCCCAATGAGCGCGGACCGCTGCACCCGCTCCAGCTGCTTAACTTTAGATACCCTGTCTAGTGAGTTCCACCAGACCACCACTCCGTAAAACATTATAGGCCTTATTATAGTCTCATAAAGCCAATAGTTTACCTTGGGAGAGAGGTCCCATCTCTTCCCAATAGCACCCCGACAACAGTACACCACAACCGAAGCCTTTTTTACCCTTTCCTCAATATTTGGCCCCCAGGAGAGCTTCCTAACCAGAATCAAGCCAAGATACTTGAGCCGGTCAGAAAGCACCAACTGGACGCCACCTATTGAAGGAGGATGGGCGACCGGTACTTTGTACCTCCTGGTGAATAATACCAGCTCAGTCTTGCTAGGATTTATCGCGAGTCCACACCCTGCAGACCATTTCACGATCAGATTAAGGTACCCCTGCATGATATCAAAAAGGGTACTCAAAAACTTACCCTTGACAATGAGAGCAACATCGTCAGTATAGGCAATAACCGTGCAGCCTTCCCTTTCCAGCTCCTTCAGTACGCCATTGATAGCAGCGACCCAAAGGAGTGGCGAGAGAACCCCTCCTTGTGGAGTGCCTCTACTCACCCTTCGCTGGATGGAGGCGCTGCCCCATTCCGCCACGACAGTTCTGTCCCGGAGAAGATGATTGATGAGCCTTACCAGACCCGGCTCAACCCCAAGTTCCGCCAGGGATCCGACTATTGCCTGTGGCTGAATGTTATTAAAGGCACCTTCTGTAGCCAGAAAGGCACCAACTGCAAAGTCCTTGTGTTCAAGAGACTCCTCAATGACGTTAACAACCGTATGCAGGGCCGTATCCACGGACCTGCCCTTCGAGTAGGCATGCTGAGCATGCGACAGCCGCTCCCGCGGTATTTCCTCTCTTATATGAAGATCAATCAGCCTCTCCAGGGTCTTCAAAAGAAAAGAAGAGAGGCTGATAGGCCTAAAGTCCTTTGGGGTTGCATGAGAGCTCTTACTCGCCTTGGGAATAAATGTAACCCTCACATTCCTCCAAAGTCTGGGAATATAGCCCCTTCTTATGCAGCTCTCGTAAATAGGCGCCAACCATCGACACGACACCCGTTTGGACATCTGCAACTGGGCAGGAATGATACCATCAGGTCCCGGCGACTTGAACGCTTTGAAGGAGCGTAACGCACAGAGTAGGCGACGGTCTTCTAACATGTCGCAAGGAGGGACATAGATGGCACCTGATTCCACGCCTGTAATCTCACATGGTTCAGGATTTTTGGGGAAGTGGGAATCGAGGAGAAGTTTGAGCGACTCCTCACTGCTCATCGCCCAGTTTCCTGAGTCGTCCCTGAGACATCCCAAGGGGACGGGAGCCCTCGCGAGCACCCGCCTAAACCTGGAGGACTCGTTGCATCCTTCGACGTTCTCACAGAAACTTCTCCACGATTCCCGCTTAGCCTTCCTTACTTCGGACTTATATATTCCCAATTCGATCTTATAGAGTTCCCAATCCGAGGGTTTTTTGCTCTTCCTCGCCTGGTTAAAAGTCTTCTACTCGAAGCCCTGAGCTTCGAAATTTCCAAAGTCCACCAGTACGGCTTAGACTTGCCCGAAGGCCTCCTCAGCGGGCACGAAATATTTATCGCTTTATTACAAGCTACGGTGAATTTTTCCACTAAGCTGTCGATCGAACTTTCCGACAGGAGTAAGTTTCCCTGAGGTCCCTCAGGAAGAAACTACTGCAGCTTCTTACAGTAAAGATCCCAATCCGTGTATCTCAGATTCCTAAAGGGACGATTTTGGGGACACAGATCGCCCAAGGAGAATTGAATATACCTATGATCAGAGAAGGAGTGATCGTTAAGAACTCTCCAGTTCGAGATACGGGATAACAATTCAGACGACACCAGGGTAAGGTCCAAGACCTCCTCCCTTACCGAAGTTACAAACGTAGGGTCGCTCCCCCTATTACAAATAGACAAGTTTTCGCTAAGTATATAATCAAAGAGAGACTCACCTCTTTCGTTGATGTCTGAGCTACCCCAGCAGGAGTGCCTCGAATTGGCATCACATCCCACCACGACGCCGGCTTTCCTGCGCCTCGCTTCCGCCAGAGCGTTCCTCAGCAGAACACGAGGTGGTTCCACCTCATCATCGTGAGCCATATACGAGGACATGAGCCAAAGTTCTTCGGCCCCGTCCTCGAATCTCACCGTTACTACGTCTCCGTTACTGAAATTAGACAGAAAATAAGTCTTTATTTCACGCCTGACCAGCATACAAGCTCTAGGTTTACCTGCGTCACTGGACACCAGAAGCTTGTACTTCTTCGTCCCGATACCAGAAATACCGTTACTGCTCAGCCACAGTTCCTGGATCAGGACTATATCTACCCCACCTTGCTCAAGGTGGAGCATCAAATTGGCGGACGCGGCCTTAGAGTGCTGGAGATTTATCTGCAGGATAATCATCCTCAGTGATCTCCTCCAGCCCCCCCGCGGCCACGTCCTCGCTATCCGAGACAAGAAGCCTCTCCTCTAACAGGTTCGGGTTACAATAGCGGAGGATTTCCTCAATGTCTCCCGGTGCAGAGGGCTCCCCAGGGAGCCAGACCCGAGCCCTCAGACGCAAAGGCAAATCCTTCTTATCCACGGCCTCAAGTCTGGCACCCTTCCAGACCTCCCCCACCAAGGAAACCGTCGCTTTATAAAGCGTGGCCGACCGCTCGTCAGCGCACGAGATCCTCTTGAAGAGGCCAGAGTGCCAACCCGCACTCTCGCAGCGAGGAGGTGGACAAGGATTGTTTCTGATCACCTTCATAAAGACGGCAGAGATCGCTGCCGCCACACGCCTCCAGTCCATCTTAGAGATGGCACCGTCCTCCTTACTGCGGTCCACGACACCCAGGATAATGGAGCCCGCCTGTTTCGCGACTTCGCTGAATGTTTTTGGCGCTACCCCAGCCCTGGGCCGTTTGACTGAAGAGGTTTCCCCCTCCTGAGACCGCTGTCTCTTTGGGGCTGAGGTCTTCGAAGGCGCACTCGCGCTCTCCCTCAGCACCCCCTTGGCCCATTCGAGCGACTTAGCATGCCTCTCAGATAACTGAGATCCCGCCTGGCCGTCATAGCGCTCCAGAATCCTGGAGGCCATGCGACGATTGGAGTGGGCCCTCCTTCCGAGCCCAATCGCCGCTTAGATCCCTCTGCAGGCTGCATTTGGGTCTTCTTCGGCTGCACCGGTACGCTACAGGATAAACCCTTGCTGGTACTGGCGATATCGTCCCATGGTTATCTGTGCTGAAGCAGGGAGGCCATGCGAGGGTTGACGCACACCCTTATGAGGTAAACGTTCAGAGCCAGACCAGACGTAAAGACGGGAGCCCTCTCAACCGCACCTACACCACCAACCTAATGACGACGGGAATTGGAACGTACCCTGAGACTTGCCAGATTTTAACGGGACGGAGACGGCGGTGGGATTAGCCTACCAGCCATTTCTGCTGAGTTTCCACCGCCAGCCCAAAGCAAACAGAATCACAAAAGATAAATCAAAGAATAGTCCATGGACAAAACAGGGGGTCGTTACCGTTCAGGTTAAGGCCGTCAAGGCCGCACGATCATTTAGTGTTTCCCAGGATGCACCACGAGGAGGCGACCATGCATTACATCCCGTGTATATCTATGCAATAATCTTGGGTTCCAACCCCCAATTCATGCCTATTGCCCCGCTACATGCTACAGCCGTCGCCGCTTTGCGGACTCTTTGGTTAACGGTGGACCTTCAATTTAGTTTCCTTTTGGCATCAGGCCCAGATCTTTGGCTTCTTCTGTTCTCCTCAACGTTACTCCATACTGTTATAGTATCACATAGCCCCGGCGGAGCGATATTATAACCGCCTCGGGACTGATATTGCTAAAGGCACCTTCGATGTCTAGGAAGACCGCTAGGGGGTTTTCTTTTTAGGGCAACGATTTTTCAATGCTAAAGATGAGGCTATGAAGGGAAGGTTCCCACTCCCTTCCCCTTAGAGTATGCATGTTAGGAATCGGAGAGCGCCGCCACCACTATCCCTCTTATGTAGGTGCCTAAGATGCCCTCCACTGTTTTCAACAGAAAAGGTGAGAGACTTATTTGTCTGGAATCTTTGGGGGTTTTATGTGAATATGTGGTATATAGTTGAAGCGTACGGTTGCCCTATATATGGTTTACAGTCTTGGTTTGCTTATGTCGAGGGTCTGTTGTAAGTTAGCAGGTATGATTCTGTCGATCTCTGGATATTTGTCTGGTGAGAGGCTTCGAATCGCTTCTTAACGAGATGGCTGAGACATTCCCAACATATATTGTGTGACAAGCTGAACCCACTTGCCAAATTGCAAGGGCACTCTGACCATCGATGAGTGACCAACGGATGAAGTCTTTCCTCAGTCTGGGTAGACAAGACATTAAGATGAAGACTGTTGCCCTAACCAGGCATTGTTTAAAAGGCTCCCTGGCGGGACCTCTGATGTGGAGGAGGAAGAGACCATATGTATATTACCTTCTCTGCCGCTGTCTGACGAGGTTCCTTAAGATTATAACCTAACGGCATGACACTCGCTAAGGCTTGTGTAGCTGATCGGGACGAGTGGCGTCGAGTTCAGATGTTAAAACAGCTCAATTGAGCATATCGGCCAGAGCAAGCGACTTTCCTCTACGTATGCCCCGCCTTGTTCAAGATGGAGTAATAAATTGGAGGGCGTTGCCTTAGGCTCACTTCCGAGAAAGCAGGTTCACTATTTTACTCAGAGCTAACCAGTTAAATATATGACTTTGCTTGCACAGCAAGTAGGTTAGGCATCAACTCAGAGTTAAAAACATAATTATTTAACAAAGAAATTATTCAAGATTACATTGTTAAGTTTGTGACATTATGTTATAAATAAATTTGTCTAACAAAGTCTAATTTTGTAATAAACTTAAATTTGGAAACGCATCGCGTTTTTCGACAATGATGAGGAAATCATCGAAAGCTTTGGCAAGCGATCACTTTCACGATATTAGAAACACAGCATGCCTAGCATTTCCTTGTTGTACAAAACCTCCAGAAATTATTTTGCTTTAAAATTAAAAAAAAAACCAACAAGTTCACAGGAAATGTCAAAAAAGTAATGTACTGGGCCTGGGTTATTGTGTTACAGTGTTATGAAATTCAATCTTATAACCTAAGTAACTTATCTCTTTATATACAAATTTAACTCTGGATTTCCCCCAAGTGCGCTTTAGTGTGCTGGAGATTGATTTGAAAGATAATGATGCCCTGCGATCCCGTCGGCTCCCCTACGTCGACGTCCTCGATATCCAAAGCAAGAGAACTTCCTCTTCTATCCTGTCGAACAGCTTACCGATGATCCACCTCAAAACCCGATGACCTTCCAGATGTGCGTTGGGAAATTTGGGTTGCCACAGCGGAGGATTTCCTCGATCTCCTTAGGTTCGGAGGGCTCAGAAGGGGGCCAAACATGGGTTCAAAGGAAGGAAGCAAAGGTAGATTCCCTTTGTCCACGGTCTCCAGCTTAGTGCCCTTGAAAACTGCCTCACCAATCCTACCGCCGCCTTATATAGCGTTGCCGGCACACGAATTTTTTTTGAAGAGCCAGCTTTAAACGCGTTTTCCCAAAAGTCGTGTTTTTAAAATGGTGTGCAAAGTTGCAAGAAACCCGCTCAACCGGTTTGCATATTTTCTACACTTATGTAAAATGCAATTATCTAGTCCGGGAAGCATTTTTTAGTGAAACACAAGCAATGTTTTATAAATATTGTGTAAAAAAATTAAGGAAAAAAATGTCTTTGGAAAAATCAATCCGTCACATAAAACTGGTTATTTGATTTGTTTTGTTACAGGAACACTTCCTGAGGCTCTATCATGCACACCCTTTGCCTTTGCATTTGGTGCACGCTCAATTTTGAGAGCTTATAATTTTTAATTGGCTGCAAATTTAGGATCGCTGATTTTTCTGTTTTATGGTAACAATAAAGAGCTTCTGAATGTTGCAGTTCTATCGTCAATAGATTTTTTTCTGTCCACGTTTGAAATAAAGTTACGATTTTAACCGTTTGCATAGGATTCCCCCCTTATGTAATAAGAAGTACTATATTTTCTTATTCTTCGAGGACAGTGGCAACCTAAGCTCTGGATGTAGTTCATCAGTTGTGACATTGTAAGTTTGCTTTACAATCATTCTCAGTCCCCATAGAAAGTCCAAATATATTGTCTTACAATTGATTACAGGAGTAAGTTTTTGACAACTGAGAGTTCTGGGTTTTAGACTGAGAGTCTTGCGATTGGGAAATATGTGAGTTA
This sequence comes from Anomoia purmunda, assembly GCA_951828415.1. Lineage (NCBI taxonomy): Eukaryota > Metazoa > Arthropoda > Insecta > Diptera > Tephritidae > Anomoia > Anomoia purmunda. Next base: position 95,242,738 of record OX639993.1, on the reverse strand, counting down.
TCCAAGTTAAACTCCCGTGGGAGTGCATACCCAGATATTTAGTGTGTAGCATGTGTGCGCCTCATTCGGTGGGTCCCGGGTTTAAATCCTGGCTGTGGCAAGTGCCATCAAATATAATATAAAAGTTTTTTCTAATAGCGGCGTAAAACTGTATTTCCCTCAATTTGTGTTACAACATGAAGACGCACACCACAATTGTAGGAGAAGTGGTTATAGCGCCAATTAAGTAAGTAACTAAGTAAGTAATACCATTCAGTTTTATGAGCAGGCAGGTGTCTCGATGGAGGGGGAAAGTCACCTGAACGGACTTAGTCTTTACCACCAGTAATATCATCAGCAAAAGCGCCCATGATAAGCCCTTGCATTATAAGTAGAACGTATGAATAGAGTACATATAGATTACGTATAGTATGGGGCCCATGACGGTACAGTATTTTTGAATGCTTAAATTCAAATGGGTAGTAGCTTTCGGTCTCCTATAAATGGAACCAATCTTTATAGACAAAGAACTTTCTTGATGTTTGAGAGAATGCATAGTAAGCTACTAGGCCGACATAATTCGACTTTATCAGCACTTTTCCTGAGTTTAAGGATCATTTTTATATGTGAAATTTCCACTGGGCTGGTATGAAGCTAGTTGCCAAAACTGTATTAAATAGCCAAGGTAAAAATGCGATGCTCGTCTGCGGTAGTTGTTTTTGTAATTGGCAAATATTTAAGGCATAGCCAAGAACCTGTTTTGGTTTTAGCTTTTCAACCTTCTGATTTTGAGGACTTACGGGTGGGTGTGTGAATGCTAGTTCCTGCATTTTCTGAATCCAGTGTTGCCCACTTGTTGATCTTGGTTCTTGAATTGATTGTTGTTTCCACAGAGAGTAATCAGTTGCTGAAGTCAGATCTATACTGCTCAGGTATGGTAGCCTAACGTTCATTGTGCCGGATTTCTTTAATTTCTATTGGCATTTGTTCCTTTTCAGGCGCTTTTCTCTTAGCTTAACTTTTACAGTTGGAGAGATTGTTGTACTCGCTGGTTAACTAATTTTAACTCAGAATTGTAATCCCCTTGGGAGACACGATACTCAATTTTACTTTTGGTCCATCTACGCCTAGCTTTATACAGTCCACACCGATTCATTTTTGAAAATTCACAGCCGCATAGCTGCACAACCGCAAAATTACAAAACCGCTCAGCCACAAAATTACAAAAGCCACACAGCCGCATTACAAAAATCCGGAACAACACATAAATCTACTGTCTCACAGCAGCAAACACCATTTCAACACAGCAAAGAACAAAACCAAAGGTATGTGGCTTATACAAATACAAAAATTCAGTGAATTAAAAAAAAATCCATATTTCGGTAAAAAATAAAGACGTTTTGCACCTTTTTTAAACAAATATTTTTTCACAAATCTTTTAAAACACCGATCACTGCTCAAAAGAAAATTAACAAAATAAGGAAATCGATGTTTCTAAAAATAACCAATGAAGGAAATCGATGTTTCTAAAAATAACCAATGACCAGTAAGGCATTTTTTTCCTCTGCTAGGGCAGGCACCTTGACGTGGTGCAGGGGCTTAATCGAATCACAAATCGGATCTGATCAGGAAGAGGGTACACTACCTAAGTAGTGCACCACCTTGATGATCGGAACCGCTTGAGAACGATTACCAAGAACTGCCACCTCCTAATCCAGGGTGTTATGCGACACCGTGCCCATTGGACGGTTTGCAGCCAGGAGGACAACCGGCTGTAGTAGTATGGCGCCTTCTCGACACCGGGCCGCATCGAGGAGTAACGTGGCCTCACCGCGACAAGGGCCGCTGGCGCGGCGAACTTTTGAGACCCCCACTCAAATAGCTAAACCGTGAGTATCGCCTTGGCGAGCAAGCGGTCGTACGAAAAAGATGAAGACAACTAATAATTTAAACAACAAAAACACAAATGAAAATGAAAAGAAGGAAGACCAGGGGAGAACAGGGAGACCTTTCCCCCGCAGAGGCAGCTCTCTTCGATGAGTACGCTCGGGAAGTTAGTGACGGGCCCTCCACAAGTAGAGATGCAACACGCCGCCGAAAAAGGGCATCCAGCCGAAGAAAAACCACGGGCAACGGGAGTGACAAACCTGTCGAGGCAAGATCAGAGGAATCAGTCTCCAGGCATCGCTCCAGATCGCCGGCCTCGTCTACCACGACTGTTAAGACACGATCGTATGGATCTGTCTCCGGGCATCCAGGTAGATCGTCGGCACATCCTAGTCACCGTTCTCCGGAATCCGGTCAAGGCAGAGCGCAATGCTCTAAAAGTAAGCGCAAGCAAAGGAGAGGCCGACCTCCACCTCTACCTACCCGAGGAAGACTAGGAACCCTAGATGACCGTAGGAGAGTAGGGCTGTCTGGCTCGGCAGTAAAGTGGTACCTGCGCTTCCTGGAACAGGGAAAATCTCCGGAGACCGCCAGAGATAGGCGGTAGTGAGAACGAGGGTCGAGCAAACACCCACACCCGTTGAAGAGCGGAAGGGCGGGGGGCCTAGTGCCCAGTATAGGCGTAACATCAGTGTACCCGCACCCTCACTAGAGCGGTCGAGCGGAAAGGGAGCAGCAGACAGGCCCGCGCCCGATGAAAAGCGGAGAAGCGGGAATCCCATGATTCAAGGCATACCTGCACCCGCTGATAAGTACTAACAGTACGTGACGCTGAGCTCTGAAGACCTTACTGATCTGCAGCAGGTGATTATGGATGAGGTATTTAAAGGGTGGACCTACCCGCTCCCCGTTTGTGGGCGTGTACCTTCGTCCGGGACTACTCCTTGTGGATTGCAAGGACGAAAGAACTGTGACATGGCTTATGGAGGCGGCACCGCGACTTGGGGTTTGGAAAGGTCCGAAGCTCTGTACGAAGAGGGGGATGAAATACCCCCACGCAAACGGTTATGGGTTTCCTCCCGAGGAGTGCGGATATGCCCGTAGAACGTGCCATAGGGCTGATAAGCGCGCAAAATGAGGGCATGCACACCTCAGCGTGGCGCATTATCAGTAGCAGTATTGAGGATAATGGTATCAGGCTGACATTGGGCATGGATGAAGAGTCGTTCAGCAAGCTGAAGCAAGACAGCTTGACAAGTTGAACTATAGGTTCAGTTTCGTCACCGTTAGTCCCTGGCGACCATAGATCGCGGGCGAACCAGATACGGCGCCAGGAAAAGTGCAGGATGAAGAGGCATCGAGAGAAATATCCCAACCATCCAAAGCACCGGCCAAGTCTCTGGCATTCCCGGCGAGTTTCCTGGAACTCGACCTAAGTAGGCTCGAGCTAGACAGAGGCAGCGAGAGCAAACTAAGGCTCTCGGAGATTGACGAGCCACAACTATGACCCCGGCCGTGACAGTAACCCAGATCAACCTCCACCACGCGAGAGCAGCTTCAGCTGTTATAGCTAGGAGGTCCGCCTCGGAGGATCTGCGTATAATACTGGCTCAGGAGCCGTGGGTCTGCAAGGGCCAAGTAAGGGGCCTGCAGGAGTCAGACAGTAAGGTAATTTGGATCTCTCATCTGAAAGACCCAGAGCATGTGTAGTGCTTAAGAGCAATATTGATTACTTTTGCATTACAGAGCACTTAACTCGGGACTTGGTAGCAGTTCAGGCAAGACTGGAGGTGGATGGAGTATCCAAAGAAATAGTTCTTGCCGCTGCTTATTTTTCAGGGAACACTAATACCATCGCCCCGCCCGAGGTTCAACAGCTAATAAGGTACAGTGAGGATGCAAAACTACCCCTTATCATCGGATGTGACGCGAAAGAAAAAAGCGAAGAGTGGGGCAGCACCGATACCAATAAGAGGGGTGAGTCTTTACTAGAATACATACTAAGTAATGATCTGGACATATGTAACGTCGGGCATACACCGACGTTTGTCACCAGAACCAGAGAAGAGGTACTAGACATTACTCTCAGCAATAAACTGGCTGAGAATCTGGTCTCGGAATGGGAGGTTTCTACGGAACCCTCTCTGTCGGATCACAAAATAATCCAGTTTAATCTGAAGGTTAAGTCAATGGCGGGCAAATCCATGAGAAACCCCAGGAGGACAGACTAGGAGAAATGTAGCAACCTAGTCAACCTAAACTTATCTAGTATAGGACACACTCGTAGAGGAACGAACTGTATAGAGTTAGAAAGCAGGGTAACAAGGCTTAATGACATAGTCACGGATGCCTTCAACAGCAGCTGCCCCGTGACAAAGCCAAAGGGCTAAACAAAAACCCCTTGGTGGTCCCATCACCTCTCTTCCCTCAGGAAAACGGTGCGGAAGCTATTCAACAAAGCAAAACGCACGGGATGCTGGGAGGAATACGCAGCAAATCTAACGAAGTTTAGTAAGGAGATAAGAAAAGCAAAAAGAGACAGCTTTAGACGCTTCTGTGAGGGCATTACTTCCATTCCAGTTGCAGCAAGACTTCACAGAGCTCTGGCAAAAGAGAAAATAGAGACGAAACTAGCCATTAAACTACCGAACGGTACGTATACCGCTAGTGAAGAGGAAAGAGCGCTGGCTCTGCTGTCGACTCACTTCCCGGATGCCTCCGCAACTGACATGGAGCCTTGGTCACGGAAATCGAGACCATCACAAACTGACTGGATGGTGGCTAAAAGCATATTTACCCACCATTCAGTGAGGTGGGCCATAAGTTCGTTTGAACGGTATAAGTCTCCGGGAGTTGATGGCATACTGCCAGTGATGTTACAGCAGGGTGGTGAAGGTATAATTTCGCACCTTGTGAATGTTATGAGGGATTCGTTTGCTCTTGCCTACATTCCCATGGTGTGGAGGAGGGCTAAGATAATTTTTATACCAAAGGTAGGAAAAAGGGATTACTCACTTGCGAAGTCTTTTAGGCCAATTAGTCTAACCTCCTTTGTACTCAAAACAATGGAGAAGATCATCGATAATGAGATAAGGTCAAAGACTCTGTGAAGAAAACCTCTTCACCCCAGTCAGCATGCATACAGAGCGGGACGATCTACGCATACCGCTCTGTACCAACTGACGACGGAGATACAGAGTGCGACCTCGAAGAGACCGTTATATGTGCCTTTCTGGATATAGAGGGAGCCTTCGACAACGCCACGCATACAGGGGTATGCCAAGAGCTAACGAAAAGAAACGTGCACTCATCCATATGCAATTGAATAGAGGCACTACTTAGGACCAGAACAGCGGAAACAACTGTAGCGGGCAGCGTTGTGCTGCTAAAACCCAGTAAGGGCTGCCCACAAGGGGGAGTAATCTCCCCTCTTCTGTGGAGCCTGGTAGTGGATGAACTGCTACAGTTGTTAACCGACAACGGAATTCGCTGCCAGGGATACACGGATGACATTGTCATTATAGCAAGAGGAAAATACGAGAACACATTATGTGACATCGTACAAAGAGCGCTAAATCTTACAAAGGCATGGTGCGCCGGGTGGGGCTCAATATCAACCCACACAAGACGGGCATCGTACCATTTAGCAGAAAAAGGGAACTACTAGGGATGAGAACTATCTCCCTGGCAGGGATTGAAGTCAGCATGGTGAGCAAGGTGAAATACCTAGGTCTCGCAATAGACTTCAAATTACTCTGGAGAGAACATGTCGATGCCACAACATCCAAATCAACCAAAGCAATAATAGTGTGCAGACGTCTAGCGGGAAAGTCCTGGGGCTGCAACCCAAATATGCTTAGATGGATGTACACAATGACTGTTAGGCCGATAGTAACATATGGGGCGGTGGCGTGAGTATCAAGAACCTCCCTTTCAACGGCGAGGAAATCATTAACAAGGCTCCAACGGCTAGCGTGCGTGTGCATAACAGGAGCCATGCGCACGTGTCCGACTAGAGCACTAGAAGTGATCCTAGACCTAACGCCACTCCACATAGTTATAGAACAGACAGCAAAAAGAATCCTACTGCACATTGCTAAGGAAAGGTATGGAAAAGGGGAAGTTATATCATCTAAGGGAATGGAGGCGCTCAGTGCACGGCTACCACTAGCTCAATTCCCCAGGGACGATATCATCAAAGTAACCAATGGAGCGTATCCGCACTAGAACGACAGCTTCAAGCTAGCAACGTGCACTGGTACACTGACGGTTCTAAAACACCGGAAGGCATAGGAGCTGGGGTCTTTGGCCCCAGAACACACATGCCGGTACCAATGGGAAGGAATCCAAGCATCTTCCAAGCGGAGGTGTATGCCATCCTATTATGTGCAGAGGTCAACCAGAGGAGAAACTACCGCAATGAACGTATAATCATTCTGAGCGATAGCCAAGCAGCACTCAAGGCGCTAGCCTCGTATGAGGTGAAATCCTCACTAGTGCTTGAATGCATAGAGAGACTCAACACACTAGCAATACTAAACCACATTCAGCTCCTCTGGATCCCAGGCCATCAAGGTATAGAAGGTAATGAGGAAGCTGATAGATTAGCAAGGGAGGCGGCTCCAAAAACGCCTATAGGACCTGAGCCTTTCCTAGCGATTGGACAACACACTATCAAGGAAGAGCTTAAGATAGAAGAAAACAACCTGAAGGAGGAACACTGGCAGCTTGAGCCGGGGTTACGTCAGGCGAAGTGTCTACTGGGAGGATACAACCATAAACGCTTCAAGCAGTTTATGCACTTCTCGAAGAATAGTCTGAGGATACTGACAGGCTTTCTCACAGGACACTGCAGGCTGATAGGTCATCTGCACTGGCTCGGAATATGGTCGAACGAGTCCTGTCGCTTTTGCGACTTAGCTCCGGAGACCCCGATGCACCTATCTTTTGCTTGAGTGTGACGCTATCTCGAGAAGAGGACAAAGCTACCTGGGTACACATAGCCCAGCTAAAGAACATGTACGCTCGTTGCCACCAACTATTATATTAGACTTTATAAAGGAGTTGGGTTTAGACCAGGTACTGTAAAGAGCAGAGGGCACAATGGATCTTTAAGGTCGAAGTGCAAACCTCTAATATATATCTATCTATCTAAGGCATTACTTTTTACTTTTTGGGCTCGTGTTCTGTTTTGTGTTTTTTAACCCTATTTGTATTACGTGCGACATTAAATCACATCGCGTAAGCAAAGGCAAAACAAACAAATTAAATATACTCTAAGGTTCTATATGTATTTCTGTATTTGTTAGAATGGTTAACTTCATTCGTTTAACCGACTCAGTAGCAGAATTCGAATCTGATTAAATTGCTACACAGCAAAAAGAATTTAAAGCTTTATGGGAGAAGACAAAATTTAGCGTACGACACCCATATATGTAAGTAATCACCCAAAGATATTAGCGCGATTAGAAAGTAATTTAAAGCTGTTTCGCGTGGTACGTTAAAGGTATGTGTGTCTTCTATGGCAGGAGAGTCGGAAAAAATATTGAAGAATGAAATATTCACCTTCCCAAAGATATTAGCGCGATTAGAAAGAAATTTAAAGCTGTTTCGCGTGGTACGTTAAAGGTATGTGTGTCTTCTATGGCAGGAGAGTCGGAAAAAATATTGAAGAATGAAATATTCACCTTCCTCCGTGCGACACCGATATCTTCATTTCGCGATGTGCTTGCGGCCATACACCTTTTAAATAAACGATTCAGCCCCGTTGGAAAACTTTTCCATCTTAACCAAAAAGCGCAGGGTGAAGATAAAGACATAGTGAGAAGGTATCCATTGACAAAGTGTTTCTTAACCTGGAAAAATTTGTGTGTCAGAATACGCTTATTTTTGTATCGTAATGGTTGCACATAAATGCACCCTTTTTTGTCAATGCTGGTGTTGTAGTTTGTCTCTTGTATCGACCAATTTGGCTCGCCTTCTTGCAACCAAAAAGGGTCACGCCACCACAAAGTATTGCCCACTAATTCGTAAGTGGGAATTCCTCTGCTTGCCATATCTGCGTCCGTATTTCCGACCTTGTCGACAATTTTCATTTTCCAACACGAATGTTGACCACGAGCATAGAGGATTGCGTATTTATGCAAGCGCATTTGTTTAATCTGTCCACAGGTGTACTTTTACGTGTCTTAGTTACCAAATATGGACTTAATACTTTCGGAGAGCAATACCGCGCCGCTGAGTTCTAAACGGGGTAGTGAAATAGTTTTAATCGGAGCTACTTTGGTTTTTGCCAAAAGCAGATTTACTAAAATCTCACTACCTTGTTTAGCGCGTAGGTATACTATAGCCGCACACGCTTTTTCCGAAGCATGAGAGAAGCCATGTACCTCGGCGTCATGGGATGGAGAAAAATAAACCCAGCGCGGTATCCTTATATTTTCGATTTTGGGGTATCTCTGCATAAAATTCTGCCACCGTTTCAGAGTATTCGCTGCTATTAAAATAAACGTATTCTCGTCAACGCACAACTTAAAATTTTATTTAATTTGAAGGCGGTTGAAAGCGAATGTGACAGCTCATAAAAACAATTGCAGCGGGATATAAATAATTGTCTGGCATCCCTGAAAAGTCCCCGAATTGACATTTCAAACTGGGATGCAATACTTGCGTATCTCTGCTCAATAAAATTACCAGAAAGTACTCTCGCCTTATGGGAACAAACTATTGAAAGGAAAAGTGACATTTTCAATTATAATGAGCGGCCTGAAGAAAAATGACCTAACTTCACTTCTGGCCCAAGAAACCGTGTTTGGTTGGATGCTGACAGGTCGGTCAGACCAATGCAATTAAACCAATAATATCGTATCCTACTATAGCGAAGTGAGTTTGAATAAACATCTCACCGCGTTCTGGGAGCTGGAGGAACTATTGCGCGACAAAAACTTAAATGCAGTGGATCGGTACTGCGAAGCGCTATATGAGAGGACGACATACAGGAGCAAAGAATGAAAGTACATCGTATCTTACTTACTTACTTAATTGCCGCTATAACCGCTAAAGCTTCTCATACAATTTGAGGTGAGCATCTTGATCTTGTAACACAAATTGAGGGAGCTGCAGTTTTACGCCGACTCCGAAATGTGAATGATTTTTGTGTTGCAATGAGATTCTTGAGAATCACGCTTGGTACTTAAATGCGCAAAGGAGCTGAGCGAATGTGAGGCCCGGCGACGCTATAAAAGGCAGCGGTGGGCTTGATGGGGAGGTTTACAAGGGCACTGAGCTGCAGACTGTGGACAAAACCCGTGTTTGGCTCCTTTGGCAACCCAAATCTCCCAGCGCACATCTGGAAGGTCATCGAGTTTGGGGGTGGATCATCGGTAAGGTGTTCGACAGGATGGAAGAGGAAATGCTCTTGCATGCTGTGTTTCTAATATCGTGAAAGTTATCGCTTGCCAAAGCTCTGTTAAAGTAATTGATTGGAATGATTTCATTGATGCGGCCTTCCAAATTTCCAGCGGCTCCGCCTGAAAAACACTACAGTAGTCTGGTAGTCTAGAAGAAAACTGAAAGTCATGCCCAATTGTTCCGAAAATATCCCTCCACCAACTCTTTCGTCAAGCTTGGGCAAACATGGAAACGTCCGCTCTCCCTAACCGCACTCGATTTCCACTCTTCCATTTCGTTCAGTAGGATGATACATTTGGTTTTGGTCGAGACGGTCGGAAGCGAGTAATCGTTATTTTAGGCAGTTCCGTGAATTTTAGTGTAATGGCAGTGTTGCTTTCTACTTAACGTATAGGCCAACCGGGAGAAAAGTGAAAAAACGTACTAAACGCCTTAGTGGCACTCGTTTTGATATCCCGGGTTATTAATAGAGAGCCTACCCGCTGAACTCTCTCTACTTTCCTTATATTTACGAGACACGGATCGCGAAAGATCCGGCTTTAGAAAAGGAATATAAGAGATTATTAGGCAGAATATGTAACTTTAGGCCCTTTGTCAAGGATCAGTAGCTACGTTCTTGCTGACTCCTATGACAACTTCCTTCTCCCCCATTATGCCGTAATAAAAGAAGAGAGTAGCAACACTAATGGGACGAGTTTGAACGACGTAGATCTCTCCGGTTCAGTACTGCAGGCGGATCTGCCTACCCTCATCCTACGCTGGAGACTATTCAAGTATGTGTTCAACAGTGACATGTATCGTGATGTATTGGCAAATTTTAGTAAATAGCAGTCAAACAAAATTCCAACGAAAAATTTATCGCAACAGCCGAAATGATCCAATGCATTTATGAACACTACGGCGCTGTATTGCTCGCCGAAAGTATTGAGTTGGTACTTGGTAATCTACCACTAAGATACGTAAAAGTACACCTGTGGACAGATTCAACAATTGTGCTTGCATGGATACGCAAACCTCCACGTTGGTGGTCAACATTCGTGTCACATTGGATATCGCAAATTGTCGACAAAGTCAGAAATGCGGGCTGGCTTTAAGTAGATTCAGCATCACATCCAGCAGATATAGCAAGCAGTGGGATTCCCACTTATGAATTAGTGGCAATACCTTATGGTGGATTCTTGGTTCCTAGAAGACAAGCCAAATGGCCGAAACAAGAGACAAACTACAACATCATCATTGATGAAAAAGGGTGCATTTATGTGCAATCATAAAGATGCAAAATTTGGATGACATTTTCGATAGGTTTTTAGATTTGCCGAGAGCTTCGGGAGCGTTATCATATAATACGAGATTCTATCAAAGCACTCATCCGGACAAATACGCTTCCTTTCAAGCAGTGTCTTGTATAATTTCATCCGGTGACATCAAGGCAACAACACAACGCTTAACAATCATTTACCAGAAGCAATACTGTAGTGATGAATATTCTAAACTGAAGTCTAATAAACCCATCGATGGAAAAAGCGCAGTGCTGCCCCTTAACCCTTTTTTAGAAAAAAATGAGAACTGGAGGCCGTCTTGGCGTATCGCTAGATTTGGCGTACAACGAACATGACCCGATCATCCATCCTTATAAGTGCCGATTGCCCCGTATTATTGTACAATTTACCCATGACATCTCCTTGCATTTCTAAAATCAACTAATGCTGCATCTAATTCGTGCGTAATATTGGATCCCCCGAGTCAAATATATGGTAAAGTCATCATCCATAATTTTGAAATCTATACAATCTGCGAAAATCGAACTCAAATTCAGCTTATGAGAGCGCTTCCTCAGGAACGCACCACATTTTCGCATGCGTTCACAAACACGCATAGGTTGTCGCATCTCAAAGGGTTACGTTTGCCTGTTTGCATGTTTCGCAACTAAGGCTGTCTACTTAGAAGCCATTTACCACTGCATCTTTTTTGCCAGAATTTGCTAGGTTCATAGCTAGGAGAGGCTGCGCAAAAAATGTTTACATTGGCCCCACATAGGCGGATTGTGGGAAGCACGGGTAAAAAGTTTTAAAAACCATTTCATGAATATTGCTTCCGGTTTCAAATATACATACGAGGAGTTCTCAACTCGTTTGTGCCGTATTCACCCTCGCCTCAACTTTTGTCCGTTAAGCCCTTCTTGTAACGAACCATCCAACTTGGAGCCTCTTACTCACGGTCACTTCTTAGTAGGGGACATTTAATAGCTCCACCAGAAATAAAAGTTAACGAAAACCCTGCCTCCATATTAAATCGATGGCACAAACTGAAGTCACTATATCAAACATTTTGCATAAGATGGAAATCTGAGTACCTTTCCGAAATACAAAACGCATCAATTGGAAGCACTCTTAGGTAAATTTAAAGCAAGGAGACGTAGTGGTCATCAAGGATTAGAATCCTTCCCCCAACGAATGGAGACTGGGCAAAATAGTCAAACTACAACCAGGTTCGGACAACCGAGTACGAGTAGTCGACATTGACACCGCAAGAGGACATACAACCGACTTGCGAAATTGGTTCTACTTCCCCCTACGATGAGAAAGAGGATCGTAACACCGCTAATTAAGCCCCTACGAAGCCCTCTTTTAAAAACGTCTCTCTTCTCTTTAACCCCAGAAATTCCATTGAATGAAAACTATCCCAAGCAAAATATATCCGTCATACAATTATTACGTTTTGTTTAACGATAACATGGAAATGTCTCTTCTAAAGATAGATTATTTGTGTGTGCGCACATGTGTATGAATGTGTAAACGTAATAAATTATGTAGACTTCGCTAACCATGGCCTAAATAAGAGACCAAATGGAACCATTCTAGCTATATAAAATTGTCACTACCATACATTTGTATGCTTCATAATTTCGTTAGTCGAGAATTATAAAAATCTAACACAAAGTTTCATAGCAATAGCTCTTAATGAGAGTTTTTCTTTCCTTTGAGTCTAAATCGATCGCAAAATATTAAAAAAAACAGTAACTCTATCACACATCCCATCTTAAAAGAGCAGTTCAGTAAATAGATCAGACCATTTGGAAAACAAAAGAATCAATCTTTCGACAAAATCTCTCTACCCGAAACCTTACACTAGATTTATGGTTCAATCATGTGTCTACTTATACACTAGCTAAATATGAAGTAGATTAAAAATATTATACTGACATAAAAACCTTGTATATATTTTCGTGGCATATTCCTCGATTTACTAGTTGTAGGCGCTTTTAGTCCATGCATTACGCACTTATTTGACCACGCATTCAATGGTATCGCTATCGTCCTCACTCTTCATCCGCACCGGGAATCTACATTATAAGAGTTATATATAGTATGATAGAGAATCGACAGAAAAGTGAAAAATGAATCTAGAAGAAATGCGTAACTGGAAAATTACTTTAATTTTTTCTTTATAAATTCATTTCAACCGTTGTAAATTATTTAATTAAATTTCTTCAATGTAGTGATGTAGGTTTTTAAGTATTAATGTTTGTTCCAATGTATTGCTTTTTAGTGCTTAAGAGTTTTCCAGCAATATCAGAAACAAATTTTATTGACTTGGTTGCTTATTGCATTTTTTAATTGCAAGTTGATTAATACCCGTTGGATGTCTACCTAAACGTATAAGCAAGTTGCTTATAAAGGGAGTCACAATACAAGTGTACGATTTAATTTAAAAGCAGCTCACCTTTTTTTGACCGAGGGCGGATACGTGTTCCGATCATGTGTGGAATATTCGACAAATGGCTCCAGAGGCTCTGTTCAAAGATTCTTGATCTTCCTATTCGTGCACTTTTGTTGGGGCCCCATAAATAACATACAAATTATAACAGCATATAATTCAGTTCAATTTTTTAATTTCTACTTGAAATAGCAAGGTTGGTTGTAGAAAACCAAAACTTAAAACTAGATACAAGTAAGCGATGCAAGATTTCAATTAACACATGTTTAATTAATTCTAAAAGGTTCCATTAAATAGATCCATTAACGCATTGCTTGTGTTGAAAGAGACATCTTTTGGAATGCATTTGAGTTTATGTGCCTCAAATGATGTGTGTATGTTTTTTTTTACTTATACAAATTGTCAGTTAAATTATTTTAAAAAAATAGCCAGCAAGTGTGTCGTATTAACAGCTTAATTGGCGAATGGTGAATACCTTGCGACCAGTTGAAAATTCGTTACGAAAGTACTTTATAAAAGTTGGTTGGCTAAATCACTAGAATACACGAATTGTTATAAATTTCTATGTTTAATATTTACAAGCACAAAGTGAAATCCACGTCAAAGTTAAGTGATTAATTGTAAAGTTGTCTAAATCGATTTTCCTTCCTTTGATTACTAATTTATTATGTTTTACATACTATATTCTTCGCTGAAACATTTTTCTTTGCTTTTGTGGATTGTTATCTTCGTTTTTTAAATTTTTCGTCACAAAATACCATTTAACATACATACAATGATTACACATACATATGTATTACGTAGGTATGTAAATATGTATATCTACATAGGCTTACTTAGATATGAGGTAACGATATTAAATGAATCATACATCTCCATTGGCCTGTTTACCTTTCAGAACCTCTCATTTACTTGATGTAGCGTCTGATTAGGCTTCTAGAAATTCTGAGCCCAAATCAAGTGTCAAGTGCAGAGTTCGCAATTGTCTTGATGTAGCGTAAACAGTTTTCTTTTAGCGCCTTCATCAATTGATTATCACAGGCCATTTCAGTTCGATGTGGTTTGAATACCAATTCTATTTCATCTTTTATACCAAATTCACAGGAACTTTCACCTTCAGTATAGATAGTGGAATCCCCTTCGGAGCGACAATCCATTTGTGAATCGGATTCCGATTTTTCGGAGCGTTTCGATGTCAGCACCGACATGTCGCGTTTTGGTTTCGAGCTGCTTGAATTAGATGGTACTGGTGATCGAATGCTGCGCATGGACGGTGGATTTGAACCGCCATCATCGTGTCGTATTCGACTAGTACTGGCTGTGCTACCAGACACAGACGCTGCCGCTGCCGAAGTGCTAAATTGTGTTGAAGGTGCGACCGCCGTTCGTCTATTATTTGCATTTGCTAAATTGTGATTTCCATTATTACCGCTATTACGACCATCACAAAGTTTGGCACGGAAACGCTGCGGTCGATTTTGGGATTGTAATTTAGTGCCTTCATTTATGGAGTTAACTAGTGTTTGTTGTGATAGACTTTGATTAAATTTGGCCATAACATTCTCTTGTATAGCCTCGTACTCCTCGCTACTCGGATATATTTTCGATATCAGAAGATCGAAATTTGGTTCAAGTCGCAAGAACGGAAGTGGAACATTCATTGTTTCCAGAACGCAAAGCGGCAATAATGCAATCAAAGCAAAAACTGTTTTTTTTTTTGCATAACCAGACATACATATGAGACACATGAATTCGCTATGACTGCTCCGTGGTGAAACTGCGCCTTCGGTGTAGTCTGTGATGATTTCCTGTGGATTACGCTGCAGCTCTTATAGCTACAAGTCCCATGTTCTATTTTCTGCAGGCTCCAGTGAAGTCATGGCTTTCTAGATTTATCGCAATCGCAATAAACTAATTTAATAAAAAACACTATCACCCCGATTATAAACGACAATTCCGCACGTATTTTTTCGCTTCTCCCTCTTCCCGTATTCTAAATACCATTTCCGCACGTACTTTTTCGCTTTTCGCCTATTCTAAACGATGTTCGAAAAATCGGAAAGTGGTTTGGCGAGTAAAGTAAGTATCCCGAATGAAAATAAAAGTGAGTATACACACAAATTTATTGGGAAATAATTCATAAGAAAATTTTAAGGGAACGCTGAACAAAATGTGAGTAAATAAAACTTTAAATAATAAAAAATAACGTTTATAAAATAATATTGTATTGTTTTTGGTTTTTTTAGGACGAAGAGTATAAATAAGCAGCAAATTGAAATTTTAATAAGCCTTATGCAAGGGCAGCCGAAAATTGCAACAAATTTCTATAAAGGCAACAATGAAGTGCTTAATAGATTTTGGCGAAATGCCGAGGAGGAGTTAAATTCTGCAGGACCACCAACTAAATGTATCGCCGAATGGCAAAAGGTACATACATATTTATAGCGCACGTCCTACTAATACGAGTTTGTAAAAACTATCGCATTACAGGTATGGGGTGATCAAAAAAGGTACGTGCGGGGAAAAGCAGCCAGCAACATGAAGCATGCGAAGGGTACTGGCGGTGGCCCAAGCCGTCAGTACAAACTATCGGCGAAGGAAACCGCAATTTACGAATTGATTGGCATGAAGGAGTCCGTGGAAGGAGTGGCGAGGAAATATGGACTGCCACAGGCGACAAAAAAGGTGATTGTTGAGACGGCCAACGCATCGACAGGTAACCAAGAGACTGTAGAGTGCGTAATTCTGGATTGCGATGTGGAGAATGAGGTTGAGATATTGAGTGACTCTCTGGGTTTAGATACACCTGTGAGTGTGAAAGTTGGGGAGGAGCAGCCTACTTCCTCGATAAAGTCGACGGCTGAAAAAACTCGTTCAGACGTTCTCGAGGAGGAAGGGCTGCCAATCATTATTGAGGAGCGTCCTACTTCCTCGAGAAAGTCTAAAAGTAAAAAGACTCCTTCAGACGCTCTCGAGGAAGAGGTGTCAATTCATCGTGAGTTGTGTGGTTGGATGAAAAAAAGAGCTCTGGAAGCGGCAAAGCAGACGGAGATACTAAAAAAAAACACATGCTCTTAAAAAGAAGCATTTTAAAAGAATAGAGAAGTTGAAAAAGGAAAAGCTTGAATTACTAAGAATGCAACAAAATATGTTTTGAAATGTGTAACTTCAATGTACATATGTATGCGAGTGAATTCTTTTTTTTTTATTAGTTTTAGATTTTAATAACTTGAATGTACATATGTATGCGAGTGAATTCTTTTTTTTTTTACTAGTTTTAGATTTTAACCCATATTCGGCCGCTGGTCGATTTTTCGACCATCAACTTTGGAGGTCCATATTTCTGAAGCTAAGTGCTATTTTCATGATTTGTTTTCAGAAAAATTAAATTCTGAATTTTATTAAAACATAAAGGATAGTTTTTTTCAGTTAAAACATTAAATGAAAAATTTGGTAGAATCATAAAAAAATTAATTTTTGAAAGTGTTTTTGTTTAATTTAAAAAAATTGGGAAAACAAAAAAAAATGGTTTTTATTTTTAATTGTATACGAAGACAAGAGATCAACTTTTAACAATCAAAAGAAACCCACCTCAATATTACAAGTTTTTTAACTTTTAAAACTACATACTCTTTGGTGGTCGAAAAATCGACCACTGGCCAGAAATCGTCAAGTAGGACAAAATTTTTTCAAGCATGATTTTTGTTATTATTAAGTAAAAGGCAAGTATATATCTTCAAAATGTCAAATATTTAATGGCCCTTGCTTTAGTTTTTTCGGATTTTATACTTTTATCGCTTTAAGTCTGGCATCACCTGTCCGCATGTAACCTTTTCGTCTCATATATTTGTCTCCCTCTGACTATCGTAACGTAAAATTTAAAAAGGGAGTTCCCCGAATTGATTCTGTTTGCTTTTGTTATCGCAAAAAGAAAGATTTCGAACTTGCGTAGTACAATAAAATCAATTGGTGAAGATAATGCCGATTCGTAAAGCAATAAAAATTAGTGAAATCATGGCCATTTTAAATGAGCCATCTTCAGATGACGAGGAGGATCAAGCTGTATTGAATGCAACAGATGTCGACGTCGTATACATTCCACCACCTCATGTGGAGTGTATGACAGATGAAGAAGATCTGGACGATGACCGGATTAATCTGAATGACAACAATGATGATTTTTTAAATGAAATTGCTGGTCATGTTGAACTACAATACTCATTGGAAGGAGAAAACATTCAGGATGTAGGTAATGAACTCAGTGAAACTGAAAATCCAACAACATCTAATGCACATGGAAATGTTATGATAACTGGCGGATTTAAGAGGAAATCTGATTTTGCTGTCCCCGTATGGCGAAAACCCAGAAATTTTGAATACAGCCGAACGCCAATTAACATCGAAGCTTTCAAAATGGAAGAAATTTTTTCTGAAATTGGTAAGCAATTGATTAACTATTTCTAACTATTTAGTTTAAATTGCCATTTCTATATATGCATAAATTCATATGCATATATACTTATATACGTATACGAGTATTTATTCATACTTAACTTTTTTGCAGGCTCTAAATCTCCGTATGATATTTTCTCGTTGTATTTTGATAAATTAATAATTGCAGAGATAACGCATTTCACAAACGAATATGCGAATCAACACAATGCTGCCATTAACGTCACGCCAGTGGAAATACGTAGGTTCATTGGTATTTTGTACATTTCGGGGTATCACACCTTGCCTCATATTGACCATTATTGGTCTATTCGGCCCGACATGGGAATTCCAATTGTTAAACAAGCGTTGAGTCGTAATCGGTTTAAAATAATAAAACGGTTCTTACATCTCGCTGATAACACCGATTTAAATACAGTAGATCGTTTTGCCAAGGTTCGCCCGCTTATTGATGCTCTCAATAAAAAATTTATGCAGTTCGGAGTTTTTAGCCATATTCTTTCCGTAGACGAACAGATGATTCCATACTTTGGTCGACACTCATGAAAAATGTTTATCAAAGGAAAACCGATTCGTTTTGGATTTAAGTCGTGGTGCTTATGCTCAGAAAGTGGATATTTATTTTCTAGTCTACTATATGGGGGTGCAGCAACCCCTCACGATAAGAATATCGGTCTAGGAGCACAAACTGTTTTAGATTTGCTTGCTAACGTAACTGACCCCGACTGCCATATTATTTTCTTTGACAATTTTTTTTCATCCTATCATCTTATGTGCCTATTGAATGAGCGTCGATTTTTTGCAACCGGTACTATACGTGAAAATAGGATGGCAAAACCGCCCTTGAGGAATTTAAAAAAAGAGAAACGCGGGGCATTTGACCAGCTACTCGATGGTCAACAAGAAATATTGACTGTACGGTGGAACGATAACGCTGTCGTCAATGTTATTACTAATAACTCCACAGCCGAACCAATGGTATATGCTAAAAGATATTGTCGGAAGCAAAAGAAAACTATCACCATTCCACAGCCCAAAGTAATACAAGAATATAATCACGGTATGGGAGGAGTGAATCTTCATGACAATGCTGTGGTAACTATCGGATATGTATACGAGGAAAAAAATGGTGGTGGCCAATATGGATTAATGCTCTTGGTAACGCAATGGTCAATGCATGGAAGTTGCATTGTATGTTAGCAAAATTTCAAAAGACGAAACCACCTTCACAAATTGATTTTCGATCTGAAGTCACAAACCATTTGTTGACTTACGACAATAAGGAAGATTACGAGAATGGAGATGAAGATGAGGACTCTGGACATCCATCGAACCTCTCTCGGATCAACGAAAAGGTACACGCCGTCATGAGAAGTCTTGAAAATAAATATCGGCGCAGTAAGTTATGCAAGAAACATACTATTTTTACTTGCAAAAAGTGTAACGTTTATTTACATACTAAATGTTTTGATGAATATCATCAAAATTTTTAAATTTACGTCTGTACAATATACATGTATTATATAAAAAAAATACATATCTTTTGAATAAAAGCAAATAATTTGAACTAAAATCATTAAATTTTTCTTAAAGAAAATAAAACAAAAAAAATATATTTTTTCATACTTGACGGTTTTTGGCCAGCGGTCGATTTTTCGACCAATTCATATCAAGAAAACGGTTGGTCAAAAAAAATTTTTTTTTTTTAATTATTCTTGATTATGCTCATAAAACCACCCCTTCGAAAGGAAATTAAAAACTTACTGTGATTTCATGTAGCGGCCGAAGATGGGTTAATAACTTGAATGTGCATATGTATGACTCCTTCAGACGTTCTCGAGGAAGAGGTGTCAATTCATCGTGAGTTGTGTGGTTGGATGAAAAAAGAGCTCTGGAAGCGGCAAAGCAGACGGAGATACTAAAAAAAACACATGCTCTTAAAAATAAGCATTTTAAAAGAATAGAGAAGTTGAAAAAGGAAAAGCTTGAATTACTAAGAATGCAACAAAATATGTTTTGAAATGTGTAACTTCAATGTACATATGTATGCGAGTGAATTCTTTTTTTTTATTAGTTTTAGATTTTAATAACTTGAATGTACATATGTATGCGAGTGAATTCTTTTTTTTTTTACTACTTTTAGATTTTAATAACTTGAATGTGCATATGTATGCGAGTGAATTCTTTTTAATTTATTTTTGCTGAACTTTGTGTGAACATTGAAACTCTTATTTATGTATGTTGCTTATATGTATTTCGATATATTTTAAATGAAATCTTAATACGAGGCTTTAAGGACTGCAAATATTTTATACATATAAATATGTACCTGAATTGTTTTTTTTTTACTAGTTTTAGATTTTAATAACTTGAATGTGCATATGTATGCGAGTGAATTCTTTTTAATTTATTTTTGCTGAACTTTGTGTGCACATTAAAACTCTTATTTATGTAGTATGTTGCTTATATTTCGATATATTTGAAATGAAATCTTAATACGAGACTTTAAGGACTGCAAATGTTTTATACATATAAATATGTACCTGAATTGTTTTTTTTTGGCCTAGCAATAAATTTTCATAATTCATGCAATAAATTTTTAACCACGAAATGATGTGTTTTATTTCATGAAATAGTGTTTCCTATTCTATTACGTATATTTTGTGCTGCAGCCAAATACTCTGGAGAAGTCAAAGACACCACATCTGCGTTTTCACTAACCGGTTCGGGTGGTTCCTCTGTATAATTCATTTCGGTCACATCTGTATATGCTTTGAAATGTATGCATAAATTGTGCAACGCGCAACACACATTGACTATTTTGGCTGCTTTTGTGGGGGTGTAATGGAGCTCTCTTGCTCCGAGGAGACACCTCCATCGATTTTTGAGCACTCCATTAGTGCGCTCTATTATATTGCGGCATTTCGAATGGGCATCATTAAATTTCATCTGCGTAGAACCTTCTTCTGGGCTTCGATGTGGCGTCAGAAGCCATGGCTCCAAAGGATAACCAGCGTCTGCTAGTTGAAAAAATAATTATTTTGAATATATGTACATACATATACATATACATCCATGATATGGGTTTAGTTATTTTTACCTAGTAACTAATTATTAGTTTCGCCACTTAAATATTGACTTTCGAAAAACGCCCTCAAGTCGCTAACGTTCCATGTAAAAGAATCATGAGAGGCTCCAGGGTTAGAGGCATCCACATATCGTATCTTCAGCTCATGAGCGCACATCTGACAAAAGAGAATGAGACGTTAGTAAATTGTGCGGATATGCATACATACGCTCGAGAGCCCGGAGGACGTTGTCCTGCACCGAAATATACTTGCATGCATCCAGATTGTGTATCTTAACTCTTCTAAGGTCCACTTGAACGCAAACACAAAATTTTATCAATATATACATGACTCTTTGAAGAGCTTAATGATGATATTCGGAATGAAACTCTAGGCAGGCCGAAGCACTGTTAATAACATCAACATCAATATTTGTTCAAACATTTAGAAGGAGTTCAGTCACAACCGGAAGCACTATGTAAATATTCAACTTATTATTCTATAAATTAACTAACCAACATCACATTTAAGCTATAGTATCCCTTTCGATTATAGTATAGATGCTTACTTTGAGATGGTGCCATGATACGGACATGGGTTCCATCGATACACCCAAGGACACTTGGAATGCCGTGCTTAGTATAAAACGAACGTGAAATATGCCTTTTTTCATCGCTATACATAGTTGTCAAGATCCATTTTGAACACAACTCCTCCTCAAAAATATCAACAACTTCTCCTAGAACTTTGCTGAAGGTGGATTGGGCAAGGGAAACGTCTGTATCCTTTCCAACACCCGTTTGATATCCGCCTTCAGCAAAAAAACGTAAACATGCGCTTAGTTTGATAATCGGGCACACTGCAAAACGTTTTCTGGGCTGTTGTGTGTGCGTTGTTAAAATGTCCAACAAATATTTAAATGCGGGCTTGTTTACCCTATAGTATTTAATAAATCTGTAACACAATTGAATTAAAGAAAGGATTAAAAACAACTTTGTTAGCTCTTACAATGATTCCGGCAACTCAAGTGGGTTCGTGTTATCGCGCAACCTTCTTCTTATAGTCCTCTGGTGAGGTTCTTGTGCTACAGAATCTTCCAAGTTCGAAATTCCTCTTCGCCAATTTTTCTTTTCACTAGCGAAAGAGAATTGGCGGAAATTTTTCGGCCGAATAGAAAATTGCGCAAGGAAAGAATTCCGAGCGGATATTTATAATCGGGGTGTATAATATCATAAAACTTTTCACTTCCCCAAGCACAACAAACAAGAAGTTATAAATTATCGGAGATAATCGACAATGCTGCCACATTTCTTGAACCATGTTCCATATTTTCAAAATTGTACCAAATTAGATTGTGAAAACTTTAAAAATAATTTATTTTATATAATAAACTTGAAGAAGTATGTATAGCATTGCATTCAATATCTAAATAAAAGAAAAAAACGAAAATATGGTATATGTTTACACCATTACGGCAAATTTCCAGCCGAAAAGGAGGAACATAAAACAGAAGAGTGTATCAGCGAGGGGAGATGCCAGCGTTGTAACAAGAAACTCCACGCTACGCTACACTTGGACGAGGAGTACAAGTCGTGGAGCCAGCAGGTGGAGGAAGCGAAGTACGAAGATAGCGTACTCTCGATCTACGCGACAGATGTGGAAGAAGGCGAAATTACCGTGCCTGGAGTGGAAACTCGGACTTTCCACCCGGCACAGGTAGGAGAACGGAGTTCCGGTCTTTCCGCCCCTCCTACAACACGAGCGCCAGAGTGGATCAGAACATCGCGAAGCGGAAACTCGGTCTTTCCTTCCGCGAGAGGATCGACGAGTTCGGTGCGAGAGTCGTGCACCTTGGCCGTATTATCGGCCACGCCCTCACACACAACAAAGACTCGGAGCGGAAACTCGGACGTTCCGTCCGCATCGCAACAATAGCCCGCGGTCGTGCGCAATTCTACCGCGCGGTAAACATATAGATGGTCCTCACCAGCTCTTCAGATCGAACCACTTTAGGAGCGGGATATCAGGATGCAGCTTAGGGTTGGGGTCAACTTTGTGAACCATGATCGCTATCGCTCCAATGCCAGTAGTCGATGTAAAGGCTGGAGGGCGGTTACACCTTATCCGCGCTGTGATCGACGTATGCGCCTCCACTCCGGTAATAGCGGCGGACTTAGCTCTGGAACTTCAGCTGGAAGCGACCCGCGGGTGTTTATTGTGCCTCAGATGGAAACATGGCACGAACAGAAGTGTAACCACACATGTCGCGGTGGTTGCCGATTACCGGTGCATCACCCCCACCAACAGGTGAAACCAGTCTTGGCGGCGCCTTACGCGCATCTCGGAAAATCCGCATAGTTCGCGTAGCGCGCGATCGCAGCGTGGATCAGTAGGTGGCATCCTTCTTTTCCATGGCAGCGCGGCATTCCTCATCGTACCAGTTCGTTTCGGGCTCCCTGAAAACCAACGAACTTTTCAGTGGCGGCACAAAATAAATGAGAAATGTAGTCCCATTACGCGCAGATAGCTGCTTGTTGAAAATTTCTCTCAGCGAGCTGGAGTACAAGTTGAGTGGTGAAACGGTCGGAGGAGCATGGGAATCTTAAGGGCTACACGATAATGAACCGAGTCGATGTTAGCTCCTCGAATAGTAGGCACGTTTAAGACACTGGAATTATACCTTCCATAGACCACAACATGATCAATTTGATTTCGTATTTTCCATCAGGAGATGTAACTTAAGGTATCAGTCCATTAGAGGATGGTTCGCCATGTAGGCTGAATTTACTGACTGTGGGATCAAACATCCCTTCCCTACAAATATTATTTTAAAATCGCCTAGCACAAGTTTTATGTCGTGAGGAAGCAGCGTTTGCGCGTGCTCAAGGCGCTCGTTAAAGTGATCTTTGGTCACATCGTCCTTCTCTTCCTTAAAGACGTGGGCGCAAATCAGTGAGATGTTGAAGAATCTCACTTTCATGAATTTAAACTCACAGAATTTAAACTTTTAAGTTGGGCTTTTCCCTGATTAAATTTAAAGTTAGGCCATTGAAGTCACTCTCCTAGAGTTGGCTAGGACCTCATCGCTGTTGGTCTCTTTGTCGTGGATATGAAGCTTAAATGTTTCTGTCAGGGACTTTCGTGTCACCACGAACTAAGAGGGAGGGTTCGCAAAGAAATCTGTGTAAGAATTCCTCTTACACGGCTTCCTATGTGGAGACTACCGTACCTAGGATTCTCCGCTCATACCTTCATTTCATCTCCCCTATGCTTGTCCTCTCCTTATCCAGGTTGTTACGAGTCACCGTGGCCTTTGGACGGTATGGAGCCAGCGGGTTCTACAGTCTGTCTGAATTTTAACGGCGACGTCCTGATACCGGGCTTCCGCTGGGAGTAAACTGGCCTTATCCCGGCAAGGGCCGCTGCCGTGGTGTACCATCAAAATCCCCTTTTTATACTTTAGACCACTGCGCTTGCCCCGCCGAGCAGGTGGTCGGACGGCCAAGATGGACTACATAAATAAAAACAACCTAATTTAAATTCCCCACTTTGGGGTAGAACCACGCAGGCGCCAGCACCTCCAGAAGGAGCTCTTCCGGGCTGGAAGTGGGGGCAACACGTAGGCCCGTGGCTATGGGTGTTATGGTGGGACCTAGCACCAGTAAAGCTCGGGGATTGTGCTGGAAGGTGCTACGAGTCCCCCAAACGCCGGCGCAGCTGCGAAGCCTAAATCTGCAAAAGCAGAGACTTCACGGCCTGGCCAGAGTGAATAAAGGGCACAAGCAGGCGCAACTGGAAATACTGAGGACATGGCAGCTACGAGCCACATCTCTCAGAAAGTCGAGTTGGAGCGATCTAAATTCGCTGAACGGAGCAGGGCTGTGAAGGCTTTAAGGAAGTATGATGAGGCCCGGTTGGATACGCTGCCCCAAAGCGAGAAGGAATCGGTGGAACTTCTGTGGAAGTCCAGGGCGCTTACCCTGCGGCTAAGCTAGAGGTGGTGGACTAGAGGGATGTTCCAGTCAGACCCCGAGCAAGAGCATGGGTTCCGGTGACACCATTTAAACAAAAAACAAAAAGAGCATCCTGAAAATGCTTCAGGTGATGAATCCGGGCCTCCCGTCCACGTGGAGGACGCGAGTAACACTTCAAGACAAGTGGTCTTGTCTCTGAACAAGGAGTCCATCGAACTCCTGAAAAAGAGGCAAGGCCTTGTTTCTTACGGCCTCGACGAGGTCGTAATTAAAGTATACCGTGGGGACGCGCAGCGCGCATCCAGTGTGGGTGCAACAATTAATATATACAGGCCAGTGTCTCCTCGCAGGCAGACTCCGCACTGACAATGCAGAGTTTGTTTGCGGAGGCGGCTTTCTCACATGAGAGTGCTGCAGATAAACCTCCACAAGCCTTAAGCAGCCTCAGCTGCTCTTCTAAGTCGCCTGAGCAAAGGCGACGTTACGGTGTTACTCATACGGGAACCATGCTTTTCGAGGGCGCAGTAAAGGTAATATCAGAGCCTGTGTTCTGGCTAAATCGCATTTAGATATCTTTCTTTTACCTAATTACAGTGATGGCGACAACACGGCAATTATTGCGGAATTAGGAGGCATGCCCATCGTGCTAGGGTCAGCGTACATGCCTTACGACGCTGAAGACCTTCCTCACTTGACGGTGAGAAACTTAGTGGCGAGTATGAAAGCGGGAGCATCCTTTTCGGCACCGACGCGAATGACTGAGGTGAGTCACTATTCAACTACTTTAAAATCTGCCCAAAATTAACCGAAGCTCATGTTCGACACTATTCGTGCGAGAAAATGAGCGTTTCACGCGCAACACAAAAAACATAATTGATAATTCTGAATACGTGATAGAGTGTGCTGAGCCGATGCAAATTTTAGTCAAAACAATTTATTTGATGAGTTAGACTGCAAAACTTTCAACAAATATAACCCACATGTATGCCGTATAAAACAGAGAGATATTGCAAAATTTAAAAGATTAAATGCCTAAGTTGAAATCTTGAAGGCCTTAACACTTCCAAACGGTGCGCGTGTAACATGTAATGAAGGCTTTTGCATTACCGTTCGTTCTAGCCAATTCCTTTCCGAAGATCTTTTTGCCGAAAATTGTGATTTAAAATTTATTTTACCTGATAAACTCATCAACCTGCGTTGGAGAATTTTTTTATAAATCCGACCGAGTCAGGCTATTAACACCCACCCCTCAGCACATGGCGTGCACTAGATAGTAGCGCGTTTAATATCAATGAAAGTATTACCCCAGTAATTGCGAAGATCGCCATGATATAAATTCAGATTGGAGTTTAGGCCCAGAAGATCGTCATCTTGGACAGGTAGTTAGTGAACCAGAAGCGGAAAGACTTGTCTTGGACGACATTGAGATACCAGATGAAAATTTTGCCAAAGTAGCAGATGGAACAGTAGCAGCGGTATTACACAGGTTATGGTATTTACCGAAAAGTTCTGTGTAAACTGAAGTGCAAAAAATGCGCCAAGGTCATGATGAAGACGCAAGGAAATCTGAAGAAACACTCCGAAGCCTTAATTATAACGAAAAACTTCACTGGAGACAGTGATTTAAGGCTGGTAAATCCTGAAAACAGATCTGATACTGCCATCTCTTTAAAAAATACGTGCACATAACGGGTATAAAATGCCTACCATCAGAGAGAAAACAGAATAAATCTTTCCCGACTGGTTCCAAGTCTCTGGCGAATGTAGATAACATAGATTTAAACTTTTAGGTTTTTTCTTTTCCTTCGTCTTTCTATATTATAGAAGAGAGATAATAAGTTTAAAAAATTATAAATTGTATGTTTGGGACCAACAAGGCTAGGGTCATCGTTTCTTGAGGTTAGTAAAACTGTTGAGTGAGACTTTTTGTATACACTCACTAATTTAATATTTATTTCAGGGGTTTGCAGCATTTCTCAGCTTTTATCTTTCTTCAGACTTTCAGGTAAAATAGCAGCCTAATTGATATCGCTAATTCGGCGGTTCGGTAAATGTTGATGAAAATATTACTGAGCCTAGTCTGAGGTCGTGTGAGAAAATGTTAATATAAAAATGAGAGTTTCGTAACTCTGATTTCAATAAAACATACAGACATATATGTATATGCACATTTTGTTATACCTTTTATACTACATATATAATATTTAATATTTCTTTTCTTTGTTCGTTCTAGCCTTTTTTCTTTTCATTGCAAGAAATTTTAAGTTAATACAAATTTCAAAGATGCAAAATAAAAAATAGTAACCATGATTTTCAATTAAAATGTTGATTTTTATTCATAAACATGTTTTGTATTTCAGAATTGAATAAAATGTTGGTAAGATATGTAAATAAGACAAATAAATACAAACGCACATATGTACATATATATGCAAGTTTCCCCGTCACCTTGATAGACAACATCTAAGATAAAAACGAAATTGCACTACCGAAATTGTTTCAGTTATCGCTTTTTTCCTATCAAGCTTAAAACTACAGCGTTCCAACCATGTATTCCAACGAACAGTTAAGCTACTCTATAGTTTAGCGAGTTATCTTGGTAAAAGTCAAATAAAAATATTAAATTGTTGTTTAAAAGATCGCAATTTATTGATTTAAAAACAATTATTCTAAACCTAAATTAGTCATTTTGTCAAAACTCAACACAAGAAGTTCCATCTGTGTGCAATTCACATGTACATATGTATACATAAATGTGCCATACATATTTACATTTGGATTTACGCAAACATTGTAAAATCTTCACTATGGTGCCACATTGGAGTATTGTCTGATATTACGATGTTGTGACTTTTCAATGACCATCGATGGTTCGTAAAATTGAAGATTTTAGCATTTTTGTGATCGTCGGGAAAAAGGTTGTGGAAATGCCCGCATTCATGAATGAACGGCATTTGCTTTCAGAATCATGCGCGTGCGTTTATGAATGAATTTTTTGTTGTCGTATGAAGCTTTTCAAGATATTTCAAAACATTTCACATTTATTAGAATTAATATTTTGTTAAACTAATTTGTCTTCGCTCAGCTCCGTTAACTCGACACTCTCACAATTTCCCCAAGAGGCCATTGGGTGAGTCGGATGAGATTTCTTGATAATTTTTGACAATTCACACCGTCACTCTTACTTAACAGTTCTATGTATAATATACGTCCTATGTAGGTTGTGGGTTCAAATACCGGTGGAGTTATGAAAGAAATATGATGAGGAGATATGGTGATCTCCGAAATAGCTATAATTTCTACCACTCCTGAATGTTGTTGGTTGTGGGTTCAAATACCGAAACACTTACCTTACACTGGCCTCGAGCTCAAAAATTAATAGCGGTCGATTTAATAAATTAGGCCAAAAAATAATATATGTATATTCAAAAACTACTACATCACATATAGGGGTTTTCAATAGGAACACTACAAAAGTTTTTTTAAATAAAACAAAAACGGTTTGGGATATGAATTAAATTCTTTATTCCTGTGAAAGTGCATTCGATGCCATTATATATGGAACTCGATTTTCTTTTGCAATCGTCGCTGCCTTGTTGGTATATACCATAGACTTGACGTAGCCCCACAGGAAAAAGTCTAACGGCGTCAAATCGCACGACCGAGGCGGCCAATTGACTGGGCCATTTCCTGAGATAACACGTTCACCAACTTGGTTTTCAATAAACCGATTGTAACATTCGCTGTGTGGCTTGTGGCGCCGCCCTGTTGGAACCATATATTGTCCAAGTCCATATCACCCAATTCGGGCCAAAAATATTCGGTTATCATTGATCGGTAGCGATTCCCATTCACATTAACGTGCCGGTCTTGATCATCACGGAACAAGTACGGCCCAATGACGCCACCGGCCCATAAACCGCACCAAACCGTAATTTTTTCGGGATGCAATGTTGACTCATGGAGTACGTGTGGATTGCTGCCTGCTCAATAACGCATATTTCGCTTATTGACGAAGCCATTCAGCCAGAAATGACGACGACCATAAATTGGACGTAGCGCTCTTAAAGTTGAGGCCATTGACTCCGAATTTCGGTAGTAAATTTTAATAATTTCGACTCGTTGGTGAATCGTATATCTTTCCATGATGAAATGGCAAACCTTACTGAAGAGAAATGTCAAAAGAGCGGGAAATAATGGTTTGCTGTTACTATCGGTCTACTATTGTGCGTCCCTATTGCCAGACCCTATATATGTATGCATGTACATATATGCGTATGTGTAAATGTTAAATAAAGAAACACAAGTAACTTACATTATATAACGGTAGCGCAGACGCACGAAGCGTAGAAGGCCTTCCATGGTTATGGTTGCTGCGGCATTGCTGGGCTAAATATTGGTTTATATACAAGTTTAGGTGCTCTCATCAGGGAGCGCCAAAAAATTTAAGTTAGTAGCCAACAACAGGCTCCTTTAGTCCAATCTCAAAGTGAAAGGAAACTCAAAGTTAAGTTAATACAACACTTTATTACTTTTCTGCTTCAATGCCCAAATAGAAGTGAAGTCACAAAATATTCTTAGCTTAAACCTAAGCTTACTTGCTACCCTAAAGCTGCTGATGCTGCGATTCCCACGATGCAGTAATGCACCGTTCCTGCGTTGCGATATTGCGCCGGATGCGCGTGCAAGGTGTTAGACGCAGTGTCAGCATATTTGCCCCTAAGCTTACTTGCTACCCTAAATCTGCTGACGCTGCGATTCCCACGATGCAGTAATGCGCCGTTCCTGCGTTGCGATATTGCGCCGGATGCGCGTGCAAGGTGCTAGACGCAGTGTCAGCATATTTGCTCAGGTGAGTGAGCCGGCCAGCATGTTAACTTATATGTGCAACGTGAGCGGAAATAAACAGCAGTGCAAGTCGCGCTCGCACCAAAAATAAAACTGAGACTATTCAAAGCAAACCCCAAATAAAAATATTCCCCAAACTGGGGGAGGTTAACCTTGACATTGAAACTTATTTTACTCATCTGTTTGCGAGTCTGCAAAAACAATATATAAAAAAAAAAAACAACAATCTATACTAATATTGAGGGAGATGCGGAATGATCCATATGGATTCACCTATGGTAACTTTATGCAATGGTCATTTAGTTACATTTTTATGTTATATGTACCCAAAATAGGTAAGTACGGGTTAAGGTAAGTAAGATTATTTCAATTTAGTTATTTACATAGTTAAAAAACCTAATTTCTAAAAAGTTGAATATTTTTTCGATTTCATATATATTAATTAAATTTTGACTTAACTTAACTAACAATTAAATCAATTAGATATATATGTTTCCCCATTTTTCTTGCATTTTAATTAATTTGAATAGTATGCACATATGTATGTTGCAGGCTGATTCAATACAAAAAATCACCGTGATTCACATTGCTTTTTCTTTAAGCATTTAAGGCTTTATTTACTTCACAAGTTAGTTTGCCTTCACGATGGCGACCGCCAGACGTTCGTTTGATATGATGGAGTGCTTGAAAAAATGGTTTTACGGATTTAAATCCGTCGATTCCATTTAGTTTGAGTAAATCCGTTTAATTTCTCAATGGTGAAGTTAACTTTGGGATCGCCCTTTACGGTCATCCACATGACCACAGTAAATGGTTTTAGTAAATTATTGGCAAGATTTTAATTCGCGGCAGAAAACAACGCTTCACTTTTTATGATGTATAAATAAAATAAGAAAAAACTTTAACACATGTTAACTGCTTGCAGGTCATCAATGAAAAATGACAAAGCTTTGGCGGAAGTGAAATTCTAACTCAAGCGGTTAGAGAATATGTCGATGGTTGTTATCGCAAATCATAAGGTAGGAGTGCAGGTTTCCAGGAAATTTTTGTGCAGCTGTCTTTAATAAGGAGTTAAGCAAGAATATTAAACACAGGGAGGTGAATAGTAAGAAAAGATTTAAGAATATTAATCAGAAACAAAAATAATGTGAACATGTAAGGAAGAGTCCAAATTCGGCTGCAACCGAACTTTAAATATGCCCAGCGCAAGTTTTTATTGCAAATAAACTTTGCTTGTTGTAATAACCTTTATTTTAAAAAACTAAATGAGTTTTTTGTTTAAATGAAAACTAAAATGAATGCATACTCATTTAATATATGCGTTTACGTATAGTTCTATGTTTAAGAAAGTATTGTTCTGTCCGCTTTATTGAAATATTATATTTAAAATATTTTCTTAATTGCACGTATTTATTCTTTACAATATTAAACAATTTCCATACTAGACTTGTAACATTTAAGTACTTTTAATAAAGTATAAGGATATACATATGTATTTTAGTAATGCTATTCCTAAAATTAAAAATGAGGAATTTAGTCATAGACCGAAATGAAAATAATATCGTAGTAACTGTGAACCGTTTCAAAAGTAATTGCGTTACCCATATTACCATCTAAATTATAAACGCTGTCAGTTTACGTCCCTGTTGGTGTAGTAAAACATTCTAGACTAAAAGCGATCTAAAACTGCTTTCCCTTTCTATTCTGCCCACAGTAGACTCTAGGCATACATTAAAATCCCCAAAAATTGTGTCTTTCTGATTACAAATGTTATTACTATGAATATCGCGGCTTATATAATTTTCAAAAGCTTTCTTACTGAGTGGAAATGCAAACCGTTCCTTTGTCTATATCTATCTGTTTTGCTTTATGCTGTTACAAAAAACGTCAAGTGAATAAAGTTATAAAACCTTAGGCACCACTGCACTCCGTTGTGAAAAGTATTGAAAAGCCTAAGTTCGGATTCAACCGAACCATAAATACTCGGTGCAGGTTTTTATTTCAAAGTTAATCTTATATATAAAAATCCTTTATAGGCGTCCAAATTACTGACCCGATCTTTATGAAATTTTTACAGTAGGTGCATGTGGTCTGCGGGTCGAACGTAAGGTATATATAAATTTGGAAAAGTGGGCGATGAGAAAATTTGAATTCGTCTTAAATACGCAACTCTTCCATGCAGATTAATGATATTTGAGTACTCACATATAGTCCTATGTCTTATAGATCAAACTATGTATCAATAAAAAAGCCAAATTCCTTGTAGCTCCACAACTATTTGATGCAGATGCACAATATTTGATATATAAATCCTATATATGAGGCTATATATTATTTGTTGGGGTAAAATGAAGACTCATTCCCCCATTTAAGACGAAACTACTATTCACAATATCTTTCCAGCTATTTGACGAAGATATTTTTTATTCGATATATACATATCTCCTTAAGAATAAGTTATAGATTATATTTTAAGCACAAAAGCAATGTTCAATGTCTAAAAAGTATGTCTATTGGAGCATCAAAGCGTACCTGCTTTGCTAGCAATATAAGAACATTTTGAAATCTTTAAAGACTTTATTGATTTAAATAAAGAAAGGAAATTAGTATGAATTTAATTATTTCTCCCCCCAATTAATATACTAAATTTGAAAGAATTCGCGAAATGATTTATTAAAACATTCAGTATTTTGATTTGTTGTAAATTACCGTTATACTCGTATGAGAGGTGAGGGTTACTCTAGTCTGATTTCTATAATTTTCGAAATTGTGATGCAAAGTGTATGTATTGTGGTAGAATTTGAAAAAGAACTTTCGGAGATATGCCAATTTGCTTTAAGGTGGGCGATATCAAGGTCATTGCCAACATTTATAGTTCAATATATTTCATAATCAATCTTGTCTATAAAATTTGTGCAAATTCCCTTGTATAGTTAATAAATATCGGATTTTCTTGCAGTTATATGTGAGGTGGGGCATGGTTTTGGTACAATTTCTATATGATTCTATTGACTTGAAATGCAATGGGTGCACCAAATTTGGTGAGTTTTGTGGCATAGTTTTGGAGATATACATACCTGGTTGTTCGAAAGTGGGTGGGGTCACACCTATTACCAATTCTTTTTTTATTTCGTGTATATGCTTGTGCAATCTCATTCTAAGTATTATATTTTAGCAAATTCTCTTTAAGGGTTACTTCAATGCCGTTTTTTTTTGATTTTTCAAAATACTGTTATTTGAGAGGTGGGCGTAGTTTTGGTCCGATTTTTTACAATTTTTGAAATTTTACTTACCCATATTGGTAGGCTTGCGTAGCATGGCTTCGGATATATGCTTATTTGCTCTAGGGTAGGCGGTGCCACGCCCGGTTTTTAATTTTTTTAGTTCGGCGTATTTGCTAATGTAGGCCCATCCTTCATATTAAATTTGAGGGAATTGCCCTTAATGATGACTTATATCGCTTTTTTTAGATTTTTGAAAATATGTCTACCAAATTTGGTAAATTTTTTGTAGAATCGTTTCAGAGATATACATACTTATTTGCTCTAAAGAGGGCGGTGTCACGCTGGCTTAAATATCGCGATTTTTTTATTTTTATTTTTTTTTTTTAATTACTGTTATATGAGAGGTGGGCGTGGTTTTGAGCCTATTTAAACAATTTTCGTACTTTTGCTTACCGACTTGAAATGCGTGTACCGACTTTGGTAGAGTTTGGTCATGTAGTTTCGGAAGTTTAAGTTTTTCTTAAAATGTGGGCGGGGCTACGCCTATTTTCCAAAACAAAGTTTTCACACGTATTTCTTTTCCAAACCCAAAGCTATGTATGTGTCAAATTTGAGGAAAATAGCTTCAATAGTTACTGAAATATCGGGGTCTTTTTTCACAAAATGCCGTTTTGTGGTCGTGGTTATTGCCCGATTTCGCCCATTTGTAATACGATAGTACCTGGGGTTCAGGATTATTTTATGCTCTTACAAACAACCGTTAGGTGAGCAAAGTTATTATACTCTAGGCACCAGTGCGCTCGGGTATAAAAGTAATAATACTGTCTGCAAATATGATGGAGAAAACTAATTAGGTACGGCTGTGGGTAGGGTGGAAGCATCGGACACGATATCTTGTTCATGCCAGGAGTTTTACCTCTGTCCTGCTGCAGAAAGGGTTCTAGTTCGCAGAAAGTGATTATCGTTAAAAATTGTTTGCTGATGGCCCGCTGATGACCTGGCCGCAAAATAGGAGCTGTTATTTTAAAAAATATGTCAATTATATCACTCTCATGCAAACTTTGAAGCTCAATCTTTTAGCATATTTTTGAGATTGGGGGATTCAATTCAATAACTTCATGTTGTATACTATTTTTTAAGTATGCAAATGCCTTGTTTATTAATTTGAATATCTTGTAAGGTAGGAAAAATACCCACAGTATTGCTGGGGATAGTAAATACTGTTGTAGCTGGTAGTTGAGGAAATATGGGTCTCTTGAATGCAAATCACATTTGGTGTTTTCTCTTTTATGAGCAATAAAAGTCCACGGTAAGTACTCATAAAACCATCTGCATTCCACTGTACAATTTTTAACGTCATTGTTTATGTGAAAGGGAAAAATATGATAATGTGTATTCAAGCTTGATTCTGAGAGAAGGTAGTAGTTGGAAAGGTGGGAATTGGAATTAGGGAGATGGAGAACTAGGTGAGAGTGCTTGCGAGTACGATGAGGTCATTAGAGAGGATGATTAGATGTGATGCAAGAATGATAGAAAATAAGATTGCGCGTGCTAGAGAAGGAGAGAGCAAAGAGAAAATTCCCAAAAAGGAGAGGAAGAAGCGAGCAAAGAGCAGAATGATTTACAGAATGCTTTGGCCGTATAATCAAGAAGCTGGCAGGATTTGCAGCTCATGGGTGAAGGGACATATTGTCGAATGAAAATGTTGCACCACGCAAAGTCAACTTTACAAGGTCAATTACATAGATTAAAAGTTAGAACAATTATCCCTGAGGGTTGAGATTTACCTTCAAAATTTTTATTGAATTTATACAGTTATAAAAGTAATGGGGCTCGTGCATTTGCAAAGTTTGTTTTTGGTAATTCATTGTTTTTAGCTAACAAGCTATGTATAAAAATTAATTAAGGCTTTTAAATACAATTTTATTCAGAAAATTACAAACCTAAGAGCGCCCAAATCACACAGAAAATGTAAAAGTTGTAATAACAAATTAGATAAAAGTGGCTAATGCTCAAACGTAAAAGAAAGTTTGAAAACGAAGAAAAGATTAGGAATTGACCAGTACTTGACAGATTTCCAGCTGGGAAGGTATCTAAATGTAGCAATAATTAAACATTGTCACATTTTATTTAGTTTTATATTTCCTGACCAATGTGATAGCTATTCGGCTCCACAATCTCGTAATTAAATTACTTTCCATATGAACCTTTTGTTGCAAACTTTAAAAAAATCTTAAAAACATCCTCCTTTATTTTAAACGACTGCAACTCAACAAGTACTTTTCCGATTGCAACATATGTATGTATATATTAAAGCAAGAAAGCTGAAGGTACCTTGTTAACGGTGCCCCAAGAATTTTTGTTTTTGTTTTGACCCGACACCAGATTTTTGCCTATATTCGTGATAATCATTTTCGTGTTCACCGGTCTCAAATTAGTTGAAAGCCTATTTTGGTAACGAGGTACCACTTATTATTGAAAAGTTTGAATACATTGATGTAGCTCGAATTACTAAGGGAACTTCTGTGTATGTGGCAACTGTGGCCTTTGAAAGATACAATATTTCGAATTTTTATTTCCCCACCCGCTGACAGCGTTCCATTTGTGCCCGAATTGGGGTTACTAGAAGCGATTACAGTTTTCAGTAATAAATTTGCTATTAACAAATTTGTTAGTGACATGCAGAATAAATCCGTTGGACATAGGCTATCACCATGTAGTTTAAATCGTACGGAACTCATCAAATACAAAAATAATTGTATGTAATTACATACATATCTACATATAGTGTTATAAAAGGTATATTAAACGCACGTTATAATGATTATCGAAATGGCGTTTTAGCTCTAATAAACAATTTTCGTTTTACTAATTTCCAATGATTACTATTGACGTTGCCGTGTATACCTTCATATCCGCAGATCCTTATCTGACAGAAGATAATGCGGAAACAAATGCGAAAGTGTAATTTGATCCTCAGCGTACACATATGTAAATGTCTTATCGGCCTAAATTTGATGTATGTACATACATATGTACAAAATGGCATTAAGAGCGACGAAATAAACGCTATACCAGCCACGAAATCATAACTATTGTTGTGAAATGAACAACGTAATGCCGAATGGAAATTACCAACACGCGATATTTAATTTTTCGCATTTAAACGCTCTTGTGGTTATTACACATCCACACATATGTACATACGGCTTTATTTCAAAATATATGGACGGATACTTATGTACACCGATAATAAAGTGTGTAGACAAGGAAAAAGGCACTTTGCCAGAAATAGTTTTGTGGATTAAGTCGAACCCTAAGATAAAGCGTGACCGCCTTAACAGAGTGTGTGGTCATAGCAGGCATAGCCAAACCACCGAGTATAAGTATATTTCTGCCATTAATAAACTTCTCACTCAAATCATCTGCCGTTCGGAGTCAGCATAAAACTGTAGGCCTTCCAATTCTTGTAACATCAAGAAACACACCACAAATTATAGGAGAAGTTCTTATCAAAAGGGTCATCAATTCAAGTATTTTCACTTAAAATACATACGGTTTCCACAATCAACACACTCATTCTAATAATTGAGTATTAGCGACACATGCATTATTAAATATAACCTGTAATGGTTAGTCTGTACCAGGGATTCTAAATAAAAAGATAAAATCATGGTTCGGGAGGTGCATGTCTCTCAAAAGCCATGAGTTGAATAATTAGTGGAGTGTTTCTTACGACGTGGTCACCGACCTGTGATTCTGGAAGGTGTTGTAAAACCACTTAAATATAATTTGATCCAAACCCAGTCGTGGGCTTTCTGTGCCCATAAAATGACCCAAACGTGGCTGCTAAACAGTATAACAAGATTGATTTCTTTTGAATACCGGACTCTGGCAGTCCTGATTGGAATCCGATGGATTACAAATTCTGGACTGTTTTATAGAACAAGGTTTGGCCCAAAAGAAGGCCCAATATGCTGTGGCTAATTATACAATGAACGAAGTAGATACGTTCAGCTGTTGATGATCAATTGAATATTTTCTTTTTGTATAAAATATACCTCATTAAATCATAAAAAAACAATTAATCCAAAAATAAAAATTTTTCATATTATATCATAACTATGTTTGTAACAAAAAATATTTTCTTTGATTTTCTTGCATTGAGATTTAGTTATTCGTTTATGCACCTGCTGCGTCATAGTTGAATACAACTCTTTTGTGGAAAAAATGTACCCTTGTACGCAAATTTAATAGTAGCTCTTTTTTACTGTCTTCATTTTGTTCAGTGTACGATTGCATGCATGCTTAGATGAATAAATAACATACTCATTAAAATACAGTTCTTTTATAACTTATGTTGCGTGTCCCCGTGGTTTCGTACCATTTAGTTTTTCTTTTGCGAGACATTTGTGGATAAGCAGCAACATAACTTCTTATGTACGCACTTACTCCATACTTATTTATGTACATACATTAGACGGTATCACGATGTAAGGAGTTAAAAAAAATTTAAAATGTGAACCTCGTTTGAACACCTATTTTATTTAAAACCATCGTATAATAGAAAAGTCTTTCAAAATTTTATGTTAAATGGAGCACGGCCATAGGAGCAATATATTTAAGTTGTAACTATTTGAGTGCTCAGCACGGAATTATAAATATTTGAACCTTTCTGTTTAGTTGCTATACGAAATATAACGCATAGATTAAGGGCAAAACCGGCGAACGGCGAATTTTTCGTCGGCAACGTTCGCTGTCAAAAATGGAACACACTGGCATATACATATGTATGTATGTACATATGAGGAGCGCACAACCAAAGTTAACAACGAATTTCTTTCGACGACCAGTCGCGGCGATAGATTCGTATCTATGTATCAATGTTACTAAATAAAATAAAATGTAATCAATTTCATTGTTGTTTAAAGCTAATAACTCATTATATTTAAAGTCTTGACCAAATACTTGTATGGGATTATTTTTGATTTACTGTATCTGTTTGTATACTGTATTATTTTGTATTTCGTTCATATGAATGCCTTTTTTAATAAATCTATAACTATAGTTCCGGAAAGGAGGGGCACAATCAGCTATTTTTTCGTTCGCTGCCGCTATTTAATCTAAATAGTAAATAATGTGCTTAAGACAGTGACTCTTTTACGAAAGTATAGGCCTAAATTGCATATTCACCTCTGTACAATGCCGTGTTTTTGTGGGCATAAGGTTGTTCGTGTAAAAAAGTCAATGTGCTGTGGTGAATTTTTCCATATGGATTATGTTGGAGTTTTGCAAGCTATCTTAGAGTTTTTGCTCAGCACTAACAACACATATTTTTGCAAAAACTGTTCGACGAGTAAGATGTCTATCTGCTCTCAGTAAATTCATATTTATCTAACTCGCAAATTCAAAATCCAAATACTTCATTACAACAAACATTGCCTACTCAGCAGTTAAGTGTAAACATAAATGAAAATAATGAACAAATTCAAGTGCTGAATAAGACTTAAGTATAGAGAAAATCGCTACACCTATCCTCATTCAAGCCCTCTGTTACAACAGATCACATTATCGCCTATGTATCCAAGCACTACAAGCTTATAAAGAAGGATTTGACTATTAATTCACTTAAGCGAGTGATCTTCAAATTAAGGTTTTCCTCCAATCCCTACGACGGCTTATTAAATTCAGAACTTTGACCAGCTGACGTAAAAGTACGCTCCTTCAAGTTTTTTCGAGGTCGACATTTTGACTTAACTTATAACATGACTTGACTAGTAATGCTCTTACATCTCTCTTTGCTCTTAGACTTGTATTGACTTAGAAATCAAAATGCAACAAACTTCCAAGTCAAGTTACGTAGAGTTGCGTTTTGGCCAATCACTCAATTAGCTTAAGTATGTATAACTGAGCCATAACGCAATGAAATTCCATTTTAAACAACGACGGTAGGATTTTAGACCTTGTGTTAGCTTGTAATGATCCAAAAATCAAAATCATAAAGATTTGGTTCTTATGTTAAAGCGGACTATACTGGTATTTAGAGTTTTTTTTAATAAAAACCGATTGGTGATTTTTAGAGTTGTCAGGTGATCTCGCATATTCTTATGAGATTTTATATCGGAAAATCTCACTTGCAATTTCAAAATTTGTTGCTCGTCCCTTATTTATAATTTTTCAAAAATTATTTAAACGCGGAGCTTTAATTGATTCATGGAAATTCTGTTGGTTTGAATCGATTTAACGGGGAAGACCAGAACTTTACATATTACCACCAAATGTACTACTTTCGTGTACAACTAACTCTATTTGACAAATTTGAAGTCGCTGAGTAGTAAATTCCACCAATATTGAGTACTTTATAATAGTGTGGGTTTTAAGTTACATTAGCAGTATTGCGGACGTCCTTATTACCTGTTAAAAAACCTTGTAATTTAAAACTTAAAAGTGACAAATGACCAAGTGACCAAACTCAAAGTTGCAATAAATTAGCGCAAATACTTTCATAACATAATAGATGTTCTTACTAGTAAGTTTATTTTTTTATTAAAACCTTTAACCAGTGTTGCCGTTGGGAATTTTAAACAAGTCGCAAAAGCGGGATCATTGACGAAACGAAGGGCTACCGTAAATTTTTGTTTGCTTTGCACTCATAATAAAATAATAAATTTGAGGTTTCAACTGTATTTTTTGATACATAAAAATAAAATCTTTAAATAAAATACAATAAAACAAAATTCAGTTGAGAGAAATCAAATACACAAGTGTTTTAAAAAGCTCTCGTCGCTAGAATTATCCGCTGTTTAAAGGAAAATAGCAGTGCAAACCAAGGCACATTAAATAGATATATAGCGCCTTGAAAATTTTATGCTCAATAAACCATTTGTTTCGGAATATAAATAAACGTTTTGTTGTAACATTTACAGTGGCGGATTTCGACAATCTGCTGCCCTGGCTTAACGAGCTCGTCCATGCAAACACTGCATTGCATGTTCTTACGCCGTGCTTTTCGAATTGAGAAATCATGAATTACTTCATTAGAATTTATCGAACTCAAAATTTCCGCCTCTATATTCAACATTGCTAAAGAATTCAAGCGATCTTGTTGAATGGTTGATCTCAAATAATTTTGTATTCGTTTCAAACAAGAAAACGATCTCTCACCGCTACAATTTGTGACAGCCATGGAAAGAAACATTCTGTATGCAATATCAACATTGGGAAATACTGCATCGAATTCATTATTTTTAAAAAATTTGAATGTCTCTATTGGCGTGAGCAGCTCGGAATTTCGATCACACTCAAGATAAGCTTTAAAATGAATTAATTCATCATCTATCGACTTCTCCAAATAATGATTGAATGCTTTTCGTAAAATGTTTGCTTTTTCCCGAATATCGTGATTATTCAAGTTTCTGAAATCGGTAATAACAGAAAATTTTTCGTAGAATGATTCGTATTTTTGGCATCTTCCCCGTAATCCTGGCAACAAATTATCGAAAATGACATTGTATGCGTTGATTCTGAAGTCATCTCTTCCCAAGAATGTCACATCGTTTGTTTTTGTTTCATCATCATATATTTTTCTACGTTTAACTCTATGCACGAGTGTTTTATACTCTTGATTGACTGACAACTCTAATGCTTTATTTTCGTAATCGTCGAATTCTTCACGTGCATCTCCAAAAGTTTTGATGAGACTCTCATAAAATTGAACTACTTCATTCAGGTTGGTTTGCGTAGATTGTAATTTTTTGCTAACCGAATTAATTCTGGAAAGTAAAAAACTCCACAAAAATTGCATAAAGACTGTTTCTAGTAAGCGTTTTCGAATCCCATTTGCTTCACATCGTGTTGCAGACTTTTGTGAAAGATCGTTTTTAATGTGATATAATGCCTGGAGTATTTCAGTGTAATATTTATCGAGAGTATGAACTGCGTCATTACGAGCTGACCAACGTGTTGTTGAAAGGGACTTAAGAGTTATTTTATCGGATTTTTCCCAAAAAGTTTGAAGAACTTCCCAACGACTCGTAGATGATGTAAAAAAGTTATATAAACTCTGAAGGTCGTTGAAGAATTCAGCTGCTACTGTACATTTTTCGACCGCATGAGTGCCAACTAAATTCAGAGAATGGGCAGCGCAAGGCACGAATTCAGCATATTCGTTACGATTTTTGATCAACTGTTGAAGCCCTTTATATCTACATTCCTGACATGTTTGGCGCTGTGTCATAAGACTGGCCACGACAATTTTGAATGTCGATTCCTACAATTTCCAAAGCAGAAATAACAGCATTGTCCATATCCGCAGCCTTATGACCTGTGTTGCCGAAAAATTTGACGAAACGCTCTACAATCGAAACCGTCTTTCTTCACGTATCGCAGTATAAGACACAGTTGATATACGTGTGAAATGTCAGGTGTGGAATCGACAATGATAGAGTAGTATTTTGCACATACGACTTCTTGAATAATTACATCCAAAACTTTACTGGCCAAGATTTCGATAAACTCTTCGCATATTGTTTTAGATAGATAACTTGTACTACCGGAACCTTTATTCCCGATTCCAGAAATATGTTCTGCTAAAAATGAATCGAATTCTTCTATCATTTCTAAGCTCATCAAATAATTTCCGTTGTGGAGAGAACCAAACTTTTCGTCATGGCCTCTTAAAGGCGATCCACGTTAGGTTAATTTCTTAATGACGGTGACAACGCGACTCAAAACATTTTTCCAGTAAGTTACTTCTTGACCATATTCAGCCATCAAATTTTCGTCGATTCTACCAAAAGCACTCGCTCTATCTTTCAAAGTTTTCATCCAATTTTGATGGTTTTCAGAATTTTCATGTTGACTCATTCTCATTGACGCATTTTTTCAATCACTAAATCCATCTTTTTCTGCAAAAGATGATTCACCGTCAAAAAGAAGACATGGAGCGCAATAAACTGATCCTTCGCTTGGAGAATATACGAGGCAGACACGAGGAAGTTCAGAAGTTTTCTTTCCAACAACGATAAATTCAAATATCGTACAACATTCTTATGCATTCTTTTCGATTGTGAAAATTCAAGATGCTTATTCTGATTATAGTTATGTTTAGCGATGTGACCATATCGCAGGATCCTCGCTGAATGTAAATTTTTTGTCGTTAAATTCTTTCTGATCGGTAAATTCTGTAAAAAACAGGGTTCGGAATCATTCACTCTCGTTCGTACTCGAACGCGAACGTATACACTTCTTCATTTTTCTTTGCATTCACGTTCGCGAACGAGAACGTGAAAAAAATCCATATCGTTCGTATTCGAGAATGATAGGTAGAAAAAATTGGGCTATTGTTCGTTCGCGAATGCATTCGCGAATCGAAGTTCGTGCGTTCATAAACGAATCTACAAGTGGCTTCGATGCATTCGCGAATGCTCGCGCTGTCGTTTATCTTCATAAACGAATGCATATGCTACGTCGAATATTCGCAGAAGGTTAGTGCAGTAGGCAATATGCAGCAATATTAGATGCAAGCAGTGGTAAAAGAGCACATATGTACATACATATGTATTTGTTTAGGTGGACGATGGGCAACGGCCATACTAATCCTGATATTTCTATTTTTAGAGTTCTATCTTTGTTTAGCAAATGAACGATATGTGCATACACATGTATGGTTGATCCGTATAAAATCAAAATTTATTTGCGAAACAACAAAACAAAATTTTAAATATTCACGTTCGCGTATAAACTCATAAAAGAACGTACGTGAATATTCATAAATGAATATTTCCGAACCCTGGTAAAAAATGATGAAAATAAAATTCCTGTGCATCCCTGCAGATAATATTCTCAATTTTATTATTCTAAAGTGACTTTTATCAATACTAATTTTAAAAATTATCACCTTTCGTTAAAGAAAAATCCTTACTCAGTTCATTATTTGGCTTCTTTACTTCGTCATCACAAAACTGTTCTCTCTCTTCAAAATCAGCTGCATCTAATTTTTTAGGCACGTCTGTGAATAAATTAGAGTGCGTTTTGTACTTGCAACGACGAAAAGGAATAGAATAAACGAAGAACAAAAACTTCAGCAAGCCTGTGGAATTTAACGATATTTTGGAGGATTCACTTTTTTCTGCTGTATCTGCACTGTTTGGATCAGTTTGTTTGGTTGTAAAGAACGAGGAATTTTTCCATGTTTTCGCCAAAACCACATCTTCTCTCAATTTTTTTTCTGCAGCTTGTTTCCGATATTTGGTACCACTTAAACGATTTCTCCAGTCACTCATTTTGCAGCGAGATAAATTGGCTTTTATTAATTTATTCGGGTTTTTATGATACTTCTAGAACAAAACCAGTGTTTCACAAAAATAAAGAAATGTCTGATTTTCACGTGAGAACAGCACCGATTGACGAACTGACTGAAACTGAGGGGCACGTGGAGCCGTTAAAGTTTGTATTTATTTTGGCTACAATGGTCAACATCTTTGAAATAAAAGAATCAGACCCAATTCTACGCTAAAAGAAAAAAAGTATATATAGATTTTTGCCACGTCAGAAGTGTTTTATCCAGTGTAAACGATTAAAAATTGCCGCCCCCACAAATCTGCCGCCCTAGGGAGCTGCCTATGTTACCTATTCGGTAAATCCGCCACTGAACATTTAACAGGAAGCCAAATTTTTTATTTTTCAACTATAAATTAAATAACTGCGTAAATCGTGTTAAGCAGCCCAATCTCCTGCCATGTATGTCCATAAGGTAGTGTTCGGTGAGGGGAATGAGAGCTTTGGACCGCCCTACGTTAACCTTTGGGCAAACTTGATTGGTCCTCTGACAGGTGGGTTCCATAGCCCACCTGGTATTCACCTCCTCAAGGAGATTCGTCTTTATACTATGTTTGCAGGAGGTTAGACACATACCCGTGTCTATAGCAAAATTTACCACAGATAATTCCATCCCTTTTCTTGCCCAATCATCTACCGTGTAGTTGCGGGGAATTTCACTGTGCCCAGGGACCCAAGCAACGTTACGGAGCGTCTAAACGCGAGCATATTGAGAGAACTCCTGCTTTTTACTGCAACTAAGGACGTTGTTTAAGAGGTTAAATAGCTGCTTGGCTGTCGGAGTATACAGCGATAGGTCTGTCTGTGCGAGCGGACACTGTCAGACACCAAGCAGCCTACATTGTGGCATTTAGCTCTGACTGAAAAACGCTGCAGTGTTCCGGAAGCGAAATGCATTGGAGTGAATCCTGCTGCCCACTCATTAATTAAGTTTGGATCTATCTGTAAAGATAGCAGTCGACTCTGTGTCTAGGTCTATGACACCTTCCCATTC
Organism: Anomoia purmunda; assembly: GCA_951828415.1. Classification (NCBI taxonomy): domain Eukaryota; kingdom Metazoa; phylum Arthropoda; class Insecta; order Diptera; family Tephritidae; genus Anomoia; species Anomoia purmunda. Next base: position 95,198,847 of record OX639993.1, on the reverse strand, counting down.
ATTCCTCTCTAGGTTCCTTGTGGAAATTTATTGTCCATGCAGAGTAGAGAAATAGTGTTATCTAGCTTCCTTAAAGTATTTCAAAGCATTTGAATTTTTTGGCAGATGGTTGGCTTCAGTCCTCAACACAAGATACTCGTTAGAACTTGCATGAAATGTGAATTGAGAGCACACTTAAATTCCAATCGGCGGGCATGCAATCTTCCGACCATATTCAGGAAATATCGTCAGCTCCAGCTGCTTTTTTTTTGTACCCGCGTTATTGCTATTCGAACTTCATCGGGAGCGGGTGACGCGATGACGGCATTAATCATCAGCGATTTGGGGTTTGGGATCTTATTCTCCGGCGGCGCTTTCGACGTCACAAACAAAGGGGAGAAATATCCCCCCTTAAATCAGGTGTGCGTTGGATATCAGTCACCAGGTCACCGTCCTTGTCACATGTATTTAGGCCTCTCTCTTCTTTCTGCGGACAAGGTTCAATTACTCTCTTACCTTGCCCCGCCCATTCATTTTCTTGATCGGCGGTGATGTCAGCCCTTGCTCTTACGAGGATATCAATCAGCCGGGCAGCGGGACCTTACCCAATAAGGGCTCGGACATTCCAGGTGCATGCTCTCACCTCATAGTTCTTAATACATTGCGTGTGATCGTCATCAAAAAAGGGAGACCTCGTAAGGGGCACAACCGAGGCACATTTATATTGCGAGCCGTTTGCTCCAAGCCACACTCCCGCTTGCAGTGCATCTACTGGCGAACAGACGCAGCTGATTTCGCACTTACCCTGATACAGAAAAAAATTATAAACGGCGTAAAGTTCTCAAACAACAATTTTCTGGTTATTTTTTGTTCACAAGTAGTAAAAGTCCGATATTTTTCTCTGCTGTTTAGAATTTTTTTTCTTGTTCATTAAAAAAACAAAAGTTCAAAAAATCGTGATCGAAAAGTTTCCATATTTTCAACTCTTCAGTATGATTCCTACTCCATAGGATTTGTGTTGGCGGATCTGGTACGATTTTGCTCTGAGTATAAATTAAAATTAGATCATTCAAGTAATGAAATTTGTATAGGCAATTGAAACAAAATTATTCTTCAAAATGACACAATACGCAATATTGGTCCAAAACTCTTAAATTTTTTTTAAACATTTGTAAGATGTAGAACCGTGCTGAAATTAAGATTCAGCGATAAGATTGGCTAGGTCATGTTGTACGTAAGAAAGAAAATGCTCCAGTCCTGAAAGTATTAAACGCAATACCTACTGGTGGTGGCAGAGGAAGAGGAAGGCCGAATGGCCCCTTTTGAAAAGCCGCTTCACTTGGTGTCTCTAACTGACGCCAGTTAGCAAAGCGGTTATAGCGCCAATTACGAAGAAGAAGATATCTCCTTAACTATCTCATGGTAGATTAATGCTTTTTGAGCATGTTCGCGACACTCTTTACTGCGGTCGAAGTACGTATCGAAAATAAGTACTTGTATCGAAAGCGCAAAACTTGTGCATCAGTAACCCTATTACTGGCGTCCTATATTTTCGGAAATGCTTAAAGCGATATTTGCAAAGAGTGTTGGTACATATATTTAACAAAAGTTTAAACCTATATTTTATAAAAGATTATTTTCAATAGTGAAATAATTGATCAACAAGTATTTTCCTAGTACGCAGTGGGTTATTTGTAAAATGATTATTAATTAGATGGAGCCCGCTTCGGAAGTTTATAAGGTTTTCTACAAGAATGGCAACTATTTAACATCATATAAACGTTCTCACACCCCTATTTTATATTGTGGCAACACTTTATGTTCGCCCGGTGAAATTTCTTCTGTAATCGAAGTAAAATAAATTTTGTATGTAATAATATCGGGTGTTTTTTTTAGGGGTATAGAACTTCGAATTGAAATAAAACACAAGAAAATCGTTTTAAGGTCCATCAATTTGGCTTTATTGGAAGGATAATTTTATGCCATTAATGTTTAAATATGATTTCGGGCATGTGGCCGCCGCGGCTGGCTCGAACAAAGCCAATTCTACAGGTCCAATTTTCAACCACTTTTTCGAGCATATGGGGCCGTATGTCGGCAATAACGCCACGAATGTTGGCTTCCAATTCCCCTAACGTTTCTGGTTTGTTGGCGTAGACGAGCGACTTCACATATCCCCAAAGAAAATAATCCAATGGTGTCAAATCACACGATCTTGGTGGCCAATTTACAGGTCCATTCCGCGAAATTATGCGCTCATCGAATGTTTCCTTCAATAAATCGATTGTGACGTGCGCTGTGTGGCATGTAGCGCCGTCTTGTTGGAACCACAACTCATCCACATTCATGCCATCCAATTCGGGAACAAAATAGACGGTTATCATCGCTCTATACCGGTCTCCATTAACGGTAACTGCCTCTCCAGCATTATTGCGGAAGAAGTATGGCCCAATGACTCCACCAGCCCATAGAGCACACCAAACAGTCAGTTTTTGTGGATGTAATGGCGTTTCAAGGGTCTCATGTGGATTCTCTTCACTCCAAATGCGGCAATTTTGCTTGTTGACGTAGCCATTCAACCAAAAATGAGCCTCATCACTGAACAAAATTTTGCGATGAAAATCAGCATCGAGATCAATCTCATTTTCGGCCCATACACCAAAATCACGACGCATTGCATGGTCTCGCGGCTTTAATTCTTGCACAAGCTGGATCTTGTAAGGTCGCAAGCCAAGATCTTTGCGCAAAATCTTCCATAAAGTTGATGGACAAAGCTCCAATTGCTGTGCACGGTGGCGAATCGATTCATTCGGGTTCTCTTCAACACTTTGCTCTACAGCGGCAATTGTTTCTTCGGTGCGCACTGTTCGACGTCTCTGCGGATGCGTATTATCACATAGAGTAAACGTAGTGCGAAAACGATCCATGGTTAACCGAATTAATTGCTCTGATGGACGATTATGTCGACCATAAAATTGACGGAGCTCGCGGTAAACTTCGCGAACTGAACCATTATTTTCGAAATAAATTTGCACGATTTGCAAGCGTTGTTCTTTTGTCAACCTGTTCATGATGAAATGGCAAACCAAACTGAACATAAATGACATTAGAGTTGCCAGATTTGACCACAAAATGCCAGTTTTATCTCTATTCGAAAAACAAAAATGTAAAAAAAACACCCGATACTTTCTCTCTCGAGGGCAGTCACCTTGGCGCTGGTTCGAGTGCATAGCTGAGTCACCATTGAGCCCTTCTCTGGAACTGAGACAACACAGGCACTTACATGGTGATGGCACTGCTCCCGTCTCAGTTAGGGCTGCGGGTGAACAGCTACCAAGAACAGCTGTAGGGATGCCTGGCTTAACGCAATCCTATCTTGGAAAGAGCTAAGGAAGCTACATTACACTACTTCTCTACTCTGAACAACAACCTCTCGATAAGAATCCCAAAAGGGAATGAATGGGAATTTGCCATGGACCTAGACCTAGGTGAGCCATGGAATCACCCTGTCACAGTACCAGAAAAGTTTCACCAAAAGTTGACGTAAAGCGATCTAAAGCTCTCATCTGCCTCGACCGTCATTCTCTCATACTAATGGTCGGGGTAATAACCGAGAACTGCCCGATTTTCTTTGCAATGTAAGGCGCACTCGGTGGTGCACTTTCTAAGAGAAGAAAGAAAAGAATATATGGCTCCCGCCAGTGATATTACCACCGGCTTGGGTGTCCTACGTGTGCCTCCATGGTCTTGCAGGATAAGGTTAGAAAAGCAGTTATACGGGCAAATAAAGTGTCGTCGATCTCTGACAAACTGTGGAAAATCCAGATACATAGGTATTGCTGAAGCATAACAATAGTTTCAGAAACTTTTCGTTGTGAGCTGAGCCACAGATTCGTTACAATTTCATACAACTCACAAGCAACTTTAAGCACTCTTCTGGCTTAAAAATATCAATTTTCAAGATCCGCTTCCATACAAATAGGTACTGTTGGCATCCTAAGTTTATATAAATAAAAGTTTTAAGCTTTTTAGCATGAAAATTCAACAAATTAAGAAAATTGCCATTACTAAAATTGAATGGGCTACAAAACTAAATACTTTAAAATCTTTCTTAATCGTTAAAACTTTTTATTCGGGACGAATCAGCTTTGAATAGTAGCGGCATAACGTTGTGCCCCTAAAAAAAACGTGATCGATAAATGAATTATATTCGCCCTATTATTTTCCCCATTTGTGCCTTTTCGTCAATAACAGGGCCGCTCTCCGTTATCTTCAGTATTATCCCCTAAGGTTTTCTGGATGAAGATTAATATAGTTACTCAGTGACTTTAAAATCCCGTTGAAACGCTTGTACTGACCATTCATCCGCTTCATACATCCACTCGAACATTTGGGCCGTGTATACATTTCGCTGGCAATTAAGAAGACATACAGCGGAGTGTCATTTACATTTGGGATAACGGTGAAGGAAATATTTTCTAAGCAAAATTTGCCTTAGTATCGGGTTTCGACGGGAGTATTTTTTCGATACCTACTCAATCATTGGTTCAAAAGTATCAATAACAAAATTACTTGATATCGAGCGAAAAGTATTGAATTTACTCGTACCGTTTCATCCCTACTAACAAGAAATCGCAAATAACCATTTATCCAAGTGTCCTAAACTGCGATTTATTTTGTGTTATACATTAAACATTTTGTGTTATTTTGTGTTATACAAAATAAATCACTACCCATACCGGTACACAAAGTTTTTTGCTATCTTCTTCGGTTAGATTTTTAGTTGATTTGTTTTTCTTTTTACATTTGTAACCTACTTTTAGCTAGATTTTTTGTTTAAAATGCAACGGTATCCAGGTAGATATGTAAATAATGCTAATGTTTCTATTCGACAATATAAATTAGTAACTGACCTTTTCAACAAAAATATTTCGTAACTAACTTCGGTTATTATTTCTAAGCTTTTCTATTTCTCACAGTCATTAACCTTAAAATCTCTAACATAAATCATCTTAGTGATATATCAGAAATGGGCAAAAATAGTAAATGACAGAAAAATTGCTTTGGATTCGATGTGGGCCAGCTATTTCCGGTATCTGCTACTACTAACACTTGCTTAACTAGCTACAGTTATGCAGATGATATCGTAGTGATATGCAGAGGAAAGTTCGTAGATGCTATATTTGAAAGTATCCAACCAACCCTAAATATGACAATAACATTGTGAACTAAGGTGGGAAAGCAGCAAAAATAACCAAGCTGTCTACACTTTGCCTGACCAATCGAATTGGTACCGGGAAAGTTTAGATCGATCCAGACATAAAGCGCATTTAATTTCCACCAAATTTTTTTATTAATATAATAAATTTGGGTTATTTCGCGGTCGTGTCTGTGGTGCGTCTAGACAGGTGGAAGCTTGTAATTTTTTTTAAAGATATTTTGTGCCCTGTTATTCTAAATACCTAAGTTATTGGTTTGTTTTTCGTAAACAAGTTTTAAAGGTTCAAATAGTACGTCTGAATTTGTGTTTGGCTGTTCGTTTATTATTCCTACGTGAAATGCTTTCTGTTTATATGTATATATATATATGTATATAGTATATTTCCATATTGTCAAGTGCGTTCAGGCGGCGTCCTTTCTGTTTCCCATGCAGAATTTTAGCTGTTTCTTAATGTTTTGCTGGGGAGCATTTGTTGTTGCGCATATGGTTTGCAAGTTAGACTCAGTGTAGTGGGTTTCTGTATCTTATGTGTGATCGTACATATTGTCGTATTTCTATGAACAAATATTGGTATCATTTTATTTGCACCCATCCTTAGATAACTCAAAGTTAAGCAGTAATGATCACGATCTAGCTTCAGGATTTTTATTTAAAATCCTAGATGGAGCTAGTATTGAAGAGTGGGATCACTTTCGACAAAAGCCCGGATTCTTTAAAATGCTGTACATAAAATTTATTTAAAACCCTTTGGCTTTTTGGAATATGGCAGAAATAAAATATCGAACACTAGGAAAAGTAGCTCCAAAATTATTGAAAATACCTGCTTCATCCGCCCAGATTGCAAGACTTTTCTGCAATCGGGATCATGTTCATACTCCTTTGAGAAATCGATTTACGGTTTAAGGGTTAAAAAAATATGTGTACGTCTACTATACGTTTAAGAATGCATGGATTACTCGGGATATATGCAGAGAAGTGACGAGAGCCATACAAACACAGTAGCAAATTTGTAAATCAATGAGCTTAGTACTCGTAGTAAGACATTGTGACTCAGGGGAACTCATAAGACGCGTTCGCGACAAGCGTTCATGGCAGTTCTGTATACAGCCGATGCTAATGATTTACCGATACCGATTTCGACTAACGTTGACAGTGCGCGACTTCAATCATTCAAAAAAATATTTATATTTGTTTTTCTTTATTGTCAGCACTTTTCTTAAAAACTACAATTTGCAATGAAAGACAAATTGTTTAACATTTAACTACAATCGGTCAACCAACAGTGATTTCGATGTTTTTTTGGTACACAATATTTATGTATGTATGTGACACAAATCGTGATATTTGTCGAATTCGCTCTATTGTGTTATTAAATTATTATAGTTGCAAAACGAATCTTGTGAGCGCCCTGTACTATTTAATACTCATTTGCAAGTGCTATTCCTGCAATTAATCAGCCGATCCAAACAAAAATACTACAAAAAATATATATGTAATTACAATATATAAAATTAAAATGTATATGCGAGCGAAACAAGCGATTTGCGGAAAATACATAACAGTCGACTTAGTTGCACTGAGATTGCAATTTATTTGTTGCAACTTTATTTATCTATTGAATCTTCTCTATACGAGACTTATAATAAGTTTTAAAATTTTAATTTAATAGGGGATAGGCCTGTGTCTATTATACGCCCCTTATATTAATTATCGGACTGAAACATCATTTCGTCTGAGTCGTGTTTGTGTTGCGAATGCTGAGTGATTGCGCTAGTTGATAAGGATGGGATATTGAGGTCTCCATTGATGTTCTTATTCCGAATGTACCAAGGCGCTCAAGTTAGTGTCCTAAGGCCCTTATGCGCCTGTTGGCCAACCACTCCTCCACGAGCAGTAAATACTGAGCTAGAGCTCTATTTGCATTGTTAGGGCATCGAGATCAAGATAATGTGAGACGGGGATCTGTCGGAATATCTGCTGTGCAGAGAATATAGTAATGACCCAAGAACGCTTCATTGAGAAACTCCGGCTGCGATATCGAATTAGTGCGTTATGAACTCATTTTGTCGTACGACAAAAACTCGGTTGCTAACATAACTTTCAGGAACGTTGCGTGCGTAGCGTCCGTATTTTATATATTAGATCATCCAGCCAAACGTGATCAAATGCTTGAGCGACGTCCAAAAAAATTTGGTTCAAACGCCGGACTTAGCTCGGATGTTAGACGGTGAACTGGTTCTATAGTCCCGTGTGTGCCCGAAATTTAATTTGATGTGAAGGCTTAATTTTCCTCGCTTGTGCACCAATCTTGAGAAGCATGGTCTTTTTAAGGAGCTTTGAAAAGCAAAGTAGAGAGCTTATTAACCTGTATGAGCACGTTTGAGTTTTGTCCTTTTCTGGTTTGAGTATCATTATTATGATCGACTTATCCCAATGTGTCGGGAAATGGTCATATCTCAGTATAGCGTTAAAGAGGTTAGAGATCTATGTTATGGCAGGACGCGGAAGCTATTTGATCATATGTGGGGATGTTAGATCATGCCCTGATGTTTTTTAAGTTCATGATGACTTTCATACTCTCAAGTGGATGCACTTTTATTGGTGCTTTATGCTGGTTGGTGACAATCTTATATATTTGGCATGAGTGAGCTGTTCTTCCGCCTTGAGGGCTCTGTCTAGTTTCGGTGTTGCGGCCTTCAGCCGTGTTTTGTAGCAGATAATCTGTGGTTCTGCCATTCTCTACTTACAAGACGTTTTACTTGCTTTGGATTTCTTGTTTGTGCTTTGGATTGTGGATTGGCCTGATAAGCAGCAACTGTTATAATTGAAGTTTGAGCCTACTTGGATTAAGCTAAACGTGGCTACTGATGTACGCCTCATATTTGAGCCGGTTTGTTTTTAGAGACGTAAGTCTCGTGGGGTATTCCTTAGGTCTAGGGCACTCTAGGAAGAGGAAAAGTAGGAGAATGACCTGAGGCTAGGTCCGAAAGGGCCTCTAGTAGGCTCTGTTGGCCAGTAAGTGGGTGTTTCTGGTGATTCATAACAAAGATTGTTTGTTGCATCAATAATTGCTTTGTAAAGCTGTCTCCCCTTTGTATTAATCAAAACCCTAGTGGGGTGCTTGGCATAATAGTTTCCGCTACGAGGAAGCAATCTGCAATAGTGTTGTAGAAGTCCATAAATTGATTCACCGAGAACCGTGGAGGAAGTACACTGCAGACAAAGTTATATTGCCAGAACTCGTAATCTTATTGAAGTGGCACGAATGCAGGTAATTCGTGGCAAACGGTGGAGGAATATAGTGTTTGATTCGTCTTCTAATTAGAACCGCTGTCGCGCCAGGCGCTTGCCATCCTGATGATTTATTGTATACGCTTCGTATTCTGATATCTGGAAGCAGGTTTTGATTTTCGACAGAGAGCATGACCTTATCGTTTAAGAACTTCAAAAGCTTGAGTCGGTTCTGAGAAATTCCGTTGGCATTCCAAACACATATTTTTAGCTGGGGCATTTATAGCGCCTGTTTGTCAGCAAGCCCCATAGTTTTTAGAAACGATATAATTACATGTTGGCAATCGTCGACGCGTTTTGTTAATTTGTTTGGTTGTACCCCACTATAGGCACGGGCAGCCGTGAAGTTTTGGAGCGTTTAGAGAAACAGTCAGCTTCATTTGGAAACCTATTCAGAAGTATAACGAACAGAGGAACGGACTTTACTTCGAATGAATTTTAGGATTACTGCAAAAGAGAGAACAGTCACCATTTAGGCATAACCACTGGAGTGCCGCGAGGTAACGGACAAATAGAGAGAGTCCACAAAATTGTCGTACCAATTTGAAACTATGGTATAAGGACGTGAATAGAGTACAGCAGATAATCAACTCTACTCCGTCACGAGTACGCACTATTCTCCGTGAAGACTTTTGGATAGCGTTGATATGCGCGTTACCGCAAACAATGACATTCGCAGGCTGCTAGAAGAGTCCGCTGTGAAAGAGCTTGAGGAAGGGAGATGTAACTAACGTGGTGAAGCCCGAGACTATATTAGCCGATTGCAAGAAGAGAGCATTCGAAGTTTTAATAAAATCGTAGAGGAGAAACAGAGTATGAGGCTGGGAGTTAGTCGTCGTTAAGCGCATTCAGTATAAGACAAGACTTAAACTAAAACCAAAATTCTTCGGCCATATAAAATAAAGGAGAAAAGAGATCATGGTCGCTATACCATAGAGAAGGTGGTAGACATTGAGGGGCCGAGAACAACTCATACCGTAGCAGAGTATATGAAATCATTGAATCCTTCATTCGGGGCGAATGAGACATCAGTAGTGCGATTCACTAACTTTAAACGGTGCGACAATCGAAATTTTTGACGAAAATATTTGCCGTTTGCACTAACGATTGTGCGATTCACTAACTTATTCTTAACGACACTTAACAGCTGTCTCGTTGTACTTGTTCAAAGTGATAAAGAGTGGCATATATGTCAAACTAAATGTCAAAATAAGCGAAAAGCACAAAGGAGAATAGAGAAAAAACAAACGTATGCGTGCGGCCAAATATAAATTTAAAACTAAACTATACTTCTGTTTTTATACTTGGATCCTTGATAAAAGTTTGAATGGTAGATATGGTAGTTGGCGTCATCCCGAAGCAAACTTCGATCCACTGTTGGAGCGTTTACTTCTTCGTCACCTCGTGATATATTTTAGCCAAATATTCAAAGGGCATTATTTAATATTCCTTTTTTTAATTTGAAGAAAACAAATCACCAAATTTTAAATTTTATCTTTTATTGAAGTTGAAATCACGAATTTTTGTTATAAGTTACTTTTAATAAATTGTTATAGTATTATATTCTTAAAACTGAGTTTTATTTAGCGTGACATCATAATAAGATCCCACGTATGTAAATTGTTATTATTACTGTTATTTTATTTTGTTGAATTTTCACACAGCTTACTGACTACTGACCACAGTTTAAAACACGTCTGCACTCTTCAACGGCCGGACTATAAAGACTGCAATAGAAATATAAAACAGTATACCCGAAAAGTTTCCAAAAATTCTGATTAAAAAGTTTGAAAATTTGATGACGATTTTTTGAAATATGTTCAAATTTTGTGAATTTCTTGAAATTTTGAAACTCTTATTTGTATGGTAAAAATAAACTAGTAAACGTAAGTGTCAAACAGTATTACATTGAATTTTGGTGCTTTAGATATGTAGAACGCCATATATTCGTATAATTAAAATGTTTACAAATTCAAACTAAGGACTATCTCAGCGTTTACTACAGCGGTTTCGTCTGTTTCTTGAAATTATTTTGTTGCACTTCAAGTATAACACTAATTAATTAAGTGAATTCAAAAGAATTAATACACGAAATTAATTTTTTAATTAATTACATACTCAAACTCTGGAAATTTTTTATAAAGAGTTGGGAGTTGGGATGTAATGCAGGTCGCCTGGGTACATCCTGGTAACGTCAAATGATCCAATCAAACAGCAACTGCAAAACTTTGTGCAGTTGTATTTATAGTTGTATGTTTGTTTTGTTGTTACTTTCGCTTCACACATAATTGCTGCAACATCGTTTTCCGTGGGATTGGAATCCAAAGGCAATTGCTCTTGCAGCTGGTCTAGTTCTTATTAACAGTACACATGGGTTTGTTTACACTTAGATCATGCGCCGTCGAAGCGGTATTTTTTTCCATGGAATAACAATGCTCTGGTGTGTGAGTAGAATTAACTGATTTGCAACGTCTTCCTCTTCGAGAACTGCAATATTTAAATGGATGACTTAGGTAGTGTTAACTAGTGTTAACTTAAGTATATCAGTATTTCCCAGTTATTTGACGCGGATAAATGATATTTGACATACATTTCTTTTAGATCAAGATATACCTAATTTTGGAAAAAATGTCCTGTGCCCCACGTCTTATAAAAAAAGCCAAATTCAATACATCGCCGTAACTATGTTTATATAAGTATAGGTACATATTACCAGTCGCGTTTTACTCAAGAATTCCCCAATCTTTTGAACTGTATTCAAAATATAAGTCCTATTTAAAGGAAACCCGCATTTGCACATACTCATAATCCAATTTTTTATTTTTAGTTCTTCCATTTCTGATAAATACGACTCATGCCCTAATTTTACAACAACTTCAGGAATGCTTCAGTAATTATATCGTAGAGCGAGGGCGTCGGAGTCCGATTAGGCTACTTCGGGACGAATCAATTCAGGTTGGTAGCACCAGAAATTCTGCAAAAATTCAACGTTGAAGACTTGCATACGTTTATCTCCGTAAGTCAGCTACTCCTGGTGGAAGAGCAACAATCGGTCTGTAAAAAAAATTAGAACTGCAGTGAAAACGGTTATTGCCCCACCTGGTATTGCTCCTACATCATTGGATGGAGGACGACAGCTTATTGAGTTTTAAAGTTGGCATTAAATATGCAATTCATTGATACTCTAAATGTAACTTTCTTCAAGTCTCAGGCATTGCGAAAACACTAAAAACATGCCAACTGATAATCTGAATGGACTATGTCGCACGAAGTCATTTGAAACACATAATTTAACACTTCAAGATTTGAGAGGATTTTGGTGAGTACCCAGCAGAGTTCCCACTTGTTGGGTGGCGGCTTTCGTTAGACTCTTCCCGTAATGCCTAAATCTACACCAGCTCGTGAACTTAATACTTGGTTGAAAGGATGAATACTTGCGCTGTACATTTATAGAGAGACTTGGGCCTGAGCGAAATTACTTCAGCTGCTACTATTCCAAAATAACTCCTAGATATTGAAAACGGAAAAGTTAAAATTGATGCATAGACGAAGTTCATTGTTTCTCCACGCAAATTGTGCATGACCGTGGGTGAGGAATTAATTTAAAAAGTTTCCTCATGGATTCAAATCAATTCCAATAACACTATACAACAACAATTTGGCAACACAATGTCTAGATAATTTTTATCTGAACAAACCTATAGTCCAGAACGTCTGAGTTTTTTATATGCCCTTAAAGGCTAAGTGGATCCCAATGAGTATTTATACCCCTAAGTTCAAAAACTTGAAGAGTTATAGCTTTGATGCCTCAGGAAATTTTTTTTTATAAAGGGTTGAACATTTCATACTTACAATTTGACCCCGCACCATCCCTTCATCCCCCATTTTTTCTCTCAGTTGAATTTCACTAAAAAGTAGCAGTGCTAAGTGAAATGGCTACAATTGTCGATTTTCATAAGTTTCGAAAGTTACCTTACTGACTTAAAATTTAGTAGAAAAAGAAGCAGGCTGTGTCAGAGACACGGCCATTAAGTTTAACGTAGAATACGCCATCCGATAAGACAGAAAACAAATGTAACAATAAATGATAAATAATACAAGCAAATGAATTTCTTTATTTGATAGTTACTTTGGATGATATACATAAGCTTATGATAGGAAAAATAGGATAAAAATGTTTTTAAATTATCAATTAAATTTCTCGCAAAAACGAAGTCAATGGCTGTTATCAATAGTAAAGATAAATGATAAATAACATACGCGAATCAATTTTATTATTTTTTTTGCAGTGCTTGGCAGCATTTTCTCTTCTTTTACTCTACTTTAACTTGCCCACCTAAAATTATGCAATACAAAGAAAGGGCTGCACGAGTACATTTAAATCGCCCAACAGCAAACACTCAACCAAACACCACACACATATTTGTGTGCATGTGTTTATACAATTTTCATTTGAGAAATTTAAATATTAGGAAGATATCAACCAACATGAAATGTATGTCAAACGAAAGCTAACATCTTCATTTGACTACAAAAAAAAAAAAAAAAATTTATCGAGCCGTTTCCTTATAATTAAAGAAATAGAGATTACAACAATAAAAACCTGACATTGGTGCCCATACCGTAAGGTAAGACGTATTCTACGCCAAAAACTTCTAAAAAATTATCTGCCGCTCGCAGTTAGTTCGGCCAAACATTGAGCTATATGAAGTCATCGCCTAATTTTTATACATTTCATGAGAATGAAATGGTATATTAAGTTTGGCCCGATGTTTGTAAGTGCCAGAAGGAGAAGAGATAGACCCATCAAAAAGTATACCTAAATGATCAGGACGATGAGCTGAGTCGATTTAGCCATGTCCGTCTGTCTGTCCGTCTGTCCGTCTGTTTGAACGCAAACTAGTCCCTCAATTTTAGAGCTATTTTGATGAAATTTGGTGAGCAGGTGTCGTTGTACAAATGATTAAACATTTGTCGGAATCGGCCAGATCGGGTGACTATAACATATAATACAACCGATTATTCAGATATTGAATTTTGCGCCATAACTCCTCCATTTAAGCAGCTAAAGGCTTGAAATTTTGCAGAAATATCAGCCATTATTAGCTACGTATCAGTATTGAAAATCATGAAGATCGGAGAAATATAACATATAGCTCCCATACAACCGATTGTTCAGATATTGCATTTTGCACCATAACTCCTCCATTTAAACAGCTAAAGGCTTGAAATTTTGCACAAACATCAACCATTATTAGCTATATATTAGTATTCATCAAGATCGGAGTTCACAGTGTAAATCGGCAAGATAAATTCAGGACAAATATTTATTGCGAAAAGTAATAAGCTCAGCGCAATATCACATGAATCATAGCGTTAAACGTTTGGGAACTATTTACGGATCTGATAACTGTTTTCAAAGACCGACATATGTAGGTCTTACATATTAATACTTAATTATTTGTATTTTTTAAATGTTGAATATCAAGCGTCGATACGATATTAAAAATATTCAAAAACCATTCCCTTCTTAAAACATAGTTCTTTTTAATTACATAAGGAAAAGCATTAAATAATTTATAACAATGCCTTTACTAGAATTATTTTTATTGATTTGAAGGAAATTTTCGCTTTTAACTATAGGTAATACGAAATTGTAATACAATAACACGTTTTTTACTATTCTTCCATTCATGAAAGGTATGAAGCCTTCGGCATAGCCGAAGACAGCGCTGTTTTTACTTGTTTTATTACATTTACTTAATTGGCGCTATAACCGCTTAAGCGATTTGTGGTGTGCGTCTTGATGTTGTAACACAAATTGAAGGGCCTATAGTTTTACGCCGACTCCGATTGGCGAGTGGTTTTTTGTGAGAAGTTTTTTCTTTATTATTATATAATAGTACGAGGCATATTCCCGAATGGGACGTTCTAAAAATCTACTTATTTTGGCATAAGCTGAAAAACGAAAAGTATTGTTTACCCAAAATCATTACAACCAAATTACTATTGTTTCTTGGCCGGGGTATTTAAGGCAGGTGCCAGGCTTCCATATACAGACTTGTTACTTTAAAATAATTTACATGTTTTAGCAATGAAATGCCTTACGAGTATGAGCTGAAATGAGCTTTTTATTTTTACAATTATTATTCATTTTAGATTTTTACGAACTACAATTTAACTGTACAGCTTTTGGTACAACGTATAGTAATTTTTCGCCTACTCGTCGATATATTCGGTTACGCTGAAGGCAATATTGTTTTCGTAGTTGTTTTGCTTGTGCTGAATCTTTTTCGCCTTTCAAAACTTCGACGATGTCTCGTATGCTGGAATCTCGTAACTGCATCGTCAGCAGCCAATCGTCATCAACTTCTTCGACACGCAGTACTTTTTCGAGATTGGCGGGAGCGCGACTTAACGCATCAACATGCGTCATACGTACGCCAGGTCGATGAATTATTTCGCAGTCGTACTCCATTAACCGTACCAACCATATACATCACCGCTCGCCATTCATCGCCTTCGTGTACTGCTTGCAACAGCACTGCAGCAATGCCTACACTACTTGCATCAGTGTGCACCTGATGTAGCGCATTAAAATTATACAAAACTAAAATTGGTGCATTACAGAGTTTATCAATTAACGTGGAGAATGCATTTTGCTGGCATTCACCCCACTCGAATTTTTCGGCAGCAGCCTTCGTTGTAAACCTGGTTAGCGGCCGCGCGATTAACGAATAGTTCTCTACGAATTTTCTAAAAAATCCGGTTAAACCGAGAAAACGTCTCACTTCAGTTTGCGTCGTTGGTGCTTTAAACTGTTTAATAGCTTGCACCTTTTGATCACCAGGTTTAGTACCGTCACACGATATTTTATGTATGTCCGAGAAAATCTATTTCGTCACTCAGAAAATTGCATTTCTCTAGTCGTAATGTTAACCCGTTTGCTTTTACCACACTTAAGAAATCGTTCAATTTACGCAAGCCCTCCCCAACTGAGTTGCTTGGGATGATTACGTCATCCAAATATGCTATAATATTCTTAGTTTCACATTGTTCAATAAGTCTATTCATCAATTCTTGAAACACGGCTGGTGCATTAACGAGCCCAAACGGCATACGATTATATTCGTAGTGACCGTCCGTGGTCACAAACGCGGTTAGTTTCTTTGAATTTTCATCCACCTCGATTTGGTGGTAGCCCATGTTAAAATCTAGCGTCGATAAATATTGATTACCCGAGAGCTGTGCGAAAAGCTCATCAATTATTGGCATCGGAAACGGTTGCTTTACGGTGATTTTATTAAGCTGCCGGTAATCAACTCACATTCGAAATTCTTTATTCTTTTTCTCCACTAGTAAGATTGGAGACGCATATGGTGAATTTGACGGTCTTATTATTTCTTGTTTTAATAAATTTTCGATAATGTCTTTTACGATTGCACGTCGCGCGAACGGAAGTCTATACGGTTTCATATTGACCGGTATATCAGAAGACAACACAATCTTCATTTTCACCAAATTTGTTTTACCCACTATCTTCGCTTCAGTAGGAAAACATCGTTTATTTTTTTGTAAAATTTTATTTAAGTCATTAAACTCACCGTCTGTAATTTTTAAAATTTGATTTTTCGATTTTTCTATAACCCACATTTTCTTTCCGTGGAACACGAATTGTTTATCCGTCGCACTAATCACGTCAATACCGAGTAGCATTGGATAATCTATCATTTTATTATCAACCACTAAAATCTCTGATTTACATTTGCTGCCGTCAATATTAAGCACTGCATTTATTTTTGATGTACATATATAACGAGCACCTCCGAAACCTTCTAATGCAACACAACAGTTTTCGCTTTGTCCTAACTCACTGGCTAGAGATTTTCTAATCAAAGTACGTTTGCTGCCCGTATCGATAAAAGCATTTGTTTTTATACCATTCACTTCAATTTCTTTAATGGTAAAATCATTTTCGTTATTTTCAATAAAATTACAACTCTTTTTCGCTATTGCCGTTTTGCATTTGTCTGTGGAATGACCCACCTTTGAACATTTCGCGCACCTTTCACGTTTTTGTGGCTCAGAACAATTTCGAGACAAATGTCCTGGCTTCTGACAATTATAACAAATTAACTCTTTCTTTTGCTTTTCTTTATTCACGGTTGTTGGGACTGAATCCTCGTTTTGATTTCGCTTTGCGAAATTCACGCTTCTTACGTTTGTATATTTGCAATAATTCATTATTGCTCGCAACAGTTCACTGCACGTTTGATAATTGTTAACCGATACGCTTTTCTTTAAATCATTGTCATTAATTCCGTTTATTATATATTTTATAATTGAATTATCATCTAAGTTACCGAGACGACCGGTTGCTAGCATTCGATAGTAAAATGATTCGACACTTTCACTATTATTTCTACGCATGTTCATTAGTTCATGAACATGGAACATGGAAACTCATTTAAAAATTCGTCAACAAAATGTTGCCAATCAACAAAAATGTCTGCACTTGCATCTATCCACATTTTCGCTACACCCTCAAGTTTAGTTTGCACCGCGAATAAGAGGATTTTATCATGCCAATTATACACACTTCGCAATTGGTTGATACGCTTTACAAATTGTTCGGATGTAAGTGACATTACCTTGTTTTCGTTTGTTTCCCTATTCACATTTCTTTGTAGTTCGTCTGGCATCACTTGTTGCATCATTGTCGGTGTTTCGCTATTTCGTTTTTCTCTATCATTCGTTGCAGAGAACGTATATTAGACAGAGAAGCATTAAGTTAGGATGACGGTGTGAATTGTCAAAATGCATCAATAATTCTCGTCCAGCTCACCATTCTAATGGCCGACACGGGGAAATTGTGAGAGTGGCGAGTTAACAGAGCTGAGCGAAGGCAAAATTTTTTTAACAGACTATGATTTCTGATAAATTTTCATTGTTTTGGCTCGAATTTTAGATTTTGCCAATATATTAACAAATTGATATAAACGTCTAAATATTTAATTAGACGTGAAATTTGGCTTTGCTTAAATATGTGCATGATAAGAGTGAGCCTATTTTGGTTATATGCATGCATTATATAGATATGTTTTATAAGCCTAATAATCGTTATCATACTAAGTATACATATGTAAATACATATGTATATGGATAATATGTAGTACATATGTACATATATAAATATCCAAATATACGTACGTATGTATGTATATATATATTTACATGTTCATGCACATGTATGTACGTACATATGTACTTAAAAGTCAACAAGTGCACATGCATTCATATGCATTATATCTATCATCATCATATAATTATTTATTGTTATGTAGATATGTATATGCAGCATTTGTTTCATCCCTCCGCCAGCGTGTCTGTTTTCAACCGCAGCGCAACTGCAGTACAGCAACAAAAAATTCATTCATAATCGCACGCGCATATTATTGAAAGCAAATTTCCGTTCATTAATAAATGCGAACATTTCATCTCCCCTCAAACACATGCGCCCCTCATCCATCACATTTTTCGCGACGAAGACAAAAATCTAAAAATCATAAATTGAAGATTTTTGTAATTTTGGTCCAAATGCTCACAGCTTCAAATGGGAATGTATGTAGGTATTATTTTGGCCCGCTTGTGCCCGTAAAATATTTCATGAAGAAATTCATCTATTATTAATCTATTATGTTTGCTTAGAGGTCGTGCACATATTACGTAACGCGATAGGAGGGCGGCGGGGGTTTGCGATTTGTGACGAAGTGTGACATGTGATTTCCCTTTGCCTAATATATAACATATATCAATTAACATTGTATTTTATTTTACGATTAATAAAAACAATTTTTCTGAAAGTGTGACATGTTGGGGGGTCTGAAATGATCAAAAAGTTGCGTTACGTAATATGTGCACGACCCCTTATCATTATAAACGTGTTTTGCACGAAATCCTGTTATAAATGTCATTTAAAGCCCTAATTATTCGAAATCGGCGCAACCAAACGCCTTACCGCTACGCCTACTTGCATACATATGTACATTACATATATGTATGCCAATATGTAGTCTAAATATTGGTCGCATTTATGTCAGGGCTTACGTGTTATCTCAAATGTAGCACATGTAGCAGAATAATATATTTAGGAGTCGAAAATCTACTACCTTTTAACAAATTTTTCTACAATTGTCTAACTAAACGCAAACATTGCTATAATTATTGTATTTTGTGAGACGTTTAATTAATCATACTACTTTTCCTACTTCCTGAACCAACAATCTGAGTCAATGACCTATACAAAAGACTTTCAACACGAAATTACAAATAAACGTACCATTTTTATTCTAAGAGGGTATAAAGGACCAGAATTTTCGTTGTAAATTGAATTCTGTGGTGTATAACTTAACGCCATCTTATGTATGTATCTATATGTAAGTATTTTCTTTCAGATCTTCCTCTATTCGATCTAGTAAATCAAATTTGTATCATACTCCACTTTTTTCTTGGGCCTATCTCAAATACAAATCAATTCAACTAAACCCTGATTAATGATGGCGGCTTTGCGACGCAGCTTTTTCGTGTGAATTGCGGGCAGAAGCAACTATTTCTGTGGAGTTTTGACAAAACAGCTTATTTGGCTTTAGAGTTTTTATTTACAAATCAATAAATTTCTATCTTTGACGTACAAATTTAATATTTAAATTAAACTTTTACCACGATAGCCTGTTGAACTATAGCTTTCTTTAACTATTTGTATAAATATTTCATTAGAACATTGTTATTTTTGACATGGTAAAATTAAAGTCCACCTTGAGATAAGATATTTGGTCAAACTTTGCCAGACTCGGTTGAATGTGCGCGCATGTGCACAAACATATGTACATACATAATTATTTCTATTTTATTTATGTACATATCTACACATATGCTTGTACGCGCCCTTTTGCATGGAAGTAATTCGATTAAATATGCATTGTTAATTAATGCATGCATGTGCATACATATGTATGATAAACAATAAATGCAATTTCTTTAGTGTTTTTGGAAGATTTTGTTTAACTATTCAAAATAGTTATTGAAAATTATATATGGAAAATATTAGTAGAATAAAATAAAACACTAAAATTGAAATTATAGAAGAATACATATTTTTATTATTTTTTTTAAATGTTGGAAATAGAATTGCGAAAATTCCTTATCAAAACAAAAGGAAAATTTTCGCCAAAAAACATCTGCAACCACACAATGTAGCTGATAACAGATAACGTACATTAATTTTCTCTAAAATTGTTGTTTTCGCTCAACCGATGTTAAGTTTTGCCGCTTGCAGGTGAAAAATTATTGAGTGGTGAGCTGGACGAGAAAACGACCTTTCCCCAAAAATACGGAACGACAGCAGGAATGAAGCGGGATGCTACTTCTCTGTAAATATACGTTCTCTGATTTCCCCTCTCCAAGTTATTACCGCTGCTGCTCGTAGTGCTAACACCCTTCGTTGCAATGCCAACGCTCGTTTCGTTTTCACCTGTTCCTCTATTGGTGTTTTCTTGACTGTCACTCGTTATAATAATGACGCTGTTTGCTGCGCTGCCCTCGTTCAGTGCGTCGCTGCAATTAATTTTACCGGTGCCATTGTCATTATTTACCGTACTGCCGCCGTCCGTCCGTTCAGAACTCAACTCCGCTATTTTTTGTTTTAGCCGTGCAATCTCCTCAAGCAGCACTTTGTTCTGAAACGCCAGGTCACACTCTACCTCCTGCTCCTCCATTAATACCAGATCCACCTCCTCGCTTCCAACAGTTGGGCAATCACCGCGCACTTCTACCGGCACCTCGCTAAGCCTTAAAATAAGGGCGCTTTTGTTGCCATGTGTCGGCAAACTCAACTGTTTCAGCCACTCGCGCAGTTGTGTAGCTGTGTACTTGTTTGCGTCGATGCCCTCCATAATTCAATTAATAACGTTGAGGTGAAAAGAAAAAAAAACCGAAAATCGCGACGAAAATGTATTTACTTTTATTTGGTACAGAATCAAACTCGATCCTCTTCTGAATTTTTGTAGGCATGAACAAATGTTATCCGTCTGATGGTCTCTTTTTCAATGATATTTTCTTTATTCGTTTATATCTAGCCAGTGTTTTACATGATTGTGTATGTGTGCTTATAGCTATATAAGGGTTGCATTTGTGGGTACTAGGTGCACCTTTAGGTTTATTAGAAATAGTAATAGAATGCAATATGCATACAGTGGTGTACATTAATGTTACCACAGAATAACAGATAATTATATTACGGTTAATAGTACGATAAAATAATATATATGTTACTAAAAAACTCGTATGGAATACAGCAATTACAGTACAATTATATTGCTACAATACCAAGGTTTTTTAGGAATATCCGGAAACACTTCCCACAAAGTTTCCCCTTTCTCTTGAGAGATTCTCATACCTCTCGTTCCATTCTTCCCTTAATAACAATTCAACCTGCCTAGTAGCCTCTTCAGGGGTAAGTTAGGGATTTATCGGAGCACCTATATACATCAGTCGCCCATTTTGCCACATTTTCCGCAATCTCATTCATCTCTATACCCACATGTCCCGGGGTCCATTCTACACCACATTTTATACCATTTTCATTAAGCGAAAAGTGAATACTAGCAACAATGTAATTATTACACCCTGATTTCTCCAGTAAGTGACACGACGTTAAACTATCCGAAAAAATTATAAATATGTCTTTGACTGCAATCTCTATCGCTTTCGCAATCGCCCATAGTTCACTAAACACCGAAGACGTAACAAAATTAATGCTAAGCAGGAACTCCTGTTTCCATGTGACATCATACACCCTTAGCATTTTTTCCTCCCGACGCATTCGTTGCAAAGATTGTGGACTTTGTTTCCTATAGCTATGAACCAACCCTCTATACTCATTTATAATCTGTTCTTTGGCCATATTTTATTTCTTACTCCTAAGAACATTCTTTAATATCTTCAGGCAATTAAATTTGCTGTAAATAGAATACGTACAAATTTTTCGAAAACATTTTTAAATTTAAATAAAACAAAAGACCCTTTAAATTGAAAAAAAAGACGAATAACTGGAGTTCACCGCTTACGCACCTTTATACTATTGTAGATCGGTTTGTTAATAAATTTCAACTAGACTAACTCCCGAAATGTCAATAACCTAACCTTTCCCTTTTCCGAGGTTCCATCTCATTAGCTAAAACATATAAATCATGTCTCAGCGTGGACAAAGTCTACCCCAGGCATCTACGGAGCATTACATTCTGAAAAGCCTTCACCTTCTGCACTTTCGATCCTACAAAACTTTTGTATAAATTAATTGCTACCTTAGTCGTAATCGATTTAAAAAGCTTAACATTATTCGAGACCCCTTCAAGTAAGCCCTTGTAATGAACAGTCACAGCCGTAAATGATGTTAGAGCTCTACCAATCTATTTCACCTCATTAACCTGGTTGAATCTCAATTGTTCCCTTAGCTCCCAACTGACTTACCTGTGTTTGGAAAAATTAATTAACTTGGTATTTTGTATATTAATAGTGAAATTTAACTTACCACACTTCAACATAAACTTTATTAATTTTAGCTCCAGTCTTCGTGCCAGACCCTTGAGATACCTGCGTCAGATTCATAAAATCATCAGCAAACTGATACATATCTGATGAAAATGTACAAATGCAATTACCCCTGGAGGAAAATCCAATTTCGTCATTTCCATTGTTATTTTTTCACTCTCCGACGCTGTATGCAAATTTTGTTGACTGAAGGCTTCCCCATTGTTATTCTGTCGATTATGCACACGCCAGTTTGTTCTCCACCTTTGATCTACCTTATTTAAGTTTTGTCGCAAACGTCACTGGAGATAATAAATTGTTTACATCCCTTTGACTGTCTATAAACTTCCAGCAGAGGAAGGAGAACAAATACAACAATCTGATGTATTATAGTATAGTATAGCCGACCCTAATGGTATATGGGTGCTTCTCCGCAAACTCTCAGTTTTGTGTCGCTTGACGATTTCTAATACTCATCAAGTATTATCAATTAATTTATGCTCACTAAATGTAGGGAAGTGCCTTTCTTTAAATAGCTTGAAATCAATTTTCGCATTATATTATCATTTTTGTCAAGTTTTCGTTGACAATACAATACGAATGCCACAACCGTGGCATGTCGCCAACTTTAATTTTAAGATGCATACGTCAATTTCGATTAGCAGGCGTCATTGAAAGTTTTTTTTTATGGGATAGAGCGTTCTTAATCATACCTGTGTTCTTTTTATACACCATCGAAAATCCAAAAACCGTAAGTTTCAAAAATTCACGTCACAACCGTGGCACTCGTCACTCGGAGAGGGTACATTCTGTGTCCTGCAATTTCCTGTTTTTTAAACAAGTTCGCTAACACAACCTTCAAAACGGTCAGAAAATCTTTTAGCTTGACTTGCCTTTTGTAATGTACAATTACTCATTGGAATGTCACAACCGCGGCACGCGTTATATGTCACAACCGTGGCAGGTTTTTTACTTTTGAGGAGAACGTCACAATTTCGTTAAGCTCTGATGTATGACACAATGTTGATATCAATTGAAGCGATATTCTTTTCGATGATGAAGATAAAAATATAATCTCGAAACTGTCTTTGTCATCAAAAACACAATAATAGAATAATTAGAGCAGTCGCAATACTTGAACTTTGTTACTCGAGTTCAAGGCGAATTTATAGAAGGTGATGGCATAAGAGCAGCTGATTTAATTTTTTTTTTATTCACCTACATGTATTTTGTTTTTGTTTTAGCGTACGAGCTTTCAAAAGCCGTAAAAGCAAAAACCAAATGTATTTAAATTTTGACAACTCTTAGGCCTCGGCCACGCAGTAAGCGGCTGAGCGGCTGAGCGTCTGAGCGTCTGAGCGGCTAAGCGATGAGCGGCTGAGCGGCAATTCTAAGCGACATGTGGCCAAGCACTGAGCGGCTGCTCTTGAGCGATTAGTAGTTAAAATGCCGTTGTCAAAAGCTGTTCGCCGTATGTTATTGTCGGAAAATCGTTTTATGTATATAGATTACTTAAACGGGGGAAAAAAGAAGATTTGGTGTTCATAACTGATAACTGATAACTGAGAACGTTCAGTAATTTTCTTTAAAATTGTTGTTTTCGCTCAACCGATGTTAAATTTTCACCTTGTAGGTGAAAAATTATTGAGTGGTGAGCTGGACGAGAATTAGACCTTTTCCCAAAAACGCGGAACGACAACAGGAATGAAGTGGGATGCTACTTCTCTGTAAATATACATACGTTCTCTGTTCGTTGTATGGCTTTCCCAATTAGAATATTGGCCGTTACCATTTGAAGCATGTAAATTTTCGTTTTGTACATACTGACTGCTCGGGTATGCAACCTGCGTGTTGTCGTCAAGCGAAGTGTTCGTACTTGCCATGCTCGCAGCAGAGAACGTTGGCAGCGAAGTTGTCGTTTGCGCAGTTGCGTAAATGCGCTGCCTACTGGCCGTTGATGTTTGAATTTCCGTCTGTCCTTGAACGCTAGGTACAGAATTTTCGTTGTTCGCTGTCCACACATTGACCGTTGATGGTGAAATACATGTATGCGCACCCCAATGAACGCGTCGGCCGTATACGTTTGCCGATGAGGTTTGCATATTCGTTTGCCCTAAAACGCTGGGCACTGTGTACTCCGAAGCTGAGCTACCATAAATCGTCGGCAGCCAATCGTTAGCTTGAGTACTCCAGGACGTTGCTACAGAATTTGTGGTAGTTGGCACGTATGTATGTGTAGGTAAAACCATCGTTGTCATGACCGGCGACGAACAACTCAATGGCATTTCAACTCGATTTTCGCATTGCGATTCCGCAAAGGAATTTTCTTTTTCCGCACTAATATTTATCGCGCTTGCAAAACGCTCTTCGCTGAAATGTTCGCACAATTTTTCGACGAGTTGTGCTTTGTTCCCGACGGTAGACAAACCCAAATCTCGCAATTTTTCACGTAATTGCTCAACTTTTAGTTCACTGAATTTCGGCATTTTCGTATGCATTCAACTTTCGCTTTCGTTAGTTTTCTACCCGTTCGAACACGTTAACTTTTCAGGCGTTGACGCGCAAGCAAATTTTAGCAATTATTATCGTTTTACGTTAACAGTGGCACACGGGCACACCTCACTTCTGAAAATATGTCACTTATAATAAGTGAATTAAATAATTTATTGAATTCAAAACTTTTAATGTCAGGATGTTAAATAATACGACTTTACATTTCAAGAACATTCTTCCGACTCGTCTTAATTCTATTTCTCTCTCTCCTATTCGTTGTTGGCCAGAGGTGCCAGATCGGTTGACACAATAAATAATTTATTTTAGAATAGAATATGTTGATATAGTGATCGAGTTGACGATATCAAGAAATAGAAATACAAACACTTATTGGAAAAAGAATTTATTTTATGCTCTCACTATCAATGTTTGTTGAATGAATCATTTTTATATAAAGAAGGTAATATTTTTTTATAAAATTAAACAATACCATAAAAAGATTATTTAGAAGTGGGCTTCCAAACACAGGTAGCTAGGCTTGACACCCTGATTTGGGTTGAGCAGGACCGATGAAAGTTTTTTATTCTTGCCAAAACACTGAACGACCGCTCACCACTCGCAACAGATACTGGAATCGTGCTAAATATACGCAGAGCGATGCAAACGTTTGGGAAAAGTCTATTCAATTTCTTCGCATTAATGGCATTAAGTAAATCGAATGGAGGTAGTCGATGTCCAAAATTTGCTTCGTATATATTCTTGAGGTGTATAACTTCATTCGATAAGTTTTGAGATACATCAGCAGGATATTTGATTTCAAAATTTTCTGCAGCAGTCTGACACTCTTGAACGTTTGTATCAGAAAACTGCCACAGGAATGAAAATGTTGCGTTTAGTTCATTTATAGCTGCAAATCTTCTACTTATTCCACTTATGATTGAGTCGATTATGACAAAAAAAGTGTTTCGCTTGAAATCAATTTCTTCAACAGTGCAGTCTTCATTGAAGATTTCATGTGACGAGTCAACACGTTTTTTTTCCTGGCTGGTGGTAAAATGGATGAAGTATCGATCAAATTGTCAGCGACGGTTTTGCATTCATTATAAATTTTACTCCACTGATCGCGTAGAAGCTGCAAGTCGGAAAATAAACATCGAAGATTGTCGACTTCAACGTCAATGGTAGCGTTCATCTCTTGAAGAACCAGATTTCTTTCATTAATAGCCTGAAGAATTTTGAACCAAATAGAAGCCATCAAGACACACTCAAATGAACTCATATATTTCAGTTTCTTTATTTCTTCGAGAGACTTTCTCAATCCAGGAAGATTCTTCGCAAACGGTTTCACACCATCGATTCTTGCAGCCTACCGTGTATCGGAAAGACAGTGAAGCGAATTAGTTATATTTGATTTCAAAATCTCCCAGCGTTGTGTGCTGCTACTGCAAATGTTATACAATTTTTGAACTACTCCAAAAAAGGTTATTGCTTGGATACAACTTTCTGCAGAATCGACTCCAACTAGATTCAATGTATGTGCTCCACAAGGCGAATATATTGCGTACTTATTTTTCTGAAGAATGTAATTTTGCGCTTCTTTATATTGTCCGCACATGTTTCTGCCATTATCGTAGCCTTGTCCACGACAATTTTCCAGAGGAATTTTGTACTTTTCTAGCGTTTCACATATCAAGTCCGCAATCGTTTTGCCTGCTTTTTCATAACAGTCCACGAAGGCTAAAAAACGTTCTTTTATATGGTAAACGTTTTCTTCAGTATCGTAATGAACGTAGCGTAAAATAAAAGTAGTTTGTTCCACGTGACTGGAATCTGGGGTTGCATCAACAATGATTGTGTAGTATTTTGCTTTTTTTACCTCTTTCAAAATAGACGATATAACATGATGAGCACAGAGTTCAATGAACTCGTTTTGTATCTCGACCGACAAGTAGTGTACTTGCAAACGTTGATGTGCTTCTTGAAAAGATTTAACTTTTTCTAAATGCCTATGAAGTATTGGGTCATAGCGAGCGATTAATTCAAGGATTCCCAGGAAGTTTCCGTTATTTTTTTGGCCGACTAAATTACTCTCCCCTCGTAAAGCTAATCCTCTTTCACCCAAAAATAGAATCGTGTCTAAAATGCGCTTTAGAATCTCTCGCCAATTTCTCGCTACACTCGCTATCTCTTCCCTCAACATCATATCGACAGTTGAGTAATTTTCAATGCGTACTTCTAAATTACACCACTTTAGGTAACATTGAATGTCGTAACTACTTTCATGTGACGGAAATTTAAGATACAACTTTTTCCAAAATTGTGCTTTTGAATAGCCGTTAGGAGAACACATTTTTGAACGATTCGACGTATTTTTACTAAGAAGGCGACAGGGGAGGCAATAAAAAGCGCTTTTCGTTTGACTCCAAACTAACCAGTCACGTTGAATTTTTTCACCGTTAGGCAAAATAGTAGACAGAAGTGAAAGTGGAAATGGCTCGCCCAACCGATCCCGAGGAAAAGCTGACGGCATTTTGGAATGACCTCGACGGAGGACTTCTTGGACTTCTTGCGGTTGTAAGAACTCAGCTTCGAGAGTACCAATATCGTAATCATGCGAATGTTTATCAACAAATTTCGAATTCAATTTTTCATTCGTATCGTATTTCACTGAGGTAACAAATTTTTCACCAGTGGTGTCATCGTTTTCGTAGTTATCTAGCTCAACATTCTTATCATCTCTGAAATGAGAACTGGATGAAGTATTTTTCGGCTCCTCTTGTATGTCGTTGCTAACTGGCTGTGTTGAAGAATTTTCAGGTTTTTCAGACTGGCGAGGGCATGAGTTCTTGTCACTTGCAGGAGTCGTAGAGCTTGAATTCGCATTCTGCTGAAAGTTGAACGCTTCCAGAGTTCGTTGTGCCTTTTGTGTTTTTGCAAGTGCTTCTGCTCGAGTGGAGCGGTCTTTACGCTTTTGGGAACCGGACTTATGCGAATACATCTTTTCAACTAAAATTTAATGAGATTACAGTCAATCTGGGAGGTTAGTAAAGTCGATCTGAGTATTTAGCCGGAAACTTTGCGGAAAACATTCAAACAGACAAATAAAAAATATCACTCACCTGTAATCAGAAAAACACTACGCAAACACAAGAAATAACCACACACTTCAACTGTCAGTTTTATTTTGATCAAAGCCGACTAGATGTTCGACTAATTTTCTCGTGAGAACGCTGGCAAAATGTACCAATGTAATTAGATGCTTCAAAGCTATTTGCAATAACTTATTTGATATATTTCTCAAAGACCATAATTCAAAAGAATCATTGGTAGAATTATGTATGTATATGGAAAGCAGCAATATGTACACACATACATACATACATATGTATATATTTGCATGCTGCCAAATTTAAATGAACATTGACAGAATTAAAGCGAAAATATGCATGTCCGTATATACGTACATATGTATGTACATGATCGTTTAGTAAATTAACAATGAAACTTCTTTCTGAGCTTATAACATACATATGTATGTATGTTAAGATCTAAATGCGTATGTGCGTGTTAATGCATTGCAGAATTATTATGCAACAGAATATTACTGAAATATACATATGTTCAATTCGTACATATGCATGCATATACAAAGTTACTTACTACAGTTGTAAAAGTACATATTAAATTTTTCCCAAATTTTGAGATTTGGACTGAAATCCGGGCCCCCCTAGAAACTCTGGGCCCGGTGGGAATCCCACCCTTACCACCACTATCTCGGCGGGCCTGCATGCAATACACAATACTGAATGTCATTCAAAATATTATCAAACTCAAAATTGCCACTCAGCTCATAACAGTCACTATTGAAATGAAAAATCCAAACAGATACCACAAAACATCGACAAATACGATCGAGAAACCACAGACACCACAGTAATAGTTCACAACAATATCCATATAATAAATATAATAATGTTTTTTTTTCAGAAGTATGATTAGCAATTAAGCAATTCCATTTGCGAAGTTGGTATTTTTGAGAGCTGTTACTTGATTTATACTCAGTTTGGTTGGCCATTTAATAATAAACAGACTTACTCCGGAACAACGTTTTCAAATCGATGAAGCTCACTTTTGGTTAAATGGGTACGTTAATAAACAAAGTTGTCGCATTTGAAATGCTGATAATCCACATGTCATTGTTGAGACGCCGTTACATCCTCAAAAAGCCACTGTGTAGCATGCTCTATGGGCAGACGGAATCATTGGTCCATATTTCTTCAAAAATCAAGCCGCCCATAATTTTACAGTCAATGGGGAACACAATTGAGCCAGAATTATTGACTTTTTGTGCCTGAATTGGGGGATGTTGATGTGGACGACCTTTGGTTAGAATAAAACGGCGCTATATTCCTACAGCCAACGAAACAATACATTTATTGAAGGAAACTTTTGGCGAGCGCATCATCTCGCTCCGCGAGCCTGTGCGATTTAACGACGCTGGTATATTTTTTGTGGGGTTATGTGAAGTCACTTGTCTCCGCAGATAAGCCCGAAACGATTGATGTCTTGGAAGAGAATATTCGGCCCGTTATTGCTAACATATGGCCCCAATTTCTGCAAAAAGTGGTCGAAAATTGAGTCTCTCGGCTGAAATTCATTCGAGCCAGCCGCGGCGGTCATTTCCCCAAACTGATTTTTAAATCATAATTGCAAACCCTTATTTTTGTAATAAATTATTGGCCGTAACATTAAATTATATGCAATTTATTTCTTCCTTAAAACCGCATGTTTAAAAAAACTGTTTACTTCATCATACCAAAATAAAAACTGTAACCGTAATCGTCACGATATAGTAAATTGCAACAATGAACTATTGTGAAAAAGCAGCGAGCTACCTTGTAGGCAGCAATATAGGCAAAGTAACGCGATAGTCGCACATATTATCAGTAAAACTCCAAATGAAATAAATACAACTGAAGATTTTTATTTTTATCAATTATAGGCAACCAAGAATGTCTTGTGTTTTTAGATACAGAATAGGTGAGAATAAATACAATACAAAATATTAACACCAATAAATTAGGTACAATAGAGGGTGGAGTGCACAAATTTAACAAAACAATGTCTACT
This sequence comes from Anomoia purmunda, assembly GCA_951828415.1. Lineage (NCBI taxonomy): Eukaryota > Metazoa > Arthropoda > Insecta > Diptera > Tephritidae > Anomoia > Anomoia purmunda. The sequence goes on along the minus strand of OX639993.1, from coordinate 95,169,146 downwards.
AAATGCCCAATAGAATTTCAATACTTCCGTAATTCTAGAATGAATTGGCTTACGATATCAATGTATAAGCCTTGTAACCTCTTATTAGGTATGAAATTTTTTTGAAAAAAATTTAACAGACGTCGTTTTAAAAGGTGGCTAATACTCTTAACTAATGGAGTTACTATATATTTTATATCAAAAGCTTTTGAAGTTATCGTTTTAGAAGAATATTGCAAAGTACAAAAGGTAGAACTTGAGGATTTCAACGAAATAAAAAGAGGGGTATTTCAAATTCTGTTAAAAAAAGGACATTGAGAAACTGCTTTTATCACCCCAGCAGGCCTCTATGAATTCGGTCGAATGCCGTTTGGCTTAATGCACCGGCAACTTTTCAGAGGCTTTAAACTGTATCTTGAGAGAATATATTAATAATATTGCCGTACATATCTTGACGATATACTTATATATTATATACGATAAATGTAGTCTAATGAAAAAGAAGTACAGCATTTCTAGGTCAAATTCTCACAAAAGAAGAAATGAAGCATATTCCGGCAAAAGTAAGAACAATTCAGGAAATTCTGTTAACCGAAATAGAGAAGAAATTAAGTGGAATCACGGGATTCCATAGAAAATTTAATCGAAACTATGATAACATGAAATTGATACCAGTGATTCCCAATACATAATAGCATTTGAAAAACTGAAAACTCTTATATTAACTCATCCTAAATTGAAGTACCCAGAGTGTGACAAGCAGTTTGTTGTTATACTTGATGCTAGCGAGCTTGCTATTGGCGACGTGTCATAGCAACAGCTCCCAATATGTCATGTATCGCGGACTTTAAACAAACATGAAAAGAGTTATACCTCCACCTGAGTTCTTGGCGATTGTTTATTCAGTAGAATAACTTAAGCATTATTAAAATGTAAATAAATTCAAAATGCGGCCATTCTGCTTATTGACGAATCCACTGAGGTGAGGTGAGGTGAGGCGATATGCATTTTGATTTGAAAGCCCATTTTCATAATAAGCCTGAATAACTTTAACACGTTGCTCGATTGTGTATCTTTCCATGTTCAAATTGAGTTAGTCTGAAATTGAGAAATGTCAAATGAAATGTAGAAAAAAACTTGACGTTTAGGTGTGGGTTACATTCAACATCGGCCCTTAAAATTTAACCACCCTTTATTTACAGTGTTAGAGTATGTACATACATCGATACCATATGGTGAGCCTATAAAACTAACATAATTCAACAAAATGTAATAGTTCCATATTTTACCATGTTTCTTTTTCTTTGTTTGCTCTCACCTTCAAATAAATCAGAATTATTAAACTTATAATTTTGAGAGATCCGCTTAGCTTCAGTCTTCTTCTTGTTTTTTTGTGTGTTTTTTTCTTGCTTTTGCTCACATTGTGGTCTTTCGCGTGGCGGTCATAAAATGCAGACTTTTTCAGAGGTTGCATAAAATATTTTTTTGTTACTATTTTAATTATATATTATATATGTCTGAATATATATACATATACACACTTGCGTACATATGTACAAAGATTGCACCCAATGATTTGACTTTCGTCGTGCCCAAGCAGAAAAAACTTTTCATTTGCTCTCGTTTCCATTGCTGTTCAAGTGAGTAAATATTATATTTTGAAAATATCGAGCACTTCAGTTGTTCAAACTTACCGATTTTATGAACCTTATCTTTAAAGGAAATCAAATTAATATTTTCACATTTGCATAAACAACAACACAATATCAACGCTCTCACTTAGCTTCACCAAATCACATGCGTACAATTTGTATATGGATTTTTTCTTTGTTTTTGTAGGAGGTGGTTCGCCCACTATTTTTATCCTTTGGGCACAAATAACATATTCCCAAAGTTTAAGACTGATTGGTCAACGTTAAGGTGTGGCACATGCGCTATTATTTTAATGCATGCCCCCAAAAAAGGCGTGGCACGTTATAAAATTTAAGTATTTTATACGAAAATATGTAGTTTTTGCGTCAAAATAAGATTAAAACTTACATAAAATTTAGTTCCTTTTAGTCATTAAATAAAAGTGGGCTAATTGGGGTGTGGTGATTAAAGATTTTCAGAAACTGCTACTAACAAATGCAGCTCTGTGCTAATTAGTTTCGATCAAACATACTTACATATATTTACATAGAAGTAGCAACACTGGAGTAACGGTATTTAGTACGCATGTGATTTGGTGAAGCTAAGTGAGAGCGTTGATTTTGTTTTGATGTTTATGCAAATGTAAAAATATTAATTTGATTTCCTTTAAAGACATGGTTTATAAAATCGGTAAGTTTGAACAACTGAATTGCTCGATGTTTTCAAAATATAATATTTACTTACTTGAACAGCAATGGAAACAAGAGCAAATGAAAGGTTATTTCTGCTTGGGCACGACGAAAGTCAAATCATTGGGTGCAAGTTGCCATCAAAAGGACAAATATTAAAAGTTCTTTTTTATAATATGCGGAAAATAAAGTTCAATTTTCGTCCAAGTGCATATCTTGTTATTAAAGAAGCAGAAGTACTCTGGGATAAAGCACGTACTCCCACAAGGCAGAATATTCGTAGCGTTGAGAAAGTAGAAGCATTATATCATCAGTGGAAGACACTTCAGAAAACTTGTAAGCGGCATACAGTTCTGCAGGAGAAACGAGAGCACGATTTTGTGGAACAGTTAGACGATTTGTTTGATATTGCTCATGGTGATGCGTTAAATATGATTCAAATAGAAGAAGATAGATTATTCCTACTTAATCGACGGAAATTCAGAATTTTTTTCTTCTGACCATTCGCAGGTCATTTGGCTGTTGTTGTTGTTGTCGTCAAACTTATCTAGGGGGAGGCCCATGAAACGTGCTGTTTCGACAGGGTTGGACCAGAGGGAGAGTGGGATTAGATGAGTGGGTTTGGGAGGGCATGTGAATAGGTGACTGGTATCGTGCGGAAAATCTCCGCATGCCGGACATGTATTAGGTATGCCAAGGTTGATTCTGGATAGGTAGGAGTTGAGCCGACTACAGTATCCAGATCTCAGGTCATTTTGCTTATGTCAGTTCTATGTACCGGAATGACCCGCCTTTCACCCGGCCAAGGTGTATTGTTTCGGCGATCTAACCCGCAAGTAGTCCTTTTCTCGGGAGATCCAATTTTGTTCACACATCTTATTGTAAATAAATACAGAATATATACATTAATCTAACAATATTTAAATAATTTATTATAAAATTACTTATTTGTTCCATTTTTAGCCACCAAGCGTAACGAATTAAATAATTTAACGTAAACAATGAGTTGAGCAAACGTCAAAATTCGTGCTTGACAGTATTGAGTAATAGATTTTTTAGTGGAGTAATAGAAGTTGCCATAAAATGGGCTCTTTGAAGAGCAGGCGCTAAACTGGTAATGGTATACTTAAAAATAAAGCACACTTCATCTTTTTGGCATTCCTCTAACTAAAGCATACTCTAAATCAGGATAATGATTATGCCCCATTAATACTAATATACATACATGTAAATACATGGTACATATTAAAACAACTCCTAACCCGCATTAATGATTATTTGTTGCTACATTGGGATTTATTGTTAATATTTTCATTCCTTCCCAGAAAAGTAGTAGCAAGGAATTTTCGCATTATTTATATATGTAAATGCCGTTAAACAATTTAAGTTTTTTCAGAAAATTCATGCGTTTTGATTGCAGACTACCAAAACGGGAATATTAAATCATCTTCGTTCATTTTCATATTTTTTTGTTTTTTTATATGATTTCTTGAAAAGTGTTGGTGAATGAAATTGTAATCATTTGACATTATCTTTGCGACTGCGTTTGTGTTTGTGTTTAAAGAAGGGATACCATCGCTGTCCTAGGAAATTCTTGCCAGATCTACCACATTGGGTAGATGGTAGTTTTCGTCACCACCAAGCGGTAGCTATTATGAGGTACACGGTTGTCGGAGCATCCAACACGGTCTGTGCATCTTTAGAAGGCGTTCCTCCTCCTTTTTCCGAAAATAATATAATATATAGCCTGATATATGTATATAAACCATTAGGTGTGTATGTACCTGTTACAACTTTCGTTGTTTAAAGAGTTAAAAAATATATGTTTTGGAGAGCCGTGCTCCTTTATTGCATTTTTAATTCCAACTGGCTATTACAATGTGTTTTTCTTATTACTAGACCTACGTTTGCCTTGCTGCAGCGTGAATGGAATTTGCTGACACTGCGCTTCCCACAAGTGGAGTTGTTTGTTTCAACGTGACTTATTTTGTCCGTTGGTCGTTCACACGGTTTGATCTACACGTGCCGCAACCTCAGCAATTTATTGTCTGGAGTTGTGTGTATTGCGGGTATTTTTCTATTATGTTACACAAATATGTGTCGTAGTAACAAACCCCCTCCTTCTATTGCATTTTCCGTTAACTCGATGGACGGCTTTTGTTTGGTTTCCTTGGGTGATAAGGCTATTTTGGCTAAGAATGTGATAAGGATTATTAGTATAATCATAAGGATGATATTTGCGTAATATTTTAGCTGGTTTGCAGATTGGGTGAGGCTTATTTCCTTCGTATTGTTGACATTTAACTGTTATAACATCTGTAGGGAAAGTGTTTCTTCGCTTCTTTTTGGTGTTGAGATTGGCTGAATTATAGCAGGTAAAATTTTGTTTATTTGTCGATTTTTCTGCGTTGAACAATTTTTTCCCGTTGATCTGGATTGTAGCGTTGTTGTAGTGAATCATGAAAGTACCATTAAGAGCCGTAAGGCTTTCATTTATTAGGATATAACCTCTAAAGTCATTTAGAAATAGGGTTCCAGGTGACAGCTCAAAGTCTGCGATGTGCTAGCTATTGGTCACTGTGCAGTTTGGCAAACGGCTATTTAGGAGATTACTGATACAATAGTCATTACTTAAATCCAGGGATCGAAAATAATAGTTATTTTCGAAATTTCAATTTAAAAAGTTAGTTGGAAAAAATTTGTTTTTTTTAACATTTGTATACATATACCAATGTGATGCTTGTTAGCCAAGGAATGCTAAACCCTTCTTACAAAAAAGTCAGCAACTAACCGTTATTTTTTTACTGATATATTTTTAGTCGAAAATAAAAGTTAAAATTTGACTTTTACTTTTTCGGTCAAATATAAAAGTTAAAATTTGACTTTTATTTTTTCGGTCAAATATAAAAGTTAAAATTTGACTTTTATTTTTTCGGTCAAAAACAGTTAAAATTTTTGTTTCAATTTTTCGGTCAAAAATAGCAGTTTACATATTACAATACAATATGTTTTAATTTATGTAAAAAAAAAATCAAAGTAAAAAATTCACTTCCTTTTAATTGCAATTTTTCGTCTTCTGTAAATATATTTCCTAGACAATAATTTAATTTCTTTAATTTAAGGTTTAATTTATTCCCCATTTTACAGCAATGATTCGGAATTCAATTTAACAATTAATATATGTAGCTCCCAAGCTCTGCTCGGACAAATTGTATCGCAAATCGCTAAGAATAAGCTTAAGTGCTGAGAATGCGCGCTCTACACTGACTTGTGTTGCTGGCACCTGATGTATAATACATGCCAGATCTCTTAGTCGGGGATATATAAATTTTTTACTTTCCCAGTATTCCATAAGGTCCGCATCAACATCAATGCGCTTCTCCTTATAGGTGTCTATTTCCATAAATGCTTTTCGAACGTAATCATCGAAACGTACTTCTTCATCCTCGGACGAAGCATCAGATAGCTCCATATCCAAAAGTCCAATTCGTAATTTGACGAACTGCTTTGATTTGTTTCTTCATCAAATTGGAATGGCTCAGTGGTCGATGACGTTGGTGATGGTGTTGGAGTTGTAGACATCTATTGCATATTTACAATTAACAAAATAAACCAAGTAAGAACAGAGCTGAGTATGGCTATACCTTTCATGAATGGAAAAAATATAACTTAAATGTATTATTGTATTTCAGCTTACAATCGCTTGAACTATATATTGTGGTAGTCACTGTCAATTTTTTATTGAAGATAAATGGAAAGACTGCAACATTTTATATTCTTATCAGTTTATTTGGAAGAGTTATAACACGTAAACCCATATCTGAATCCTCAGTTTAAACAGGGAGACAGACAGAAATACACGCATACATGACTAGATCGATTCAGCTCATCATCATGATTATTTTGGTATACTGTTTCATAGGTCTTCTTCTTCTTGTATTTACAAGCATTGGACCAAAGTTATAATACAATTCCATTCCCATGAAAGGTATAAAAACCGTCTTTCCAGCTCACTTGCTTACAACGAGTAAATAAAATTAATATACAACGATATAAACATGTATTTATGTGCATATGTATGTATATGCAGCATTAAAATAGTTAGTTACCTGTTCAATATTATGGATTTGAAGTATGATGTTTTTCAAATGTTTTTTTGCCCGTTAAATTTTTTCTCTTGGCAACACACGTCTGAATCTTGGGTCCAAGAGCAAGGCCGCATACATAGTATCGTTTTCCATTAAAGTTGATTGCCTTAACTTAGTACGGTCGACAAGAATTTTACTGTCTTCACTCTGTCCAGACTGCAGCTCGAACAACATCTGCAACAATGCTTTATAAAAGTCACCTAAAAGCAATTGATTACTTTGCAAACGTAGCATCAAGATGTGCACTGGAGCAAGAACAGATACAATTGTTTCTATTTGATCCCATTCCTCAGTTTTTAATTCCCCAGTTAAGGTTCATTGTCTAGACAGAACTCCTTAAATTCAAAAACACCCTTAAGCATAATATATGTTGAGCTCCAGCGTGTTGGAACGTCCAATTGGGGTTTTGGTAGTCCTTGGTTTTCGATTGTGTAGCTATAGGATTAAAAACAGTAAAAAATGTGTATAAATGAGGAAAGCATATTTGTTATTGGATTGCAATATTTACCGTAATGAAGCAGACCTTAACAGCTTTGCTAATTCGCGAGATTTTTTAATTAAATTTTGATTTTGGCCAGCTAAAAAGTTCTTTACTGCCAATTGTAGTGTGTGGGCAGCGCATTTTATTGATAATACGTTTTCGTATACGATTCCATCTGTAAAACTTTGTGCATAACTGCATGTAATTTCATTGTCTTCGCTTTCTTCTCTCTCATTTTGCGACAATAATTTCACACACTTTAACAGATTTCTACCGTTGTCATTACATTTAGTTTCGCCTTCGGTTTCAACGTAATATTCGCGAATGTAAACATTTCTTTTGCGACCCATTTTTATTAAATTTAAGTAAAAATTATGTGCAATAGTTCAAAAGGTGTGATCTCGAACGTAATGTGAAGTGACAAACAAAGCAAAGGTAAATGAGACATAAATGAATAGAATAAGCATACTTGGTATGCTTTTACTTAGTCATAACGGTTTTGCAGTAAGAACAAACTACCTTGGAAATTTACATTGCTTTATTGCATCGCTTACTTACTTATTTACACGTTTCGTTATCATTCATACAACTAATGACAAATGTCTTGTTTATACGTAGCAACAAAATGTTTTCATCTTAAACAGTTACAATCAAATAGATTAGCAATAAAATTTTAACTTTTATTTTCCATCGAAAAAATAAAAGTCAGATTTTAACTTTTTTCTTTGACTGAAAAAATTTAAGTCAAATATTAACTTTTTTATTTGACTGGAAAAATAAAAGTAAAATTTTAACTTTTATATTTGACCGAGAAAATAACAGTCAAATTTTAACTTTTATATTTGGCCAAAAAAATAAAAGTCAAATTTTAACTTTTATATTTAACTGAAAAAATAAAAGTCAAATTTTAACTTTTATTTTTGACTGAAAATATATCGGTGGTTTCTTTTTACTGCTCTAATATCTATTGTTTTACAAATTTGGGTTTCTACTGTAGGCAAACTTATAATGTAAATAATTATTTTGCCATTGGTTGCTACTCGTAATTTTATTTCTGAAAATTCGATAGTCCAAATTTATAAATGGAATATTATCTCTATCGAAAATTCCTTTAGCAATGTCTATTTCTTCGCTCGACAAAATGAACGAATTAATCATATTAGCTTTTGCCCAATGTATCGCGTATGCGATATTTACAACTTAATTTGTATTTTAATTTCAAAAATAATTATATTTCTTTGCTTTTATCATTTTGCAAATATTTAATGAAGTGATTTGTTATATTTGTAATTTCATTCACTTTTTCTATTGTAAGCTTTTTAATAAGGACTTGGGTGTTATTATTTTCCAGAACGTTATTTAATTTGCTTAAGACTATTTCGTGATCTTCGTGGTCTGGACTTCCTGCAATCCATTTCCACGCACTGCCTAAGAAATTAAGTGACCTTTTAGATTTTTTCTCTATTCTTAGTTTATTTATGTGAGCCTTTGTTTCGGATATTAGAAGGGATATGAAAGGATAATTCGCGTTTTTGTAGAATATTTCTGTTCTCGTTGTCGTTTCCATGTGTTCCAAGATTTCTGTATATTTGTCAATGTCGATTTCATGTATTATTCTAAATGTTCCTGTCTACAGTTTGGCTGTTCCTTTTTCTATAGAGACTAAGTGCGAATTCGAGTAGTCTAAAATTTGTACCTCTGCGAGGCATAATGGTAAGAGAAGCCTGAAAAATAAATTTGCTATAGTCAGTTCCGTATTCTACTTTTGTGTATAATTTGTCCTCTTTCGGTAACTACAGTTCTATTTCTATCTTCCTTGCTATATAATTTACTTAGCTTAGTTCCTAGTCTTCTATTTATCCTTACATAAATTACGTGTCCTGGTAAATAGGATTTAGGCGTTTGTTTATTCCTATTATGGGTTTTCACTAGCTTTCGTAAATTGTCTAGTTCTTTCTAAGTCTTCGGGTGTAAATGTCACATTTCGTCCAAAAAAAATGTCAACTGGTCTTTTCTGTGTAACTGAGTGAATAGTATGGTTATATTCGGATACAGATCTTTCTAACAATTCCTCAAAATTCCGGTGTCTTCCATCTTCTTTAATACAACGCATTATTTCGCTTAGAGTGGAATGAAATCTGTCCACTTGGCCATTGCCTGGCTTCTATATGGTTGAGTAGTGTAAACATCTATTCCTAGATCATCCTTCATCATTAACTTAATTGAGGAGGAATTTGGCGATGGCTCATTATCGATTACCGCAATTTTCGGTACGCCGAAGAAAAACAATATGTCTCTTAAGGGTCTTTTAACATCTTCTATGGCCCTACTATTCAGCATTTTTGTTACCGCATATTTCGAAAACTTATCCAATGCAGTCCGGACTTTCTTTCCTTCGGTCAAAACGATGTCTATATGTACCGTGTGTCCTGGGAAGGTTAGTAGTGGAGTCGCTGTTAATTTTGGCTGATTGGGTTGTCTGTCATATTTGCTTTCTTTACACACTGTGCAGTTTGTTATTATTCGCTTAATTGTGATCATCATTCCGGAGAAATAATTTTTTTCAATGATTTGGGCCTTGTTTTCGATCGCGTTTCTATGTGCCCTTTAATATTATGTTTTCTTGCTCTTTTAACTCGTAACTAGCGATTACGTCCTCGACCAATTTCTGCGTATACCTGCATTTGTAATTACAAAAATGATGCGGATAGACATTTTGTATTATACCCATGGTCCTTTCATCGGTGTGGATTCCATTGATCACAGACGGATTTAGGTATCTTTTTAATAACATTGTAATCTTTTCTTCATCAAAAAACGGTTCGTAAATTAAGTGATATTGCATAGTTGGGAAAATTATTTTAAATTGGTAGGATGGCGTTACTGCCTGCTCCAGAAAAATTAGATTTTTGAAAGCGTTTATTGGAACTTCTGCGCAAGGTATTAGGTTATGACCTGAACTCTCATCACTGTGGGTAGTGGATGTAAGCGAGTTTATTTGGACGGGTATTCTTGATAGAACGTCTGCCACTACGTTCGATTTTCCGGGTGAATAGATGAGTTCATGATTGTATTCTTCTAAGATGGCTTTCCATCATTTCATCTTGCTGTTGGTATTTTTGTGACTCAGCGCATACGTCAGGGGTTGATGGTCAGTAACTACATACATATCTTTATTTTTTTGGAACCGTATGGGTAACTGCGCAGAAAATTGAGAGACCAGATTATAGAAACCATCTCCTTCTCATTAGCAGCGTAGTGTTCCTCTGCTTTACTAAGAGTTCTTGAGATAATGGTGATAGGCCTGCCATCTTGTAATAAGACGGCTCCGAGAGCAAAGTCGGAGGCGTCTTTGGTCAATTCGAAGTCTTTTTCGAAGTTTGGGTGAGTAAGGATGACATCTTTTGATACTAGAGAATTTTTTATTTTGTTAAATGCGTTTAAAGCTTCTTCATGTAAATTTAGATTGATTTTTTGAAACGTTTCCACCTTCTTCTCGAAAGAGTGCGGTGAGAGGTTTGGCTACCTTAGAATAATCTCTAATGAACCGACGGTAATATCCTCACATACCTAAAAATGATCTTAATTTTTGGGATTGGTTTTTATCCCTTCGGGAGTAACAATGTACGCCAAGAATTCAACCTCTTGTTTTGAAGATTCTCATTTATTCAGCTGTATTTTCATATTAGCGTCTTCCAGGGTTTTGAATACCCATTCAATATTTTTCAAGTGCTCCTCTTCATTCTTGCCGAATATTATTACATCGTCGATGTAAATATAGAATCCAGTTCCTATGTGTTGACGAGTAATGTCATCCAGTGCCCGTTGAAATGTGGAGGGGGCATTCTTTAGCCCGAAAGGCAATCGGAGAAATTCATATTTTCCGTTGTTTACGGAAAATGTCATCTTTTCTATATCGGATTCGCGAAGTGGTATCTGGTGAAAACCGCTCTTTAAGTCAATAACAGTAAATAGTTTATTTTTCCAAGATTTGCCAGAACCTCGTTTATCTCGGGTATGGGGTATTTATCGGGGATTGTAACAGAATTGAGTTTACGGTAGTCGATAACCATTCGATACTTCATTTCACCGGAAGCATGGATTTTTTTGTTAACGATCCTGACTGGGTAGTTATATGGATATTTTGATCTTCTTATTATTCCGTTCTCTTCTTTTAGAGCCATTGCGTATGGGTATGGTTTAGAGTAAACGGGGGTTTCGGTGACTGCCCGGATCTCGCCTTTTACAAGAGTAGTGTATGTGAGCTTTTCGTCGGGATCGGCGAAGAGGTTTGGGCATTTCCTAATAATGTTGTTTATTTTATTTTGCTATTCTAGGGAAAGGTGTGGAATATTGATTCCAACATAATTAACTTGTTGTGATACCCGTTGCTTTAGCGGGATAGTTATATTTTGGTAAATCGCCTTTAAATTTTATCTGTATAGATAATTGTCTTTAATAGCCTGAGCGAGTCATTACCTACTATACCGTGGAATGCCTTTAGAGTTTGTAATATGAAGAATTTAATTTTCGCTACCTCTGGTCCGAAAATATCCACAAAAGTGTGGTGCGTAATTTCGATCGTACCGGCAACTGATTTTACCGTGAAGGGGTTTTCATTTAAAATTGGGTTCCTAATCCTAGTTGACTGGATATTATTCTTATTAGATCCAGTATCAATTAAAAAATCTATTATGTCTCCGCTCCTTGTTCTAAACTCGTGACATGGCAGCGAAGACGGGGCTAATCTAAAAAAAATGAATAGTATCTGGTTCAGCTTGATCTTGTTCACCGTTAATATAATTAACATTTTCTTCAGGATGTGGATTCGTTTGTTTCGCTGTATCATAACTGCTGTAATAGGAATCGTTGCCATAAATTCCGTTGGGGTCTGGCTCTTCTTTATAACCAGTAGAATTTACTAATCCTGTGTTGGCATAGAAGTTTCGTTGCACGAGGTACTAGATCGCCATTCAGTCTTCTGATAAACGTATGGAGGGATTTGTCTCTGTAGGAATTAGTCATTGCACTTATGGACTCGTCACTTATGTAGCTCGAGGCACGCTATCTTATCTAGAATAAGTGAAAGGTGTTGATACACCTTTTGATAATATGTTGGGATATCGTAGTGGCGTTGTGCCAATGTGGTCAATTGATATTCTAGGGTTAAATGTCCCTCTTGTCCGAATAATGTATCATTAAGCATTTCCTGATTTGAGTCCAGTCGAGTGGAGTACTGTAAGACTCCAAAGCTGTGTCGGCATCACCGACTATCTTGTGTCTTACCGTATGTAAAAATGAAATGTATTTTGGGGTGTCCTTAAGCTCCTCGTATGCTTTGAAAATCTTATCCGCACTTTTCCTTCAGGAGTTAAACTCTCCCGGACGACCTGCGAACTCCCTAAGACATTTTACCCTATCCGGGATTCTGTCTAATTCATTTACATTCTATGCGCTAAGTGCACACCACATGGTCGGCCTCTCTAGAATCATTTAAATTCGGTGTACTCATTCTTTCGAGCACCGGCCTTACTATTGTGTCTATTATTGTGGGATTTGGAGTAGTAGGGGTTTCAGACTGGGTGGCTCCGTAATCTATTCTTAGTTGGTTAAGTTGTTCAACTAATTCTTCACCAGTGCCTGGCATTTTGTTATAAAATTTATTTTTACCTGTATCTTCCTGATAAAATATGCTTATCAACTTCGTTAAGATTATTAACTTTTACTAAGTTTTTTTTTTCACACTTTAAAACTGATAAGTTTAACAAAATTTCGGTATAATTAATTTTCTTTCATATTTTCCTCAAATATCTATTAAGGTTTAATTTCAATTAGTTTTCGTTTAGCTCATTCACTTTTATGATTTTTATTTCGAAAATTTCTTACTCTAATTCTGAAATCTTGTATTTTATATTTCTCATTCAATATTTTATAAGGACTTTAAATCTGTTTTTTCTTACATTCACTAAATATTTTTTACAGTTTGCAAATTCTAACGTGTGACTCTACGAGCTTTTTGATTTCCGTAATTTAATTTAAAAATTTTAAGTAATATTAGTTTAACACAACTTTTTCTTTTTTACTTTGTAGTATTCGACGGATAACTTATAAGTTTTTTTTTATTTCCATAATTGAAGCACAATTTCTTAAGAATAAATTCTTACACTAGTGTCCAGCGTGACATCAGCAGGAACTTTTCGGACGCTCTAGGATATTACTCTTCCTTTTGTACTAAGGTCCCTCGGCGTCACTAATTTCTTGCAAAGTAGCAGCTTCTTGATGAGTTTTATTTTTAGTTTTTACACATTTATGAGTCGCGTAGCCGTACTTTTTATTTTTCGGGCTGTTACTACTTTCGCGCGCTGGTCCCTGCTCGGGCGCCAGTTACAACTTTCGTTGTTTAAAGAGTTAAAAAATAAATGTTTTGGGGAGCCGTGCTCCTTTATTGCATTCTTAATTCCAACTGGCTATTACAAAGTGTTTTTCTTATTACTAGGCCTACGTTTGCCTTGCTGCAGAGTGAATGGAATTTGCTGACACTGCGCTTCCCACAAGTGGAGTTGTTTGTTTCAACGTGACTTATTTTGTCCGTTGGTCGTTCACACGGTTTGATCTACACGTGCCGCAACCTCAGCAATTTATTGTCTGGAGTTGTGTGTATTGCGGGTATTATTCTATTATGTTACACAAATATGTGTCGTGCTAACATACCTAATGTTGAACATGTAAATTGGGTTTTTTGAAAGTAAACAACAAAACCATGTATTTTTGTTAACCGAACCCGGACACTACGAAATGAGAACTAAAATCTTATAGCTGTAAAGGCGGGGTTGAATAGGGTCCGGAATTCCTCTTTAATTCTGGAAACTGGGATCTTAAAATGGGGCCAATCCTTTAAGACATATAATTACCTGATCTTTTTCAATTCCACTGTGTGCACACACACAGATAAAGAGTAACAGAAATTGTGTTTACTATTTAAAAGCGCCGTTTATTTTCTGTAAAGAAACCTGGAAATTTGCATACGCAAGAGAAAAAGTGTCACTCACCTGAGTTGTCGCTGTTGTGAAAGTAAGCAAAGTAAGAGTGTTTTACTGGTTGCCGGTCGCTTTTATAGCACCGCTATATGGCTACGGGTTCAGCTAACAGGATTCGTGCAAAAGCAAACCAAGTAACGAGTCCTGTCTGCGAGTTGCTTACAGCGACATCTCATTGTGGCAGTTTTCTATTGTGAATGATTGCAGACCTTAACATGCCGCCCGCCTTGCAGTATCACTGCAATAATACATACTTCATTTTTATAATTAATTTTTTTTCTTATTAATAAAAATTTCAAACTTCATTTTGACAAAAATACTTAAAACTAATGCCGCGTTCTGGGGTCTCCTACTTCAAATTTAGTACGGGGTTTCACCGGAGGTAACCCACCCAAATATAGTATTTTGAGCGGCTAGTCTAGTGAGGGTTGCGGGCATCAGTCCTGGTCGTATTATGGCCGCATTTACTGCTGCTCCTAGGATCAACGATACCGTACTCTCGCGGTAAAATGTGTGGTCTGAGAATCGCAGGTTGTCGAACTTATTGGCCATGCGAGCATCGACGGTACTTTCCGGGGCGTTCCGCACTAGGCTGGCTAGCATCGTCGCTCTAACTTCCAGCCTTTCGTGCCAGCCTTTTAGTGTAAGGGAGCACTTCTCCCCATTTCGTGGCACGGCGTGTAGTCGATATGGTCGTGGTGCTCTGACCAGGATCAAGGATAGCGCGTACTGTATATCTTTCCGCCGGTCATCACCTTTACCAATATTATTGGGGTAAGGACAGATTGCCCCAGAGCTCTTGGGCCAGGTCCCTTGATTAGCTCTCGGGCGTCTCTTACTCGCCTGCGGTGGTTACGGACATCGAACTGGCGAGAAATTTTCGATCTTCTGCTCTCTGGGCGTGGTGGGGGGTGCTGGATAGCCGACAAAGCAGGTCTGAATACCCGGGGCTCAGTTGATGCATGCGCGTCTTCAACCGCCGGCTGGATGTCTTCGTCTCTCGCATCGATTTCCCGCACTTCTTCGTTCGGTACAGTTGCTGCTTTCGCTAGTTGGTCGTGACCTTCGTCTACCGCCGCGTGTCCTTCCGACACGTCTTCCCGGTTTCTGGGAGTTTCCCACAGGTAGAGGAGACTGTGGTGTCGTCCCTGACATTGGTCGCAGTTCCGCGGTGATGGACACTCGTTGGTTGCATGCCGCGGCGACATGCAATTTGAGCAATGACCGTGCAGGAGGATAGAACGCAGATTCTCCTCTGGTTCCATGCGGCGCATCTGCCTTCAAAAAATGAGGTTGTGGTAGTGCTAGCACACTGGGCAACGATTTTGGTATCGGGTCACTCGGATCATTTTCGGATATTTTCTGAAAATAGAGAAATCGTTAATTTGGTTTGACTAGAGGTAATAGCACTAGTTTCACGAATGGGCGTGTAACTACACCTCTTGTCCTACGTATATCTACGACCCGTACGCGGCTATCTTTTCCTGAAAAAACCTTAACAACTCTGCCAAGTCGCCACTCGTTCGGGGGTAAATTATCCTCTTTGATAACCACGAAATCATCCACTTCGATGTTTCGCTGGGGGTATTGCCACTTGACTCGCTTGTGTAGTTTTTTCAGATATTCTTGTTTCCACCGCTGGCAGAATCCTTGATGATACGCGAGTAGCGGACTGCCGATCAAAAAATGTCCTGGCGTGTGGGATTCTGTTGACTCGGGGATTTCTGGAAGCGGACTAATAGGTGGCGAATTCAGACAATCTTCTATCCTGGCCAGCAACGTCGAGAGCTCCTCCATCGTGAATCGCATAGTGTTGGCTTCCTTACGGAAGTGGGTTTTAAAGCTCTTTACACCTGCTTCTCAGAACTCTCTCATGTGTGGAGCTCCCGGAGGTATGAAGTGCTAGGTTATTTCTTGATGTGCATATGATTGTGAGGTTAGACGCGAGGCTTCGGCAAGAATGTTTCGGAAATCTCGCCTTAATGATTTGTTGGCTCCTACAAAGTTCGTCCCATTGTCGGAGAACATGCTATGGGGACAGCCTCGTCTTGCTACAAAACGGTAAAATGGCGCGAGAAACGTGGAAGTCGATAAGTCGCTGGATGCCTCCAAATGAATTGCTTTCGTTGCAAAACAAGCAAAAACGCAGACATAACCTTTTGTTATTAGACACGCCCTGCCGGTGAAATTCTTAATCTCGAACGGGCCAGTAAAATCCACGCCTATATTGGTGAAGGGGCGTGATAAGTCTGATCGTTCAGGGGCAATGATGCCATCAGTTGCTCTGGTGTCTTTTTTCTGTGAATAAGACAAACTTTACAATTATGAATCATGTTTTTTATGAAATTTTTCATTCGTACGATCCAATATTCGAATCTCAAGAGTCTCAACATGGGTTGATTTACCCCATGCAGAGAAATCAGATGGTAGAATCTGACGAGAAGTCGGGAAAATTGGCAATCGTATGGTAAAATTACAGGGTATATCGTTCGTTGTATAGTTGCCCATCTAACGCAAGCCTCCCTCCAACTCTCATGATTCCACTCCCATCGAGGAAGGGATTGAGAGTGCGGATGGAGCTTTTTGCGCTCACTGGCTTTGACGTCACAAGTGCTTGATACTCATTGGGGAAGCACTGTTTTAGCGTTAGCATAATAAGACACATTTTTGCCTTTCGAATTTCTACCGCTGCTATTTCCGACGCTTCCTGTCGTGGGGTTGATTTGTGTACCAGATGTGTCTTGTAGTAAAATTGAAATATCCGTGCAATTACTCTTAGGGCACGAGAGAAGGCGGATAATCTTTCTAAAATGTCCGCCCCTTGCAAAATACGACCTGTGTGGACTCGAACGACCTTTTGCCCTAGCCCTGTCTCCACCGTCACCTCATCAGTTTTGCGGACCCAGCCAGACGGTTTCTCCTTTAACCACCTGGGGTCCTGCCCCCACAGAGTGATCGTCGCCAATTCTTGGGGCGATAAGCCACGGCTACCTAAATCTGCTGGGTTATCGATTGAATCCACATGATTCCATCCTTTCACTACGACGAGCTCCTCTATTTCGGCAACTCAATTTGCCACAAACGTGGTCCAGTAATAAGGGGGCTTCCTTAGCCACGAGAGCACAATAGTGGAGTCAGTCCATTTGTAGATGACTGGCTGGACAACGTCGAACTGTGTAAGTAAAGATTAATTAATAATGCTAAGAGCAGCGCTCCGCACAATTCTAATCGAGGTAGAGAGACTGTTTTCACTGGTGCTACTTTCGTTTTGCCTACAAGTAAGTACATGTATGGGGCCCGGTCTGAGTTTCGATCGGGAACTCTCACATACAGAGCAGCTGCATATGCCTTCTCGGAGGCATCACAAAATGCATGAAATTCAATTTCATTCCTCGGGGTGAAATAGATCTACTTTGGGATTTTGATATTCGAAATATACGTGTAATTTTTAAGAAAATTTTCCCATCGCAAATACAAACCTCGAGGTAAAGTGTCATCCCAATTTATCTTGGCTAACCAGATGTCCTGCATTAAAATTTTTGCTTCCACTACTATGGGGCCCAACGACCCGGCTGGGTCGAACAACTTGGCAACACACGATGAAACCTCTCGTTTAGTATAGCTTGGTCGAATGGGGATTTCTTGGACGCAAAAATGGAAAATATCGCGCGCGGCATTCCACCGAATGCACAACATCCTAGCTTCGCTCAGATCATCTAATTTCAATAAATCTTCCTGTAACAAATGAGCTTTTGGCAAAGCTGCGAGGATGTCCTTGCAGCTCGACGTCCATTTTCGGAGCGGGAACCCGGTTTCCTTTAGTACTTCGATAAGTTCGTCGCAGGTGCGACTGGCGGTCTCGCAATCATGAGCTCCTACCAGTACATCGTCAACGTACATATGTTGGGTTAAGACCCAGAAGCCAACGGAAATTTCAGGCGAACGTCTTCCGCCAATTGCAGAAGAGTTCTTATTGCTAAATAAGGGGCGTAGTTCACCCCAAACGTCACAGTTTGAAGTTCGCAGTCCACAAGCTCTTCTGCTTGTGAGTCTCGAAAGAGAATTCTATGGTACCGGGTATCATCGGGGTGCAGAAGTATCTGCCTATACATTTTCTCAATGTCTGCATTGAAAACGTATTTGAAAAACCGCCATTTCAATAGCAGTGCGATAAGGTCAGCTTGAAGGACCGGCCCAGGGTAGAGTGCATCATTCAAACTAATTCCACTCGAAGTTGGGCTTGATGCGTTAAATACCACTCGAACCTTTGTGGTGGTACTGTCCGGTTTTACGACTGCATGGTGGGGTAGGTTGTATGTATCTGATTGTGGCTTACTATCGGCGCTGCTCACTGGCTTCATATCAACGAGTGTGATGTATTCTCGCAGTACTCGATGATATTCCGCTTTCAGCTCCAGTCTTCTCATCATTGTCGCTTCGTTTCGCACGAATTGATGCACTGCGATGGTTCGTGAATCCCCAAGACTTATGATTTCAGGAAATTCGTGCCGAAATGGTAATGCCACCACATACTGCCCTTGGTCATTCCTCGTAGTCGTCTTCGTATAATGTTGCTCGCAAAACGCATCATCCGGAATGAGCTAATTCTTAGTCGGGACTGGCTCAAGCTCCCAAAACCGATTTAGTTGAGAACTTAAAATTAGAGAAACACATGAGTCTGGCCTCTTTGCCGCAGACTGGGGGCTGGGCCTATCAAGATCCAGCCAAATGCTGTCTCCTGTGCCAGGAGAGAGCCTAAAATATTTCGTTTTATGTTTCCCTTCATTATGTCCGCTCAAGTCCGCACCAGTAATAACATCGATCTGCTGGCTTCTGTGGAAATTAACGTCGGCTAACTTCATTGGGGGCAGTAGATCAAGATGTGCTTGATCTACCGAAAACTGGGGTAGGTCTCCTGTCAGTTGGGGTAGAAGCAGGCCTCTTGCCTCAGTTCTAATCTGGGGGTTGACAGGAGAACCTATAACAAAGTGGGCGATTTTTCGCACCTTAGCCGGTGTTGTTGCATTTATTCCACAGATTTGAGTGGCAGCTGGTCGCGTCGGAAGATTGATGTGTCTCTGCAATCGTTCCGTGATAACAGTTCCTTCTGAACTTGAATCAAGAAGGGCTCTGGCCTCATAGTCTACTCCTAAGTAACTAATATGTATCACCGATGTTTTATCTCGATGCCGCGTTCGACTGTCGCCGTAGGCAAGTTGAACAAGATCTTCAACTGACTATTCACCATGGCTTGTTTGTTTTCATATCTATCAGAAAGATTTTGCCACGCAATAACAAAACCGTCATTGGTCAAGGGGCATTTCTTCACGATGTCCCTGGCTTCCCCACGAGTCTTTTGATTAAGGTGGTATAGTTTTTTCACCGGACTTAGACGCGAATTGTTTACGTATATGGCTGTAAATAGATCTCGAAAAGAGGGCCATGCCATATAATCCCCATAAAAAATTTCTGTATCGCACGGAGGAAGATTAACGTTTGAGCGCAGATGTGGCTCAGGATCGCGGTTCGAGGGAATTACTGTTGGTGAGCTTTGCTGAACAAAAGTCAGATTATGGATGGTTTCACCCATCAACGCAGCGCACGTCAGGTATTCTGTACAGCAATCCTGATACCTACACTTTGTTAAACTCATGACCGCTTTATTTGATTCGTCTTCAGACAAATCCCATGAGTGGCTATCAAAAGACTATTTTACTTTTGTCCATAAAGCTTTGAGTTACTCTTTTTGAATCTCAAGAGAAAATATGGAATGACTTGCCCCTGGAGTTGTGTAATACCTCTCTTCAAACTCCAGCAGGGCACTACAGGCGCGTGAAAAATCGTATGCGTGAGCCATTGTTAACAAACTTTTTTTTTATTTCTGTAAAAATTTAGGTACAAAATAAACAATTTTAAAAAATTTACAAGAAATAAAATTAAAAAATTTTTTTTTTGTTGTTGTTCATTTTCCTCTGATTGGGGTGAAATTACGTCTTACTGGGGGTCCCAGTGAGTGCACCGATGCGAACTCCTTCAGGGCATGCCTAGCTTTGTCACCTCGTGTATTCTACCCCTTCTCCTGGTGTTGTTTTTTTTTTTTTTGTTACCACTGGGATGTGAGAGTAGTATTTTCCCACGAAACACTTCGCGTTGACGATGACCTTTGCAATACACTTCAATTGGCTTGTTCCTTATTTTATTTATTTTTTATTATATATTTTTTTTAATAGCGCGTTTTATTTGTTGGCCCTCGTGGCCTGCGCTCACTGCCCTACCTGTGAGCGAACGAACAGCCATAAACAAACAGGTGGAAACACTTGTTGGGCTTTCGAAGTCAGGACAAGTGCAGCCAATACTGCGCACATATTAAGCAAAAGGATTCAACAAATTTGTAAGTTTTATAACAAACCGTCGCCACCACTTGAGTACCATTTGGAACAAATCGAAAATTATCGCCGCCGTAAATTGAAAACAGCCATTGCCGTGCTCTTTCACAAAGCCATACGTCATTTTACCATTCTACGTTCATCTTGCGCATTTGCCAAAGTCGACGTCGTTTTGCTGAAATATTTGCCGAAAATTTCATCACATTATAGATCGCCCGCCATTGTGAGTGAGTTTCCCGCCACTTTGGGTAAGCTTCTCGCCATTTTGAGTTTTCCACTCCCATATTCGCAACGGTTGTTGTTGCTGGTATATTCGCGAACAGTGAACATTGAGTGCATGCGGCACTAATGAACACTAGAAGTAAGATGAGTCAACAACGCCAAGCAGACTCTGAAGGAGAGTCGGAGCTGAACGATACCGTTGTCGATACAGGGCACACAACAACACCACAACAAAGAGGTGCACCACGCGACAATTTTTCAGTTTTGCTTACCTCCATTACAGCTCTGCGCGAATCTATTTTGGAGCTTCGCAACGATACAAACACACAGCGAGCTGATATACAGCAACTTCGTGAGCGCATAGAAAGCGACCATGCGCAAACAACTCAACAGCCTCCGATATCAGATCAGGCACTTAGCAGACAAGAAGTCAGCATTCCAGTATTTCAACAGTCGTCGTCTTTGCCAACAGCGACGCCCGAGCCACAGCCATCAATGCCTTTAACGCAAAGCAATCATGTGCCAACATTTGTCGACAGCGCCACTACCAGACTATATCCATTACCAATTTTTGAAGGAAGCCCAGAAGATTGGCCATTACTTATCGCGTGCTACCGCGATACAACAGCCGAATTCAATTACAATAACCGACAGAATCTTATGAGACTTCAAAAGGCGTTGAAGGGTGAAGCAAAGCAAGCAGTCACATCACTCCTGATTTACCCCGACAACGGGCCGAGTGTATTGAGCGAGTTGGAGTTTAATTTTGGCCGTTCAGACTTACTCGTACGCTCTCAGATACAAAAGGTACAAAATTTCCCGTACATCACTGAAAGCCGTCTTGACCAAATATTGGAGTTCGCATCAAAGGTACGTAACATTGTTGCATTTTTTGAAATCTGCTAAATGCGAGCACCATTTGATAAATCCAACTTTACTGGATGTATTAGTAACCAAGTTACCCCCCCTCAAAACAATATGAGTGGAGTAAACGTGCAGCCGAGATATCTTCGTACCCAACGATCGAATGTTTCGCTAAATGGTTAAGCGAAACCGCCAAGGTAGTCTCACTAATGCCAAGGATGATAGAAAAGATTGTACCTGCACAGCACATGCGATCTGTACATCAACCATTGCAGAACAATAGACAGGCAGCGATAGCAGGAGGTAGTAGCCGACGAGTGCTTCACAGCAATGTTATACGAGTTCAACAGCAGCAAGAGAGATGCGTTCAGTGTAACCAAGCACATACGTTAACAGATTGTCAAGCCTTTAATTCACATAGCGTCAACGATCGATGGGCATTAGTCAAACGCCAATCGCTTTGTTTCGGGTGCCTCGTGAGTGGACACAACTTATTAACATGTACAAAGAAAGCGTCGTGCGGTATAAATGGTTGCCAGCGAAAGCATCACCGACTATTACATTCATCGACAGAACCAACAGCCAATCAAGTGGAACACGTTTTTAGTTGCCGACTAGAGAGTCAAACAACTTTATTCAAGATTTTGCCAGTGACGTTGTTCGGGCCCAGGGGTAGGGTAGAGATACATATATGCCATGTTTGATGAAGGTTCTTCCATATCATTAATAAGTGACAGCGTCGCCACTAGTTTGGGTTGCAAGGACAGACCTCACTACTGTCCCTCCAATGGTATGGTAAGAACAAAAGCACATAGAAATCACGCAGGGTAACAGTAGAGTTACGAGGGCCAAACACAAGTCACACATTCGCCATAAAAAATGTACGAACCATACAAAATTTAAACTTACCAATACAATCGTTCGAAAAAAGCAAATTTAATCGTTTTACAAACATACCTTTGGCAAATTATGCCAATGTTAAACCAGATTTACTACTGGGCCTTGACAACACATTCCTAGGAGTTGCACGTAATATCGTGGACAACGGACACAACCAACCAGTTGCCGCCGAAACAAGGTTGGGATGGGTTGCGTATGGGCCGCTACAGAGCGCACAGGCCGCAACGTCTAGGGTGATGATCGTAAGGGAATCTACACCTATGAAACAGTTACATCAATTAGTAGAAGAGTACATCCCAAGTGATACGCTTATGGTCAGAGTACCGAATAATACATTAGAATCCGACGATGACAGCCGAGCCAGAAAGATTTTAACCGAAACCACCAGATACGATGGGCGCCGCTACGAAGTAGGTCTCTTATATAATATTGAGTCGCGGATGAGAAGAGACAGTCAGTTCGCAAAAAGTTATAGACGGAAAATGGATAAATATGTTCGTAAAGGTTATGCGAGGCAGCTGACAGATCAAAAAGCTAGCATAACAAAACAAAGGACATGGTATCTGCATCATTTTGGTGTGGTGAACGTACACAAGCCGGAGAAGCTACGCATAGTATTCGACGCAGCGGCAACAACATCCAATGTATCCCTCAATAGCGTTTTACTCAAAGGGCCAGAAAAGGTCCAATCACTCATATCAATATTGTTCAAATTTCGCCAAGGAGCTTTGCGGTCGCGGGTGACATTGAGGAAATGTTTTCGCAAGTACACATTAGAGAAGAAGACCAAGACTCACAACGTTTTTTGTGGAGAGATGGCGATTCCAGCAGACAAATACGCGTTTATGTCATCACATCCATGATCTTCGGTGCCGCTTGTTCTCCGTGTTGTGCGGAATATGTCAAAAATACAAACGCCAGTAAGTACATATCTAAGCAGCCAAGGGGTGTTGATGCAGTCATCAACAAAACATATGTCGACGATCTGTTGGTCAGTTTTCCAGACGCCAAAGAAGCTGAAAGAACGATACAGGAAGCCATCGAAATAAATGTCAATGCCGGTTTCCATTTGCGCAAGTTCATGTCAAACAATAAAATACTTCAAAAGAAATTAAATATCGAGAACGATATACAGTCAGCGATCATCAATATGGAGTTTTGGAAGACTTCCACCGACGCCTTCGAGTTTCACTTCAAGTTTTTTAAAGTATCAACAGAAATATTACGGTGTGACGGACCTCCAACCAAAAGAGAGTTATTGAGTATCGTAATGGCAATCTACGACCCTTTTGGATTTTTGGCAAACGTCACTTTTGTAGCCAAATTACTGATTCAATCAACCATTGAACAAAATCACGACATTCGCATCGATGACATCATTTTTTGGAGCGACTCGCAGACGGTAATCCTTTGGATACGCTCACACTCACGAGCATACAAGCCGTTTGTAGCACATAGGATTGCGGAGATCCTGTCAACAACAACTACGAGCCAGTGGCGTTGGATACCCACAATGTTGAACGTTGCAGATGATGCCACACGTGCCACGCCGATGCCTAAGCCTTTGTCAAACACTCGTTGGTTGCGCGGACCAGAGTTCTTATATAAGCCAGAAGAGTGTTGGCCACAGGAAGTCGCATTGTCATCAGCCGAATGTGCCAATGAGGAAATAACTGGGCGAAAGATTATCCTATGTACAACAGGTGAGTCGTTTATCAACTTTACTAATTTTTCTACTTTTCTAAAGTTAGTAAGAGTTGTGGCCTGGGCATTACGTTTTGTCAACAATATACGAAACAGAGTATGCAAAGATGACCTACAAGCCAACGAGTTGACCGCCGCCGAAATAGTCATATGCCGTATAATACAACAACAAGCCTTTCCAAATGAGATCGATTTATTGAAGAAGAAAATTAACTTGCCAAAAACTAGTAGCCTTCATGCGCTAACGCCATACCTTGACGACAAAAATGTGGTCAGAGTCTACGGGAGGATAGACGCAGCATATTGTCTACCATTTTTCGCTCGCCGACCAATCATATTGCCAACAAATCATTACGTTACGAGACTAATAGTAGACGAACACCATCGAAAACGACACCATATAAATGATTGCCTGATAATCAATGAGATTCGACAACGATTTTGGATTCCTGCCATTCGAAGAGTTATGAAAATAGTAAAGAAGCATTGCCCGATTTGCGTATACCACAAAGCGAAGCCAGCAGCACCATTAATGGGTCAGTTGCCCAAAGATCGTGTAACGCCTTACGTCCGACCCTTTACGTACAGTGGAGTGGATTACTGTGGCCCGTTCAATGTCACAATTGGGCGTAGACGAGAGAAGCGATGGGTTGCACTATTCAGGTGTATGACAACTAGGGCGGTGCAGCTGGAATTAGCCGAAAGTCTTTCCAACGACGCGTTTATAATATGCTTGCGCAATTTTGTTAACCGAAGAGGAGTGCCCGTTCGCATGCGAAGTGACAATGGTACCAATTTCGTTGGAGCACAGAGAGAAATGGAGGTGGCGGAAAGAATGTTCGACTTCCAGGATATTGGTCGTGAGATGTCCAAAAACAAGATCGAGTGGGTGTTTAACTGCCCCGCAGACCCGAGCAGTGGGGGATGCTGGGAGAGACTTATACAATGCACCAAACGACTTCTACAAAGGGTTCTCAAAGAAGAAGCGCCAAGGTTGGAAACGCTACGCAGCGTATTAATTGAAATAGAAAACATCATTAATAGTCGCCCCTTGACTGATTTGCCAGTCTCGCCAGAAGAGGAAGAACCACTCCCCCCAAACCATTTCCTAGTGGGTAGCCTGAATTCCACGCAAACACCACATCCAGACGAGGAACATCTTTGCGCTCGAAAACAATGGAAGATAGCACAAAACCTTAAAGATCTTGCCTGGAAAAGGTGGACACTAGAGTACCTACCACGCCTTCTATGTCGTTCTAAATGGCGAGATGAAGCTAGAGCATTAAAGCCAGGAACACTTGTAGTGGTGTGCAATCCTACAGTCCCGTGAAGTCATTGGGAAAAGGGAAGAATTGCCGAACTATTCCCAGGGAAAGACGGAAGAGTCCGTAGTGCCAACGTCACCACATCACATGGAGTTATCCGAAGACCCATACGACAGCTAGCCGCTTTAAATTTTTGCGAATCCTCGGAAGATCCGCCAGGAGGTGGAATGTGAACGAACGAACAGCCATAAACAAACAGGTGGCAACACTTGTTGGGCTTTCGAAGTCAGGACAAGTGCAGCCAATATCGTTATAATCATTGCCATTTTTTCTTGTCGAGTCAGAGGACACGAGTTTCAGTTTCAAGATTTTGCCTTTTGTCATAGTATTCTACCGGTCAGTTTTTTGTCAGTTTTTTGTAAACCCAAATTTTGTAATATATTGTGAAATAAATAATAAAACACAACTAAACATAATCATCGCCGTCGGCGTCATTTACACCACCTTTAGGGACTTTCAAACAAATTAATTTGCTGGCCTGCTATTCAGGGACTTTCACTGCCAGTTTGGCTTTTTTATAAAATTTCATAAGTTTAGCGCGATTTATTGATTGGCTTTCGTGGCCTGCGCTCACTGCCCTACCTTTAGGGACTTTCACACAAATTAATTTGTTTCACTGCCTGTTCGGCTTTTTTTGTTTTTGCATCACTTCGCTTATAAAATTTTAAAAGCCAAACTGACAGTGAAAGTCCCTGAATAGCAGGGCAACCAATTAATTTGTGTGAAAATGAGCGCAAGCCACGAGGGCCAACAAATAAAACGCGCTAAAATTTATCAAATTTTATAAAAACTACACTAGTTGTAGGGATTTTCAAACAAATCACTCGTGGCACTTTTGTCGGCGTTCACTACCCTAGTTGTAGGGTTTTTGACTTTCTCACTTTTTTTATTTTTTTCACACACTGGGACATACACTCCCTCCTGGTGTCCACCGGAGTGCCTGCTTCTATAGCGGTTTATCACCGCTAGCTAGCAGTCCGCTAGGTCTTCCCGTTGTGCTACTGAAAAAAATGCTAAGCGCCTCCGCTGAGACTTATTTAGGGGTTATCAATAATGCTACTCACCAGGTTTTCATTTTTGATGCTTCTGCTGCTGCCGCTGGGAGGGCACCTTCCTTTGGTGCGTTTCTATTAGCCTTGGGTGCTTCGGGGATTCGCCTATTTAGGTTTTTGGTGAGATCGCACCACCTCGAATATCTTGCAGCCAAATTATTATAAATAAATTGAATGTGGAAAGGCACGTAGAAGAACGTCAAAAGCGCTTCTTCTAGTGCACGCGCTCGTTCACAATAAGCTTTTGCTTTTAAATCTGGCAAGTGGGACTTGGCGAGAGTTGATAGAATTATAAAAAATTTAAAAAGATTAATTATTGCCTTAAAGATCCGGCTCGAAGGACCATGTTAAGAGTGGGGTTGAATAGAATTCCTCTTGAATTGTGGACAACAACAAAGCTACGCTATTGCTCGCACTAAGGTGTGCCAGACGCTGACGTCAGCATTTTCCCATAAGCGAAGGTATTGCAGCGGTTGCGCCTGCAATGGGTTTGCTGAACTAAGCTTTAATGCTGTGTAAATTTTTTGAATTAAGAAATGCAAAATTTTAATAAAGGTTTCTGCAATGGGTTTGCTGAATTAAGCTTAATATGCTGTGTCAATTCTTTGAATTAAGAAAATTCAAAATTTTAATAAAGGTTTAGGTGACTTGAAAATTATTTGGAATTTACTTAACTGCGGGAATCAAAAGAGAATTAAAAAATACTTTTCGTAATAAGAGTCAAAAAGGTAAGTGAACTTATTATGTGTTAAGTCCTCCGCCCGAAAATTCGAGCGTCCTCGTTCGATGGAGTTACGGAGAATTTCGATAAATCTTTAATCCCGATTTTTATAGTGTCTTGGTTGTGTTTATCATTTGTTTTATAATTTTTAGTTTTTAGCAATACAATTATAATTATAACTATAATAATTCCTATGGATATCATATTAATAGAAATATAAATATTATTGCGTGTTTTTAGTAGTGTTATCTCTTCTAATTCATTTGTCTAAATTTCTTGAATTGATTTTAATGACAACATTTCTTCTATTTTGTTGTGCTCTGCCATTGCCTGTAATATCGCCGGCAGGAGTTTTCTTCTTGTTACTTCCTATGAGAAATTGACTTTGTTATCTAGCTCAATACTAGTGTTACAATGTTTTATCAAATATGTTCCTTTGAGTTTCATTAACAAACCATCGAATTCATTTAGAAATATGATATCACTTGTTATCTCTTCAATAATTTTTGCACGTTGATTATTAATTTTCGTACAATTGTCGACTTTACTTTTCAACAGATGTGCTACGCATGTGCCGTTTTTAATATCTTCAACTACATTTTTTGGACAAATAGATAAATTACTATATGATTTACAATCATTAATTTTTCCATAAATTTTATTTTGACAAATCAAAATTTATTTATAAGCTCTTTTTATTGGGCTTATATCTAGGGCTCTACAATCATCTTTTTTCGTTGTAGGTAAATTTATTATATAAATTAAGCTTTCCTCGTTGGAAGCAATCTTGATCTCAGCTAACTCTAATGGCTCATCAATATTTATAAAGGGTATGTTCTCATTTTCTGAAAATTGGTTTGTAATATCCATTTTTTTGTCGGATAAAATATATGATTTTATTAAATTTGTTTTTGCCCAATGAATGGCATAAGCTATATTTATAAGTTCTTCTTTCAGTATTTCTAATTTAAATTTTATTTGCATTATTAAATCATTATCGACATTTCTTTTTTCTTCTACTAATTTTGAGATTTTGTTGACATTTTCAACCATCTCATTAATTTTCTCGTTGGTTAATTTATTTATTACAACTTGTCTGTTGTTGTTATCTAAAACTTTATTCATTTTCTCCATTAAAATATTGTAGTCGCTATGGTCTGGATTTCCGGCAATCCATTTCCAAGCGGATCCTCTAAAGTCTAGCGATCTTTTAACATTATGTTTGTTTATCCTAATTATACTTAGATAATTTTTGGGTTGATTGACGAGTGATAAAATGATAGGTTTTAGAGAGTGGTTTGGTATTCTTTCGTTATTAGTTTTGTCTAAGTGATTTATGGTATTGTCATAATCTTGAAGTTCTATTATGTGTATAATTTTAAATGTTCCTATTTGTAATTTTATCGGTCCTGAGTCTATTGTCACGAGTTGGTGTGATGAGTAGTCTAGGAACTGTACATTGCCGGCTATTGGTATCGCTAGCGCAATCAATCTAAAAATTTAATATTGAAAATAATGCAATAATGATGTAATATTCATTATTTTATTTATTTTTATTTTTCATCGAGTTTTTTTTTTATTTACTATTACTTGACATAATTTCGGTTATTTCTTTATTTTTTCCAATTTTTATCTTCGGAAGAAAATATGTTTCCGATTTTATTCCAAAGGAAAAATTGTGACTGGTACAAAAATGTAAGCAAAAATTTTTTTGTATAGTGCTTTCTCTTTTGAAAGAAAATGATTTCCCGATTTTATCTTCAAAAAAGGAAAATAAGTATTAATTTTTTTTTGTTTTATTGGGCTTTTATAAACCACTTTCCCCGATTCTGTTATGACCGTTGATGATTTGTTCTCCTTTACTGTCTCCTTCTTGTAACGGGGAGTTAGTTTTGTACCGTATCTTTTGTAAATTTTTATGTAAATAGTCTGTCCAGGTAAGTAGTCTCTACAGGATGTTCTTTGTTTGCTTTGGTATTCTAAATCGTTTTCTTGTTTGAGTCTCATTTTCTGTACATTGTTTTGTCTAGCTTCTTCGTATCGTTCAGGGTTAATACAAACAGTCCGTCCGAAAAAGTTTTCTATTGGTTTTTGCCCATTCGTATAATGGATAGAAAAGTTGTATTCGTACACAGCTCTGTCAAGTAGTTCTTCAAAAGTCCTGCCTACGTCTTCGGTCTTTAAACATCTCAAAATTTCAGCTAGAGTTGAGTGAAAACATTCAACCTGTCCATTCGCTTTACTTGTATGTGGTGGCGTTTTGTAAATTTTTATTCGTAGTTGGTCTTCGAGCATAAAAGTTATGGAATGGGAATTGAGCGATTTTTCATTGTCAATAATTATAGTCTGGGGTATGCCAAATGTAAAGAGTACTTGTCTAAGGGGTTCGTATATGTCTTCACTTGATCTGGAGTTAATTACTCTCGCTTGAGCGTACTTTGGGTATTTATCTATGGCAGTTAATACTAATTTCTTCTCGGCTATGAATATGTCGATATGGAGAATTTGTCCTGGATATTCGGGGATCGGAGTAGTTTTTATCTCGGGTTTATATGGGTGTCTGTCATACTTGTTTTCAGTACAAATTCTACATTGCTTTACTATTTTATTAATTTTAGACTGCATTTGAGGGAAATAGAATTTCTAAATTATTTGTTGTTCTAGTAAGATTTGTTGTTCCTGTTGTTCGACTGTATGTAAATCTTTAACTTGCGATTGGGTGAACCTAGCTTTGAAAGTATTGAAATATGTAGGATATAATTCTTGGATCTGGCCCATTATTTCTTCTGATGTAAATAAGCCATTAATAACAGAGGGATTTAAGTAGCGTTTTAATACATTTTTCAAGTCATCTGTGGAATCTGTGATTTAGTGATTGTGTGTCTATGGTATGTCGGAAAGGGAATTTGGAAGTCCTAAGAGGGTTTCTTTCCAGTAAGTATCCAAATTTGGTTTTTAAATACATTGATTGGAGCTTCTGTTGACGGTATTAAATTATGTCCTGAGCTCTTATCGGTGTGAGTAGCTATTTTTATTGAGTTGATTTTAATGCCCAGATGATGACAAGCATAGTTGTGGCATAGTTTTCCTCTGTTTTTGTTAAGGTTCTCGAAATAAAAGTAATGTTTTCATTATCTTGTTCTAGAACTGCGCCGATTACATGTTTTGAGGTATCCGTTGTTAAATGGAACTCTTTCTGATAACTGGGTATGTTAGAATTTCTTCTTTAGAAATTAATGAATTTTTAATTTTCGAAAGTGCTTCTATTGCTGCGTTGCTTAATTCAATTTTTTTGTGCTTTGACTGATTTTTTGACACTCTGCCATATTCTCCTCTTAGAAGGCTAGTTAGGAATGACCTTAGGTCTTTCAGAGTTTTCGGTTGAGGACAATCGACTATTGCTTTTACTTTAGTGGGATTTGTTGTAATTCCGCTTGATGACACTAAGAATCCCAAAACTTCTATCCAGGGACCGTAATCATTATAAGTTTTATTTTAAAAATCACGTAATAATGAATATACATTGAGTTTTCGGATTTTCTTCACCGATAATTATTAATTTTGATCAATTTTAGAATAAATCATGTATAATCATTATTTTTGAGAAAAAAAATAAAAATCACAAATAATCATTATTAATGATTTTTATTTTTTTTGCTCAAAATAAAACTCACTTTTAAATCACTGGTTCCTAATGAAGTTCTTTGATAAATTCGTTGCATTTCCTTTTAGAACAAATCTAAAGGACCAAATTTATGTTATGCAACGAATTTATCAAAGAACTTCATTAGAAACCAGTGATTTAAAAGTGAGTTTTATTTTGAGCAAAAAAAAATAAAAATCATTAATAATGATTATTTGTGATTTTTATTTTTTTTTCTCAAAAATAATGATTATACATGATTTATTATAAAATTAATCAAAATTAATCATTATCGGTGAAGAAAATCATAAAAATCCGAAATCAAAAAATCATCATGGAAATGATAAGATCGTCGAAAAAGGATTAACTTGGCGTTATCGGTTTTTTTGTATGTCTATTCTAAGTGATTGATTTTTTCGTTTAAAAATCGCAACAATAATCATTATTTACGGTCCCTGCTTCTATCTGTTTTTTAAAAAATTCGCACGTATCTATTTGTATTTTCATGTTTGCTTCCCGTAAAGTTGTGAAAATTTCGCTGATATTTGGGATATGAGTTTTTTCGTCCTTACTGAATATGATTATATCAACTATGTAAACATAACAGATGTGTAAACTGGTGCGTTTGAATTTGTTCTAATGGTGGCAACAACTTTTGAGGTACAAGTTAATTTTTCTTTGGGTCGGAGAAAAGGTCAATGTTTTGATTAACTAAAGAGTTCAGTGATTGACTTGAAAATTATTTGGAATTTACTTAACGGTGGGGATCAAAAGAGAATTAAAAAATACTTTTCGTAATAAGAGTCAAAAAGGTAAGTGAACCTATTATGTGTTAACTTGTATGTACGTCAAGTAGTTGCGAGGATATAACGAATTGAGCTATTTCGTTGTGTGGATCGGGTCTCCGACCAATAAAATACAAAAATCAAAGAAATCCGATAATTAATTATATATAGTAATTATTTAATTGTATATAGTAATCTATATAGTATATAAAATAATGTTGTGAAATGTGTTTGTGTCGAACTTTCTCGGCACTGGCTGCACCGATTTGCATGTAGTTTTTTTGTTTGAGAGGCGAAGTCTGCCTGAATGTTTTAAGCTATATGCGCCGTTAAAGGGTTGCCACCTGTTTGAAATGTCAAAATTGATTAATATATAAAAAAGTTGTATGAAGTATTAAAGTATGGGTGTCAAGTGGTTCTTCGAAAAGAAGGACCACAGCTTACTTTTATGAGGGTTGCCACCTATCTTTAAAGTCGAATTTAATAAAATTATACACAAGTTATATGAAATTTTAAAGTGTGGATGGGAAACGGCTTGTCCGCCGAGGAGAATGTTATTACACATATTTTGGATAGGGATGCCACATATTCGAAGCGTCAAATTTTATTAAATTAGATGTACACAAGTACATAAAATATTAAAATATGAGTAGCAAATTGTTCGTTTCGCTGGAGAGAGGGTTTATAGCTAGGTATATTGTGAAGAGGGTTGCCACCTGATTGAAAAATCGAATTTGAGAGTTCTCATGGAGCTGACCTTCGACTACGTTGTGGCACTAAAACCTGATGGCAATGACAAAAAAGTTTCACCAGTCAACCGTAATCGGCAATCATCATGGCATGGTAAATTTTTTTAAACATTAAAAAGTTAAAAACCAAAACTAAAAATGGATTAAAGTTAATACCCTCGATGAAATTATTTACTTTCTTTCCTTCTGTTACATTCGAATTCGTAATGTTAAATAATATATTATAATATATTGTTAAACCGAATGCTGTGCGAGCGAAGCCGCGGGTGAAAGCTAGTTATTTATATAAGGCATTTTTCTCAAATTTGATAGACAAGACTGGGTTTGAGAATGAAATGCGTGGAATTATAAATATTGGAATTGGCCATTGCATCGCCAACATTAGAGCAAATAGGTACCTCTCCGAAACTTCTTTGTCAAATTCTACCACATCGCGTACACTTTCCAGTTCTAGTCAGAAAGCAAAGTTTCGCAAATTATAGAAATTAGACAAAAACCACGGTCACTTCTCATATAACGGTATTTTGTGAATTGCACGAGTACACATCCGGTGATGTTTAGCAGCTTTTTGATCAGAAATGACGGAGTTATGCCCATTTTAGTAAGTTTTAACGGGAGTTAGTAAGATTGTCATATGAAAAAATTGTCGTGAGAAGCTGAAATGCTCAAACATTGTACTATACTCAAGATTGTCACTTGAAAATAATAATGCCGGCCCAAAGTAAATCGAAAGGAACATTACGATGATGGAACAAACCACTCTTTAAGTTACGTGGATATATCGCCACTATGTAAATACAAAACAAAATACAATTTATTTCAAGTCGTTGGATTTATATAATCTATTTGTAACTATATTTTATACAATTTATAAAAATTCGATTTCCCGGAATGCTAAATTATTAAGACATCTACATATATATCCTTCAAAGTCTGAGTTTCTTCCTTCTTAAACCGTTCTTAGAATGAAAATCGGTTGTTAATTAGCTAAGATATGGGCTAAGAATTGCGCAAAAGCAAGAAAAATCGGTTTTTAAGGTTAAGTCGAGATTTTGGGGGTGTTTGACAAATTCCAAAATTGGATTCTCGTTCTACTCGATAAGACCTACAAGAAAAATAACATCACTTCCCAGGTATTTTTGAGTGTCACACTAATGCGCGATAAATGTGGTTCTATTGCGCGCAAATGTCTTTTTGTTGAACATTGCTCTCAGAGATCTGGTGTGCAAGTCGAGTAACGGAGGGGTCGACTATCTGTTTTGATTGCAGCTTTTGGAAGTCCAGCTTTCCTTGTGCCACTGCACAGAGATGCGTGCGAGTCTTGGCCGCGACAAGGTAATGAGCTAACACGACGCTAGCTCTTCGTATTGGAAGCATGCCTTCCGTCTACCACAATATTATCAATTTGATTTCGTATTTTTCCCTCAGGAGATACTCGTAGCCTGGTACTACATGCTACCATGTTTCAGGTCCCGGAGAAGCCCATAAATCTCCGTCCGTTAGCGGTTGTTTCGTTGAGTAGGCTGACTCTACTCTGTAGGACCAAAGATTCCTTTCTTCCACCTTGGCAGCGTTCATTGACGTGCTGAAGGCGCTCTTAGAAGTAATCTTTGGACACATCGTCCTTCTCTTCCATATAGGAGTGGGCGCAAACCAGCGAAATGTTGAAAACTCTCGCTCTGATGCGGATTACGGTGATACGTTCGTCCCCTGGGGAGAACGACAGTAAATGGCGGCGTAATCTCTCTCCCAGCACATATCCGAAAACGAATTTGGGCTCCTTTACATCGCAGCTGTAGTAGCCCTCGCACGGTCTGATCCCCTTCATTCCTAGCCCCGTTCATCGCATCTCGTGGGTGGCGGTGATGTCAGTCATTCCCTTAAATCATAGTCCTTTAAATGTCATCACAATAGATGTTGTCATCCGAGGTCTTTTGTTGAACTTTTTCATAGGAAGCTGATTTTTCCTGGCGGGTACCAAGCCTAGCACACTACCAGATTCTGGAGCATTTTGAATTTGGGGTAAATTTGTATAGGAAGCCGCTGGCTCAGATCAGAAGCCCGTTCGCAGCCGCTCCGCGAAAAGACTGTTGACACCAGTCATACTTTTAACGCGGATATAGACGGACTCCTAACAATTTACAAAGACGACTATTAAAAATATATGCCATTAAGGCAAATGTCTGATTTAACAAATACCGTCTCACATTGGCAGTCCAATTGGGTATGGTCGATCTTCTGAGTATGCAATTATAGTTGAGCAGCTATACTCAATTCCGACTTTTGCATTCACGTTCATGCACTCTGGGTAACGTGAGCAGCTCTTATGGAGCCTTGGGTCACGTCTAAAAGAGAGGGGCCACACCGACATACTCGGTTTGAGGGCCCACTAAAGTCAGCAGCATCTGTTCACCGGCAGCTGAAGCGACAATATCTGGTTGTGCGCAAGGTTTCGGCCCCGCCATGAAAAATTTCAACAAGCCTCGGACGAGATCTCCCTTTTTGGGTGACGACCAATAAAATAAGGACAACGATTTGAGGCCATGCCACTTCGAATTTCCGAATTTTTATGGGGAAGGCGCCGCTGCTCGGTTGGTTGATGTCCTCGTAAGCGTTAGGGCTGGCCTCACCGCTGACATCATCACCAATCCGAGGTAAGAAAGCCATTGAAAGCTGCGCCACTGCGGAAAGTACAGATGCTGAATACAGGGTCAGAAGGACAAGAAGAGAGACGTATTATTCAAATAAAGAAGAAAGGCCAAAAAAAATTGCGGCGAATTACGGATGAGATGGCCTTTGGAGTGTTCGAGAGAAAGATTATCCGAAAGATCTTTGGACTCTTTCGTCTTTGTGGCGGCGAATACCGTAGACGAATGAGACGATGAGCTGTATGATCTAGGTTAGGTTATGTTGTACGTTTAGAAGAAAATGCTCTAGCTCTAAAAGTAATCAACGCGGTACCCGCTGTTGGTGGCAGAGGAAGATGAAGGCTCCTGTGCGTTGGAAATACCAAGTGGAGAATGATTTGGCGTCGTGTTTAAAGGCGTCATGTGAAGCTGATCGGCATCGCATTTATTTGCCCGCATTGCACCTATTCGTTTCTCTTAACTGTCAATATTACATTTCTGTATTACCTATATTCGCAATTGTAATGTTTTCTTTTGGATTTCAACTTTACTGGAGGAAGGTGTGCTCTAGAGCAAAAAATACAAGTGTAAGAATTACTTTTTGCAATACATAAATGTAATATTATTTAATTAAATAAAATAAGATTTTAGCTCTGTTGCCATCAATTTGAGAAGCTGTAAAATCAGTTTCTGATTCGCTTCTCATCGTATTCGTTATTATAAAATACTTTGGTTTCCTTTGTGTAGTAGAACTGGCACGCGGAAGCTTAAACTTAAAATGAGTCTTCAAACAGAAAGGCTTTGGCAGACAGTGAGACAGTCACCAGTAACTTGGATGCTCAGATCGCTTCAACTGGGGCCACAACTTTTGTAGCTGAGTGTTCGCCGACATAAGCACAAGAACCATAGGCAACAGTACTAAGACTTTGCCGCGTCTTCTCCATGACCCTTACCAAGAGCCTCACCTTTAGACTGTCAGGCAGGCGGGTCGCCGCGTGTTCCTCTACTACCACGTACTCGATCGGGTATTTCGGGCACATAAAAACCTTAGAACTGCACGAACAAATTTTGGCTGCAACACCGCGAATGCAGAAAGTCAACTGCAAGTTAGATGGGGTGCCTGTTCTGGCAGCTATCTTCCTAATTCATTTCCGTCTATATCAATAACTGATAATGCCACTCAACTCAGAGACTCAGTTGTCGGGAATGCTCCAATCAAATGAATGCAGCTGCTCGTCTTGCAGGAATATTTTCGGGGAAGACACATTTGCAATTGAAACGTTGCACATGTTATATGGTCGGACAGATATAATTCAACAAACACTGGAAGTAAGGCAATATCCAGATGTAAATAATTTCGCATCAACTGTTCAAAGTTATAAATAACTATGCATGCTACTGGGTTAGACAGTTATTTAAATTACACAAAGTTCCTTAACGATCTGCTGACAAAATTGCTTTATGACCTTATGGCGACGTTATAGGTTACTGCATCAACGACTTGACATTATCGCTTTCGATGAGTAGTTCTTCGCTGTTGCCATATGCCCCAGACAGGTTACGCCTCTCGGTCACAGCTGTGACCCACCCGTAGAACAAAAGAAAAAATTCGCTTGGACGATGGTAGCGTCAGAAACACAGGTTTCACCTTTGAAGTCTGTCTCTATCCCGAGGCTGGAGATAATGGCTGCAATTTTTGGGTTGCAAACGGCAAAAATCTTATCAAATGAACTTTAGATTTCTCTCTATGGCAGGGTCTATAAGACTGACTCCAAAAATGTGTGGATAAGATAAGACGCAGGACAGTTTCAGCAATTTGTGGCTGTACGAGTAGGCGAAATATTCCAAAATTCTCTGGTCGAGGGCTCCATCCTTAGAAAATGTACCAAGTGGTCATATAAACTAATATACGCGATGACTTAAAGCTTCCAACTTTAACTCTGGTTTCAGCAAGTGGGCGAAGCTCCGAAACGTGCAAAGTTACGTTTTATGTTTCCTCAACAAAATCCTTGCAATCTGTAAACATGTTCAAGCTGATAAGCAAACCAGTCGTAGAAGGATATGAATACGATGTAATGTGTACTTGTCAAGAATAAGTGTATTACGAAGGAATTTCACCTCTACTTGTAGGAAATAGTAGTATCTATAACTGTTATCCCTATTCTGACGAGTATGGTATTTTGAGAGTGAGGTGTATAATCGACGCAATCAAAGTGGTGAGTTCCTCAGTGAAGCGGCCTAAGATAACCATAACCGAGTGACGCGTATCTTATTTCTACCATCGTCAGTTTTATTATCACTATATCGGAATCGTAGTGAAC
This sequence comes from Anomoia purmunda, assembly GCA_951828415.1. NCBI lineage: Eukaryota > Metazoa > Arthropoda > Insecta > Diptera > Tephritidae > Anomoia > Anomoia purmunda. Next base: position 95,131,881 of record OX639993.1, on the reverse strand, counting down.
GAAATGCGCCAAAGGTATTGAATACAGGGCTTGTGAGCATTAGTAAGAGATACAGTGAAAAATTGCCAATTGTGCTGAAGGAGTTTCGCAACACATCCGCCAGAAATGGGAATTTTACCAATAGACAGACTTGGCGCCTTTACTAGGCGTTTCGAAAACACAGTTATCCATTATTTCGGCCCTATTGAAGTAGGCGACGTGAGAAACAAAGTCCTTCTCACCTGACTTACGGTAGATCCTGAGCATATCGAGTTGGCGACATCGCTTTCAACTGACTGCTTTTTGGTTGTACTAAAAAAGTTTGTTTCCCGTCGTGGCGAGCCATCATGCGTATGGTGAGGTCAGCAAATGGCTTTAATTTTTGCAAAGCCAATCGCCTATTAGAAGATAAAATAAAAAAAAGATATACCCGGAAGAACTCGAAGGCCGTCGTCCGGACAATAAATGGAAATTTATACCACCATCGACCCCGCATAAGGGAGGTTGTTGGAAAACATGGTTCGCTCAGGTAAATATGTACTTATGGAAATATAACCGCTGGCTAACTTTCGAGAAGACGCACTAAGAGTAGCTCTAGCAGGAGTCAAATTCATTTTAAACTTTCGCCAGTGGCTGACGCGTTAACGCCTAATCATTTCCTTCTAGGAAGTTCAAGTCGCGAAAAGGGGCACTCGGCATTAAACACGAATCTTCGAGTCTCTGAACAAATCGCTGATCATCGCTGATTGGAAAACAAGGTTGCGGGAGTACTCGCCTTGGTTGACAAGACAAACAAAGTAGTTTTACAAAGCTACGGATCCTATACGCATCGGAGATGTAGTGATCATAGTTGATGAACCAAAGGGAACTCACTTAGACATAGTAAGAGTCCGTTGTGATACCACCTAAATTTATGAACGGTAACGTGAATCGGAAAGTCAGGAAAGATTAACCTGAGAAACGTTGCGTGCCCCGAATGAAGTCACGCAAATTACCAATCTCCACTCCAAAAAGGTCTTCTGGAGAGCTAAAGAAGTACGAGCCCAGGTACGTGAACCTCAGTCTCGCAAATGCAGGGCAGCTGAGCACAAAATGACAAGATGAATCCACCTCATCCTCCTCCATACAGCTGCGGCAGAAAGGGTCAGAGACTATTTTCAGCCTAACCGCGTGAATACCCAACGGACAATGCCCAGTCAAAACACCAACCAGGGTCGAGAGTTGTCGCTTAGTAAGCGACATCAGCTCCCTTGAGCGCCCACGATCCACTCTCGGCCAGAGGGACCTTGCAATTCTGCATGTCGTGGCAATTTCCCAGCGCTCGTTGAGACGACATAAAGCCCATCTGTCCAGGAGAAGCCCGTAGGCAGTCAAAGGAGCCCCCACCCCCTCCCTGCAAGGAGAAATGACTTCCAGGGTACCTTGCCGAGCAAGCTCATCAGCCATGCAGTTCCCTGCGATGTCGCTATGGCCCGGTACCCAAATTAGTCTAACGTCGAGATATTCCGAGGCGGCTGCGAGGGAGGTCAGGCATTCCCTGACCAGTTTTGATCTCACCATTAACGATCCTAAGGTCTTAATAGCGGCCTGACTATCCGAATAAATGTTGGCCCGTCTAGAGGGCATTACATTGGTAAGTAGCCAATCGGCTGCCTCCTTTATTGCGGCCACCTCTGCTTGAAATACACTGCAGTGGTCCGGAAGCCTAAATTTACGGTTGAGGGAGAACTCAGCGCAGAAGACCCCTCCCCCAACCTTACCATCCAGCTTCGAGCCATCCGTGAAAAAGTTCACCGTCCCACCGCCCCACAACCCCCCCTCCTTCCACTCCTCCCTACGCGGGATGTAAGTGGATAGGGAGCAACTACGAGCTGGAGCAGGCAGACAGTAATCTGTTTCCGGAGGTACAAAGTCGAAACTGGCCAGAATCCTAGAATGCCCAAAGGCCGAGCTGAATCTGTATCCATTGCACTCTAGCCGTGCTGCTACATGGGCTGCTGCAACCCTACCTGCAATGTCCACAGGAAGCACGTTAAGCATAACATTGAGCGCGAGAGTGGGTGTGGTCCTAAGCGCCCCACTGATCCCAATGAGCGCGGACCGCTGCACCCGCTCTAGCTGCTTAACCTTAGATACCCTGTCTAGTGAGTTCCACCAGACCACCACTCCATAAAACATTATAGGCCTTATTATAGTCTCATAAAGCCAATAGTTTACCTTGGGAGAGAGGCCCCATCTCTTCCCAATAGCACCCCGACAACAGTACACCGCAACCGAAGCCTTTTTCACCCTTTCCTCAATATTTGGCCCCCAGGAGAGCTTCATATCCAGAATCAAGCCCAGATACTTGACCCGGTCAGAAAGCACCAACGGGACGCCACCTATTGAAGGAGGATGGGCGACCGGTACTTTGTACCTCCTGGTGAATAATACCAGCTCTGTCTTGCTAGGATTTATCGCGAGTCCACACCCTGCAGACCATTTCACGATCAGATTAAGGTACCCCTGCATGATATCAAAAAGGGTACTCAAAAACTTACCCCTGACAATGAGAGCAACATCGTCAGCATAGGCAATAACCGTGCAGCCTACCCTTTCCAGCTCCTTCAGTACACCATTTATAGCAACGACCCAAAGGAGTGGCGAGAGAACCCCTCCCTGTGGAGTGCCTCTACTCACCTTTCGCTGGATGGAGGCGCTGCCCCATTCCGCCACGACAGTTCTGTCCCGGAGAAGGTGATTGATGAGCCTTACCAGACCCGACTCAACCCCAAGTTCCGCCAAGGATCCGACTATTCCCTGTGGCTGAATGTTATAAAAGGCACCTTCTATATCCAGAAAGGCACCAACAGGAAAGTCCTTGTGTTCAAGAGACTCTTCAATGACGTTAACAACCATATGCAGGGCCGTATCCACGGACCTGCCCTTCGAGTAGGCATGCTGAGCATGCGACAGCCGCTCTCGCGGTATTTCCTCTCTTATATGAAGATCAATCAGCCTCTCCAGGGTCTTCAAAAGAAAAGAAGAGAGGCTGATAGGCCTAAAGTCCTTTGGGGTTGCATGAGAGCTCTTACCTGCCTTGGGAATAAATATAACCCTCACATTCCTCCAAAGTCTGGGAATATAGCCCCTACTTATGCAGCTCGCGTAAATAGGCGCCAACCACCGACACGACACCCGTTCGGACATCTGCAACTGGGCAGGAATGATACCATCAGGTCCTGGCGACTTGAACGCTTTGAAGGAGCGTAACGCCCAGAGTAGGCGACGCTCTTCTAACATGTCGCAAGGAGGGACATAGATGGCACCTGGTTCCACGCCTGTAGTCTCACATGGTTCAGGATTTCCGGGGAAGTGGGAATCGAGGAGAAGTTTGAGCGACTCCTCACTGCTCATAGCCCAGTTTCCTGAGTCGTCCCTGAGACATCCCAAGGGGACAGGAGCCCTCGCGAGCACCCGCCTAAGCCTGGAGGACTCGTGGCATCCTTCGACGTTCTCACAGAAACTTCTCCACGATTCCCGCTTAGCCTTCCTTATTTCGGACTTATATATTCCCAGTCCGATCTTATAGAGTTCACAATCCGAGGGTTTTTTGCTCTTCCTCGCCTGGTTAAAAAGTCTTCTACTCGAAGCCCTGAGCTCCGAAATTTCCAAAGTCCACCAGGACGGCTTAGATTTACCCGAAGGCCTCCTCAGCGGACACGAAATATTTATCGCTTTATTACAAGCTACGGTGAATTTACCCACTAAGCTGCCAATCGAACTTTCCGACAGAAGTAAGTTTCCCTGAGGTTCCTCAGGAAGAAACTCCTGCAACTTCTTACAGTAAAGATCCCAATCCGTGTTCCTCAGATTCCTAAAGGGACGATTTTGGGGACACAGATCGCCCAAGGAGAATTGAATATACCTATGATCAGAGAAGGAGTGATCGTTAAGAACTCTCCAGTTCGAGATACGGGATAACAATTCAGACGACACCAGGGTAAGGTCCAAGACCTCCTCCCTTACCGAAGTTACAAACGTAGGGTCGCTCCCCCTATTACAAATAGACAAGTTTTCGCTAAGTATATAATCAAAGAGAGACTCACCTCTTTCGTTGATGTCTGAGCTACCCCAGCAGGAGTGCCTCGAATTGGCATCACATCCCACCACGACGCCGTCTTTCCTGCGCCTCGCTTCCGCCAGAGCGTTCCTCAGCAGAACAGGAGGTGGTTCCACCTCATCATCGTGAGCCATATACGAGGACATGAGCCAAAGTTCTTCGGCCCCGTCCTCGAGTCTCACCGTTACTACATCTCCGTTACTGAAATTAGACAGAAAATAAGTCTTTATTTCACGCCTGACCAGCATACAAGCTCTAGGTTTACCTGCGTCACTGGACACCAGAAGCTTGTACTTCTTCGTCCCGATGCCAGAAATACCGTTACTGCTCAGCCACGGTTCCTGGATCAGGACTATATCTACCCCACCTTGCTCAAGGTGGAGCATCAAATTGGCGGACGCGGCCTTAGAGTGCTGGAGATTTATCTGCAGGATAATCATCCTCAGTGATCTCCTCCAGCCCCCCCGCGGCCACGTCCTCGCTATCCGAGGCAAGAAGCCTCTCCTCCTCCACCCCGTCGAACAGCCTGTTTAGGCTCAGGACGGACCCCGCTACCGAGGAGACTCCCCCGGCGCTCTCGGCGTCCGACCTGACAGAGTCAACCTCCATACTCATGAAGGCCTCCATGACCTCCACCTCTTCCTCCGCGTCAGGTCCGCAGACCTCCGGCACCAGCTCCGGTTCAACCGGACGGATGGCGTCACTACCCCTGGCATCGGATTGGTAGATTTTTAGAGCTACCTTCTCGAAGCCATAGGAAATGACTCCCTCCTGCTCGGCGAGAGGGCCGAGGGACTCCGCGTTAAGCAGAATCAGCGCTTGCCGATATGGTTCCTCGGACCCCTCGAACCGAACAACCTTCCAATTGTGAGCCGGAAGGTTTGGGTTACAATATCTGAGGATTTCCTCAATGTCTCCCGGTGCAGAGGGCTCCGCAGGGAGCCAGACCCAAGCCCTCGGACGCAAAAGCAAATTCTTTTTATCCACGGCCTCAAGTCTGGCACCCTTCCAGACCTCCCCCACCAAGGAAACCGCCGCTTTATAAAGCGTGGCCGACCGCTCGTCAGCACACGAGATCCTCTTGAAGAGGCCAGAGTGCCAACCCGCACTCTCGCAGCGAGGAGGTGGACCAGGATTGTCCCTGATCACCTTCATAAAGACGGCAGAGATCGCTGCCGCCACACGCCTCCAGTCCATCTTAGAGATGGCACCGTCCTCCTTACTGCGGTCCACGACACCCAGGATAATGGAGCCCGCCTGTTTCGCGACTTCGCTGAATGTTTTCGGCGCTACCCCAGTCCTGGGCCGTTTGACTGAAGAGGTTTCCCCCTCCTGAGACCGCTGTCTTTTTGGGGCTGAGGTCTTCGAAGGCGCACTCGCGCTCTCCCTCAGCACTCCCTTAGCTCACTCGAGCGACTTAGCATGCCTCTCAGATAACTGAGATCCCGCCTGGCCGCCATAGCGCTCCACAATCTTGGAGGCCATGCGACGATCGGAGTGGGCTCTCCTCCCCGTGCCCAATCGCCGCTTAGATCCATCGGCAGGCTGCGTTTGGGTCTCCTTCGCCTGCACCGGTACGCTGCAGGATAAACCCTTGCTGGTACTGGCGATATCGTCCAGTACCCCCCCCTCCAGAGGCCGCAGGCGATTTCCCCTGCAACTCACCTGTGCGGCCAGCTGGAGTCACACCCCCAACTAACCTAGAGGCCGCGGAGGTCGGCTTCGACTCTCCCCCTCCAACAACGCGAGTGGCAGTTACTGTACCCCCCGGTCTAATCACGCCTTTGGATGTCGGCTCCGACGGTCCTTCACCACCCTTAACTTTGGCCACAGCAGCTGTCCCTCGTACAGAACAGACTGAGGGAGGCGGTTTCGCCCTCCCTGCGTCAGTAGAAGCTGCCACTCGCAGCGATGAGCCAGTTTTGGGGATCGGCTTCGACGCCCCTCTACTGCTCGAAATCGGTTTTTTAGTTTGGTTTTTATTCATTTTGATTTTTCACTGGGTCCCAACTCAGAGCCGCTATCCAAAACCCGAAAGTGTAGTCGTCCTGAAAAGATGGTCCCATGGTTATCTGTGCCGAAGCAGGGAGGCCATGCGAGGGTTGACGCACACCCTTATGAGGTGAACGTTCAGAGCCAGACCAGACATAAAGACGGGAGTCCTCTCAACCGCACCTACACCACCAACCTAATGACGACGGGAATTGGAACGTACTCTGAGACTTGCCAGATTTTAACGGGACGGAGGCGGCTGTGGCATTAGCCTACCAGCCATTTCTGCTGAGTTTCACCCCAGCATACTCAGGTGATAGAATACCACAACCGCCAGCCCAAAGCAAACAGAATCACAAAAGATAAGTCGAAGAATAGTCCATGGACAAATGCAGGGGTCGTTACCGTTCAGGTTAAGGTCGTCAAGGCCGCACCACCGTTTAGCGTTACCCAGGATGCACCACGAGGAGGCGACCATGCATTACATCCCAAGAAATAATGATAGATATGAATCAATCGGAAGACGGTGAAGTACGTAACGCTATTGTCGAGACCAATGAAGGATTGTATAGCAGGCCGGCCGTTAAGCTGGTAATGTATGATGTGCTGAGTGAACAATGTACATCTTAGCAGCACGAAGTTCACCGCCTCGTGTTTAACACCGTCATCTGAAGCTGATCGGCATCGCATTTATTGCCCGCTTTGTGCTTGTTCGTTTCATCTTAACTGTCAATATTACATTTCGTGCTACCTAGTATCAAAAAAGTAAATCTTTCTTTTGAATGTTAACTTTATTGGAGGAAGGTGTCCCCTAGCATAAGAAATACAAGTGTAAGAACTGATTTGTGCTATATATAAATGTAACATTAATTTATTAAATAAATTAGTGAGTATCGTGCGCTCATCAATGTACGATGTGTTTTTTCTTAATACTTACGGAGCGACTGAAGAAGGGTGAGAAAGCAAAATAGCGAAACGTGTTGCAAAGTGCTACGATGAAGACGAAATGTCGTATAAATCCAAACAAACTGAAACAATGGCTAGGACCAACTTCATAAAACTTAAAAGCGAAAACTTTTGGAAGCCTCTTCAAGCCCTTTCTGATTGTGAATCGACATGGAGGAGGATGCAAATATCTTAAAGGAAAAAGCTTCAACGCAAAAAAAATTTTGTACTACCCATTAAAGTGCTGGCGATTAGTAGCGACTGTTTACTTAAACTTTTGGCGGCAAAGGATATTAAACACTTCCTTAATAAAAAAAATATCAATGGGTGTAAAAATGATTTGAGAAAATAATGAAGCATACGAAAAAATTATGAACCAACTACGAGAATACAAACTACAATTTTTTACACATGACTCAAAAAGTGATCGTGCATTTATAGCTGTTATGTACGGCCTAGAAAACCAAAGTGCCGAAGACGTCTCTGACTGAAATGTAAAGAAGTGAAAGCAATCGAAACGAAGTAGAATTATAACTATAATGACACTATTTACATAGTATATTTTGAAAATGGGGCAGTAAGGCTTCTTGACATTTGTCAAAATGTAAATACACTATTTCAAACCATCATACGCTGGGATTACCAACGCAAAATGAAACACAAACCATGGAGAACGTGGCTGCTTCGTTAAATCAAAGTGTTCAAATTGTGCCGGTTAACAAAGTGCACTGGTACACCAAATCGATTGCATCGGGTAGGATAATAAATTTCCACTCCAATCATCCATGGAAGCAAAAAATTAATACAGCTACTAGTTTGATTAGAAAAATACACATACTTAGTGGCGAAGAATTCATAACAGAAAACAACAATATAATACAAATTATACTAGAGAAAAACAGCTACCTTAAAGCAACAATACAAAGACTAATAGAGACAACGGCAAGCAAAATTCGCACTCCACGCTATAACAGGAAAGAAAGCATAGAAAACACAAACAAAAAATATATTGAACTAACAAACAAACCAGACCTAACAAACAATAAGGCAGTTAGGAAAATTATTACAAATGAAAATATTATTTATGCTCATAAAGCACATAACACGCTGAGTAGAATACTCACGAAAACAAAAGACAAAATAGGAAAAGAGCAACAACACAATGTTGTATACGATGTAAGATGCAAAGGCAAAGAAGACGAAAATTGTAGCAAATGCTATGTGGGCACTACAAAAAGAGCGTTGGGTATAAGGATTGGCGAACATAAGGCGGACAAAAGAAATAAAAAAATGACAACAACCCTGGCTCAACACCTGACCACACATAAACACACAGCTGACTTCGCGAATACGAGGATTTTAGACGTCGAGAAAGTCTAAAATTGGAGAACCCGATGAATTTTAAAGAATATGTGGACAAAACTAATAACGCATACACAGCTGTGATAAGAATTAATATAAATAAGAGCAATGTTAAAAATATGTCTGCATAAGTCTATTTCAAAACTATTGGTAAGTGTGCACATACATATATATGTACATTTATGTACCTGTGATAATTATTAAAATCATTGTAAGTGTATAAAAAATAGTCCAGATGTACTGAATTATTGCAATTGAAACTAATGTAATTGTTTATTGTTTAATAAAAACAGACTCCCTGAGGAAGACGCGAAATGCGTTGAACGCGTAGGAGGGAAAAAGAAAATTAAGTTTTTCGTTTTTACACTTTTCGGCCGAAGCAGCTCCAACCCAGCAAACAATTTTATGAAGAATCTGGCCCATATAAAAACTAATATAAAGTATTTGTACTCCGAGAATAAGTAATCACGAAATTATCTAAAATTTTTTGGAACTGTAAAGTGTCCGTAATAAGTACTACGAACTTTTTGGTTTTCCTGTCAATGATATTGACTCAAAAGTACGGACAAATTATATCATCCGCTTTACTCTTGTGTACGTAGTGATAGAGTAGTCTCTGTAGGAAGGGGGTTGCCATCTTAATAAAGAATACAGTTAATTACTATGAAATAGATAATATTATATCTAAAGTTATTCAAAACGTAGGAATTAAAATTATTGGAAAAGTAATAATACAATTTAGATATTTAGTGTATATTTTCTCGGTGGTTCCCCCTGAAATAATCTCCGTAAACTTTATAAAAAAGATTTAAGACTATTATTTAATGTAAAAGAAAATGTGATATACTGCTGGGATTTTACTAGCAAGCATCGTGACTGGGGATGTTTGATAGCAAATGCTTGGGTAATATCCTCAGTGAATTTATAACATTTTTTCCAATAACTATTTCATATTTAGCTGAACATCCCTACATCCCATCTACGGCAAAATCTGCACCGTCAAATATTGACATCGTCCTGTCTAACATTCCAACTTATATTACTTAGCCAATAGTTAATGACTTAAATTTAATTCAAACACTAACTGGAAGGCACATAATTTAAAAAAAAACCTCCTTCAAAACGCATCCACAAATTTAGAGTAGATGAATTCTATTGAATGTGTTGATCAAAACATACACTTTTAGTCTAAAAATAACGAATGCAATCAGAATATCAGTCAATAAGACAGCACCAAAAATTAATTTGCTTAAACTTCGTCAACTTATTTTAAATTTAATTACAACGAGAAACTATTTTTGCCAGCAGGAATATCATTTGGAGGTATCTAGATTTTCTGGACGTATAGGTAAGGAAATTATTCAACATAGAAACAAAGAAGCTCCCATTTTCAGCTAGAACCCCTCCAACCGACTATGTTAAATGTGAGTACGTCGAATTGTTAATTCAACAAGCACCTTTGCGAAAATCTTCAAGGTTAGTCGATATAAAAAATGTAATGCTTAAAAAATTTCCCAAAATTGTCATAATTTCCCTTACATTTATTATTAATCCATGCCTCAAACTCCAATACTTCCCGAAGACATGGAAAACGGCAAAAAATATGCAATACTGAAGCCAGGAAAACCCCCAAGCGAAACTGTACTTTATCGACCAATAAGTCTCTTGAGTAGTCTTGGAAAAATATTTGAGCAAGTACTAAAGAAAACTTCACACACCAAATCAAAAGAATATGCTGTCACATTATATCAAGTTTTAATTACAAAGAGTCCGCTTTAGTTCTTTTCTAGTTGAAAAAGATTTTGACTTCGTTTGACATAATACGGTAATATCTAAGCTCGTAGATTTAAAATTTCCTACCCATTTAACAAAGATTGTTCAAAGTTTCCTTAATTATAAATGTTTTTGTATCTGTATAAATAATGAATTTTCAGACCTAACAGAAGTTCCAGCTGGGGTTCCACAAGGGTCAGTTATTAGACCTATTTTGTTCAATATATATTTGTCTGACATCCCAAAGTTGGAAAACTGTCACTACGCTATGTATGCTGACGATATTGGTATTTTTTAGCCGCATAAGTCGGCTCACGATATAGTAAGCAAATGCAAAATGCAATTATTTTTATAAATGGAAAATGCAAGCTATATTTTTTACTAAAAGAAGAAGTCCGTGTAACCTGCCCACAAACCTAAAAAAATCAATAGAAATGATATAAATTACATGATATCAAATACCGAAAAATACTTAGGCGTAGTACTCGACAAAGGGTTAATATATCGTGACCACATACACCATATAAACAATAAATATAATACCGCATCTAGGATCTTGTGTTCTTTAATCAACAGGAAATCAGAGCTAAGCACCGAAAAGAAACTAGTTATTTGAAAAGGAGTTCTCCGTACACCATTTTGTATGCATGTCCTGGATGGGGTAATTGTGCAAAATTACATATAAATAACAAATACGTCAAAATAAGTACTTGAAAATGATGCCTAATTTACCTTGGGACTATTTCACAAGGCAATTACACTTTCAAAACTATGTAGAAGTGATAGCATCACGAATTCAAAAAGTTTCTAATAAGTTTAATTAGAAATGTAGTTACTCTAGTAACAAATCAATATTAGATCTTCTGTAACATTCTTGAACCACCTCGCAAAGTTCGTTTGTAACTTGATTTTGTTACTGTTCTTTTCTTTTTTTTCGTCTCATAATGGTTTTTTATAGTAGTTTTCCTCCTTACTTTATGTATAATGTTCTTAATCATAAGTTCAACTATAGCTTATACTATATTCTGTATGTTTAGTGACACATATAGTATATTATATCGTTTTTACTACTTACTAAATAAATAATAATAATAATTATTAATTAAATACAGATTTTAGCTTTATTACCATCATTTTGATAAGCTGAAAATATTTTTTTTTATTCCTTTCGCACCGTCTTCATTACTTGGTGTATCAAACTGGCGTCAGTTAGCAACGCAGAGGAGCGACTGGCGCGCCATGTTAAATCGGTCATAAACGCCTGGCGATTATAGCGCGAATTAAGAAGAAGAAGAGTATTACATTGGATTTTACATCAAAATTTGCAGAAATAAAAATTAAAGGTCAACACAGAATATGCCAATAAGGAACGGGCAAATGCAGAAATACTACACTTTCTCTTAAGATTAGCGGAAGATATTCCAACCAGCACACTAATGGAAGTCTTCGAGCGTATAAGTACCAACATCAAAATCGTCATGAAAATGGAATACGAGACATTCCGCAGGAAGGTGTACAAATTACTGGGCAATCCGGTTTAAAGAACGGACCGTCTGAGGAAAAATTCCACACCCGTCTCGTGAACTTAGCCTTCATAACGTTAGATGAAGAGGAACAAGAAACATTAAGAACACGTGAGACATTTGTGCAGAGAAATGATTGAGAAACAAATTAAAAAACGATAATAACAAAATAGATGACAAGGAAGCAAATACCACCAACATTTTAAAACGAAAATGTAAGATAAACAATGTAATACTCATGAAAGCGAACAAAGGCAATACAATAGTACTTATTGAAGAAGGAGAGTACATAGAAAATACCGCTAAAATGATAGAGCAAATTTAATGCAGAACAGTAGGTGCAGACCCCACCTGGGAATACCAAATTGAGATCAAAAAAACCATAATAAACTTGAGTATTACACACGCATGCACCCAGATGACCCCGGAAATTTCACCACCGATAGCGCTACTAAAGATGTACAAGCCGGATGAGACCCATAGTAAACTATAAATCGGCAACTGCTTATAGATTATCAAAATATATAAAGACGGTGCTCAAATATAACCTAGAGCTCCACAACGAGCATACAATAACGAACACAGCGGAACTGATTGGCAAACTGAAGTCCGTAAAATTTCACGAAAGACAGCAAAACAGTATCGTTTGACATGCAAGACTTATGTATGTATATCTGTCCATACCTTTACCAGATACCTACTTAAAAGGGCAATATATAAAGGAACTGAAAACAAAATTAGGGATGGGATTCTACGGTAGAAGACATCCTATATTACCTCAACAAACAACATAACACTATAACATTAACGACGCACACATAAAACGAAGGAAGAATAAACCATCTAGATGTGCCAACCACGATAGACAAGATAATAGGAAAGGTTAATTATGAAATTTATAGGAAACCAACAGCTACACATCACATCGACCCATCCATAGCAACACAAAAAAGCAGCACTAGGACGAACACCTCTAACACAAGTAGCATATAAGAATGAATTGTACACAATTCATAATATAGCTGAAAACAATTGATCCGGTGGATAAAATTATTGTAAAGGGTGGTTAAATTTTAAGGGCCGATGTTGAATGTGAACCACACCTAAACGTCAAGTTTTTTTCTGCATTTCATTTGACATTTCTCAATTTCAGACTAACTCAATTTGAGCATGGAAAGATACACAAATTGGAACATATGGATGTGGGCGATATGTGGTTCCAACAGGATGGTGCCACTTGCCACACAGGCAACGAAACAATGGCTCTTTTGCGCGACAAATTCAATGGCCGTGTTATCTCAAGTCACAAGATCAAAATTACGGTAGAAACCTGCCTATAGTTGTTCAACTCCCTACATGTAGAGCTGCTATACTCGTATCCTTTAATACCTCATAAAATCGATGCATATAATATAAAAACCGATGGACCGTGCAATGAGTGGGGTGATAGTAATTAATGCGAATAGTCTAATTGAGAAGAACAAAATAAAAGCTGATCTAAATAACAACCTCAATAAAGAGTTGTATGATGTTACCGAGCCTATAATAAATGCCCCAAAAATATTGGTGGCGCTAAAAGCTCAGAATAATTATTTGAACGGTGCAATTTTAAAATGCATAAAAATTTTAAAGTCGAGGAGAAATAATAAAGAATCTTTTAATACACTGATAGAAGTTGAATTTATTTTTGGAGGTGTTAGATGCGTAGAAAATAAATATTGGGCAATGATGGCCAATGTTAAGTCATTATTGACAATTAACTATATTTTATATACATATTTTAAATCTAAAAATATTACTATAAAATGAAATTAAAATTTGAATTTAAAAAAGGGCTGTGTTCCTAAAATAATACCTACTTAAAACTGCAAATACATGAAGTACCCAATTATATATATCTACTAACCGCTATATACACTAAACATAGTACTTACCATTTGTACACTTCATATACACACTTCACAAACTCTACGAGTATACTCACCTTCGCTTATTCTTACCATCCTTTTCATCTATACTTATGGTTTTATAAGTGCAAATACTTATATATAAGTAAATACATACATCTTCTCCTCTTTTTGTTCAGAAACCACAGTTAGTTCTAAGCAGTTAGTTTAAGTTTTAGGCTAAGTAAACTGAAATTATGTAAATAAACATCACTTGTAAAGTATACGTGAAATCGAGCGTATAGTTATTTCGTATAGTATAGGCCTTGTTGTTATCGCGCACTCCCAAAAAACCGCTTATTTTTTTTCTTAAAAACTATTGAGAATTTTTGATAAAAAAAACAGTAACATTAAACGTTTATCTTGTTCGCAACAACAATTGCCCGCGGATTTTACAAGTCCGACTTCACGCTGAGTGCTGATGACTTAGCTAAAAAAGAAAAAAATATAGACATTAAGCGTAAATAAAATGTGGTGGAGACAACATTCAACATTCAGTTACGTGCATACAATATGTAAAAACAATCAAACGACATATTAACATACGTACAAGAACAAAGAAAACAGTGGTCCAAAACCTAATAATTGGGAAAAATTGTGTGTGAATACATATACAACAACGTATATACATATTTGTGCTAATCGGTATTTGCTTAAAAGGCACAGTGTGGTGCACATGAAACGAAATAAGGTCCTCTTACAAAAAAAAACCACTTAATTTTGCCAACATTTCTTTGCATACACACATAAAAAAGTCACCTTAAATTTCGCTATATATTTCCATATTTACTTGCCTGTATACAACCAAATATGCACTTATGTAAGTATGTACATATATAAGTGTACATCCCATACGTACTGTGGAAGGGAAACAAGGGTATAGTGGGGTCGTGCTCATGAAGGGTGTGAAAATAATTAAAAAATAAATGGTGTGCCAATAGGGACGCGAAATCGTAATTTGAACTTTTAATTATTTTCTGTCATAAATTTAAATTTATTTTTAATATTTAATAAAATAAATATATAAAATTGTTTTTGCTTAAGAATAATAAATAAAATATTTGAATTAAACACAAATTTCTCAATTTTTTTGTATGTGTTCGCAAGACGTAGCTTAAGTATTTTATATATTACACCGTTCAGCCAAACGCGGTCAAATGCTTAAGCGTCGTCCAGAAAAATTGCTAGGAAGTACTCTTTTCGTTCAAACGCCGTTCTTAGCTCAGAAGTTAAACGGTTAACTTGTTCTATAGTCCCGTGTTGGTCCTGTTGCTTTGTTTAAGTTCAGCTGCTATTTGGTGACTTTCATAATCTGAAGTCGATGCACTTTTATTGGTTCTGTTTCTGAGACAACAGGGAATAAAGGCAAAATGTTTCCCGTTTTGATCTTTTAAGGTATACAAGTATACAAGTTTTCGCTTTCCATAGAGAACCTATTGAGGGTGATCAGCATTATAATCGCCCGGTGCGATGAAGCAATTTCCAAGAGTCTTGTAGAATTCCATAAATTCACTGATATGCAGAACCATGGAGAATAATACACTGCGTATAAAGTTCTATTGTCAGAACTCGTAATCACGCTTATTGAAGTGGCTTGCAGGTCATTCGTAGCAAACGGTGGAAGAATATAATGTTTGATTCGTCTTCTAATTAGTGCCGCTGTCGCGCCGTGCGCTTTGCCATCTGGATAATTTGTTGTATACACTTCGTATTCTGATATCTGGAAGCAATTTTTGATTTTCGACAGAGAACAGAGAGCATATTTTTAATTGGGGCATTTATTGCGCCTGTTTGTCCGCAAGCAAGCTGATTTTGATTTTTCATAAGCTCTTGCATTGTTGGTTGCATAAAAGTCATGAAATTCATCATGGTTTGTGGCAACGAGACGATTAAGGCCTCGATATTGAGAGTGTTGCCGGAGGCAAGTGCTAAGTTCAGTTGGTTGTTGCATTTTTCATGGCGGTATCGTTCTTATTCACGTAGTATGACTCTGTGAGATGAAGGCCTCCGCAAACCGCATGGACGTATGCTTTTGTGTGACGAAATTCTTGGCAATTGGTGCAGTGGACAGGGCCGCTTCGTTTATTAGGCTTGCAGGTTGTAAATAGGGTGAACAGTGTTATTGTCAAGGCGGCTATTTTCTGGCTCGAACTCTATTTGGTACCTTATTTCCATTGATTATACTTATACAGCCTTTGGATTGAACCCTTGGAGTTTCAGGGGATTAAGGATTTCTGCAGTAGAAGCAATGCTTTTTATTACGACTTGTAGCCCCCTTGCACTTTTAAGCCGGTAAGTATCGAAGTTTTTTTTTAGATATTTCGATATCGGCCGGTAATGCACTTCTATGCTTACTTGTTCTTTCGTCTCGTGAATACTGCCCTTGGTAAGTGAGAGTATGTGAAAGGTGTTCTCAGCGATTAGCTGCACTAGTTTTTTTACCAAAGCATTTGCATTTTGTTCATGGATACATGTACATATATAGGCGAAGGTCTGGCCTTAATGGTCATGGGAATGGCTTCTGCAGTATTCTTGTCCTGAACTGTGTCGCTAAGCAATTCAAATCCATTGTTGTTTAGTAGGAAATTTTTATCTCCTTTGCTCTCCTCTCATATTGATTTTGCTTTATTTCCTACACTTATATTTTTGGGGCTAAGTTTTCTTTTTATTTGGACATAGCGATCAATACCTGTCTTCACCACTGACCTGGATCTTGGCGTTGCTGATGTGTCTGATATTGTCCTCGTTTTGTGCATAGTTGCCATAATCGGTGGTTGAGCAATTGTTAATGCTGAAGTCGTAGTGGGTAGCAAAGAGAGCGAACCGCATTGCTGACTCCATGACAAACTCGAATCAGTGGCGATGGGAGTGGTCGAGCGTTAACTTTCTTAAGTTGTTTTTGGTGAAAACTAAACGTTGTTGCGTTGTGTTGGCAGGCGACGCTTGTCTTTCTCTCTTTGCCGCGGAGATCGAATATCACTCCGGTTCATACTGCAGTTTTCTTTATGAGCTGATGATTGGCAACATACTCGTACGCTTGCATTTGTTATCTGCTTGCGTAAGGAATTATTGCTATTGATATTTTATTTAAATTATTTTGGTAAATTTTGACTACCGAACGAATTTAAAACACGACTTCACTCTTCAACGGTCGAGAATGATACACGTGTGCCAGTAAAGGTTCTAGAGCCAAATTAACGTTCCCATCGTATAATATTTTGTTGAATACAATTTAAGGGTTTTCAGAAACTAAACGGAGGCTACACAAGTTATGCTTATGGTATGCCACAGAGCTACATAACTCGGGTAGCATTTAGTTTCGTTGAGAATTTTACACCTAATAAGTTTTCATTTATATAGAACTAGCTGACCCGGCGAACATTGCTCCGCCTTAGAAGCAATAAATGAGCAGTTTCTTGATTTTATGAGTTTAAATTTTTTATTAGGATAATAAATATAAGTAAGTACCAAAAATCAATTATTGTAATGATTCTTTATTGGCCATGTATTTTAGTGCATAGGCTGCACTCTTCAGTGAAGCACCTTGTGATAGACGATATTTTTAGTTTTATTACTATGTGCAAGAACAAATAACGCAGCTGGTCTTCCGACCCTTGAACATGCCGCATATAATTGACCATGGGAAAAACATGGATTTTCTAGATTTCGACCACAAACTTTCAAGGATTGGCCTTGTGATTTGTTAATGGTTATGGCGAATGCAAGACGGATCGGAAATTGAAGTCGTTTAAACTCAAACGGCATGTCGGTTGGGATCATCGGGATCCTCGGAATGAGAACTTCCTCACCTTCAAATTTTCCTTTGAGTATCGTCGCGTAAATCACATTGTTCATCAATTTACTTACCACCAAACGCGTTCCGTTGCACAGTTTTGGTGGGTTTATGTTTCGAAGCATGATTATTACGGAGCCAACCTTTAGTCGTAAATTATGCGGTGGTAAGCCAGGCATATCCAAGGACTTTAAAAATTCAATTGGATAGTTGTTGGCATCATCTGAATTTGTTGCACAGTCAATAGATTTGAACGAATGTAGTGTACTAATGACCTCATTCTGAATTATGTAAACAATAAGTGCAATGGCTCAGGTGGGGGAGTCAACAATGGCAATTTCACTTTCCCATTAAGGCAGCACAATCTTGGCGTTTCTCCGGTAAACTTCAAAACTAGCAAACCACATCCATTGGCCCAATGCGAACGCTAGTATGCAAGCAGTAATCAGTGCTGTAATCATATCGAAACGCTGCTCGATTCAAATCAGTACTTGATAAATTTCTCCTTGTGCGTCGAAAATTATCAAGATGTTGATCTCTTAGGTTTGCTCGATGATTTCTCATAGCCAACCGAGCCTTTGCACGGACTGCCTCGCTTTGCTCTTGTGATTGAGAAGCACGAAGTCGAGCCATACTAAAGCAGCGCTCTTCACGTGCAATTTCTTGTACTTCTTCAGTCCTTTCATTCGCAACGTTTTGCATCCTAGTTGCATTACGGCTTTTTCGGGAAAATTTGATCGTCTTGGACGCGGCATTTTAATGATAATAATATCGGCACAATATTTATAGACACTCGAAACAAACACAAAAACCGGTAAACTTCAAAATTTCTAGCTGCCAATTTTTCACCCAACAAAATTCGTAAAAGTAAACAAAATACATGTTAATATCGGCAATTCACACCAATTACATGGATATTGCCCTTCTCCGCTAGATGTCACTACAATTTACATCGATATTACCTTTCGCCGCCAGAGTACATGTAAAATATATGAAGGGCGAAGAAAAAAAATCAAATTTACCGTTTTTTTTGTCGTTCCACGGTAACGGGATAAAAATTATCTTATAACCTGCCCCTGGTTCTAAGCTACCTCCCCACCAATTTTCAGCCAAATCGGTTCAGCCGTTCTTGAGTTATAAGTGGTGTAACTAACACGACTTTCTTTTATATATATAGATATTTAAATATTACAATATATAACCAAATCAACAAATCAACTGGCGTCACAGCTATTTTCCGTTGTTAAATAACACCAAACCAATCTGATGTTTTATGGAAGTAGCTAACAGGCTTGCTTTTTCGAGTTGGAGCGTTCGTTTGAAAGTCGATTACATTATTAATAAAATAAAACGTTGCTGTTAGTTTTTTAATAAAAATAAAATAAATTGTTGGCGAATATTTAAGTTAAACGAAGAAAAAAATACATAATAAATAAATTCATGAAATTTACATAACTAAAAAACGTGCATATTTAAATAACATAGTTACCTCAAGCGGAGTTTACAGAATAAATTACACTGAGGAAAAATCTAAACAAAATCTGAATTCGCATTCAAATGCAAGCGTCCCCATTAAAGAAATAAAAACACCTAAGTTTTTCCTTAATTAATACATAAATTCTTCCACAACAATATCTTTCTGAAATTGATTTTAATTATTTATTTTCCCAATTCTATTCCCCTTTTTTGTGGACAGGTGATTTTAATTGAATTTGCTCGGCTAAATGCTAAACCCCAGGACCTGATAGGATCTCCTATCCTTTGGTTTGTGATTTACCTCTTGTAGCAAACTAAGGCTAGTGAAACTTTACAATAATATTTACAACAAGCATTTATTTCCAGACGTCTGGAGTTAAGCCACTGTAATTCCAAAACTTAAGACTAAAAAGGCATTTGATCGTGAGGTAATACATGCCGTGTTAAGTCAGCTCGCGGGTTGGAAGGTTGATCTAAAAGCTTTTACATTTTTGAAGGCTTTTATGACACATCGCCGGTTTCGCGTTCGTATTAACAACAATTTTTTCGGGGTTCCCATATCGGTTGTTTTATTTATAGTAGCATTTGATAAGTTAAATGAGATATGTATGATTATAAAAAATATTAAATTAACTATGTCCGCTGACGGTGGTATAATTTACACTAATACTAAAAATACAGTCTGGCGCATTAATATTTATACCTAAATGCAAAATACTTCATATTTACAAAAACGAAAATTTAGTTTTACTTAATTTAAGTTTTGAAAACAATGTTATTACGAAAGTTAACCATTTAAACATTTTGGGTGTTTATTTTGATCAAAGATTTAATTTTCGACATCAATGTTGTAGTTTAAGAAAAAATCCATTGTATAGTCTACATATTATAAAATATTTGTCAAGTAAACGATCTTTTTTTCACACTAACACATTAATTAATGTTACTAGAGCTTTGGTTCTCTCTAAGATTGACTACGCTTTGTTTATATTTGGATGGTGTGCCAGTACTAATAATAAGCAATTGGAAGCTCCACATCTTGGCATGCGCCCTTCCAATAAGTGTCCCTTAGTAAACAGTCAACCTGTACGGTGGCTAAATGGGCATTCCATAAACACTTATCTACATGTTTTAAAAAAATCAAACGCCAGTCTTCAGGTTTATCAGCAGGCATTTATGGAACTAATAAATGAATACTCGCCTCTTAATTATTCTGCAATATATACATATGGCTCCAAACGAAAGAAAACATCATTTTTTTAGTTTCTAAAGACGGAAATATTATTTCGGTGGACTTCTATTGAGTTTGCTGTGCAAAACAATGGGAGGTTTGTCATTTGCTCGGACAGTTTTTCATGTTTAAAGGCTGTCAGTAACATATGTCATTTTAACCCACTAGTTTCTAAGATCCATAATATGTGTATAAAATATAACAATAAAATAAAAATTCTATGGGTGGCTGGCCATACTGGAATAACTGGGAATGAATTTCCCGACCGCACTGCTCGTTATTTTAAAAAAGCGCCTACATTTCAATTTATGCCACTATAACCCATAGACCCTAAGAAAGCATATAAACTCCATGTACATACGTGAAGAGGTGCAGTGTGGCATAGTTTTTTACACAGATATGCATGTCTCAATCCAGAACGGACCAAAGTCATATATCCCAGTAGCATTATTCGTCAACCACTTTTACGCACTTAAAGATTGACCATACTGACATCACACATAAGCACTTACTCACCGGGGGATCCCCATCATCTCATCTCATCAGTGGGCCACTTCTTCAACGACTGTTTAATTTTAGAGAGATTCAGGTTAAAGCGTTGGTTCTATTAACCAGTTAAATATTTTAAAAAAGGTATCTCATTGTTATATATTTACTATAAATAATTTCATCAAAGACTGCAATTTAAGTGTGTAAATTCTTACAGTGTTGCGAAAACACTAATAGTAATAATAGTTCCATCCAAACCATTTTGGTATAGTTATGCTTTCGAGTTCAGGCAGAGAATATTGGTACTGCCAGCATTTAGGAGCACCGACCATTCAGCATTTAATTTAATTGGAAGCAGGTCATTTTAAGCTAATCCCTCAATCCGTAACTTTAGAAACATGATTTTAGCGATAATTATGGTAGGCGTAAGCCAACCAAATGGGTCGAATAATTTGGCCGCGTCAGACAGCATACTACTCTTGGTTATTGAAGAAATAAAACAAAAATTAATATTGATAGAGAATTCATCTTCGCTCGTGTCCCAGAAAATACCAAGGGCTTTAACAATGTTATCTGCCTTAAGTTCAATCCGATTGCCGCTCTCTTTATTCTCAGGTGGAATTGTTTGTAACAGCACGGCAGAATTTGAGTTCTACTTTCTAAGGTTAAATCCGCCACTATGTGAAAGCTTGCTGAGTTGTTGTTGTAGCTCGATTGCTTCAGCGTTAGTGTCTGCGCCTGATATAATATCGTCAACGTAGGTATCACTTAAGTATACTTTGTTTGCGAGAGGATAGTTTGTTTATTCATCAGTGGCCAGCTGGCGTAGAACACGAATCACTAAATATGGAGCCGAAGTTGTGCCATAGGTGACAGTGTAAATTTTATATATTTTAATTCGCTTTGTAGAATCCTCTCTCCAGAGAAGGCATTGATAATTTTGATGTTCCTTACAAACGATGACTTGCCTAAGCATTTTTTCTAAATCGGCTTTAAAAGCTATTTTGTAACATGTCCACCGAGAAATAATAGAAGGCAAATCACTTTGCAATGCCGGCCCTGCAGCAAGTTCATTATTGAGAGAGGGTTTAGGGGGGCAACGATTCCCACCATGGAATAGAATGCGTTGAGCTGCTGCATTGGCTTAAGACCATATGATGGCAAAAGAAAGAGAAATTTTCGAGCAGATATTCTGGGTAGAAACCGACTTCTTGCATGTGGCCTAAGCTTACATATTCTACCATAAAGTCTTTGTAAAGCTTTGCAAAATGAGGTAGATTTTTAAATCGCATTTCTAGCTGTTTAAGTCTTGTACAGCGTTAACAGCGCAGATAGGGGTTTAAAAGGTAAGTGGGCCGTATATCGACACCTTTCACCACGCAAGTGGGTTTGCAGAAAATGGTTTTCGCAGGTTATTTCTTCTGAAGAGAGCTAACGTTCTTCATGCAACAATTCCTGTTCCCAAAATAAACGAAGATGATCATCTAGAATGCATACAAAGTGTGTTCGCAAGGAGTTGTAGTAGTTAGTGTACACTCCGCTTAAAACTAGGTCGACATTGACGGGCAAGGCAAGAGTGGGATCAGTAAGGAAAATGCCGGATAGATTTCACATACCACGCCAGTTATAAGGCGATGGTTTGTATGAAGTAAATTTCGGCAAATTAAACGTGGTGCATTCCATTTTAAAATCTTTCTCATAATGTGAGCGCAAGCACAGAGTTAGACACCTTTCAGCACTTAAAGCATTTGCTCCACCAATGCCTGCTACAACAACATCGGTATTCCATTTAGAAATTTTAGCAATTGAGCGTCGTCCTCTGTTAATAAAAAGGCTTGAGCGCCTTGATCAATAAGTGCTTTCAAGTGAAATTATCGCTCAGTAGCGAGTAATACATGAGCGTTATTTGCAGAAAGTTTGTCTTCGTAATTTTGTTATTGTGAAGAGAGAATACATTGTGAATGACAGTGTAATGCGGCTGTTTGCAGACCTGGCCGCGTGTTAATTTTACACTCACTGTAGGTAAGGGTCACACCTAAACAATTAAGGCATATCTTATGTTGACGTATAAAGTTCTGCTTTTCAGCTGGAGCTAGTGCAGAAAATTTAAAGCATTTGTACAAGTGATGTTATTTTTGACAACAGGGACAGTTAAAATTTGACGATGCTGAGCTGGCGGTGGCATGTGAGCAGCTTTGTAGTGTTTTTTGTGTCCCTTCCTCGATAAATTCCAAGTCATGATAAGTGGTTTCGATATATTTAAGCAAAGTGTGTACTGGAGATATTTCACTGCGACCATTCAGAGATTGCTCCCATTCTCTTCTAATTTGTCTATCAAGCTTTTGAGTGAGCAAGAAAATTATAATGGGATATCAACTTGAGGTGTCTATTTCTAAAGTTTTCAATAGAGCAAGACTGTTGCGCGTGAGGTCGAGCAGTATAGTTTTCTTCTGTTGAGAAATCTACTTACCAAAGCAGACCAGACAGTTTCATTGTTGGCATCCGTAGCTGGAAATTCTTCCTACATTTCCTTAGGTGTGCCGATGCAAGATCCTTTTAAATAAAAATATTTTTGCAACGGAATTAAGACACCGTTGTTGTGTACCAGCGATAGAAACGTATCGCGGAAAGGCATACACTCTAAACCAGGGCCGGCCACGCGTATACTCCTATGTGCTCTTTGACTGCGCTGCCGCAGTCACACGCATACGCTTCGCCGCTCACATGCACGCTACCAAGCAACACAGAATTCTCCTTAAGTAGAAAGCAGCAGACACTATGATTTCGTCAACAAGCATGTGCACTGAGCAGAAAAATGTTATTTTAAAATTGTATTCAAGATGTAGAAAATACAAAGGTAGCGCTTTCATCAAACCACTACTTTAGCTCTGTCCGAATGCGCAATCTTGTATTCTATCATTCTTGGAAGTTGATATTGATCATTTAATTTAAAAAAAATAAGCCGGCTACGCTTATACTCCTGCACAGCAGTGAGACACATTAATATCTTTTCGCTTCGTCTCCTACATGCACGCTAGCAAGCAAAACAAATTTTACGATCAGTTGATGTTACAACTTCAAGCAAGCGATTTCATGCAAAATTTTACCGCTTGAAAAGCTGATACAACAAAATAAAGAACATGTTTAACAAATTGTGCGAAATTAGATATATTTTTTTTAAATGCGCAAGGCCAGCCGCAATGTTTTGTCTGCTCTGGCACAGTTTGTCGATTGAGCAAACATGCATTGGAAAGGCATTATATTTCTTGCCATAATAATTTATTAAATGTTGAAGGAGATGCCCGAAAATAATTACTTACTAATTTAACAAATGAACACCTATCCGATCTGATTCGGAATAAGCAATACAACGAAGGAGTTGATATTGATCATTTAATGCTAGACAATTATTAAAACTTCTCTTTTCTGCTCAGTGTACATGCTTGTGACGAAATCATCGTCTCTGCTGCTTACTAACACAAGCTCAACACTCACACAGTCAATTTGGCCGGCCCTGCTTTAAACAGTATCCAAATTTATTTTTAGCAATCGTGCAGATACAGCGATAGTGTCATTGCGTGTAGTTGCCATAGCGAAGGTCCTTGCGTGGGCGAGTGTCGAAGGCCATGGCGCGAGGTCATTTTGTCTATCCAGCAAGATAGACTTAAAGGCGACATAGAAATCGGAGCAGGTATAGAACACTTCCTCCTTCAAATAAGGGATGCCGTCTTCTTCAATTGATGCGTTGCGAATAAGAGCGTAAATTTGTTCATGACCGAGTTTAAAGTATTGGTAGTATCAATAGTATAATAGTATCAATTTCCGTAAGAACACTCTGAGCATAACCTTTCGAGATTTCAGACGATTGCTTAGCCTCAAAATTAATCTTAATTCGGGTGAGATGGGTTTGAATTTTTCCATGCTCCTCAAATGCTTCGCTAACGGACTCCATTTCATTAAAGATGCGATCCGGCTTGAATTCAAACATTCAGAAGGAAATTGGTTAACAAGCTAAGCGTAGAAATAGCCTGTGATCGCTTGTATTTGCTTTCTTTCACGGGTTTCGGCACCAATTTAATGGTGCGAAAACACGAATAGTAAAAAAAACTTTGTAATTTATTTAAGGTTAAATTGAAAACACGTGTTTTTCCTTTTAGATTCAGAATTCTTCCTTTTATTCAAAAAAAAAATAAAAATTATCAGTGTGTCATTACCGTGTTGCAAACATATTCAATGTTCAGAGCTGCAAAAATTAGTAAATGCCATGCAATAATATTAGTCACACAGTCTATTTATTTTATTATTTCTTAGATCTAATTATGTAATATTTGTATATAAGCTTTATTATATTTGCTCATATAAAAAACTGAAAACAGTGAGTCGATGGCCTTAACAGCTTGTACTCCTTTATATATGTACATTAAGCTTTGTAATTTACAAACCTTGCTCAATAAAGTATAATAATATAATAATAGTTGATGAAGATAAACACCAAAGCACACCCGACGAAGCTACACGCACGTGCAAATCAAACAAAGACAGAAGATTTACTTCTACACTTATATCTGAAAGCGGCCCAATACAAAGCAATTCTGGAAGAGAGAACTCAAAGTCTTGACGTCTCCAAACGGTATGTATGTTCAAATACGTTTTCAATGGAGAGGTCGAAAAAATGTCGTACACTCTTGAGTCATTTTTTAATATATGCGCAAAGACAAAAATACAAATTTTGTCAATTTTGTAGTAACAATTTCTGAAATTCAAATTCATCAATGACAAGATTTCTCACTCAATTATCAAGTTGTTTTCGGGGCTTTCGCTACGCCTCTGAAAAGGCATATTGTGCATCTATATATGTATGTGCGCAACCAACATGATGGCAAAACATCAAGCCACCTATTTGACGCCAAAGGCAAGGTTGTGCCGCTAAAGACATTACGCCTACCACAACTTTAACTATGCGGTGCACTCCCAAATAGGCCTCAACTTACTTAAGACTAAGTTATTGCAAATTTCATATATATGGTCTGATTCCGAAATCGTTCTAGCTTGGCTAGAAACCCCCCTACACATGGAAGACATAAGTGTCAAACCGAACAGCCCAAATCGTTGATATAGTGTGGTCCCGCTGATAGCCCCCCTGATTTTGGCAAAAGAAGATGCTAACCTCTGCATATTGCCGCCGCATCACTTTGCTGGATCGCCCCCAGCTGGTTAGAATCTTGGCCAATATACCCCGCACGCAATATTGTACCCCCAAAAACTCCGAACATGGAAAGTCTAGCCAAGATTTTGGAAGACAATGACATCCTGGAACGAGTTTCATCGTTCCCCCGAGCCTCGAGTATTAGCTTATATGTGCCAATTTATAAACCGACTTACAAATGGCTAAAATATACTTGATTAGTGTTTCTCATACGCGTAATAGCGCCGTGGAAAATACTGTTAATGGGATCTAAGCCAATAGAGAAAATAAGTACACTCTTAGTTCTCAACCCCTTTTTTGATTCGAAGGGACTGCTTAGGCCCAATGGTCGTCTAGAAAACTCCAATTTGAGCTATAACGAACGGCACCCCATAATAATATCCGAAACATCTCCCTTTGCCGCATTATATTTAAACGCATGCAATAAAACAAGAGTTCTATGGCCCACAACTTAAGCCTCAGATAAAGAAATGCATTTACCTGTGTAAAGTCTGCACTTTACATAAGCAGAGTATGTGCACGCAGATGACACCAGAATGCTGTAATTTCATTTTGTTCTTCGCCATCACAGGTGTCGACTTTTTGGGGCCTTTCAAGATAAATGCCTCTATGTTAAGGTCCTCCACCTTCACGAAGGGCTACGTGGCCATTTGTGTATTTTCTACGACAAGCGGGGCACAGTTATGTTCAGATCTGATAACTGCAGCTTTTATCGCGGCATTTACCCGCTTCGTCAAACGGCGCGCATTTCCGTCAAAAATCATAATCGACAATGAAAACCCTTTGACGGAGCACAAATGGCTTCTGAAAAACAATTTACAAAGAAAGTATAACCTGAAATCATTATAAAATACGCACCCCACGGCATTAATTGGCAATTTATTCCCCAAGCGCTCCACATATAGGTGGACTGTGGACATTGCACAAAAGATTGGTGAGTCTGTCCTGATTAACGACGAATATCTTCTCCTGGTGACTCAGGCCCATTGAAAGGTACATCGCGATTCTGATGGTCATATCCTACGCACGCAGACCGGCAAGCTTACCCGGGGCTCCTCAAGTTATGCTTCCTCCCAACAACCTACAATATCGATTGCGGGAATACCAAAACCTAAAACGAAAATATCATAACGATATCAAAGCTTGCTCACTCAAATTCATTTACGTTGCGTTACATAAAAATCACCTCTTCTCATACAATACTAAAGTCCAACTTTCCTCGGTTTTGGCGCAACGCATCCGAGCACAGTAGCAAGGGTGTAAACCGATGAGTTAAGTAGTATGAAATTGTAATTCAGGGAAACTCATAGTGCGCATTCCGGACTATCTTGCACGGCAGTTGCTTACAGCCTATGTTGTAAAGTTATTGTTAAATTAGGTTTTTTGTGTAAACATGCTCATTCTTTCACAGAATGACTACAACAAATAGTTAAGAATTTGCGGATTATTTATATGGAGTTTAACATTTTTTCTGAACACTCATACGCTTTGATTGACCAGTCTTAAAAAATTGATTTCTTTGTTTACTATCATTTTGTGTGCAGACGTGCGATGACGGGTTTTCAAGCAGAAAATTTCAATTCAATGGATTTTAATTATTCTTTATTTGAAAGCATAGCGGCGGTATAGCAAATGTTAAAATAAAGAAATACCTGGTATGCGCTTGGTTTTTGGGTATTACAATATTTTAAAGAATTACCCTCCAAACTTTTTTTTTTTATTTAAAGAGTTTGTAGAAAAGTGATATTGAAATTTTTTGGCTGGAAATTTGCTTCGGCTTCCGAAACTTTTGCCCGACTTTAAAGGGTAAATATTTGTGGGAAAGGTAGTAAAGTTAGGCTACTTACTGCTGGAATACTTTCAAGTACTTACTGCTTAGATGCCTTTAATGACAACAACAACTTTTTGGGCGGGTAGGCGTAGGACACCATCGTAGATAATAACCCACAAATTCGGTCCGAAGATGGAACACCTCTGGTAACATTGTAGTTTGTTATCCCTGTATCAGTATTTTAAAACAAAACTCTATTAAAAAGATTGCTATTTTGTATACTTATCAAATACGCAGCTGTTTTGATCGCATCCAGCGTTTTATTAATAATGGCCCAACTTAACCAGTTAAACGCGTTTTTAACATTTAGGGTTACTACAGTACAGCATTCTTTTGTGCCGTTTTTCGGCGTTTACTTTTCATTGCCTTTTCGGCTACGTCAGTAACTCTGCTTATTGCATCTACTGCTGTGACGGACAAAGATTGTTTAGCGTCGATGTGACTCCACAAACGATAACATGTGGTACTCTCTAATAACATACCTAGAATATCATCATGCACAAGGACCGATAAGAATTTGGCTCTCCTTGTGGGTTGTTAGGATATACACCGTATCGAAGGCATGCAATGAAAGCCTTTACAAATGCTAATAAATAATCATTTACACCCTCTTTAATGGCATACCGATTATTGCCCATTGGTGCCTGGAGCCTTTGGTCTTTTATTTTATTCATTGAACTCCTCTTTGTCTTGACTCACCTATGGAATATGAGTATTTGTTTGTTAAGTTGACGGTACTCTCATGGATTCGGCGTCAAAATTTGAAGACAGTTCCATAAGCGACCAAATTCGGGGTTTAATTTGTCTACCTCAGAACCTTTTCATAACCACTTTGTACGCACCGCCTCATGGGAAGATATACATTTCAATGAAGATCAATTTCTTTGAAGCAAGATTTTCTGCTTATTTTATTTGCATCTTTTAAACGTTTTCGGAAGAATTTGAAATTCCTTCCTTCGAAATTGTCTTCTAGTGCGAAAGCAATCTATTTCAGGGATCCACCGGCTAACTGGCCTTGACATGTCTTCTGAAAGATTTTCTGCACTACCTCACATACTAGTAACGCTACTTAACCCATTAAGTACTAATTCAAACAGGTTAGGGCGGAATCATTTAATGCATTAGCCATTTAAATACGCAAGACGGTCGAGGACTGGGGGAGAGCAACAGGTTCGTCGTATTGAAGGTGCATCAGATGCGGGCCTCAAACGTTCCTACTTAAAGAAGTACGGAGCTTTTCTATTAAAGCTTTACTTGTTCAATATGAGTGTCTTGGCTAACAGCCAAACTTTACTACAGCGACATTAATTGTTTTTGGCACACACTTTTGCTTTGCGCTCTGAAAATATTATAGGCAATGCACTTATATTAAAAATGCTAATTATTTATTTATTTGTTTATTCATTCTTCAATTAAAGTACAACTCAAATAGATTACTAAATATGTACTAAGGCTAACATTTCACATTTGTTATACAATACGATGAGATACATTACTCACAATTCAAAAAGTGTATCACCATATTCGGTTTTGACTTAAAAGTTTCGGGTGAGTTAGATAATATGTATGTCCAAATTTTTACAAACTTGATTAGACTGTTTAATACAACGTGTAAGCGGTTCATTAAGACTAAAATTTGTCCTTCGATAAGGTAACTGGAATACATATATTGCTGAGTTAAATGGTATGAGGATAGCAATTAAAAAACATTAGCTCCAGTAAGAAATGGCATTTGATATAAACAATACTGAGGAAAATTTTATTCGCACTTCTAATATTGGTAATGCTAACAAAATACATCTACTTTTATATTTAGACAAACTACAAAGAAGGGATTTATGGAAAGAATCTGGAATTCCTTTGAATCTCTCACTACGATGCCGATCATAGACCCAGACTTGGCAATCAAAAACTCTATATGTTTAGATGAGACTCCCAAGCCATTCTTTTCATACATTTTTGAGAGGGTGGTAGGGCCCAACTTGTAATCAAAATCAATCGCAACTTCGCGTCTACTGAATAACACCACCATGAAGAGGTAAAGAGTTAGCATCACACCAAGTGTCCAACCTTGTTAAATCCTCTTGTAGTCTGATGCAATCAGTTACGTTGTCTATACGACTAAAGATAACAGCTGGAATATCATTAATAAAGATTAAGAAAAATAATGGCCCAAGATGGCTGCCTTGTACACCTGAGGTAACTTTAATGACATCAGATTTCATATTGTTAAATTGAGTCTTATCAGTCATATAAGAAGCAAACCACTTAAGTAAGCTTGGATCAAGTCCAATTGAGTCCAATTTTTTATGTAGGATTCCATGGCTGACCCTATCGAATGCTTTCGAAAAGTCGGTGAATATGGCATCACACTATTTGATCTAAAACTAAATTTGAGAATAAAACTAAGTTCGTAGCAGTAGATTTACACTTAACAAAGCCTTGCTGACACGGCGATACGAGATCTGAAATTTGGTAGAGAATCAAAGCATAAACCAGTACGAAAACACTCTGCAAACATGTTACTAATTTTCTGTATGTCCGATGATGTATCTCCGAAATTATCCATTATGTCCGGCAGTCCGATGCTTTTCTTTTTGCCGTTTATAAACTACCAACAAAATTTAGTGTTTTCCCTTATTCCACTCTCTACGAGGATAGAGCTAAGTCCTCCACGGACAAGAGACAGGTGCCCCCACGGTGATTAAAAAGCTAAGGATCATCCTGCATGACCAACTGACGGAGGAACAAAAAGCTTTCCTAAGGTGGGCTTGGGAAACTTTGCCGCAAGTAGCAAGCGGGTAGACAAATTACCCGCCAACCCCACTCCACGGAAAGACCTGGCCTCTAAGAGACAGATATCTCAGAAATACACTTCAAGTGTACCGAAGAGGCATAAGGCTTCCGCCCTCTCTAGCCGTCAAGCCTTTTACCGAAGTTTCCAGCGAGCACGTAACGATGGGTGTGGGGGATAAGGGCCATCTAAACGTCCACATAGGCACGGACTTCCACTTGTCCGCTAATGGATCTATGCAGGTTATATAAAGGGATACTCGAAAAGGATTCCGATCGTCTGCGACGCCGGCTGGCATCAAGGACGGGCCAAGCTGATCTCGTGCACCGAGGAGTGTTCGAT
Source organism: Anomoia purmunda (assembly GCA_951828415.1). Classification (NCBI taxonomy): domain Eukaryota; kingdom Metazoa; phylum Arthropoda; class Insecta; order Diptera; family Tephritidae; genus Anomoia; species Anomoia purmunda. Next base: position 95,101,097 of record OX639993.1, on the reverse strand, counting down.
CCAGCTCTAAAAGGGGGCTATCTCCACACAGCTGTGGTTCGGGGCAGACTTAACGGCCGTTCATAGGGGCGAAACCCCTAATGGGCCGAGAACTTGGGCGTGGGTCCCAGCCGAGCCGTCAAAACTGAAGGAGATCCTAGAACTCATCCAACTTGGCAACGATGGACCACCAACCCCTGACCGGAAGATAGTCCGAGTTGGCGAACCCAAGGAGAAGCAGCGTTATGATGGCTTTGGCATCAACGATGCATACCTCTCGATCCTCGTGGGTTGTGGTTTAGTAATTAGCTACGGCTTCTACTCCAACACCGTGAAAAACCTGAAGAAGGAAACGTCGATCTAGCGGATCAATCCGGACAACGAGTCACCGATACCGCGACAGATACTGAGAGCGACACGGACTCAGTATCTGTGTATGTAGGATCGGTTCACACTCGGCGGGAAACGCTGTGGGAAGACCATCTTCTAGCCTCCGAACCAAAAGAGCCAGCAAATGAGCCCACATTCATAGCATCCTCAGGAGGGGCACGGAGAAAGGCAATATATGTTGCCCACTCTGAATATAAAGCAGATTCAAAAAATTAATCTGCCCCACTCCAAGGCAGCCTCGGCTGCCCTCTTTCATCGCCCCAGAGAGAAAGCTGAAGACATCGTTCTAGTCCAGGAGCCTTCGGTCGTAAGAAACAAGGTTTGCTGACTGAACTCTGATGCCTAACAGCTGGTAACAGCCCCAGGTAGCAGGTAGCATCAGAGCTTGCATTCCTATCAAAAACCTGTTTTCTTATGTTCCGCTCTCTCAATATACTGACGTAGATACCGAGAGCATCAGCGTCCGACTAAGAGAGAGCACCATCTGGTTGGCGACGGCTTATATGGTCCAGGACAGCCAAGTTTTTCCACCGAAGAGACTGCAGGATGCTGTTAAGGAGGCGAACTACAGAAAGCTCCCGGTCATAATTGGTCCCACTCTAATTCCCATCAAACAGTTTGGGGCTCAAATGATACCAGCGCAAGCGGTGAGTCTGTGCTTGATTTTATTCTTCTAAATGATCTTAATATATGCAACCACGGGAACAATGTCACCTGTGTGAATTCTGGCAGGAGAGAAGTGCTGGCCATCTCACTCGTATCGAGTAGTAGTAGATTATAGACTGGCAGATGTCAAAAGAACACTCCTGTGATTATCGCTACATTGGTTTAAAACTCCCTCTGAATCCTGCTCCTCTACCCGCATACAGGAACAGGAAACGAACCGACTGGGCAAAATATAAATATGTACTGTCGACCTATCTAAGCAGGAACGCTTCTCAAGATAAGTCATGCTTAAAGCTAAAGCCTGATGAAGAGACTCTCCCGTACACGAAGGTTGTTTCTCTCGGTGAGCTGGACTCACCGTTTAAAATTGTTGAAGCAGTGCACTTACTGACAAGTCGTTGTAACGCTGCTCTTCAGGCATCTTGCCCAAGTACCCTCCCGAAAGGAAAAAATAATCCGCATTGGTGGAATCCGGAGATTTCAGCCCTGAGGAAAAACAACCAATCTGAAAGAACAGGTTTTTGGCAGCCTTATAAGAATGCACTCAAAATTTTCAAGAAGGCGGTAAAGTAGACTCAACGCGAATTTTGGCGAAAATTCTGCAACAATATTGAAAAATACATTGAGGACAATGGGCTGCGAAAAGTGATTTGGAAAAGTGCTTGAAATACGAGTTCTATCCAGAAACCTAACGGTTTTCGGGGTGCTCTGATGACATCTCCAACACTTCGACAGACCATAAGACCTACACTTCTCGGGGAAACTCTGTAAGGGATACCGTAAGTTATGCCAGTGTGCTATGGGCAATAATGTCTTTCCAACCCTATAAATCACCGGGATCGAATGAAACCTTTCCCGCCCAACCGAAAGCACCTAAGGACATAATGTGCACGCTGCTCTCACGGTCTTTGTTGGGCTCCTTCTCAAAAGGAGATCTATTCTTTCCGAATTGGGTATGGCTCCATTACTAATTATGTGACCAGAGGCGCTTCCCAAGGGGGAGTTCCCTCCTCTCTACTATGGAAATCTAACCGTTGATGTCCTGTTTTGGAATCTAAAGGGCACTGGTTACGAAGTCTTATCGTACGCCGATGACATAGAAATCGCAACAACCTGAATATAAATCCAATGTAATTTGTACAACCTGTTCAACCTGTATTACTACCTTGACCCTTAATTCATCATGATTCATGCCCTAAATTTCTATAAAATTTTGCCCATAAACAGCTTACGTCCTGGATTAAGATATGGACCATATTTTAAAGAGAGTGGCCAGCTGTTAAGAGGGGTATAGTTTATTAAATATATAAGCTAAATTACATATTCCGATAGTGTACTGTATAGGCTATCTTAGTATATACTAAGGAGGTTAAATTCAGTTAAAACAATGTGAATGGAAACAAATACTTTAATATGGATTTCAAACGAAAAGGATTTAAGAAAGTCGCATTTTCACCGGATGAGCCCAAACGGTGTAAAGATATGGTTATCATGAAATCTACCGAATATTGTCTGATGGAATGTCTGAAATGCTATGATATTATTCTTTGCATCTTCTCGAATCTGCTCGCGGTCCATATCTAAATCTCTTATAAATCGTTTTCTTTCATTCCGTTAAATAAATTTGATTATCTAGAAGCATGTTTAATCCTGTTAAAGTTTAGAAGGCGAAACTTTTGTGCTACGACTGCGCCAATTATTTAAAAATTGCTGTACCACTTCCACATGCTTATACCATTGATCTGGATATTTAAAGACAGCTTTGTTAACATTGGAATCACGGCGCTTTGGATTCGTTCCACCTGCTCTTTTCCGAAGAACTCCAGTGGCAATTATGAGATGTTGTATATCTTGCTCAGTACAATAATCTTGAATAGCCTGGGAGGTGAAGGCCGTACGTCTGTCTGTAACTAGACTTTTAGGCTCCCAAAAATCGGTGCTTATTTCATCAATCTCTCAACTACCACCGAGATGACGGCATTCTTCATCGGATACAACCATGTAAATTTATAGAAGGCATCTACGATGGACGAAATGTCATTATAGCGTTTCGATGCGGCTGTAAAAGGTCCTAAGGGGTCAAGCTGATAAGTGCTCAATAGATACTCGCCTATGGGAATCGGAGTAAGGATACCCTATTTTTTCACAATTTTTGCATTTGCGACAGTACGCTCGACACAACTGATTACTATGTTTACTACTTTGTGACCTACTTTTGGTATGAAGCACGATTCTTCTGCTAGATTTTGGGTTTTGGCTGCCCCCAAATGCCCCTGTCCATGAACAGTCTTCCAAATTGCATCATCCATCGACATAGGTATAACAACAAGCTCTGTGGAATCTGCGAAGTTTTCCGGGGATAGAGAATGCACGTTTTCCATTCTCAATACATCTGATTCAAATATACTTCATCTCAGCCAAGCGAAACCAGGACAGATCGAGGAAATGCTCTGTGCTAACCCCATCCTCTAGGAAAAATGTGGACATCGGGTCATCGGTGATGTCTATGGTGGCCATGTGTTGTCCCTATTGGATTGTATCCTGTAATCAACCCTACAAGGGCTCGCAAATCTCTCTTTCTCTGTAAAAAAAGGGAAGTTCGCCTCCATGCTGTACGGTCTTTTCAGGAAGCACTTGGTTGTTTGCAGGTGTCGGAAAGGCCCAACAGTCCACATGGCATACCTGATATACCAAACCGTTCCTGCTTTGTTTGACCTTATAATTCGCTGCGGTCCAATGGCTAATTCGTTAGCCAGTTTGTTGCCTTAAACATCGCTGTGTCCCGGCCGCCACATGAGTTCAAGCTTATTCCATTTTCCGATAGAGTTCAGCCTCAACTAAGTTTCTTGGACAACGATTGTAGAGGTGCAACTTTCTGAATGTAGGTGACATATAGTTCGCATTGCCTTCGCTTGGATCGTTAAGTTCAAGGAAAGCAAGTCCAAAAAGGCATTCAGAGCCGCTCCTTATGTCGTACTCATGACGCCCGTGATTTCTATACACACGAACTTCTGCAGCCTGTTTAACGTAGAAGCCGCAGATTTACCCATGGTTCTAGGCTATCAAGCTATATTATTGGGTTTATTAGGGTTGTGTATACCTAAAGTATCACAGCTGGTCTCAGACCCCAAGTCTTACTAAAGGTTCTCCGGCACTGTCCAAAAACTTTCAATGCTCGATTTACCTTCTGTTCGACATGGGCTTTCCAAGTATTTTTTCTATCAATAGTATCTAGGTATAACTCTTTCACTTCCTCCGAAAGGCATAAGTTTACGCTTCAAAGCACCGGAAGACTGAGACCTTCCAATTTTCTTTTCCTTGTAAACAATACCAGGGTTGTTTTGTTAGGATTGGCAGAAAGACCCTGCGTAGTGCACCACGCATAAATGTTACCAAGGGTTCTCTGTATATTTGCACAGAACTTCGGGAGAGGTCTTCCGGATGCTAATGCACAAACATTATTCACGTAAGTTTGGTTGTGAACGAAGTCTTGCATTTCCGTTAATAGGGAGTCCAATACAAAATACCATAAGAGAGGTGACAGTGCACCTGCCATGATGCAAGTACCATCTTTCTCCCCCACCGTCAGCAATCTTCTAGATAGCATGGAGTGGGCCCCATACCTTTTGGCCGCTGAGCACATAGAATCAAAGGTAGCGTTATCGAAAGCGCCTTGAATATCAGCAAAAACTTTCATTTGGTACTCACCTGCTTCCAGCCCCATTTCGATCTGTGTTATAAGCTCATAAAGAGTTAAGTCAAAGAATTATCTACTCTGGTATGCATCCTTTGATCTTATGTGCTTTTCGACCGAGCGTTCCAGGCTCTTTCGCATGAAAGAGGTCAGACTGATTGAATGAAGACTACCATAACTTCAAAGCATGGGAATATGATCAAAAGGCAGACAAACTCTGAAGATTCTTATCAAGGACCTAATGAGCTTTTCTCCCCCACACTTAAGCATCTTCGGATACACGCCATAAGGGCCTGATGACTTAAAGTCGAAAACTTAGTGACTCCTCAGTCACCACCCGTGATGCAACGTACCAATTTAGTATATTGGGCCTTCCCATCGCGTTATCTAATCGCGTTATCTGGACCCATATATCGGCCACTATGAGTTGTGGGAAGTCTGGTATTCCCATTTCAAGGAGCAACTCAAACACTTGCCAATCCCCCATTCGAAGATTTCGGCCCTTGTGTCAGTACACAGCCGAAACTCAATGCATAGATGATCAGAGAGAGTTTCCTCTTCCAAGACCCTCCATCCTTTGATATTATCCTCCATACCTCCTGTTAAGGGCTTTACCTTAAAGATATTAAATGTAATAACCATATTCTGGGATCTCACCCTATCTTTTTCTGTTGTCACAACTTGCTTTTCGTTTTCTTATACATCGCCTAATTTCCAACTCATCGTTTTTTCGCTCATCGTTGGTTCGCACTTCGCTATTTTGTTTGCGTTCATCGAAATTTTGCGCGCGCAGCTTTTAGTACATCTGCATTGGGAACAACACTTGTAATGCTAAACGGGCTTTGTCTCTCACCCACTGTCATCGCATGATATGCATTTCATGGTAGGTTTACTCTTAACAATAGGTATATTTCCAACAACACAAAAGGTACAGAAATCTTACATTTAAGGTCGGTCAATAGGCATTTGAGGGCAGATGGAAAATTACAGCCAACGCATCGTCACATATTCATGTCCATTAAATTAGAATTTAAACCCAAATTACCAATAAATAAAATAAAGAAACAAAACGCAAGCTAGTTGTTTAAATTAATTCGCACTAACCATCGAAAAGTCCTTCGAGCCGGATTTAGGGAGCCGGCCAGTTCCATCGTTGTTTACCAATTGGAGTGATTAAGAGCAAAAATTTGCTTGCGTAATTCGACTGCCACCGAGAGTAACACTGACGACTAGTGATGGAGTCCCGAGATGTGCATACTGATACGACGCTGCAAGTAACATCCCCCTCTGGAGAAGGAACATGATCTCATGCGAACGAGACGTCTAGACACTCAACGTCGGTATATGAGTACCGAATGAAGGTATTGCAGCGCTAGCAAATTCTAGATCGAATAAACATTGTTCGGATGCTCCCGCAACTCAATAGCTTTTCTTTACATGAGCTTGAAGCTAAGTTATCCATACTGGAACGTCAGCATGAAACATTTCATCATCTGTAGTCCGAGTTGGAGCTGCTGAATGACCAAGACTAAATGAAACTCATCGAGACACATTTGACGAATCCTTTTGTGCAGCTAATGCTGTAATTATGCTGCGCATGAACGTGATTTACCCGTCACGAAGAGAAACAATAACAACACTGCGATCGCACCTCCATTATATAGGGTCAATCTACCAAACCTACAAATCTAAAATTTCAATGGCCAGCATCGGAACTAGATGGACTTTCATAACATGTTTGTGGCCCTGGTTCATAACAACAGCAGTTATAAAACATTGAAAGATTCCAGTACCTTCGATTATGTCTCGTTGACGCAGCTGCTAACTTAATACAATCATTGGTTTGAGAATTACATTAAGGCTCTGGATCTGCTGCAGTCTAGATATGGGAATAAGCGCCTCACCTTTCAAGCCCACATCCAGCATATTTTTGAAAGACAATCAGAGGCAAGGTCAAATGCATCGTCAATAAGGTCATTCATCCACGTAGTCAACACTAATCTACGAGCAGTTCTATCACTAGCATCAAACCAGCATATCTCAAACGGTATACTGCTGCACATTGTATGTTCGAAACTGGATACCGGGACAAAGGCTAAGTGGGAAGAAGAGGTTACACACTAATTTTATCATCACGCAACCGCTACGAGCCTACAACTACCGACATGGGAAAACTTAGCAACATTTTCAGAGCGTCGGTGTCAAATTGCTGACATATTGGAGGCTGGGCAGCCTAAAATGCTCAAACCTAAACCACAACTAGTAGCACCTACAACCAACAAACGTGATGACAAATGGGCATTTGTGAGCGTGCAAAAATCGAGGTGTGAGTTTGCAAATCAGTTCCTCATTATAATGCATTCAAATGCGACACATTTCTTGGAATGGATCCACTAGCACAATACAACTGCGTCAAGTGATTGAATCTCTGTTTGAACTGCCTCGGAGCAGGCCACAAATCGAATGATTGTCCGTCAATCCACACCTGTAAGCAGTGCCATGTGAAACACCACACCCTGCTTCATCGAAGTTCTTCAACGAGTGAAGAATGCACAAATATTGATAAGCCACAAAGAGCAGGACTGCTTTCATCATTTGCATTTAAGGCGAGTCTTGACCAATCAAAAATTATCCTCGGAACAACAATTATATACATTTTTAATTATCGGGGAGTTAACATCCAAGCCAGAGCTTTACTAGGCTCTGGCTCTCAACTTCATTTCATTACCGAAAAAATGGCGCAACATTTACGTTTGAAGCGGAAGAGCATAGACATAGGCGTCACCGGAATCGGTCAGGGAGAGACGAGAGTCCAACACCTATGCTGCATGGCGATTAAATCCCGAAACCAGGACTTCGCAGCTAACATTGATGTCATCATCACACCAACAATTACAATATGTCAGCCCAATCGTCGCATCGATATTTCAAGCCTTTCGATTCCGAACACGATTGATATCGCTGATCCGACATTCCACTTGCCAGGGCAGGTAATGTGCTTATTGGAGCAGGACTGTCCTTCGAGTTATTTCTTAACGACCAAATACAGCTCAACGCTCCCATTCCTCAAAATATCAAACTCGGATGGGTGGTTGCAGGTGTCATTCCAGGGCCTTTGATAGAACAAATTGGTCAACCATTGCCACCGTCACCGTACAAGGTATTCACTTCAGTCTCATCGGAGCCCATCTTGGACAAAAAACTGGAATTGTTATGGGCACTTGAAAATATTCCAGGTTGTTATCGCCGAGCTTGTCTTCGGATGAAGTTGAGTGTGAAGATTACTTTCGCCGCACCACGCGTAGATGCCCCATCACCAATAAATTCGTTGTTCGCCTTCCATTTAAAGAAGATCCGCAGTGTATTGGTGATTCAGTAGACATCGCCCACAAAAGAGTCATCTCATTAGAATCCAAACTAAAACATAATTCGAAATTTTACAGAGATTACAATGATTTCATGAATAAATATATCAACATGAAGAATATGATCCCAGTAACTAAAGAAGATGCTGCTGGAAGAAAGCTCAACTACATTCCGCATCATGGGGTCACAAAAATCGACAGCTGCACGACGAAATTGAGAGTCGTTTTCGATGCGTCTTTCAAAACCATAAATGGATTCCGTCTCAACGACATCTTGAGAGTTGGACCTCAGCTTTAAGATACAATATTTACAATCCTATCCTGTTTCAGGCGTCACAAGTACGTCATCATTGCTGACATCGCCAAAGTGTACAGGCACATTTGGGTCGATGAACAAGATGCTCATTGGCAATGCATTCTGTGGTGACCAACATCCCACAATCCACTTCGTACATACCAATTGCAAACAGTAATCTATGGCAACAGCTGTCCACCATACCTTACGGTTAAATGCCTACCGCAGATTGCAATATAGGAGGTGTCAACTTATCCAATCGAATCCCAGGTAACACTCCGCGACTTTTACGTGGACAATTTAAGAAGTGGCGCAGACAGTGTATCAGACATTATCGAAATTGAGCGTCACACAATAAATTTATTAAAATGTGCGGGGTTTCCTCTCCGAAAATTCGCATGAAACGCTTCAGAAATTATCGACGATATACCACCTGAAGACAAAGAAGACCTGATTCGGTTTTACGAGAGAGATGATACAAAACTTTGGGTATGAAGTGGTCACCATTGGAAGAAAGCTTTCTTTTTGACTTTGTCGAAATTGTCGAGCTTCTTCGATCCGATCGAACTTTTCAATCCATTGATCGTAACATGTAAAATCCTTGCGTATATTAATAGATTCATTCGAGGGTGTAGAAGGCAATCGGTACTCTACAACGACTTCAACATATCGTCACCAGACTTGAAAGATGCGCTTGAAGGAATTATTTATAACTGCATACGCTGCAATCGAACTAATCCAATTGTTGCTGAACAAATTATGGGACACCTGCCAGCCGATCGCGTTCATCCAACACATCCCTTCGAAGTATCTGGAGTGGATTATTACGGCCCTGTTCTCATCACTCACTTGAGGCTGTACCCGATTTAACCACACAAACATTTATTGCAGCTTTAGAGAGAATTTCTTGGCGTCAATCGGGAATTACAGGACCTCTTCTCTGCGTTCATTACAAAAAACCACTCTGAAGAGGTGCGTTGGACATGCTTAGAGAAGCGGAATTGAGTGGCAATTCATTCCACCTAGGTCGCCGCATTTTGGTGGCCTGTCGGAAAGTGCAGTGAAGTTAGCAAAGCATTTTCTGCTATCGGTACATCTACTCTGACATTTGACGTCCAATTACCCCAATCTCAATCTCAACCTAGGTCGCCGCATTTTGGTGGCCTGTCGGAAAGTGCAGTGAAGTTAGCAAAGCATTTTCTGCTATCGGTACATCTACTCTGACACTTGACGTCGAATTACCCCAATCTCAACCGATGCCAACGATATGCGTCCGTTGGCAGCTGCACACTTTTTAGTGGGCCGACCGCTGACAACTATTCCTGAACCTACATCCGCGAACCAGAATGTCAATTTATTCAAGCGATATCTAATGGTTCAGCATATACACCAAAAATTTTGGAAAAGATGGCACCGTGAGTACCTTAATAACTTGCAACAACGTACCAAATGAAAATTGACATTCCAAAATTTAAAGACAAATGCAGTATCGCATTAACCATATTCTGGGATCTCACCCTATCCTTATCTCTTGTCGCAACTTGCTTTTCTTTCTTTTCTTATACAACGCCTAATTTCTAACTCATCGCTTTTTCGCTCATCTTTTGTTCGCACTTCGCTTTTTTTTTGTGTTCATCGAAATTTTGCGCGCGCAGATTTTAGTAAATCTGCATTGGCATCAACACTTGTAATGCTAAACGGGTTTTGTCTCTCACTCGTTGTCTTCGCATGCCATGCATTTCATCGTAGGTTTGCTATTAACAATAGGTTACTTCCAACAACACAAAAGGTACAGAAATCTTACATTTAAGTTCGGTCACTAGGCATTTGAGGGCAGATGGAAAATAACAACCAACTCATCGTCACATATTCCTGTCCATTAAATTAGAATTAAAAACCAAAGTACGCAATAAATAAAATAAAGAAACAAAAAGCAATCAAGTTGTTTAAATTAATTCGTTGGCTCCATTTGGCAAGCGGCGCACTAACCACCACTATTAGCGAAGGGCAGGTCGATCACTTCTCGTCTTCTGATGGTAACAAATGTACGTTTATTACAATCCCGGAGGACAGAATAAAAACTATTAGCTTGTTCCCGCGGGGGGTGCACTTCATGCTACCTCACATAGTGTTCTGTGAGTTTCCAGACCACTTGACTCAGCGTACTGCACGATGTCCATGATTTTCCTCGGGAAAGGGTAAATAAGGAGTCATACCCATGGCTCCTGGATTAGAAGATTTGGGGATTTATATACAGCTTTGCATGCCTGCTGCATAGGAGAGCAGTAGACGATTTACTATGCTGCAGAAGAATTTGCGTGAAAATAATCTCAGTCATACCTGCAAGAGATAAAATCGTGATTTATTTAGTCGCCTTCACCCTCTCTTTATCCAGGACTTGGAAATAAATCCGTCCCAGCTGTAGGTGGCGCGGTATCCGTATCTGGTTCGAAGAACTTTCAACGAGCCAACGTCTATACCCACCACCAGGAAAGCGTTCCCTTCATTGCCTGAAGTTGCCCCTTTCCTAGTACACGATACACTCAGCATTGGCTTGTATTCAGCTCTTCGTTCTGGACACCGACACTTACCAATCTGCAAATGCTTCCATATTTTAGGACGAATTGGCATTTTTCGCAGGATGGAATATTCACTATCATTCCCAGCCATTCTCGGGAATGCTTCTCAAAAGCTTTCCTCAAAAACCCTTCCGTAGATAGCTATTGAGAAGGTCTCTCTACCCTTTGGACAGTTATCCATTCTCTTCGTCGGTATGTATCTGAACTATAATAGACTTGGCAGCCATTTTAGCAAATGAACCTGAGATGGATGGTAGAGTGTCATCCGACGTTCAAGGTGCTACGGTGACCACTTGTGCAGAAGACAGCTGGAATACAGGGTTTTGGCTTGAGCATGCAGGCACAGACTCCTGGTAAGGGTTTTGCGTGTAGAGGCAGAAGTCGAAGGGAGTACGTTCGCCTTGGCTCTTACCGCAGCTGCTTACTCCTTTTGCCTTCTCCTCTTCAGTTTCCTTGCGGTCAACTTTCCGTCCGCCTTGGGACCACTTATACAGACCATCTCCTTACCGGCAGTCTCCTGATACGCACCAGGTTTATCCGCTGTCGGTTCTGCTTCCGTTACCAGTATCCGGCTTGAAAGAGAAAAAGAAACTTCTAACGCTTTTGCAGCTTGTGCAAACGTGCGCCTTCCAGTTAAATTATGGGAAAAGAGTTGCCCTCTCGTCGGCAGTATGAAAGGTTTGTATAAACTTAAGCCCGCCAACTTCCATATTCGTTACGAAACTTCCACACTTTTTGAATATTTTATCACACGCGCCTTTTAAAATTCGTATATTTACCGCATTTACGTTTTCTTTCCTCACCTTACCACCTAAAGAATACCTGCACTCAAATGATTTGTAGCCAACACCATTGCACTTAAAAAATGTTGTTTGTTAGCTAGTACAGTCGCGAATCAGATGCGATATACGGGATCAACTTAGCGCATTTTGTTGCTGACTCACCTTAGGTATTGGGTTGAAACTTTACAGTGGATTTGTTCATAAATTTGTATATTTTCTTTTTTGCATTTATCAGTGTCGGTTTCCTTGCCGTAAGGATGAGGCTTAAATTCAATTCAAGGGCTCAAAGACAACATGAACTAAAATAGAAGCTTTGTATGGACCACGTGGTCTTACGTAGGAGAACCGCCCCGGGCATCCATGCTTAGAGAACCACATCGAAACTCCTCTTTCATTCCCCCTACGTTTCAACCCATCTTTACTACATTTCCCCTTCACCCTCCCTAATCCATACATAAGAGATTAGTGAAAACTGTACTCTTTTATGTAATATTAATTGAATATGAGGTAATAGTTCCACTTTTGCTCATCAAACTGAAATGGTTGTTCCTATATTAATTTTAATTTAATAGCAGAGTACAATATTTTTGATATCTATTCATCAATATTCTCTAGAATTGGATGAGAAAGTAATTAGTATAAATGATGAACGGTAATATTCAGTCATTTGAAAATGGGCAGAACCAACAAAAGCCAATAACCTCAGGAGTAAATAGATCGACATTTTCAAGGCAAAACCACTTCAACCAACAAAAATCTACACAGTCCAGACGTTACGAACCTATGGAAGTAGATCACCTACAGGAGGAAAGCGACCAAGAAGTAAATTTTCTATTGGCCACAGACAGGGAGATATTCCGCTAGTTGAGTTAAAGATAGGCAGACATAAATTAATATGTTTGATCGACACAGGATCGACGACATCACTCCTGGACAAAGACGCACTTCCGAATTACAAAAAAGATGGTGAACTTTTAAGCCATGCCCACGAAATACACCATACTTCAAAGCACAAGCTTCAAAGAACGTAGTCATAATATTAATAAAGTTCTTAATAAATTAAGGGAACACAATCTAAAAATTCAAATCGACAAATGCAATTTCTTTTCAAAAGAAGCTGAGCTCTTCACCAGAAGGAATTAAACCCAACCCAAGTAAAATTAAAACAATTCAATCATTAAAACTGCTGGAAACGCAGAAACAAATCAGGCACTTCCTGGAAATCACTGGTTGATATAGAAAATTTATAAAGGATTATGCTAAAATAGCACATGGATTAACAAAATATCTCAGGAAAAATTCGAAAGTTAACAAAAATTATCCACTTTACATTGATGCGTTCCTTAAATTAAAAAGAATGCTTACAAACCCTCCAATTCTAAATTATCCAGCTTTCTTAAAGAAATTTAAGTTGGTAACGGATGCAAGTGATTTTGCTATAGGAGCAGTCCTGATAATGGATGACCGTCCTATTAGCTACACAAGTAGAATCCTTAATGATCATGAAAGGAACTACGCAACAGTAGAAAAAGAATTGGTCGCCATAGTGTGGGGAGTTACCTACTTTAGGCCGTACCTTTACGGGAAGGAATTTGATCTTTGAACTGACCACCAACCACTAGTCTGGCTGTACCACAAGCATAAAAGAAGGGATATCAACCCCAGGCTATAGCGATGGCTACTGGAATTGGGTGAATATAATATAAACATGAACTATATAAAGGGCAAAGAAAATAGAGTGGCAGATTTTCTTAGCCGAATTAATACAGAAACAGGAGAAATTTACATAACAGAAGAAAATATTGACAACATGAATACATGTGCAACAATTCACTTACAACGAGCGGAACAAAATGACCACTTCCCTATATTAGAAACAGTGGTGAACCGATTCCCAACACAAATTATCCTTACGGACAACAAAATTAAAGAAACTGAAATTGTAAATAAAAAAAGGAAAATTTATATCAGCTCAAATGATATATCCTCAAATGACGGATATATTCAGAAGGTACTAAAAAGCGGAAAAACTGGAATATTTTCCAAACTTCCCGATAATATATACAATAAAGTTCAACTAAAACTCATTGAACTTTTCGGGTCCAGCATAAAGTTCGTGAAATGTAGTTATCATGCCAAGGACATGAGTAACATTGACGAAACTTTCAAACAAATATACAAATACCATAAAGTTCGTGAAATGTAGTTATCATGCCAAGGACATGAGTAACATTGACGAAACTTTCAAACAAATATACAAATACCATAAATTTGAGACAGGACATAGTGGTATAACAGAAACTTATGAGGGCATTAAAAAGAAAGTATACTTCAACAATTTAAAAGAGGTAGTGCAGAAATACATCAATAGTTGCAATACTTGCAATAAAGCAAAATACGATAGGAATTCACCAAAGCCCAATTTCCGTATTACAGAGACACCTACCGACTCAAATCAAATTATACACTTAGACGCATATACAATTAAGAAACACAGTTTCATAACATTTATCGACAAATTTTCTAAACAGGCGACAGCTTTCTTTTTAGAGGACAGAAACAGTCAAACCATCATTGAAAAAATTAGACTCTTTTTCTCAACAAGAAACAACCCAATCAAAATTGTAATCGATAACGAATTAAATTCCGTTCATGTCAAAAACATTTTAAATCAGGAAAATATTGATGTACATTTTACTAAGCCAAATGCCCATACAGACAACTCAGACGTAGAAAGACTTCATAGCATGTTTACGCCGCATCGTAAATATTTTCTAACCGCCCTAATGCGCGCGTCTATACACATACGCATACATGTGCAACTGCGAATTACTCCGCTTTTCCCGCCGGATAATTCCTTTTGTTCACATTTCCAATTTCTTCCTTTCCACTAAAACGGCGGTTGACGGCAACCGTACGTTTTTTCATACTTTCACTCGTTCACAGGATTTCTAGAGCGACACACGCTACCACCAGGATTCACACCACAGGTAAAGCCAAATTAATGTATATCTACATATATGCAATAGAATAAATCTGCCTTTTACATTTAAAACTAAACCACAAAATCCTTTTAATTTTCTATTTCCAAATATCCAACCGTGCGTCTGGATATTTGTACATGGTCCTTCGGCGCCGAGCACCACAGATACAGTCCACTCAAATTAATTACCAAAAGAGCCCGGAGAAAAACAAAGATTTAAAAAAAAAAAAGCCGGACAAGACAGCCGCACAATCAACCACCCAAACAAGGCGAATATACACAAGGCAAGCGCACATATACACAAGCTGCATTCACACCAACAGCAAACGCAATCAATTGCCATCACCACAAATCACAAACATTAAGGTACGTGTTATATTTTCCAATATTTTATAACACGTTAATCAATTTTTTGGTGAAACAACGCCTTACAAGGCAAGTGATTTTTTTTTTTTTTGTGAAAACGAAATAGTGTTACAATTCAAGAAAAATTAATACAGTGCTAATTCCGTTTGTCCGCGAGCGACAACAACAAACACTAACGGTCGTACACACACACGCACAACAGTGAACAGTGGTACGGTATTGCAACAGTTCTTTCCAGTTCAATCCATCAAATTTTAATTTAAAGTTTTATTTTGGATTTTTTCACTTTTATTTACTTTAAAGTAAATCGGCATAATTTTCTTGGTTCAATACTGTTCATTGGCTTAGCACAATTGTTTATTTGCAAGTCACTATTTTCACTGATTCGAGCAACACTATTTCTATTGCACTATTGCGTTTTCACATTATCACTTTTGAGCCTTTGTTGTAATTTTGTATATATACATAACTAACAAGTAAACACCAATAACACTGGTACATAATTAAGTACCCACTTTACTTGTTAAAACACAGTTATATATGTATATACGTCGACACATTTTGGGTGGCAAGTGTTTTTTTTCTTTTGCATCAAGTGCCATTTTCACACATTAGGGTGGCACACACATTAAAAAAAAAAAAAAAATTTTACAATTTGACTGAAATTAAAAGAAAATCATTAAATAAAGATACAGACAAATAAAAATTTACTGGTGATTGTCATTTTGTGGGACTTTTTAAAAAATATCAGATTTAGGTTACTTCAGTAAATCCTTCTTAGCTTTCACTATGGATTCATACATCCGTTTAGCAGAATCTGTCGCAGAGTTCGATGCTGACTTCAACAGCACTCCCGCCTCCGAACAAAATAAGCACGGTCTTGCTATCCAGCAAGACGAATTAAAAGTGTTATGGGAGAAGACGAAGGCAGCGTACGATACACTAACGAGCTCAGAAGGTTTAAGTAAGGAAGATGTTAGGGCGATAAAAAAGAAATACAAAATATGTTTTTCGGCATATGTGAAATGCATGTCTGCTATGGCTACACAAGCAGAAGCATTAACTAACTCACAAAAGGATGTAGCGGAGCAGTCCGTCCGCGAACACAATATCCACCTTCCACCGTGCGATACAGACGTGTTCAAGGGCGACTATCTTTCATGGCCAACATTCCGTGATATGTTCACGGCCATCTACATCCTCAATAAGCGCCTCACCCCGGTTGAGAAACTTTTTCATCTCAACCATAAGACACAAGGGGAGGCCAAAGAAATAGTTAGAAAGTGCCCCCTAACGAATGAAGGCTTTACTACAGCGTGGAAAAACCTGTGCGAACGCTATGAAAATAAGCGTATTCTAGTCAACACGCAACTAAAGCTATTGTTCAGCCTAAAGGCAATAGAATTTGAGTGTGGTAGCTCAATAAAAAGTTTGCAGCGTGAGATAAACAATTGCTTATCAGCCCTGCAGAGTCATCAAATTGACATATCGAACTGGGACGCAATTGTAGTTTATCTCTGCTCGACGAAGCTGCCTGACAGTACATTGGCTCTATGGGAACAAACCATAGACCATAAAAACGACATACCCAAGTGGGACGATATGGACAAGTTCCTGTCCAATCGTTTTCAGACCCTTGAGACATTGTCAGGGTTGAAGGATGGTAGAGCTGTGAGAGTGCCAAAGCCGCCACAAATCACACGCCATTCTTTCGAAACCCCAACAAAAAGAGTTGGCACCTTCCAAGTAAGCGTGACCAATTTTACTTGTAAAATGTGCCATACAAACGAGCACAAATTGCGCAGCTGTTCCCGATTCCTACAGCTAACACCTACAAATAGAGTGAATTTTTTAAAGGAAAATAATTGTTGCCTGAATTGCCTTAGTTCCGGACATACTGTGTCAAGATGCACAAGTTCATACAATTGCAATACGTGTCACTCGCGACATCACACGCTCCTGCATCTAAATGCAATTCAGCCAAAGGCAATGACGCGTTGGACGTCTTCAAGGCCTGCCGATGATTCTCCATCGACATCTAGGCAGGCGCAAGCACAACGTGATTCCGATAAAGCAACACAAAACGCAAACAGAAATTTCAAGTCCTGCTTTGCGAATTCAAGTACAGGTGTGCTATTAGGAACAGCTCGCGTAAATATAAGTCTCAATGGCACAGATTTTGCTGCACGAGCACTGATTGATTCTGGTTCTGAGTGTTCCTTTATAACAGAGAGGCTCAAACGCAGAATCAATCTATCTGCAAAAAAGATTCATGCCCAAGTTTCGGGCATCACAAACTCGGTAAATGCCCAGGTTAAAGAACATGCAACATACAATTGCGGTCCCCCGTCGACCCATTGTTTAGCTTGACTGCAACTGTCCTGGTATTACCACAACTAACCGGAAATCTGCCTACAACAAATATAAGCGCGACAACGAGGCAAGAATTTCCGGACCTGGTATTAGCGGATAAAAGGTTTTTTGTAAATGAACAAATAGACCTTATTCTTGGTGGAGACATTTATCCACAAATCATATTAAGTGGGATAAAGAAAAACGTCTTGAAAACACTTCTAGCCCAAGAAACCGTATTCGGCTGGATTATAACCGGTAGTACGGATACTACAAAGACCCACAGAAATATAGTTTCGTGCTTCAGCGAAGTTTCGCTGGATAAGCAACTTACGGCATTCTGGGAGTTAGAAGATTTACCCAAAACCAAAAGCCTCAATGAAGATGATAAATATTGCGAAGAGCTTTATAAAAAGACCACCATCAGAACTAATGAGGGAAAATACATAGTCTCGTTACCATTCCGACAGGAATTTCCAGTAACCATACAACTAGGCCCGTCTCTTAAAAAAGCCTGCTCTCAATTCTTCCGGAATGAGACACGGATAGCTAAGGATCCCGTCCTACAAAAAGAGTATAATAGGGTGTTAGCAGAGTATGAGACACTAGGACACATGACGAGAATAAATAGTAACATTTCAGCGGACTCTTGTGAAAATTACTTCCTGCCTCATCACGCCGTTACAAAGGCAGAGAGTACCTCAACTAAAGTTCGCGTGGTTTTCAATGCCTCAAGTGCAACCGCTAATGGAAAAAGCTTAAATGACGTCCTCCTACCAGGTCCAGTACTGCAATCAGATCTTCCGATACTGATTCTACGCTGGAGATTATACCGATATGTTTTCAACAGTGACATTGAGAAAATGTACCGACAAATCTGGATAAACGATAACCAGTCGAAATATCAGCGCATCGTCTTTCGGGCAAACCCGAACGAATCAACGAGCCTATATGAATTAAAGACGGTTACGTTTGGAATAAACTGTGCTCCTTACCTGGCGATAAGAACACTGTTGCAGTTGGCCGATGACGTAGAAAGCTCGCATCCAATAGCAGCTAATATTCTGCGAAAATGCATGTACGTAGATGACGTACTTGCAGGAGGACATAGCATCGAATCTACCATCAAGGCAAGGGACGAAATTTCTACGGTACTGCGGTCAGCAGGTTTTCCCTTACGAAAATGGACGGCCAACTGCGAGGATATAATTGCAGACATTCCAAAAAAGGATCTACTAAGCGAAGATTTTTTGGAATTCGAAGACACCAGCACAGTTAAGGCTCTTGGAATAAGGTGGAACGCCCATTCGGATTATTTTTACTTCCTAACAAGACCAATGGAGCATAGTGACACAATCACAAAAAGGTCTATATTGTCTTCGATCGCCAAGCTGTTCGATCCGCTAGGATGGCTTGCGCCCATTGTAATAGTAGCCAAAATATTGATGCAAAACATTTGGCTGGAAGGCACAGAGTGGGATGAGCCTGTGTCTTTAACTACTTTGAAAAAATGGCAAAATTTCACCAAACACTACCGCGAGATAGAGAGGATTAAGATACCG
Source organism: Anomoia purmunda (assembly GCA_951828415.1). NCBI lineage: Eukaryota > Metazoa > Arthropoda > Insecta > Diptera > Tephritidae > Anomoia > Anomoia purmunda. The sequence goes on along the minus strand of OX639993.1, from coordinate 95,082,084 downwards.
CGTTGGGTCTATTTTTCTCCCGCCCATGACGTCGAAGTACATGGCTTCTGCGATGCTTCAGAAAAAGCGTATGCAGCTACGGTATACTTACGGGTTAAGCAGGGTAGTGAAGTTCTAGTGAATCTGCTGGTAGCAAAAACAAAAGTTGCTCCAGTTAAAACTATTTCTCTACCCCGATTAGAACGCTGCGGCGCGGTATTGCTCGCCGAAAGTATTGAGTCGGTACTTGGCAACCTACCACTAGGACAGGTACAAGTACACTTATGGACAGATTCCACAATTGTGCTTGCATGGATACGTAAACCTCCATGTTCGTGGTCAACGTTCGTAGCACATCGTATAACCAAAATACTCGACAAAGTCGGAAATACTGACTGGCTTCATGTGGAGTCGGCATCAAATCCAGCAGATATGGCAAGCAGAGGAGTTCTCGCCTACGAATTAGTCGATAACACTCTGTGGTGGCATGGCCCTTCTTGGTTGCAAGAAGACAAGGAAAATTGGCCAAGACAAGAGACAAACTATAACACCAACATCGAAGAAAAAAGGGCGCATTTATGCGCAACAATAACAATACAAAATTTTGAGGACATTCTCGATAGGTTTTCAGATTTACCGAGAGCTTTGAGAATCTTGTCATATATCATGAGATTCTACCAAAGCACTCATCCGAACAAAAAAGCTTCCTTTCGAGCAGAGTCTTGTTTAATTTCATCCGATGAAATTAAGGCAACGACACAACGCTTAATAATCCTTTATCAGAAGCAATACTACCGTGATGAATATTCGAACCTAGAGTCAAAGAAACCCATCGATAGAAAAAGCGAAGTGCTACCCCTTAACCCTTTCTTAGATAAAAATGGGATTATGAGGACTGGAGGTCGTCTTGGCGCATCGCTAGATTTAGCGTACAACGAGCGTCACCCAATAATCCTTCCTTATAAATGCCGATTAGCCCGTCTTGTAGTCCAATTTATCCATAAAATCTCCCTGCATGGCGAGAATCAATTAATGCTGCGTCTCATTCGAACTCAATACTGGATTCCCCGAGTCAAAAATATGGTAAAGTCCGTCATCCATAATTGTAAGGTCTGCACAATCCACAGAAAACAAACCCAAACGCAGCTTATGGGAGTGCTTCCTCAGGAACGCACCTCCTATTCGCGTGCATTTACGAACACGGGTGTAGATTTCGCAGGACCTTTCGAGATCAAAAACTTCCGCGGCAGAGGTTGTCGCATCTCAAAAGGTTACGTCTGCCTGTTTGTGTGTTTCACCACTAAGGCTATACACTTGGAAGCCACCAATGACCTTAGCACTGCATCTTTTTTGGCAGCTTTCGCTAGGTTCATAGCCAGGAGAGGATGCCCAAAAAATGTTTACTCCGACAATGGCACCAACTTTGTCGGAGCTTCGCGATCTCTACGATCAGAATTCAAAGCATTTATAACTGAAGCGCGAAATAATACAATGATTAAATATAGCCATCAGATAATCACATGGCATTTCTTACCCACTGCAGCGCCTCATATGGGCGGATTGTGGGAAGCAGGGGTAAACAGTTTTAAAACCCATTTTAAAAAGATCGCTTCCGGCTTCAGTTATACATTCGAAGAGTTCACAACTCTTCTATGCCGAATCGAGTCATGCCTTAACTCCCGTCCGTTAAGCCCCTCTTCGAATGAGCCTTCCGACTTGGAGCCTCTTACCCCCGGTCACTTCCTAGTAGGTGGACACCTATTAGCTCCACCTGAACTAGAAATCAACGAAAGCCCTGCCTCGATCGTAAACCGATGGCAGAAACTTAAAGCCCTCCATCAAACATTTTGTAAAAGATGGAAGGCTGAATATCTGCTGGAAATGCAGAAACGCACAAAGTGGAAACATCCACAAACTAACATCAAAACAGGAGATCTGGTGGTTATAAAAGAGGATAATCTACCGCCTAACATGTGGAGACTGGGACGAGTCATCAACTTACACCCAGGCTCGGATAACCGGGTACGCGTCGTCGACATCTATACTACGAAGGGACAAACCAGCAGACCAATAACGAAATTGGTTTTGCTGCCCTTCATCGAAAGTACCGCTACTTCCCCTACCCAAGGACAAGTACTTAATAAAAAAAAAAAAAAAATTTTCATAAACAGTACATGAAGTACAAGAAAATAAAGAAATCTGTACTGCCATTTTTTCTAATCACATAAGTACTTAACTTGAAAATGTTCCGATGGATTACCTACGACGATGGCGTACAAAAATAAAGAAATCTGCGAAATCATGTTTTTTACATACATCAAGTAGTTATTCGGTACCCGATACCCGTACAAAATTAACTGACAAACTAAACAATAGTTTTGAATTAATTTTGAAAAGTGGTCATTAAATACCCGAAACTATTTCAAAACTAACCAATAGTTTCAGTTAACTTTGAAAAGTGGTCATATCAAAATAAATATCCGAAATTATTTCGAAATTAACCGACAACTAACCAATAGCTCGAGTTAATTTTCCGGAATTTATGACCGATTGTCAAAAATCAGCCCGGTTAAACCCTAAAACCCTATCCACTAACTAAATTTCAGAGCGTAAAGAAAATTTGGAAAACGTAAAGACGCAAGAAGCGGAGAAAACGTAAAGACGCAAGAAGCGGAGAGAACGTAAAACTAATGAGAAGTTGCAAGTTTTTTTTATGTATATATTTTAAATATTTTGATATAGTATTTAAACATTTTGTATATTTAAATATTTTATCATTTTTTTCAAATTTTAATAACTTTTATCATAACTTTATATTTTTTGGATCAACTCAATAATTTCCAATAATTTTTTATCCAACTTGCAAATTCTTGCTAGTACTTAGATCTTTCCAATTTATCCGTTAAAAACAAAAAAAAAAATAAAAAAAAAAAAATAAAAAATTTTTTTTTTAGAAACATCTAAGTACTAGTATTTACCCTATACACATAAAAAATTTTAAATAAATATATACATATACGTATAAAAACACAACACAGTTACTTGTTGGTTATGAACAGCTCCACTGGTGTCCCGCTCCTCTCACCGGAAAAATCTCATTCGAATTGTTCACCTGTGGGGAAATAAAACAAATTAGTTCAGTGTACAAAATTGATTAAACACAAAAAAAAAAAAAATTTCGATCCACATTAATACTTTACAAACTCCTTTCTTTGCTTCCGATCATCCGCCATCTTCGCAGGGCATACCCCTCCTCCCTCCGACTGTGCCCTAGCAATCGAACGCATCACGCCACCATGTGCATGTAGATATGTATATATCGATATACATATGTACATACATGCACATGTACCTACTTATGTACGTAAAAAACACAAAAATTTATGTACAAAAATTATTATATTATTATTAGTATACATATATACATAAATATCACTTACCTGATCATCGCCGCCGTACATATGCATGCGTCCACCATCGCCATGAATGCGATGTACGCATATGTACGGCAGGCACTGTTGGCCAGCTGCACATGGCGACATGTACGCCAACCTCAAAAATTACGTGTTCCAAACACGTATTTTTTCCGGGTGCTTAGCTGGAAGATTCCACGCAATGGAAAACTAGCTAAGCATACGGAAAGACGCCCATTCGGATCATATTTTCCTCTTTCCAAAACGATGAAACAAAATTCTGCCCACGTCGCTGCTTCAGCTGCCGTCGTATGAAAACTCAGTTCGCATTCGAGTTTTCATTAATTCGTGGCGTCTTGCTAAACAAAAACTTCTTCACAATTAAACACTTTCACTTGTTTTCATTTAATTAATAATTTTAACAACTTTCTTTAATTTAATAAGCAACGAATTTAATTTAAAATATGCAAAAAAAAATTGCCACTACCACTCGCGTCAAAAATTCACGTGTAAATAATTTTTTTTTTGAACAGCCCTGTGGTCAGCAAATTAAGCACAGTGGCATACAAACTGTTTGTGGGTGGTAGGCCAGATTGCTGGATGCCAGATTGCTGACCTACCTCACCACAATCAAATATCTAATGTGCATATGTACATAAACCATACAAACAACAGAATGTTGAGCCATTTCATGGTGGGGGGCACTTTCCGCGACTACCGAAATTCAGGAATAGGTAGTTCAAATCAATTTTTATTTCTTTTTTAATATTAAATAATTATATGCAATCAGGTGTTTTTACGATATATGAAAATATATCGTAATGCCATATTACGTTCGCAACTGTGGTACATAGCCAAGTCCACCACCCTCAAGAGCAACTGGAGTTAGGCTACATGTACCGATGGGGGGCGCAAGTGCACCGATGCGATCACACCCAAATACCATTTTTACAGTGGGTGATGAAAGTTTTTGGACACTTGGCGCATAAATGCACCAAATACAAAATAAATACATAAATACATAAATAAATAAAATTTTCAATAAAATACATACATATATATGCATACAATTTTTTGTCATGCCATACTATCATAAAATAAAATCAATTTTTTTTCTTTGGTAATTTTTTCTACATCACTTGCCACCCAATAATCCACCTCATTAATAAAAGAAATAAACACAGAACATTTTAGAATATGGGCCGTTTCACCGCGACGCGCAACAAAACGGAGCAGCGCGCCGTCCGTTTCGAAGTGGCATGCCGATTATGCCAGAAAAACCACGGCATAAGACTTTGCCCAATATACCGAGCCAAGTCTGCAGAAGAGAGGCTGCGAGTGGTATTAATCCACACCTACTGCGCGAACTGCCTGTCGCCGTTCCATAAGCAGGAGATCTGCAGCAGCGTCGGGCGCTGCCATCGGTGTAATGAGAAACACCACACCTCATTGCATCTGCAATGCGACAACGACCGGCGGCCAACGATCCCGGCAGCCGAGGATGACGATGACGTCTTGTCAATCAACCTGACCGGCCAAATAAAGTCGTGGGCAGAGCAGGTGGCGGAAGCGGAAGAAGAAGAAGAAGCTTCGATGACCCAAGTGGTCCCAATAACAGCGGGTGGAGGCTCGGGAACGCGTACTTTCCGACCTTCACTACAACATGAACGGCGTAGGCGCAGCTCGGAAACCCGTCCTTTCCGACTGCCCAGGCAGCGCGGCGTTGGATCCCGTCCATTCAGACCGCCTGCCCATCAGACCGAACGAAGAGCGACTGGCGTGGGAACCCGTCCTTCCCAACCAGCGCAACAACAGCAAATGGGTGGCTCGGGAACGCGTCCTTTCCGACCATCACAAAAAGCAGCGAATTGGCGGCAAGGTGACTCGGGAACCCGTCCTTCCCGATCACAACCACGACGCGCCCCATACCACGTTCCCCAACACGAAGATGAGACGCTACAGATAGCGCGCCAGCAACAACAACCAACATTCCGGTCGGGCCGATTGCTCAGTAGCACAACCGCCCCTCTCATGAGGACATATGAGGCAATCGCCCCGAAAGCGATTGTTAAAATAGAGGCAGGCGGCCGCCTGCATTTAGTGCGGGCCCTAATCGATCCGTGCGCGCCCAGCACCATAATCTCCAGCGAGTTGGCACAAATGCTCAGACTGGAGCAAAACCACACGGGTCGTGGAGTGACGTGCTCACTCATGTTGAGGGGCAGACATGGCGTCGCGGAGCGAGTAACCACGCAAGCCATCGTGGTCGATGGGTACCACCGCATGACTCCGCGAACTAACCTCGACCCCAAGGTCGCGGTTCCGTTCCGACTCATGCGGTTGGCCGACCCTGAGTTCTATGTGGCGGCTCCGGTACGACTGACATTGGGCGTCGACACGTACGCCCAGATAATGCTGAGCGGCACCCCACCAGCATCAATCGGCGGCTTGCTGGCTCAGGCGACCATCTTCGGGTTGATGCTGTCTGGAGCGCAACCAAAATAAAACAAAACCAAAATATACACTATACAGAAATAAAGAAAAAAAAAAAAAGCACACGTATGTTCTTATTGTAACGTTTCTTTTTTAACATCCTTCCCAGTAGGGCACAGGAGACGATGGCGGAGCACGGAGCGGCTCATTGGAAAACAAAATATATTTTTAATCAAATATGTGATGTGGTGTGAATTGGTGGTAGTCTGTTGTCAACGCTCAGGATCTTTGCTTACCGCAAGGGGGCCGGCATGTTTACGCCGCATCGTAAATATTTTCTAACCGCCCTAATGCGCGCGTCTATACACATACGCATACATGTGCAACTGCGAATTACTCCGCTTTTCCCGCCGGATAATTCCTTTTGTTCACATTTCCAATTTCTTCCTTTCCACTAAAACGGCGGTTGACGGCAACCGTACGTTTTTTCATACTTTCACTCGTTCACAGGATTTCTAGAGCGACACACGCTACCACCAGGATTCACACCACAGGTAAAGCCAAATTAATGTATATCTACATATATGCAATAGAATAAATCTGCCTTTTACATTTAAAACTAAACCACAAAATCCTTTTAATTTTCTATTTCCAAATATCCAACCGTGCGTCTGGATATTTGTACATAGCACAATCTCTGAAAAATTTAGAGTATTAGAAGCGGAAAAGGTCGAACTTTAAACCCAAGAGCAAGTTTTCAAATGTAGAGAGTTTTATATTTTAACAAATAGCACAACTAAAGAAAAGCCTCAGGATATAGCAGAAGGACAAATCAATAAAACTATTATCAGCAACAGACTAAAACATATAAAGCATAAAATTAAAGCAAAAAGAAATGAGAAAACAGAAAATTATGTTCAAAATCAAAGGGAAGGTTACATTAAGAACTATAAAGCACTTAGGCACAAGTAGGAGCCTATATACTGAAAAGCAAATTTAGAAAATATTCATCCAACAAACACCAAACGAAAAACTAAATTTTCAGGTGCATTTAATCCTAACGCTGTTAATGCTGATATTGACTTTCACAACAGCAACGCTGACCATACAGCCAATTGATAGCATAAACTGTTATGCCGAAATAAAACTCGACAATGTTGACATGATAAACGATTACTGTAAAATACTTCACATAATAGATATTAATACAATTTTTGATATCGCAGACACATTGCAACTTAACATAAAATCAGCAAAATTGGAAAATAGACTACTCTTGGAACATGAGTTAAGCAGAGTAAGAACGAAAGTTGTGACAGTTTTTCCCCATAGACATAAGAGAGGACTACCTACTCAACGCATTAGGAGCAGAACTAAATCTTATAACAGGTCTAATGGACGCCAATGATAGAACAGAATTGGAAGAACACCTTAGAATAATGGACGAAAATAACCATAACTTAATAGAAAGTTTAAACAAGAACATTATAACCAATAATCATTTCAATAAAACGTTCAGCCAGTTAAAATTAGCTGTAGAAAATGACAGACGGAATGTACTCGAAACATTTGAAGTTACGAACACTAAAAATGATGACATATTTAAACAACTATCTTATTTGGACCTGCTTTTAAAAATTAAAATCCTAGAAAATAACATAGAACATATTCTTAACAATATAGCGTCCTCAAAACCTAACATAATGACATGCAACATCCTGACAGAACAAGAAATTAATGAACTTAACATTGATTTATTTAAGCTCCAAAATATTGATTTAACAACTGCACAATATAAGGAAAATAAGTTAGTATTTATTATAAAAGTGCCTATTGAATTTATTACATTAAAAAGATCTTAATTTACACCAGTAAGCAAAGATAACTTTATCACATTAAATCTCAAGCCACAAGAAATTGTATATTATAAAAATAAAACGTTCGACTACACACAAAATTTGAATGTTCACATTTTACAAGAAACTAAATTATGTAAATTAAAAAATAACTGTAAAAGTATACTACAAAATTCAATAGAAATTATCGAAATTGAAAACGGTGTAATCTTGTTAAAAAATTCACCGAGATATAACATAACAAGCAATTGTGACAATAGAAACTTTTCGAGATTTTAACATAAATATAAACAACAAAATATTCCAAAATAAAAACAAAGAATTCAAAGACAATTTTGTAATACCAACCAACATTAAAGTCAATAACACTAGACTCGAACCAACCTTCGACGAAATAGTATTGAGTAATTTGGAAAATGTTAAAAAATTAAAGAATTAAAATATCACAAAATAAATCATTCTTACTTTTCTATATCAATATGTACAATAATTTTATTACTTATTGATCAACGATATAAAAAGGGCATTAAACAGGAAAAGATTTCTGAAACGTCCGTCAACAATCTGTAGAGTTACTGAATTCTCCAAAGACGTCCAAATACCTCTAAAACCGATCCTGAACAGAGTTCCGCAAGTTCCTCCTCGCAATGGCGTCATTCATTACTTCGTTACTTGCACACCCTAAGCAATCTGACAACACTTGGATGGCAATTTATTTTCGCCGATGGCTCCAAATGCAACGACATCGTTTCTTTTGCTGTAGTATCTGAAGGTGGGAATACAATTAAGACAGGACTACTCTTTCCACACTGCTCGATTTTCACAGCTGAAGTTATTGCTATAAACATCGCCACAGAATATGCAGCCTCATCCAAAGGCAAATATGTTATTTGCTCGGATAGTAAGTCGGCCGTGCAAGCATTGCAAAATACAAGGAACGACGAACCTCTCATACAGAAGATTCGTACCAAGTTAATTAGACAAAGGTCAAAAATAAAAATAATGCAGATTCCTGTCCACTGCGGAATACCTTGCAACGAATATGCTGACGCAGCAGCCAAACATACGTGTAACACACCATGCGAAGGTATTGCCACCTATGTTAGATCAGACATCCAAAAAGCTGTGGAAAGTTACCTTAAAAGAATGTCAGCTCAAAGCTGGTCAACTTATCAAAATCCTTACGTAACTATTAATAAAAATGGCATAGCGTCCTCTATCCCAGCGGGGCCCTCTACGAAACAAATTAAAATTTTCCCCAGGCTGCGCCTACAACACACGGCAAATTCATGAATTGCTTGAAAATGCAAATAAAGACTTCAAGCGAGTAGCATCAATAGCCGAAAATGCATTACCGGATAATGGGCAAGGGCAAAAAAGTGCAATAACACTTTTCTTTGGAAGCCTTACTGTTCAAGCGGATCAGGCAAATCTTTCTTTTATAGAAGATTCATCTCTTCAGCTGCTAATGACGCAATCTTTTCATAACTTTATGTTAAATAGAAATAAATAAATGCGATATTTTTTTTGATTAAATAAAGTACAGATGGGAATTAATTTTATTATTTATTGTCAAAAATTTAATTTTTGAGGAGGTCTCGTGCATCAAACGCACTTCGCTTTGCATTTGCACTTGCCAAAATCGAAGTCCGCTCCAAAGGCGTAACAGATTCTCTCCATTGTCCTTCTACTAATAGGCCGTTTTCATTTAAGTGGTCAACAAAATTTGAGGGACAATATTCAGTTGGACTATGAAATTTTACAAAATTATGTAATATAACCGTTGCTTTTACTATTGTATTAGCATTTTCGGGAAACACATTCAGAGGATTGTTCAGCAATCGCCATCTAGCTACCAATATACCAAATGTATTTTCGATTATCACTCGCGCTTTGGATAAGGTTTTATTAAAATAATCCTTGCTCGGCTCCAAACACCTTCCAGGATATGGCCTCATCAAATGTTTCATCAACGGAAAAGCAGCATCTCCCACATAGTAAAATGGATGTTTCATCTGACTACGTGGAAGATTTTCTGCTTCTGGCAAATTCATTGTGCCGTTTGCCAAAACCATTGACTTTTAAGACTCCGCCGTCGCTTTGACTACCGTATGCACCTATGTCCACTACGGTAAATCTATACTTGCTGTCACATACCGCTAGTAATATAATGCTAAAGTAGCCTTTATAATTATAGTAAATTGATCCTGACTTTCTTGGGCACTTTAAGTGGATATGTTTGCCGTCAACAGCTCCTACAACATGCGGCATTTCTGATTTTTGGTAGTATGCATCTGTTATTTCTCGCCATTCATTTTCATTTGGTTGTGCTAAATATATTCCTGAAAGTTCATCCCAAATGGCTGCGCATGTTTCTAAAATAATTTCTCCAACCGTCGATACACCTACTCTGAAAGACCAGGCTAACATTTGGCGACAAACGCCATGAGCCAAATATCTAAAAGTTAATGAATAAATTTTATTATTAATTTTTATATAGTTTCATTTATGATCAAGCTTACACTAATGTTATTGCCAGCCGACATTCTGGTGGTATTGGACGCCTTATACAATGTTGCTTTGTAATGCGTTTTTTAATTAATGTCAGTAGTAAGTTAAATTCATTGACCCCCATTCGCGTTGCTTTTCGGAACTCCGCACAGTTGTTGTTTTTAATGTGTTTGAATAATTTATTGAAAAATCTATGAATTTCCCTTTCATTTTCAGTATATATGGAAAGTGCCCATATTCGGGATCGTCTTTCTTCAGTTAACGCACAAATTGTCAATAAATCAATATATTTCTTTTGGACTGCCATAAGAAGAAGCAGCTTGTGGATTTTTCTCTTTTTCTCGATTTCCATTTTTATTCACTCTAACGTTTTATAATGAAACAAAACACACAACTGAATAATCAACTACATGCCAAATAATCTACTGCATGTAAAAATTACTGCTCATGTATTTGAGCTGCAGATATTCGTGCATATGTATATGCAAGCAGATTATCTGCACATGTGTTTCCAGCATATGAGTGTAGGTTAATAAATACTGAACTATTTTGCTTACATAAATTGAGGAAATGTATACATATATAATATCGCCGGGCCGATAGCCTTAATTGCTAGTGTCTTTTATAAAGTAATATAATTATTTATAATTATATTTCTATTAAATAAATAAATAAAATAAAATTTTATTACTTGTAAGCTGAGTATCGATTGTCATCGTTTTTACATATGCCAAGTATAAAAAATTAAAAACAAAAATTCGGTAGAATTTTCAAAGTAAGGGGGGAGAAGTTACGTCAACTCCATCGATTTACGAAGCTACATCAACTCCACAGCCAACATATGTACATACAAGCCATTAATTGGGCACAATAAACAACTAATGTAAACAAGCTTGGCAAATTTAGGAAGTGATGGAACCAATTGAAATCACAACTATTGAGTTACGATTTCGCTTGGTTGACAACCAAAATAAAAAAGCAAGAAATAATTAACCCATAAACGAAATCATAAATTTCAGGTTACGATTTCGTTTGGGCAGCAATAGCTTAAGCTGAATAAACACGTAAACCAATTGACTCATACACAATGTGTTCAATAGAGAACTTATGTAAAATGCCAAATTGCAACTTAGCAATTTTACATTAACAATAACAAATAAAAGTATAAAGAAAAATAACTATTGTAATTTGGCAATTTTGTGCCAACAATCAAAGGGTATAAATAATAGTAATGAGTCAATTTTAGATCAGTTCTGAAGAACCAAGAAAGAAACCAACAGCAAAGAAATTAAATTAGGTTTATTTTATTTTTCAAAATCAATTCAACATAAGTTGATAGTAATAATTCGTGTGAATTGTGAGATAAGTCGGACAATTCAACACAAAAGTTGGGGTTTTCAATTTGTAGTCCCTAATAGGATCATTTATGGGTGTTCGAAATACAATACAATACATGTTCTCTGATAGTCTTGGTCCTCTTTATGTAATGGCAGTTGGCGATACATCTTTTCGATGTCGCTGTTAAAGACAAACTGGTACGTACACTATTTGAGGATTCATTACATCAAATCGGGTTGAATAATCGGACCGGTATAGAGAACATCGTTTGTCACTGCGTGATGATCGAGGTAGGGCGACGCGCATTTGCCGTCTTGAGAATTTTTCATAGGGATATTTGTTAGCTGACGTCACTCATTTTGGGGCTTTTGGATTTGTCGTCACCGGGAGGTCAACATTTCAGATAATTAGGGTTGTCGAGAATTAGTTTGAGCTGAATTGGGTACTGAAGAAATCGGATCGATAGAATTTGGGACACGACAAAGTCTGAATTTGTTATTGTTAAATTTATCGGGAATTTTTAATCACTTTGTGAATCTTGCGAAAATTTTAATTCCGTAATTCGGAATTCACAGACACATTTTTTGACTCCACGTTTGGGATTGTCAGCTTCATTGATGAAGCGTCAAAATAAACAAAAAATAAATGTGTAAATAAACATCTATAATTTTTCGTATAAAATCGTATTATTTCACTTGGGAATTGAAAATAATTTACTTTTGGGGTTTGGTAAAAGTTTGGAAAGAATTGAGAAAAAGAGCGTTGCCACATTGAATATATAATTAGTAAAAATGTATTCCGATTGAGAGAGATAATGTTGTAAGTTTGATTTCGTCGCGAGAAACGAGGATGCAATCAACCACCAAAAGATTTTTTTGTTTTTTTTTTAACTATGCTTTTTGCTCACACAACCAAACTGGCTTATTATTTCTATCTATTAAGAGGTTATTTTATGTAATATTTGTCTACGCCTGCATGTATGTGTATAAATGTGGGCGCGAAAAGTCTGAGATTTGCGCGGGAAAATCCGAGAACGGTATTTTTTTTTTTTTGATTATAAAATGATGTATTCAATACATGTATAAAGGTTAATTTTGTAATATTATTAGGGTAAACTGCGAAAAACTTCAAATCACAACTGCGACAATTTAATGAGTTTTGCTGACCGCTCGGATTGATAGAAAAAATTTGTGTATAGTATATCGATAAAAATGTATATATGTACATATAATGAAAAAAAAATTGGTAACAGTCATGGTGCATATCTGGTCTTGCCAGATCGCTGATTTTGCATGCGGCGAATTCAGGTAAAGAATTTGAAATCACAATTTCATGACTTTAAATACATAGATTTCTTAGGGCTACACGGACGTGTGGCCGCCGATCACGTCATTTCATTTGAAGTTGCTATGATTCTGCAATTGACTACTCTCGTAATCTTGCATATTTTGGTACAAGGTTTTTGTATTTCAGGAGGCCGTGCAATTTCGCTATACTTAGAGAATACCCCTAATGTATAAGAACTACCCAAATAATTTTTTTTATTTCAATGAGTTTGTAAAAAAGTGATTCTGAAAGCCACTCCGATCATATTTACCCATAGTCGTTTTCGTCAAAATCATCTAGGAAGAGTCCAGGAAACGCGTTGTTTCGACAGGGTCAGCACAAATAAAGAGGAATGTTTGATGAGTAGGTTCGAAAGAACACGTGAATAAGTGATTAGTATAGTACGTAGAACTTTCACATACTGGGCATGGGTTTCGTATGTTGGGGTTGGTTCTGGATAAGTAGAAGTTGAGTATACTGCAATATCCAGATCTTAGTTGGTTCATAGTAGCGCGGGACTTGGAAGACAACTGGGATTGGGGTTGTTGGACTCCTCTTACCGCATTCACATTGCGAGGGTTGATGTAGGTGGTGATGTGTTTCCATGAATGCCACTTAGGACCTGTCTGAATGGCGTAGGATCCAGTGGTTGGGCCGTGCACGCCTGGATCTCGCCCTTGAGTTCATAGAGATTTCTTCTGATGTATATGGGTGGTAGCTCGTCGGCAAGCAGAAGCCTGTTAGTCTGCCGCAGATGGTAACCTATGTACTTTTTGAAAGCCGTGTTGCTGCTTCAACGAGCCCAGGTGGCATATGTAGTACGGGAGGATTGGAGCCTCGAGCGGTTTGATGTTTGGTGAAAACAGGGAGACCGGCCAATAGCAGTCAACCATGTCGGTCGGTTTTCCTGCTTTCCCTCTAACCCTCCTAATGTCAGAAATATTGAGGGTGGCCATAGACAGGTTAAGGATCCCTGTAAGCAACGAAACTCCCGCGGCTTCCCAATTTTTCAGCATCAACACGCTTAGCTCATTATGGTCAATGATCTTGAAGGATTTCGCCTGCCCAATAATCTCCTTCACCTCACCACAAGTGAAGGTAAGGGGTAAGCTGGTGTTTGGCTGTTTGCGCAGCCTTCCCGATTCACCGAATATACCCTGACGATTAAACTACACCGCCCATTCCAATTCTTCGGGCCCGATGAAGCATGAGCTCTGAATGAAATTTCCACACGATCATGGTGCTTCGTCGGGTTGGATAGGGACCTCACAAGCTTACCCACACTTAAGACCAGCATACAAGACTGTAGCTGCTCCTCCTATTTGTTTCGCCTGTGTTGTTCTACCAAATCAACTTGCGACGTTGAAATCCCTAATATGGGTATTACGAGGATCGAAGTGGTGAAGGTGCTTACGCTCATTCGCTAGAGCAGCCGCTTCAGCCGGTAAATTTAGGCGGATTGCGGGTATCCCTTCCGCCAGGATGAAGGGAGCCGCAGCACAGACGTAGTTGATGTGGGAAGAGCTCTGCGAACTGATCCAATCAGCGTCGAGATAATTATGGGTAGGTGGTCTGATACAGACGTTATGCTATTTATCAGATCTGAGCTAGATATTTTTAGGTCAGGTGAGCTGCTTTAACTACCGATAGCCCTGGTCTTTCGTCATGCAGAATGTCGAATCGTCCATCTGCTCTGACAATTCATTTCCCCTGCGATAGGCTCGCAGACTTTTTAAATATTTCGAGCTCCACTTTACCTAATCGGATAGCTATTTCCTGACATTCTAGGGTAGTGTCGCTGAAGACACTTGTCTTTTTTAATTTGACGATACTGCACTTTGTAGTGAGTGAAAAATACTAAACCACCACCATTACCTCGCTCGAGATCGATCCTATTAACATTGTAGCCGTTGCAACTCCACAGATCTTTGGATATTTGCTTAAAATGTCGTCCTTTAAATAATAATCTTCATACGAATCATTACACGAAATTTTCCATACTGCCTTTATCCAACCATCGCACTATGTTCTGAAATTCAAATTTTTTGGCATAAATTAGAAGGAGTGGTACTAGGCCATTGAAATTCGTATACAGGTTATATATGACTTAGTTAAGAAAAATTCCAAGAATGGATGAAATCGGTCATTCTCCAGGGGTACCTCCCTTGGACCTATAGTAAAAATTTTTGAATTTCAGCTCCAAAAATTGCGATATCTTCACGAAAATTGGTAAATATGTTTTTCTTGTAATACGCATCGACGATACCAAAAATATTTGAAATCGGCCAGTCCCTAGGAGTACCTCCCTTGGACCTGTAGTAAAAATTTGGTTTCATAAAATGAAAAATTTGCATATGATAGGCAAAAGTGGTCAAATAATTTTATTATCCAAATATTTATACATACATACATATGTTTTTACTGAAACAATTATTTTTATAATAACATTGACTGTACATCTGAAATGAGAGAGAAGTTACAGAATTATTAAATTCACTTGAATATAATATAAAAAGTTATATGTACCAAGCAAATCATTCGAAATCACAGTCTTCCGTATCTAAAACTAAAGCGTTCTCCACAACGTCTGCTTCCGATATGTCGGAATCAGAATTATCCGAATCGTATTCAGATCCCCCTGGCAAGTGGTTGAAAATTTGAAGCTCACTTGAAGGGGTAAGCAATTGTATTACTTCTTCTGGTAGCTTCTCTCTTTTCCGATATTTTTCTTTAGCGGATAAAGCCAAGCTTGAAAGAAGGGGGTCTGAAGAATCCATTGCTCTATTGAAAACATCAGTCATATTATTTTTTCTTGTATTTTTTCTTGCATGTGCGTTGCGATCTCTCTTGTATAATTTATTTCGAGCTTCTGACGCATTTTCACCAAAACAACCAACAGGCATTACGCAATTTTGTATAATCTGTGAGCCGTGAACAAATATTTTATGAACTGTTGCTGACATTGGAAACCATAAATATTTTTCCATGTACAAGAAGGCAGTTCTTTTGCAAAAATCTTCAAACTTTGTGGCATCTATAGGATGCTCGCAGGAAATAGCAAGTAATATAACTCTAAAGTTATTCAAAATTTCTATATCAATATTTGTAATTAAAGAAAAGAGTTCCAAATTGTTAAACGCTTTCCTGGCAGTATTGCCGTCATTTGGTGTTCCACTACCATTTGCTTTAGGCTTATCTACATGAAGGCCCATTTCTTCCCAAAACCTCTTTTGTACTTCTTGTTTACGAAGTTGGAATGCTTCTTTATCTGAAGCTTCCCTTATTTGCCACTTTTTTAATTCGATTCTATGTGCAATGTGTACAACGAATTCAAATACTCGAATCCATGCATGTAGTGGGCTAATACCATATCTAAGGGATGTAAGTTTGGGTTTAAAAACATCAGAATTAAAATTTTTAGTTGTTACGAATTGTTTTGGTGTAGCACCACATATTGGGCATTTTTGATTAGAATTATTGTTTGTTATAACATTTAGTACTTTTCCATCAATCAAAGTCATATGCAAATCATAATTGACAATAATTTTTTCTCCGTTATCAAGGTAATATTCAAATGGATTTAAATAAGATATTTGCATATCTAGCTGACTATTTTCTGATAGAATTAGAGCTGAAGATTCTTTTGCTAATTGCATTTTTAATGGCCTGCAAAACCGCACTGATTGCGTAGTGCGATTCCTCCAAATAATTTTGCCAGAACTGTCCAACATTTGTAAAGGTATAATGGTAGTTACAAACAGTGATTGGTCAAAAAGTTGAGGTGTACTTGTCTCAAACCTTTGTTTAAACCAGGGACCGTAATCATTATAAGTTTTATTTTAAAAATCACGTAATAATGAATATACATTGAGTTTTCGGATTTTCTTCACCGATAATTATTAATTTTGATCAATTTTAGAATAAATCATGTATAATCATTATTTTTGAGAAAAAAAATAAAAATCACAAATAATCATTATTAATGATTTTTATTTTTTTTGCTCAAAATAAAACTCACTTTTAAATCACTGGTTCCTAATGAAGTTCTTTGATAAATTCGTTGCATTTCCTTTTAGAACAAATCTAAAGGACCAAATTTATGTTATGCAACGAATTTATCAAAGAACTTCATTAGAAACCAGTGATTTAAAAGTGAGTTTTATTTTGAGCAAAAAAAATAAAAATCATTAATAATGATTATTTGTGATTTTTATTTTTTTTCTCAAAAATAATGATTATACATGATTTATTATAAAATTAATCAAAATTAATCATTAGCGGTGAAGAAAATCATAAAAATCCGAAATCAAAAAATCATCATGGAAATGATAAGATCGTCGAAAAAGGATTAACTTGGCGTTATCGGTTTTTTTGTATGTCTATTCTAAGTGATTGATTTTTTCGTTTAAAAATCGCAACAATAATCATTATTTACGGTCCCTGGTTTAAACATACTTTGTCCCGTTGTACCGTCAAACCCATAGCCAGCAATTAAAACAACATTCGAAATTTCTGCCATGACGTGCAAAACATCTTTTTGGAATAAAAGAATGCGTTGTGCGGTATGGTCTAAGAGATTTTGCAGTGATACTTCTGCTGAAGACTCCGACACAGATATCTCCTTAGGCCGGCAAAGTAGCTTGCATTTAATTACTTCCTCATAGCTTGGATATATATTGCAATTCCTTTCTTTATTTAACAACCTCATGTTGATATATTGTCTTTTGCTTAAATCATTTTCAAGTAAAAATGCGAGAGCTTCTTCCTGAGTGAGTGGAACTGCTTCGGGTTTTTTGGAGGTAACAGCTTTTCTTATTTCGCTTTGTTCTGCTTGATGTGCAGTTTTCTTTAAAATAAATGCTAAATCACTTTGTTTTGATTTTTTTGCCGCCACAGTAGCTGCATGAATCAAAAAATCAACATCGTCATTGTTTTCACAAGAAAGATCACTTGCCAGCTTCCTCTTAAGGCGATCTTTTGCATCTGTGTAGCTAACCTTTGGTCGTCCTGCTTTACTTGAACAGGTTTTTTCAAAATCATTCTCAGAAATTTCAATAATAGTTGTTGCGGAAACCCACTGGGGGTATTTCTCTTTAAATCTATTAACCATACGATTACATTTTGATAATTTTTGGCTAACATATGCTAATAAATTTTGTATTTTTTTTCTTATTTCATCTTTTTTCTTTAAACTTAACTCATTAGTATTAATTTTTTTAAAAACCCAATCCGAAACAACATTAGTTTTGCGATCGCCCTCTATCCAAACTCCAAGCATTTCTTCGTGTTGGAATTTAAAGGTTGCTGAAAATTACAAATATACTTAAATGGGGCAAAAACGGGTCAATGTTACATACATGATTTTAAAGAACATACCCCAAACTTCCACCGAACATAAAAATCTGGAACAATGCGGGACAATACACACAACTTTCACTCCACAGAACACAGGTTAATACGAAATTTTCGGTTAAGAAAGCTGTTAAACAAAACTCCACACTATACAGATATACATAACACAATAAACCACATTTTTTCCATTAAGCAAAAAAATAGATACCTTTCTTATATTCTTCCATTATAAATTTATTTCTTTTTTTTCCTTTTTAACTATTATCGAACAGCTGTTTTCTTACAATATTTTACTGAACTGTTTACAAGTTTGTTGTTGCTTCAGAAGCATCATGTTTTACAGCTCATATTTAGAACAGAGTTGCCATATCCAAATAATTTTTTGTATATTTTAGACCACTGAAATGTCTCAATTAATACTGCGTACCTATTTTTTTGAAATAAGAAAAAATAATTTTTGGATTTATGCCAAAAAATTTGAATTTCAGACCATAGTGCATCGTCCTGCTGTGCTATCTTAAGTCTTTGACTCAATGAGTCTTCTAGGATCAAACAAGATACTCTACTTAGCGCATCAACATGCCGCATTCTACTCCCGCTTCGATGTTCGATGACATAGTTAAAATATTCCAAATAGAGGCCCTACGCGAAACTTTTAATGGAACGTCCCGCTTCTTAAGCGTCATCGTAAATGCATTGCAATCAGTTACGGTTTTAAACTTAATCCCTATCAAATGTCTTCAATCTCTAGGTCGTATGAGAGAAGCTTCTCCTTTCGTTTTTTGACTCATAAATTGGATGGAACTCCCTGTCATCGAGATCTGCAGCAAAATAGCCTGGTAACCAAACTTGCTTCCATTTGTGTGAACTTCCGTAACCGCTTTATTCCCAATATTGAGGCAGTACCGAATGCAGATTTAAGCTGCTGAAACGTTGCTAACTTTACATCACCCATTACGACTCAATAGATCTCCGTAAATAGGAGTTCAATCCCAGAAAACTTTGTAGACCCTTCTTAGCGGATGGGGCAGGTTTTATCTCTGATGGTTTGATAGCTCAATCTTCAATCGCATAACCCAGGAAAACAATTCGCCGCGTGAGGAATTGGCACTGGGACCGTTTAGCTTTTAACCATTTTGATGCCGACACTACTAATAGAGCTTACAGTCTTAGTAAACCCCTTCATCTTTCGCAGGAATAACTACAACGTCCATGTACGCAACCACTATCCCGGATGTTATAGGCTCATCTAAGACTGCTAGAATATAACCACTAAGGGCAGATTGCGAGTTTTAAATGCGGAAGGCACGAAAAGAAATTTGGTACGAAAGACGTGTACTTTCTCGATTTATCTTCCAAGGGTACGTGAAAAATCCATTAGACAAGTCAAGGGTAGTAAACACCTTAGGGTTTTCCAAACGCTCTAACACGTCGTCGATCAACGGTATTGGAAAGTTATCCCTCACTATCTTTGTATTTAGCAGGTGAAAATCACAACATAATCTCTTAATGCCGTCCTTTTTTGATACCAACACCATTATCATCATTATCATCGATTCCTGTTTCTCCCATTGGAGCATAGAGCCTCAATAAAACACTTCCGACTGGTTATACTTTTGGCAAGTAGCTTGATTTCTATCCGCTTCTTCCCTGATGCCCCACTTCTTTCTGGACAGCTCTTCTTCACAGTTGTTTTTCAGTGCAATACTGTTATGTGTAATTTGTTGTAAGATTTTAAAACTACATTTAAATGCGAACAAAATACGATACCCCTCTATTTATTACGTGATATTTTTATTTCAATTATTGTTAAAAATAAAAACTGTTTTCATAGTTTTAATTGAAAAATAAAATTATTTAATGTATCGTTTATGTTTGATTTCCATAAAACGGAGTATTTTAAGAAAAAATTTGCATAGCTTTAATTTTCATGGTAGCTTTCAACGAAATAATTTAGCATCGATTCTGAGATACTTAAGAACATAAGTTTCAGTAAAATTAAAGTAAAGACATCTGTTGCTCCATCCTTTAGAATATTAGATGGAGCAACTGTTATACAATGCTTTTCATTAATTTCTTTTGTCCAGCGAATATTCGTAAGCATGTCGAGATAAGTTGCAATGAGGTGCTTCCTGCCCACGTGCAACGTTACTTTTTCGTCCAGCAACCGATTACACAATGTCCTTCACCCATCTCCGCCTATATTAATTTTTCTTTAAAATAAGAGTTATTATCTACATACATATGTTTTTATGTATATATAATATATTCATAAATTTCAAAGAAAGATATTGTAAATATTTACTTAACGATATTTTTTATATTGGTATCGATGAACTAAGGTATTTAAATATTGATATCAAGACTTAAAAAGGATTTTGATCAATACATTAAAAAAAAACTATAGAGAATAAAGTATTACTGCGAAAGCTATTTTTTTTTTATTCCAAATAAGAGAGAATGAAAAGTTTTGTAACATAAAAATTAGTTTAAACTTCCGTCCGAAATTTCCTTTTGAAACTTCCATATTTATCTACGCATTGCCAAACCAAATGCAGCGGTTTTATGGAAAGAAATTGGATAAAGGTGAGGAACATAGTTCTCTAATAAAAGTACAATAAAAAGCTAACCCTAAGTTCAACGACTATTGCTAATTATAATGTAATATTATCAGTGTTTTTATTTCCATGTATATCTGTCCTGGCCGGGGCAAGTAATATCAAAAATTATAGAAAAGTTATTTTATTAAGTATATATTTCTGTGTATATAAGCTTTCTAAAGAATCTTGATGCATTATTTAATTCGCTTTAGAAAACAAACACCGTATGACACGTCGAATAACTGAAAATTACGACGGTGACGCAAAAACAATATACATAGTATTTTTGCAAATGCATCGAAATATTCAAATGCAAGAACTGGATTGCGATTTCCCTTATGTTATAGACAACTATTCGTCAGCGCACATACAACTTTGCTATCATATTTCCGGAAGAAGCAGAAACCTACCAAGTTATATCACTATCTACACTGGTAATGAGCATGGTATTGCGAAGGTAAGAAATTTAGTATTTTGCTTGTCAAGAATAATGAAGTCGCGAAAAATATAATTAAAATAAAAGAACTATCGAACATATGTTCCCTTTCAGCCACCCTAGGCAAGCCGCAAAAATAGCTTGCTTCTGAGACACACGGCAAAACGCTGTAACCGCTCCCCTCTTTTTGCAAATTGTGCCCTTCCTCATCATGCCTCGTCTGACTGCGAACGAATATTTTACATCAGTAGTTTTCAACAACGTCCTCTAAAGTCTGTGCGAAATTCTTACAAGCAAAAAAATAATTGAAATTAAAAAAACAAACAAATAAATGTTGAATGCATGGAGCAATAAAAATTCACAATCAACAAACAACTTCAGCTTTTTAACCCAACAATTCTCATGCTTCAGTAGCATTCAATTCAAGTGGTTTCCGCTCCAGCGGGGAAAATTTAGAAACAACAAACAATAACGCTGACACTTCCATCACGATAAACACCAACAGCATTAATTTCCCTAGCAACAATTCAAAAAACAAATCCTTGGTGGTATTAACGAACACTCCTTCTTTAGAAAAAAACTAATACTTCGAATCGCCCTTAGAGGAATCCGTCCAAACAATAGTAAGAAGCATCTCAACCACACCAATAACAAATGAAAACAATCTCTCTCACTACCTACAAACTCTGCCGGGATCACTTGAATTCACTGCATTCAATGAAAACGTTACCAACAACACCCAAATAACAGCACACATTTGTCTCAATATAAGCTATCCTCTCAAATAGCTTCACCGTACTTCCAAACGACCTCACCGTTCTCTCGATCTTCACAACTCCAATTCCTACCTTTTCAACCTCTTCTTTCCACTCAAAAGTACTTTCCAACATTCAAGAACCAACTATGTACATCCGAAGATGAAATATAATACACACAACACCAATCATATACTTATACATACATACATACAAATAACAATATTTTTTCCTCTCTACCACAATGTCGCTAAAAGTTGTTCAGTGGAACAAAAACGGGTACAATAACAATTATGATGAACTCTTATTACTCACAAAAAAGCAAAATCCAGATATTATTTGTATTAAAGAAACACACATTACATCAGATCCCAATACTATCATTTAATATCCTAAGCAATACGCAGTACAGTGGTTATTTTTCGAATTTACTTCACACCAATAAGCAAGGCGTTTGTATTCTAATAAAAAAATTCATACCACATGAAGTTATTGATTTAAATTCCTCTTTATCTACAATAACTCTTAAAATCAACTTAAATTTTAGCTCTCTATCAGTAATACTTATATACCATCTCATCAAGTTTTTAACGAAACTGATCTAAACGATTACCGTGATCGCCTGTTTAATGGACAGGGGACTCCAATACGTGGAACCCATTTTGGGGCTCTCGCAAATCAAATATAATAATTGACAATTTCATTGCTAACAACAATCTAATCTTACTTAATAATGGCGTCCCCACACATTTCTCTACCCATTCGTCCCTTACAAACGTCAACCTTTCTCTAACTTCCCCCGAACTCTCCACCTGAATTAATTTGGAAGCCCCCTCTTTTCTATGAAGAAGTGACCATTTCGCCATACCAATCACTCTTCTAACAAACTTCCACTTTGACTTTGACAAATATAACCACTCCCCAAATTTATAACTTCACGTGCAAAGTCGAACATGTTTCAAAGAAAAATCATAAAAGGCTTAGATATCACTCTAATAAACATCATTAATAAAGACACATCTGCGTTCACAAAACTTATTCATTCTGCAGCCAAAAAGTCGATATCTCAGACCAAGCGTAAGTTTTCAAAAGACTTTCCAATCTGGTGAAGCAAAGTACTTCAATACATGCGCGATAAAAAAGTTGAATACTGGAATACATTCAAGAGCTCAATATCTGAATATAATCTTAATAATCATAAAAAAGAAAACGCTCTATTCCAAAGAGCTGTGAAGGTTGCTAAAATGAAAAGTTTGGAAATATTCACTTCAAAAATCTCTCCTGCTTCAACCACCAAAAAAATATGGTCAGACATTAAACTCTTGACTGGTGCCCCTCCCGCCACTATTTTGCCCACTGATTTTGAGAAGCTTTTGCTAAGTCAATTAGCAGCTTGGAAGACTGGTCCGAATGTTTTTAGAATGATAAAAGCTTTCATGCCCCAAAAAAAATTCCGGGTTCGCATAAACAATGTTTATCTAGCTTGCATCCTCTTTAAAATGGTATACCGCAAGGCTCCCCACTATCGGTGCTGCTATTTATTATTGCTTTTGACAAGCTAACCGAAAAATGCCTAAACACTAAAGGTATTAACCTCATCATCGTTGGTCTCCTTGGCCTGGGGATGAGGCTTAAGTGTTGGCATGGCTGTTCCTTTCGAGGTCTTCCATGCCACCACGAACTAAGAGGGAGGCTCCATATAAGAATCAGTGTAGGATTCGCTCTTGCACTGATTCTTATGTGGAGATTACCGTACCAACATCTCTCTGTTCCGCATATCTTGTATCCCTCCTAGTATCTCCCTCCTCTCTAGCTAATCCCCCCCCCCCCCCTCCTAATCCAGGGTGTCAAGCGTCACCGTGCCCATTGGTCGGTTTGCAGCCAGGGGGTTTAAATTCCGGCTGTATTTTAACGGCGCCTCCCTGACACCGGGCCACCTCAGGGAGTAAGTTTGGCCTTACCGCGGCAAGGGGCGCTGTCGTGGTGTACCACCCATCTTCCCCCTTAATATTTCTAGACCGCTACGCTTGCCTCGTCAAGCAGGTGGTCGTACGACCAAGATGAATACTACTAAAAATAAAACAACAACAACAACAAAAAACACAAAAAAATTGTCTTCCCCATCTCGGGGTAAGACAAGCATGAAAAAGTCTTCTTCCCCATCTCGGGGTAAGAATGCGCAGTCGCAAGCGCCTAACGCGCCGCTTCGCTCCGATAGGAGCTCTTCCGGGCTGGATGTGAGTGTTGCACGCCGGCCCGTGACTTCGGGTGTTATGGCGGGGCCTAGCACCAGCAAAGCTGCGGGGATTGTGCTGGAAACGGCAGATCCCTCTGTGGCACTAGGCACTAGGGGCCCGCCAAACACCGGCGCGGCTGCGAAGCCTAGTCTCGCGAAGGCAACGGTCTCACGGCCTGGCCCGAGTGGACTAAGGCGTCAATCAGCCGCACAAGATAGTATAGAGGGCGTGGCAGCGATGGAAACTACGAGCCACGCCCCTCTGATGTTGGAGTCGGAGCGGTTCAAATTCGCTGACAAGCGTAAGGCCGCGAAGACGTTGAAAAGATACGACGGGGTCCCGTTGGAAACGTTGTCCCAGAGCGCGAAGGAAGCGGTGGAAAGGGCGAAAGCCCTGCTGCCTAACTTCCGGATCGGCGGAGGAACAAACTCCGGCGTCTAAGAGAATCCGGCCGGACTCGTGGGTGGGCAGGCCTGGCTTTGCCAAGGTTGCGAAGGACAGGATCCTTATTGGGGTCCTGGACCGAGGCAACGAGCTCGGGTCCATACCAAAGGACCAGTGGAGGTGGGTGAAGGCAGCTCTGGCGAACGTCATCTTTGACGTTCTGCTGGAGAACCCTGGAACCCCCCCTGCCTGTAAGGACGCTGGTTGGTACCAGGGCCACATTAAGGTGGTCGCCTGTGAGGACCTGAGATCGGTGGCGCTGTATAAGGCCGCCGTTGCAAAGGTGGGCTCTGTCTACCCAGGGGCTAAGTTGGAGGTGGTAGACTGGAAGGACATTCCAGTCAGGCCCCGGGCGAGGGCATGGGTTCCGGTGACACCATCGGCACCGGAAAGCATCCTAAAGATGCTTCAGGTGATGACCCCGGCCCTCCCAACAAGTGATTGGAGGGTCGTCCGGGTCGAGGACGCGGAGGGCCCTTCGAGAGAAATGGTCTTGTCCCTAAACAAGGAGTCCATCGGACTCCTTGAGAAGAGGCAAGCCGCGTCTGCTATGGCCTCGATGAGGTCATCATTAAGGGGTACCGCGGGGACGCTCAGCGTGCCTCTGGTGCGGGTGCAGCAATGGACGTGGACATTGAGGCACCCGAACCGGAGCCGGAACCGGAACTCTCCGACGCTGAAGGCAGCGTCTCCTCTCAGACAAACTTTGCACCAACAATGCACAGGATGTTTGCGGAGGAGGAGCTGCTGCTCAGCGACGGAGAGTGCGAGGCTGATGTCACCGTCGTGGCTGGAGGGGAGGTAGCGGTTTTCTCGCATGAGAATTCTGCAGATAAACCTCCATCGATCTAAAGCAGCTTCAGCTGCTCTCCTAGGTCGCCTGAGCAAAGGCGACGTTACGATGGTACTCATTCAGGAACCCTGGGTTTGTAACTCAGGGGTATGTGGGTTGAGTGCCACCGGCCCTAAACTTTTCGTGGAGCGCGGTAAAGGTAAAATTAGAGCCTGCATTCTGGCTAAAGCAGATTTAAATATCTTTCTTTTACCTAATTACAGTGATGGCGACGTCACGGTAATTCTCGCGGAGATAGGGGGTATGCCACTGGTGCTGGCATCGGCTTACATGCCGTACGAAGCCGAGTACCCCCCTCCCTCTATGGTGCGGAACTTAGTGTCCAAATTTGAGAGCGGACACATGTTGGTCGGCAGCGACGCAAATGCTCACCATGTCAACTGGGGGAGCACGGACATCAATGATCGAGGTGAGTTACTCTTCAAGTACCTTCTAACTACTAACCTACTTACATGCAACAAAGGTAGGGATCCCACCTTCATTACTAGCAATCGTAAAGAAGTTTTAGATATAACTCTATGCAGTGGTAGTCTATCTGAATTGATCGAGAGTTGGAGGGTTCTAGATGAACACTCCTTCTCTGATCATCGTTATATTTAAATCGTATTGAACTTTTCAATTACCAGCCCAAAGGTGCGAAAAAACCTAAAAAACACAGATTGGTGCTCTTACAAAATGTTATTTGAGGATAGGCTAAACAGCGAACCTCTTATTGAACCTAATTGTATCGGGGATCTAGAGAACATGGTGGACGTTTTTACGCTGACCTGCTCAAATGCCCTAAATCAGGCTTGCCCTGAACCAAAACAGTGGGGCAAACGTAAACCCCATTGGTGGTCACGCGAGTTGGACTCACTACGAAAATCTTGTAGGAAAAACTTCAACAAAGCCAAGAGACTTAGTCTCGAGCTGGTATGGCTAGAGTACAAAAAGTCTCTTCAGACCTATAAAAAAGCTTTAAGGGTGGCAAAGAGATCCTCGTGGAGAAACTTCTGCGGCGGCATCGAGGGTGCTTCCGAGACAGCCAGGCTAAGGAAGATTCTCTCAGGATCCCCTAGCCCGATAGGTTTCTTGCAAAATCAAGACGGTTCCTGGATCTCAACGGGAAAGGAAACCCTCGAATTGATATTAGATACCCATTTCCCTGGTAGTACAACTGCGGAGGAAAGAACTCCTCCGCTCATCTCCTCCAACCCCGTTAACATACCGGTTTCGGAAGAAAAGGTTAAATGGGCTATCCAAAGCTTTAAACCGTACAAATCTGCTGGGCCGGATGGGATAATACCTGCCCAGCTAATTAAGACACTGGAGCTGTCTGCAAAATGGCTCTCTACTATTTTCAGGGCCTGTTTCAAACTAAATCACATACCGTTGGCATGGAGAAATGTCACGGCTGTCTTTATTCCTAAAGCCGGTAAGGCCTCACACATTAATCCAAAGGATCTTAGGCCTATCAGTCTATCATCCTTTGCTCTTAAGGCACTTGAAAGGATTATTAGTAGCTACCTGTCCGATACCATCGACAGTCGACTACTGTCTAATGACCAACATGCCTACCGCAAAAGCAAATCTACTGAGACTGCACTCCATAGCTTGGTCGGCTATATTGAGAAGTCTCTCAGCGTTAAGGAATTCTGTCTTGTAGCCTTTCTGGACATTGAAGGCGCCTTTAATAACGTATTTCCAGAAGCTATAGGGACCGGGCGCCGTTAGGGATCTAGGGGTTGAACACTCACTGGTTGACTTTATCGGCCAGCTACTCTGTTGCAGAGTAGTAAGGGCTAAGCTGCGTGCGAGCGAATTGTCACGGCACGTGTCGAGGGGGACACCACAAGGAGGCGTCCTATCACCACTCCTATGGAACCTCACCGTAAATACGCTACTGCGAGATACGGCATGGGGCGGCGCAAAAGTCGTCGCATACGCTGATGACGTCGCGATTGCAATCAGGGGAAAGTTTCCGCAGACATTATGCGAGCTGATGCAACGAGCACTTCGGGAGGTATCCAAGTGGTCCACCCACTGCGGGCTCAGGGTCAGCTCAAGTAAGGTGAAACTTGTACTTTTCACGAGAAGGTATAAAGTGCCTTCGGCGACTCCACCGGTACTAAACGGTACCCGGTTAAGTCTCTCTACAAGTGCCAAATTTCTAGGCGTTATTTTAGATAGGAAGTTGAGCTGGAAGGAGAATCTAGTTCAACGTCATGAGAAGGCTTCCGTAGCCTTCTACACATGTAAGAGAGCCATAGGCAAGAAATGGGGTCTTAATCCCCGGATCTGTCGATGGATTTTCACAGCGGTCGTCAGACCAATACTCCTATATGGGGTGATCGTGTGGTGGCCTGCATTAGAAAAAGAGGGTAACCTTAGACTACTCACCAAGGTGCAAAGATCTAGTATGATCTGCATAAGTGGGGCGCTCAGAACTACTCCAAATGAGGCCTTGAACGTCATTTTAGACCTTATTCCTTTAGATTTGGTTGGACAACAAATGGCAGCGATGACTGCTTTGCGACTAAGAGAGACATCCCAGTGGCACCCTGAAAGCCAAGGGCACACTTGTATTTTGAATAAGTTCTGCTCTATTCCGAGCAGCACGGATCGGTGCGCGTTGACATCGGTTTCTGAAAGTAATTTTATTACACGTATTCCAAGCAGGGAGGAGTGGAAACTTGAGTTTCATACTCCACCTGATAGCATTGTCATCTATACAGATGGCTCAAAACTCGATAATAAGGTAGGAGGAGGCGTTTTCTTACGAAACCCTCTCCTGCAAATTTCCTTTAGGTTACCAGATCACTGCAGCGTCTTCCAGGCTGAGGTCTCAGCTATCAGGGAGGCGGTAGAGGAGATTGGGACCGGGATTATTGGAAGAGACATCTTCATTCTTAGTGACAGCCAGGCTGCAATCAAAGCTCTGAGCTCTTTCACTTTTAACTCTAACATCGCGCTGGACTGCCGCCTATCTCTGCAGGAGATGGCCAAGCAGAACAGACTGTACCTCATTTGGGTCCCTGGTCACCGGGACATAGAGGGAAACTGCATGGCAGACGAACTTGCAAGACAAGGTACGACCAAGCAAATTCTTCAAGATAAAGAACGCATTGGTATGCCGTTTGCCACTTGCAACCTGCTACTCAGAGATTGTACATATAAGCAAGCTGACAATAGATGGAGGCAAAATACGACCTGTCGAACCTCAAGGCAGATGTGGCCTAAATGGGACCGGAAACGGTCGCGCAGCGTTCTCTCTCTAAGTAGGGAAACCATTTGCAACGTCATCGGGGCTCTAACAGGGCACTGTCTGATAGGGAAACATGCTGAAAGGTTGGGAGTACCCTTCCGAAGATGCTGTACGAGCTGCAAGAACGACGAGGAGGAGGAAACGATCTTGCATTTACTGTGTAAGTGTCCTGCACTGTGTAAAAGCAGAATGCGATATCTGGGATCATCGTTTTTTGATGACCTTAGTGAGGTTTCAAGCGCCGAGGTAAATTGTCTGTTGAAGTTCATCAGCGAGGCAAAATGGATTGGTGAGGGGTAATTTTTCCTTTTGGATGGTACAAATTTTTCCTTGTGGTAACACAATGGGCCTCCTAATATTGGCCTAAGTGAGCCGCTGTAGGCGGCTGCCACTCCAACCTACCTACCTAAAGGTATTAAACTCACAATGTATGCGGACGATGCATGATTCAATTATTAAAGGTTTGATACATAATGACAGCTAATTTCTAGCTCTCCCGTACAAAAGGTTGCATTTGCGAAGGAGTTAGAAAGAGGGAAGAATGTAATCCCTTTTTGTGAAAAAGTAGTTAACAAGTACGCAAAGTATGTATGTAATTAGCGGTAATTGTAAATTGCACTATATCGAAATATGTTTGGAAGTCTACGAAATATTTGATGAATTTTTTTGACTGGAAATTCTTTCGTTAATTTAATTGACAAACACCATTATTATAAGTTAGTAAAATTGGGTTTTTTCATTCAGTAGTAAATATATGAAATTTTTGGAAACATCAAACTTTGGTCACAATATAAAAAAAATATGTGATTACGTTATTTGTTCCTATAAAAAACAAACAACACAAACTCGTTTGAATGTCATGTTATATGTATACTGAGCCACATGAATTGCTTCACCAAAACTCACCTGAACTCCCCAAACTCTTTAATACGCTTAATTTACATACGTCAAAACGGCGTAAACCGAATTTCTGGCCTCCCATACGATTTCAAAGACGAAGTGCGTACAGAAAAAGGTATAGTACAAAAAGTACATATCAACACATTTAAAACATAAAATCATTACAAAATAAAGGTACAATGGTGTGTTTAGTTTAAGTGCATTTCAAGCTTAATAAAAATCGAGATGTGGAATTCGCCACCATATTTGAAAATTTAAATATTATAATATCATAACATCTTTGCTTTTCATTAGGAGTAATCTTGAAAAATAACTGAAAATTCAGTCAATAACATTTACAAACAACTTAGAAATTGTTAGGTAATTTTATATGGAATCTTAAACATACATATGTATGTATATTACGTCTTTATCTATACAAAAATAGTTTTCACTATTGCATAAATTCAGGTACAATTGTATGTAGATGTAGTACATAGTTTGTAAAATTCTGGAGTCAAATATCCCACCATTCACAAGAGCCCATTGGCCTCTTCATTAATTTTTTATTTTCTTGTTCAGATTTTTTAAAAGCTGATACAAGAGAGTTTTGAAAAACAGGTTTTTACATCCATGATGGCATTTATGTGTTCCGAAATTACTAAAAGCTTTTGCAAATATTGCTCACGCGTATTAGTTTGGTCGCCATTAAATTTCTTAAATACAGCCTCCAGCGGTCAGCTTTGTGAGTGCTCCTCTGGACACTTCAACGACTCACGTGTATGTTGACTCATTCGAAAGGTGTTGCGTTAAGCCTAGTTTTCTGACAATGAAACCTGCAATATACTCGATCAGAATCTGTTAGAGCGCGGTGTCGCAAATATCAGAAATAGAAACAGGAACAGAATTCAGTCCATTTTAGAAAGCGTCAGAAACGGCAAAAGAATTGGGGAATTCTAGTGCTGCTTTCAACAGGAACATAATTCAGTATATCAACAACAGGAACAGAAAGAAGTACTTTGGACTTGTTTCTTTGCTGGTGGCAGGAGAACTGACAAATATTTGAGTAAATCTTTACAAAACCAATATTTGGCAGTATTGATGCTGCTATGCGTTGTTGAATAAGTTTTCATTATTATTGTGAAGAATATCATGCGTATCGAACGAAAACACAAATTAATATGAAACAGAAATCGAAGCGTCAGATTTCTGTTTCCTTTGTTGCACCAACCCGAAAACAGCCAAAAACGGCTACAGAATCAGTTAAATTATGTTCCTGTTTCTGTTCTTTGCAACACAGCGCCTTTAGGCTGCATTTCACACAATTAAAAAAAGTGGGCACTGTTTATGCTGTTATATTTTACCTTATATAAACTAATTAAATGCAAGAATTCGTACTTCCGTTAAGGATAAATAATATGTAATATGTAATCACTGGATTTTATTTCATTTAGATAAGACAATATGTCTTTTATGTGTATTTTATATTTATGTATATGTATTCTAGTTACACTTTAAACAACTTACATACTCCAAAACCCTCGCCGTTCACGAAGATCAGGAACAGACGTTAATAGCAACCTACATATACAGAGAACGGTCGGCATTAATGTTTTCACATGCTCTTATAGAGATTTTTCTTGTGAATCAAATTTTTCTGGCAAGTACTTACACGTGCTAAAAGGACAGGGAATAGCGGAGGCTGCTCACTCACGGGCTTCGATTCATAAGAATGCTCGCACAGGGGTGAAGGTGAAAATGAGCAGGGACGATCGAGTGACGAACTTTGGCAAAAAAAACCTATTGAAAAAGTGATTATTAATAATCGTAACATTCTGTTTTCAAGTACTTACGCGTGCCTAAAGGCCTAAGATGCAGAGAAACGGTCACTTAGTATACCAGTCACGATCTTGACGCACAAGTTTTCTAATGAATTGCAAATATATATATGGTTTAATTATAAAATATCGAATTTTTTTAAAAATTCTCACTCCAGTTTTCACAATTTTCATAAAAACTGTCAGCGAATCAGAACAAAACAAACGGATCAGTGAAACCGACTTTTTTTTGAAATTTACTACTATTTAAAAATATTTCATATGATTCATGCAAAAAATTTCAAAGAAGTAACATTGTTTTAGCTAAAGGAGACGTCATGTGAAGAGTGAAGAGCAAAGCTGTTTATGCATCAAACCTTTCATTATTGGATAATGCGGACGATACTATTATTTATTCTAATATAAAAGATCCCCTAGCTGCAAACAACACTTTTCAAAAAATAACAAATAACTTTTGAAAATAGTGCAATAAAATCTGTAAACAATTTAAAAATTTTGGGAATGTATTTTGATAAAAGATTTAATTTTCGACATCAATGCCAATGTCAATGCCTAAGAAATTAATTAACGAAAAGATTGCATATAATTAAACATTTAACAAGCAAACGATATTTTATTTTTCCTAAAACTCCCATTAATGCTACAATAGCCATAATACTCGCTAAAATTTATTACGGCTTACCTATTTTTGAATGGTGTGCAAACTCTAACCTGAAACTATTAGAACCACCTTTACACCGCTGTATCAAATACGGACAAGATTTGATCCGCTCCCAAAGTGCAAAGAGATTAACAAACAGCCGGAGTGACTGCTGAAAAATGGAACACTCAACATGTCTCTCCACACTTTCAAAAAGTCCAACACCAGCAGTACAGTATTTCAGCAACATTTTCTAGAACAGATAAAAATATACGAAGATAACAAGTGGACTGCAATTTATACAGATGGGTCCAAAGTGACAAACACAGCTTTCACTGCCACTAAATTGAACGGGGAAGTCATAACTGGCGGAATCCTTCCCTTTTATTCGTCAGTACTTGCAACCGAGGCTATAGCCCTTTCCATATCAGTACAATACGTCATGCATAATAAAAGAAACGACCTTCGTAATATGCTGGATCGCTACGTTCATGAGATTGGACACACCGAATGAAACCATTTCAATCACTGGTACTCAACCTTTAACCCTACACGAACCAAAGTTATATACGTACTCGTACTCTTATATATAATATTAGGTATAAGACTACTCTGTATATTTCTACTAATAATGAATAATAATAATATTATTATGGGTTAAAATAATACAACGAGGAAATAGTACTAACAGACGTATCTAGATACTTAGCAGACGAAAAAACTGCGCGTAGTTAACAGAGCTGAGCGAAATTTAACAGAATACGAATTGCCCCATATTTAATAAATACCATCGGTCATTTTTATTTGTTTGTATAAGTACACACTATCATTAACTTTACATGCATGCAAGTTATATACGCTCATTAACATACTCATTATGAGTCATAATTAATACTAACTTATCGCTCACACTCTCGCCCAACATAACTTATCCGAAATTACACTCAGTTGTTATCATCAACTATAAATTAGCAACGCTAGGTGGTGGTAGCCTCGACCCTAAAGCTAGTTAGTCGTTAAGGTGGGGTTACACGGTCTGGCTAATGTGCAGGTTTTGTACCGATTTTATGTGCAGACCGTGTAAACGCCAAATATTTTTGGTTCTGTACCAGATAGCCAGATTTTTTGTACACATAGGCAGATAAAAAACAACTCTGTATGACAGACCGTATAACCGGCTGCCAAATATAAATGTGCATACAAAAATACTTTATGTACAGATAATTCGATCTGCAACTCGAGTACAGATGGAAGTGACAGGCCAGGCCAGATGACACTTAAAAAATAATAAAACTGTTTCAAAAAATAATCACACCACTGTTTTCCACTGTAATCGATATGTTTCCCATCCCTACACCATTTTATTTATATATTTTTGCGAACGTGTTTTGGTGAGATTAATGTTATTTTCATACATAAAATAATAGTAAAACGCATTTTTTTAGAGATGTCAGACGACGAACTCTATGAAATTTTAAATTCTGCAGTAGCGGAAAATATGGAAACGGCAGCAACGCCAATAGCAAAGGCAACACCTAAAAATCCAAAGAAAAGGCCACATGGTAAAAAAACATGGTCGACAGAGAGCACTTTAAAACTCATAAATGAATTAGAAAAACATACTTGCATCTGGGAATACTCCTCTACTGATTATAGAGTTCGTAATAGAAGAGATGAAGCTTGAGCACAAGTCACAAAAGAGTGCGCCGGTTATGACAAAGAGGAATGCAAGGCAAAGTGGGCCAACATCAAAACTGGTTACAGCCATTCAAAACAAAAACTGTCAACCAAGTCGGGACAAGGCGCTGAAGGCACGGTACCGTATTGGCCATTTTGGGCTGCTATGCAATTTTTTAATAACCACGACAGAGGGAAAGCGACTGCTTCGGTTTCCACCCTTGATTTTGCTACAGATGAAACGGAAGTGGCTCCTGTGGTTGCCAATGCAACGCCAAATTTATCTACCAATCGAAAGCCACCCAAATCACGTTCTGTTACGCCTTGCAGCAGTAATGCTATTGAAGATGTTCTGCAAAATGCAGTAAACAGTCTGAATAGCCGTACTGAAGACATATGGGATCACTTTGGCACATTCGTGGCATCTGAGTTGCGTGATATAGCAAATCAAAATACCAATGCTGCAAAAATGTTGAAATTGACGATAACAAGAGCAATAACTGATGCACAAATGAAAGAATACACAATGAATGAATAGATGAAATATAATAAAATAGATTTCAAAAACATTTATTAAATAATATTTTTTTTTAATATAGCACTCTATATTGCAAAGGTAATTCCCCAATGGTTGTCATAAAATATTGTTGGAACTCTGTGCGAATTTCTCTAGCTACGTTGGTTATATAAGTCGTTGCGCGTTCTTCTCCTCCTTGATTATTGTGCTGGTAACAATTAGTTGGCAATATGTCCCCGTGCTCGTCAAAATTATCCAAAGCATAGTTTACATTTTCAGTTAATAAAAAGTTATGCAATGCACAACAGGCCAATATTATGATAGTTGTTTTTTCCTCTTTAAGCTGAATCGGACGTGAAAATATTTGAAATCTTCTGACCATAATGCCGAACACATTTTCAATGACACGTCTTGCTCTAGATAATCGGTAGTTGAATATTCGTTGGCCAGCAGACAAATTTTTTCTGGGATATGGTTTTAGTAAATGTTTTTGCATTCGGAATGCATCGTCTGCTACCAAAACAATGGAACATCCAGTTCACGACTTAGTAAAGGACGCGATGCGGGCAATTGCAGCGACGCTTCATCTAAAGCTTGATGGAACGTGCATTTTCCGAAAACTCCTCCATTGTATTCTGCGTCTGCAATACCCATTGATACAACGCTGTGAGTGCCTTTGTAATTGTAGAAAGTGCTACCAGAATGAGCAGGCGCATTCATAATAATATGTTTTCCGTCCACAGCGCCCAAACAGTTCGGAAAATTCCATTGTTCATTAAATTTCGAAGCCACGTCAATCCATTCCTGTTCGGTCGATGGAGTCTGTTATATATTTTGATTGTAACTGCTCAAGAAATGAAAATAAATAAATACACACCTTCAAATATTTATCTTTTAATGCTTTATAAATTGCATTGCAAACTTCTGGGGTGAAAACTGATGTTTTGCTTGGTGCAATACGAAAGGAAACAGAGAGGCTCTTAAAACTATCACCAGAAGCAAGAAAACGCAGCGCCACCGCCAGACGCTCACTGTGATTACTTTCCGCATATTGGTGTCCGTCTTCCCAATATATGGGGCAACAAATTGTACCAGTTTCTTGAATGTGTTTTCATCAATGTGTAGAAAATTCTTAAACAAAAATTTTTGATTGTCTACTTCACAAAATTCACGTATAACCTTTGCGTAGGCGCCATCAGTGTGCCTCTTCGTAAGCCAATCGCTTACCCAAATTTGGCGTTACTAAATAGTAACTAATTTTTTTCTTTTTACCATAGACATCATTAAAGTACACAAAAATATTGTCGAAAATAGTGCCGAAATCTGTCATATATTTGTTGTGAACAGATAAGTACCGATTAAATCTGGATAATGTGTACAGATCGTGTAATTGCAAACCAAATGGTATGTACATAAGAAAAACTTTATGCAGATTATGGCAGACAAAATCGGTACAAAATCTGCACATTAGCCTGACCGTGTAACCCCAGCTTTAGCAAGCAGCCTGTATCGAAACTACGCTTTTCCGAAATAGTACCGACTAAACCATGTGTTTTGTGTAACATAATCTTTTAAATATAGTTATTAAAAACTGTGAATATAAATTAAACATAATAAAGAAAGAAAACGAAATGGACTATGTTTTATTATTTAAATAAAAAGAACTGTTTCAAAACAAAAGGGTTTACATGTTTCAATTAACTAAATTGAAGTAAATCCAAATCTGGCGACGATGATAAAAACCACACTAACTGTTATAAAGTGCTATCACGGCTAAAAATTTTGGAAAAATTTTAACAAAAATGCTAACAATTTTTTAAATTCGGCGTAAATTCTGTATGTGAACTTATATAATTGCCAAAAACTTCGAAAAACTGTGTAAATCCGTACAAAACTTGAAAAAAAAAATTTTTTTTAACAAGTTTTAACAAAAGCTTAAAATTTTTATATATGTAAATGCATGACAATTAAAAGTGATTAAAAATAGTAAAGGTGACCTAAAAAACCTTGAACAGAAAACACAAGAACAAGAAGTGTTAAAAGGTGCATTGGTCTTAAACCAGCAAAATTCCAACCCGTCAAAAAAAATGTTAAAGGTGACCTAAAAATTTTTGAATAAAAAAAAAACACGCAAGAACAAAAAGTATTAAAAAAAGTTGCATTGGTCTTAAACTAGCAAAAATTTCAACCCGCTATAACTGCACGAAATTATGTGTGCGAAATATGCAAAATAATATAAAGTTTCGAGAACAGAAAAATACAGCCACAAAAAAATTGCTTAAAAAGGGCACTTGACACCAATTCGCGAAACTCCAATAGAGACTTAGAAGAGCGAGAAATAAGTGTTATACCAAAGTGGATACACATTTGTTGTTAATGCTGCTAAACATTTGCGCGTTTATGCTCCAATGTTGCTAACAAATTGAAACTTGTTGCGTGAAAGTAAATATTGCTATGTCAAATTTAATAACATTTATAAGTGGATATACATTGTTGATGAACAATACGTACATAAGTGGCTTAACAAAATTACGTCGCAACAACGGTCGAACTTATTAAAAACTATAAATCAAACTGAAAATAAAAATAAATAATTACCACAAAGTAAAATGGCACTGACACTAGCAGAGGCGTTAAGAGAAGCATTCTTTGATGGACAAAGTGAGTACACCATCACACACTTTTTAAGAGACGTCACAACAATTTTATCGCTGATAAATGAACAAGAAAAACAGATTATATCCAAGGTTTTGTGCAACAAGTTGAAAGGGCGAGCTGTACATGTAATCCAACAACTTAGCGAACCAAGCTTTGAAGATGTATTGTCCAAACTCAGGGAGGAATTTGGCGTGAAGAAAACATTTTTAAGTTTATGAAACGACGCAATGAATGTAAGACCTGTAAACAATGAAGACTTGCACAATAAGTTAGGAACTATTTTACAAACTATGAACACAAAATATATTTTAGAAGGTGCAAATGATTTTTTATATACACCACATAATAATACAAAATTAATTTTTGACGTTTATTTACGATTTTTGCCATTCAATGTAAAAACTTTGTTGTTACAAAATCATATAAATAACATGGAAACTGAATTCACCTACTATTTACAAAACAATATGTTGAACGATATTGATATAGACAGCGGTAATACGAAGGTTGATGCTCACTTAAAAAATAATAAGTATAATCGTAATTTTCACAATAATACCAATACGTTCCTTCATAAAAAAATGTAAAGGAAAGTAATGAAAACAATGTAAATTTGTATAGGAATAATTCAAGTAGACCCACTAATTTTAATACAAATTATAGAAACCATAACAATTATCACAGAAATTTTGAAAATAAAAACTATTATGGAAATCTTAATAACAGTAATTTTAGTAAAAATAACAACAGCAATAACTA
This sequence comes from Anomoia purmunda, assembly GCA_951828415.1. Classification (NCBI taxonomy): domain Eukaryota; kingdom Metazoa; phylum Arthropoda; class Insecta; order Diptera; family Tephritidae; genus Anomoia; species Anomoia purmunda. The sequence goes on along the minus strand of OX639993.1, from coordinate 95,044,339 downwards.
TAGGAGAGACAATGCCAGTGGGAACGTTCGGGGTGGATTAAGTGGTCATAGAAACTTTAAATATGCAAACAATTCTGGAAGGTTTTCTAACAATGTTAGATACGATCGGCAGCCCTACGTTGTTCCCATGGAAGTAGACAACATTGAAAATTTTCAGCTTTCTCCACATCGACCGACTTACCCCTAATAGATCTTACCATCGAAGGCATAACAATAAGGTGTCTAGTCGATAGCGGGTCGGCTACCACGCTAAGCGATCTTAATATTTTTGAAAATTTTCATAGCTGTAGGCCATTAAAAAAACCTGTCCTCATCAAAACACTTTTTGCATCCGAAGTGATATCAGAAGAAGTCACCGTTTATAACCCTGTAGAATTTGGGAGAGAAAATGAAACAATGTCTATTAAACTATTAAATTTAAAAGACAAGCCATTCCAATGCATACTTGGATTCAACATTCTCGCCCCCTTAAACTTTTTAATTGATTTTTCACAAAAAGTAGTACATGTCAACAAGGAATTAATTCCGTTTGCTATTGGCAAGGCTGCAAGCTGTTTTCCTAACAATGATAAATTTTATGCTTACTGTTCTCAAACTAACACATATCCCGACACGTTTTTATTAGATAAAAGCAATTTTAATATAGAAGAGATTTCCATTGAGGTACAAAATCAAATTTTTTCAAGAAGGTCAACACTTAGCAGCTTCAGATGCGGTTAAACATGAAATAATTACTAAACCTCATGCTCCAATATACACTGAGAACTACCGATACCCTTAAGCGTTGGAAGAAGAAATAAATACTCAGCTAAATTCTATGTTGGAAATTGGTATAATTAGGCCTAGCAAATCGCCATATAACTCGCAGTTGTGGATCGTTGAGAAAAAATCAGGAAGTAATAGTAAGAAGAAATGGCGCTTGGTGATAGATTATCGTAAATTGAACAGCCTTACTATTGACGACAAATTTCCAATACCAAACATTGAAGCACTTTTTGAAAAACTAGGTAGAGCCCAATACTTCTCAACAATTGATCTTCCAAAAGGCTTCCATCAAATTTTGATGGACAAAAGCGACATAGAAAAAACTGCTTTTTCTGGCCCAAATGGACATTACGAATTTACGCGCATGCCGTTTGGCTTAAAAAACGCGCCTACTACGTTCCAGCGCATGATGAATACGGTTTTGTGTGAATACAATAATAAAATCTGCATAATTTATATGGACGATATTTAAGTATTTTCTACATCTATTAGTGAACATTTTGAGAGTTTAATAAAAATATTCGACCTCTTGTCCGAAAACAATTTAAAAATCCAATATGATAAATGCAAATTCTTATCTAGATATACAGAATTCCTAGGCCATATCACTACACCTGAGGGTATCAAGCCAAACCCTAAAAATATACAGGCTATACAAAAGATAAAATTACCACGGACTGTGAAAGAAATTCAATCCTTTTTGTGCTTGACTGGTTACTACCGTAAGTTTATTAAAAACTACTCTGTGATAGCTGCCCCCATAATCAAATATTTATTTATTTACAGGATAAGGAGTATATCGAAGCATTTGATAAGCTGAAACTTATTATGACTTCACCTCCATTACCAGCATTTCCTGATTTTGCCAAAAAATTCACTGTGACAACCGATGCCAGTAATGTTGCGGTAGGTGCTGTTTTGAGCCAAAATAAAAGGTCAATTTGTTTTGCGAGTCGCACATTAAATGGAGCAGAAAAACGGTACCACACGCTGGAAAAGGAATTACTAGCCATAGTATGGGCAGTGCGTCATTTTAGGCATTATTTAATCGGACGCTTATTCGTTATTCAAACTGATCATCAACCACTTAAATGGCTCTATTCCATGAATCATCCAACCGCACGCATTTTAAGATGAAGTGAAATATATTAAAGGTAGGGAGAACAATGCCGCTGACTTTCTAAGCCGGCAAAAGGATAGTAATTTCATGGATAAAGAAGAAAACTTTGATATTAAATCTTTGCTTGAAAATTCTTTAGAAACGGTGCATTCAGCATTTAAATGACCATTTCCTTATTTCCGAGTCAATAGTCAACCGATATACCACTCAAATTCGTCTAGTAAGAAACAAAACTATAGAAAGCTAAATGTTTTATAACAAATACCGAATAGTCTACATAGCTGAAACAGACTTACAAAATAGCATTTACCTTACGGATCTTTTTAGAAAATATATTAAGAAAGAAACAACGGGAACTCATTCAGAGTTGCCAGATAATCTATACAATATTGTACAGGAAAAGCTAATAAATCTATTTTCGAATGATAGTACTATTAAATTTACTAAGTGCTGTTATAAAGCCGTAGACCTGAAAACGGAGGAGGAAACTTTTGAGGTGGTAGAAAAAACCCATACAGAAGGCAACCATAGGTGAGTGTTAGAAAATTATGAGCAAATTAAATTAAAGTTCTTTTATCCTAATCTGAAAAAGGTGATCAACAGATTTATTAATACATGCGATGTGTGCAACGAGAACAAATACGCGAGAAAACCTAAAAAAAACTATTTAATTACACCGAAACTCCTTGTAGCCCTAATGAAATAGTGCATGCTGATGTATTTTAATGTGTCCGAAATTGTTTTCTGACGACTGTTGACAAATTCACTAAATTAGCTTCCATACATAAATTGCCTGATAAAAATATGGTTACAATTAAGCTCAAACTCCAAGAAAGATTTGCCCGGCTAGGAACACCGAAAAAGTTAATAATGGACAATGAATTTAATAATTCTCTTATAAGATTATTCTGCTGTGAAAATAATGTAATTCCTCACTTCACTACCCCGAACAGCCATACTGGAAATGCAGATGTCGAAAGACTCCATTCTACACTACTAGAACATATACGCATTTTGAAAAATACAGACACCTACTTTGAAATAGAGGAAATTACGATTAAGGCTATTGGTTTTTATAATAATTCCATTCATAGCTCAACCAATGTAAAACCGATGGACTTTATCAATAGAAATAATATTGATTTTGAAAAAATTGGAAACTATACTCACAAAAGAAAAAAACAAGCTATATACAATAAAAACCCCTCTTACTAATAGAAATAAAGTTGCCAAGAGATACGTAAAATTGCCAAACAGTTACCCAAATAAAATTGAGATAGCTCATATCAAAAGGCCACATAAAAACTTGTAAATATTACATATTATATATTCAAAGGATGAAAAATATGTAAATACTTTTATTACTTGTAAATATTCTTATATATTTAAAGGATGGAAAAATATCTAAATACTTTTATTTCTACTTTACGTAAATACGTTCCAAATTTGCCCAAAGATTAAAACGGGGAAACTAAGTTCAAACCTAACCATTAACACAAGATATGTAACTAATGGCATTGTTATCGTGGCGTCGTATATTTGAAATTTTTTTTCTATGTAATGTTTAAGCATTTTCCGATTTGTAATTCTGTATACAATACGTAAATGTTAGACTCCAAAGATCTAAATTTCCTAAGGAAAATAATGTTAAATTCGGATATCTAATACTTTGAATTATATATAATGCTCAGGCATTTATCTATTTATAATTTAAAGCAAAGAACAAAGCTTAAAATTTAAAGAAGTAAAATTACTGTTACGCTAAAAGATTAAAAATGAAAAATTTTAGTCGTAAATTCGCAGGGACGCGAATTCATTATAGGAGGGCGAGTTATATACGCACATTAACATACTCATTATGAGTCATAATTAATACTAACTTATCGCTCACACTCTCGTCAAACATAACTTATCCGAAATTACACTCAGTTGTTATCATCAACTATAAGTTAACAATGCTAGGTGGTAGCCTCGACCCTAAAGCTAGTTAGTCGTTAGCAAGCAGCCTGTATCGAAACTACGGTTTTCCGAAATAGTACCGACTAAACCATATGTTTTATGTAACATAATCTTTTAAATATAGTTATTAAAAACTGTGATTATAAATTAAACATAATAAAGAAAGAAAACGAAATGGACTATGTTTTATTATTTAGATAAAAAGAACTGTTTCAAAACAATGGGGTTTACATGTTTCAATTAACTAAATTGAAGTAAAACCAAATCTTGCATGGATATACATATGTATGTAGGAGTAGCAAATAACATGTTGCATATCAAACAATGTAAATATGTATGTACATAACTACATACTATGTATGTATAAGTGAAAGCCATATGCAATATCATTTCTCCAAGCAACACATCGACAGTGTCCACAAATTTCGTAATTGTAGTGAATTGTGTACTGTTTTGTGTAGGTACTTAAAAGGAAATGCGACACATATACATTGCATATATTCAATAAAAAAATCTTTATCAGCCGTGCTCCTTTTTTCACATTCACAAATTTCCCATCGCATTGATCAAGGCGAATCCATACAAGGTGGTGTTATAAATACAACTACAAAATTCCTATGTACTTTGTTTTTGTTTCTGCGTAAGAGTTGTCGAAATTTAATTACACTTTGATTTTGCTTTTACGGCTTTTGAAAGCTCATACGCAAAAGCAAAAACAAAATACATGTAGGTGAATAGAAAAAAATTCAAATCAGCTCCTCTTATGCCATCACCTTCTATAAATTCACCTTGGCATTGATATACATTTTTGTGATTTGAATTCGGTGCCTTTGATGTCAGTGAAATTAAAAGTAAATTGTAAAACACGTTTTAATGTGTAATTATTTTCGAGTCGCATATCTTCGAAAATATTCTCTAATATCATGCCATTCATGGCATTATTGAATCAGTTCTTTATTGCAATATAAGTATATTTTAAATTATTTGCTGATGATACCTCAAAACAGTAACGTCTACCATGAATATTCATATGAAATGCAACGATTTTTTTCGAACCTACTGCCAAGTAAATATTACTGCAAATAAATTCTGATCAGGCCGAAAATACAGTTAAAGGAGCCCCAGTCGAACTGAATAGACACGTTAGTTCACAGTTGTTGAAGCAACGAAATTCTTGGCCTTCTTTCCATGATTCAACTATTAAAGGTTGGATAATTATTGGCGTTTGTGTTTTTCGACAGGTGTTAATGTGTTTGAAAAAATTTGTTATTTTTTATTAAATATCAATTAAATGGAGAAAGAATTCCTATGTTTTTTTTTATATTAAGATTGCTATAATAGATATGAAAAATAAAATATCTGCAGAATAGTCCGAACTTTCTTCACATAAAATTCTTACTAAAGCCAAATACTCCCTAACATTCAAAATAAACCATGGATAAAAATAATTTCATTAGGAATTAAATAAATCCTTTATTCAGACGGACTAAATAAATAGTTGTGCTATATTTGATGCATAAATAACGTGTACAAATAAATGGTGATATAATAATGTGGCCCTTACATCATATAGCCATATGGTTGGCTGAACTTCTATACTTTTTGGAGTGAGTGTATACTTCAACGCCAGAGGATTTTGTACCGAGAGACGACCGCTATTCGAAAAGCCTCTTTTATATTTGTTTGATGTTGCTTGGCCCGGCATAGATTTGGCCATGGGGCATTCCGGGTTATGAGGCATAGACGAGAAAGGTGGCGCATTAAAAATTTCCGTTACTTCGTTATGTTCCTTTGTTAATGAAACAACTTGAAATAAACATTTTCAATTACGGCGAATGCGCTTCCTATTCTTGCTTTGAGAGTTTTAACTCATTTTGGTGTCATCCTTTTCTCCAGCCCTGTTTTGATTAATTTCCACACATACGGTACACTCTCGGTTACGGTGACCACAATTTGTTTGCTGAAACAAAATCGATAGTTACATTTCGTTTTTGCATGTATTTTTGAATATTTAATAACCATACTTATTGTATGCAATGAAAAAATTTAATCTTGTTTATAACAAGCAAAGAAGAGTCTAAGTTCGGAACTTGAAATACCCGGCGCAAGTTTTTATTTCATATAAACTGTGATTGTTGTATGCAATAAAACCAGTGAATGTAATAAGCTTTATTTTGAAAAACTAAATTATTATTTTTTATTTAGATAAAAACTTAAATAAATTAGTAATTTTTTAATGTATGTGTTTGCGTATAGTTATATGCTTAAGAAAATACTTTTCTTATCGCTATTCTATTAACATATTACCATCCAAATTTGAAAGCGCCCAGTCAATTTGCGTCCCTGCAGGTGTAGTAGAACATTTTAGACCTAACAGCGATCTAAAACTGTTTGCCTTAAGAAACCTTTATATTTTATACTCAGTAGACTTCAAGCAAAAAATACTTCTTATTGCAAATGTTACTACTAAAAATATCGCGGAATTCTGCTTCCACATCACCGATAGAGAAAGCTGAATCCTTGTAGAGTATATAACATAATAGCTTCTAAAGATTTTCGCGCAGAAAATATTTTTTTTATTCTTCAAATATTATTATGTTTAAATATGTATAATAATTTCTAAAGATTTTCGCCAAGATTATATTTTTTCACTCTGCAAAGTTCAATAGAAGAAGCAATGTATATAGAAATATTTGTTTATTCTTATTCCACGTTTCGATGATATCTATTCTTAATTCACTTAATAGAATAAAACCTGGAATTTCAAAGTGTTCATTAATAATTAATAATTCATTAATATGAGCGTGAAGACTCTGGACATTTAGAAATGAAATTTGAAGTTTTGATATTCGAGAAATCATGAACTTAAGCGGTTCTGTTCGGGATTTAGAGGTATTTAAATCAATCAGTTCTGTTAACATTGCTTCTGATTCTGTAAATGTTGTAGGTGGAACTAAAGTGCCTCATATGAAAAAAACTGTCAGCACTGGTTGCTCGACTCCAAGCTACATATGAAGCTGTTCTAGGATCGGATATGGACAACGACTGTGTTGTACGTAGTATCCTGGATTTTATGGTTTGTTATTCCCTCTGCTGGAACAACCGGAAATTGTTTTCTTTCAATTGTTATTTGCTCATTCCTTTTCTTTTGGCAAACTTTCACTGTCTTTTCAGTTGGTGTCCAAAACGGATCACCCGGCTGAGATTTTTTGACCTAGCCATCAAGCCGACAGATGTCTTCGAAAACTTTAGCCAAACGGTTGCTGGTATGGAAGATTTGTAATCAATCTGCATAAATTGGGCAGTTGCTCCATTCACTAATATATCTCCTGTGTTTATATTAGCAGTGATCATATATTTAGCTGTGGTTTTTAAAAAACATACTGTCATTGCTACGTTTATAGTATTGGCATCCCTGTTTATCTATTTTATATTGTTTGTCTTTCATTTATTCTTTATGTTCACTTCTCTTTCATTTTGTTCATTCTCATTGTATGTGACTTGAAATATTCATTCTGTTTATGCTGAAATGTAAAAGGGTTCTCAATAAATGTCGAACGAGTCAGTCGTTAAATTGAACTTGAAAAAGCTGGTTGTCCTAAAACTGTCTGCGGCGACAGTTCTCAGAAGTCGGAATGGACCTTAATTATTTAACAGTCACGGAGTTAAAAGAAGTGTTGCAGAAACTTCAATTTAAAACAAGTGGCACGAAAGCCGAATTAATCAGCAGACTACAAGATGTAGATGCAGAAGTATTGACACCGATATTGGATTCGTATTTGCCAACGGGTGCAACGGAAGCACAGGCAAATGATGCGAATCCGAAACGGATTGAGGAATGACGACGTACGAGTCATGACGCAGCTCGAGGTGCAGGTTGGCGCACTTTGTGGTGCCGTGCGGATGCTAAGTGCACAGTTGCAGACGCTTCGTCTAGTAGGAGCGAATGTTCCGGAATCAGGTGCAGATAATTACAATGCTTCGCTTGACGCTTCGTGTGGTAAGTCACCGCCTGCGGTCACACAAGCGCAGATGCTAGAAACAGCATCAGTAGCTGTACCATCTTCACAAGCATTGCCTACTTCGTTTCAAATGCCAGTCGAACGGAATTTTCCACTTGCTTCGCAGTACGCTGGGATGATGCCGACGTCGCAGCAGCTAGTTTTATCGTATCCAACTTCGGGGCAGCCGTACTTGCCGCGTACAATACAGCCGAGGCAGACTATGCCGACGTCGAGTCAAAGAGTGCTGTTCGCTCAGGCGCATACAACAACACAGCAAGCAACAGAGGCAGCGTACAGTGGACTTGCAACGCCATTAGAATATTCAAACCGATCAGCACCATGGTCTCATTCAGCATTTATGAGAGCCGGAGAGAGATGTGCATATGCAGCGAGAAACATGCACATGAATAAGCCGAGTGAAATGGCAGCGGTTCTGCCGGAGTTCAACCCTACGGACAACACATACTCATCAACACAATTCATCGAGAGAGTGGAGCAGTTGAGAGCAATGTATAATTGGGAAGATACATTTGTAATATTTGCTGTTCTCAGTAGGTTGGGTGGGGTTGCTAAGCGATGGGCTGTGACGAATATGGGGAAAGTGTAGAAGGTGGAGACAGTGAAACATTAATAAATAAAATTGTTGATAAGAATGTGTGCATGGAATTGTGTAAGGAAATTACGATTATAGGTGTCACAGATTGTAAATGTAAAGCGCTCATAGATTCGGGTAGCAGCAAATCCTTAGTGAAGCGCTCGATTGCAGAGAAGTGTGGGTTATGCGTCGTTGCGTGTAAAGAAAAACTAATTGGTTTTGCTGGTGGCGAGGTTGTGTGCCACGGGAAAGTATCAGTGCACATTAGGTTAGATGATGTGTTACGTATTGTCGAGTTGCTAATTGTAAATGACTCCATGATGACGCATGACGCACTTATTGGAATCGATGTGCTAGCTAAAGGAAAAGTGGTAATTGAAGGGGGCACATGCACAGTTATGGCAGTTAGTAGAGGTGCTTTAGATATTGGGGGGTCACTGAAAGTGGATGTGGAGCAAAATCTGATCGATCTAGTGAATGCATATGCGTGCTGTTTCGGAGAAAGGTTGCCCGAATTGGGAAAGTCGAGAAAATTTAAGATAGGGATAAAGTTAACATCCCAGAGACCAATAGCGAGAAAACCTTACAATATTCCCATCCCGAAACAGCGCGTAGTTGAAGAAATAGTTGACGAATTGTTGCAGTTAGGCATCATTCGGAGATCAAATTCATTGTATGCATCACCTGTCGTTTTGGTACGTAAACAGAATGGCGAGGATAGGCTATGTGTAGATTTTCGCGGGCTAAATGCAATAATTGAAAAGCAGCCGTGGTTGATGCCTACAGTGGATGGGGTTTTGGCAACATTATCTGGAAAGAAATTTTACACTACGTTAGACCTTATGTCTGGATATTATCAGATTGAAGTAGAAGAAGATTCCAAACCATTCACTGCGTTCGTAACGCCCAGTGGACATTTTGAGTTCAACCGGATGCCATTTGGCTTACGAAACGCACCGTGTGCTTTCCGGAGGATGATGTCTCAACTTAATGCGCCTTTGAAGAAAGCAGTCGTTAGTTACGTAGACGAAGTTATTATAGCGACTGATACCGAGGACGAAAATTTATTTTATTTAAAAGAATTTCTGAAGATCGTTCAACAAGAGGGGCTGACGTTAAGGCTGTCGAAGTGTTCATTTTTGAGGAGCGAAGTTAGGTTCTTGGGGCATCAGGTTGATGTAAATGGCATTAGGCCGGGTATTTTGAAAACTTCCGCCATATAGGCATATCCAAGGCCACAAAATCAATTAGAAGTTCGACGGTTCTTGGGGTTGACCGGCTTCTTCCGCAAGTTTGTTCCCGGGTATGCTCAAATCGCAAAACCTCTAACCGATCTAACGAAGAAGAACGCAGATTTTACATGGGATTCGGAATGTGAAGAATCATTCCGACGATTGATCAAATTAATTATCAGAGCTCCAGTACTTACCGTATATGATGTCACCAAAGAGCACGAACTTCATGCCGACGCATCGAGCGTTGGCATAGCAGCTATTTTGTTGCAAAAAGAGGGAACTGATTTGAAGCCCGTAGCATATTATAGTCGAACGTGTACACCGCAGGAAAAAAATTATCATGCGTACGAATTGGAAGTGCTTGCAGTCGTAGAAGCTTGCGAAAGATTCCGGATGTTTTTACTAGGGAAATATTTTACTATTGCTACGGATTGCCAAGCAATCACAACAGCAAAGATGTCAAAACCAATGATACCAAGGGTAGCGCGTTGGCTTTTAAGACTTTTAGAGTATGACTGCAATATAGTACATCGTTCCGGGTTGTCAATGGGTCATGTCGACGCTATGAGTCGCTCGCCAGTCGATGGGCCGCAGCAAGTTGAGGATGTTGGTGCCAAAGTTTTAACACTGTCAACCAACGATTGGGTGTGTACTATGCAAAGACAAGACAGTAAGTTAAACAATATTGTAGACGTTTTGCAGAATGGTGACACGGGCGGCCAACGAAGCGATATCAGTGCACATTATTGTTTGAAAAACAATCGATTGTTTCGGAACGTTGAGCATGGGCGCCAATTGCTAGTTGTTCCAAAGGGTATGCGATGGCGGATACTCAAGCATTGCCATGATGATGTTGGGCACCCTGGTGTAGATGGCACGTTAAAGAGAATCCTCCAACATTTTTGGTTTCCACGGTTAAGAAATTTTGTCAAGTGTTTTGTGAAGTCACCGCGAACCGATGCGCAAGGAAGCTAAACTCTACGGAATGGATATACCACAGTTGCCATTCCAAACACTGCATCTAGATTATCTAGGGCCGTTCATCAAAAGTCGCCGAGGGTATGAATATGTCCTTGTTATTGTCGATGCACTCACGAGATATTCAGTAGCCTTACCAACACGTTCTACGAAGACTAAGCCTGTAGTGGATGCACTTAACCAGCTCACTCTTTATTTTGGTTTACCACAAAGAATTGTGTCGGACCGTGGTACTGCGTTCACGTCGGCTGCATTCAGTACTTTTTGCCAAACGTATGATATCCAACACATTAAGGTAGCAGTATGAACGCCGCGATCAAATGGCTTGGCAGAACGCGTAAACCAATCGGTATTGGTGTACTTAAGAACATCAACACATGACGCAAAGGACTGGGATACCCATATCCGCATGCTACAGTGGCCACTAAACACCAAAGTAAATGCAACAACGAAATTTGCACCGATCGACCTAGTTTATGATTTCCCGCTGCGCGATCTGAGTGGAAACAAGATATTGGCAGCTCTACAACCGGACGATGAGCAACTACATATGCAAGGACGGCGAAGTGAAGCTATCCGTAACATTGAGGCGGCCAGGGTTAAATGGAAGGCCAAATTCGACGCCAGACATAAAAAACCAGTGCCATATAAGGAAGGATCTTTGGTTCTCATAGAAACTCCACCACCAAGTACAGGCGAATCCCGAAAGTTGCAGCCGAAGTACAGAGGTCCGTATGTCGTCAAGAAGGTACTACGATTCGACCGATATGTCATTGAAGACATCGACGGTATGCAGCGCTCCCAACGAAGGTATAGTTCAATTGCAACATCGGACAAGATGAAGCCATGGTGTGCCTTGTTCCCTGAAATAGATGACGATGATGAAACCGAAGACGGTAACGAATTTGCCTAACTCGGGACGAGTTTCTGTCAGGAGAGGCCGCGCTGTCATTGCTACGTTTATAGTCATTGGCATCCCTGTTTATCTATTTTATATTGTTTGTCTTTCATTTATTCTTTATGTTCACTTCTCTTTCATTTTGTTCATTCTCATTGTATGTGACTTGAAATATTCATTCTGTTTATGCTGAAATGTAAAAGGGTTCTCAATAAATGTCGAACGAGTCAGTCGTTAAATTGAACTTGAAAAAGCTGGTTGTCCTAAAACTGTCTGCGGCGACAGTTCCCTGTGTTTCAGAATTCTTAAAGAGTCTAACTCTCTTTAAAATATTTGAACTTTGTGCACCTCCACCTATTCCCTTCACTACATCTTTGGCGATCGACAAAATGGTCGGATTTGGAATTATAAAAATTATTAGCCTCTTCGTTGGACCAGAATACATGAATTGCTTCTTCGGGTACTTGATTTGAACTAAATATTCGGTTTTCAATTAAAGATAACGCCAAAGCTAACTTAAAATGTTTAAATAAATCCCACAAAAGAGAACCAACTAAAGTACTATAAAATCGCTGGGATTGGGAGAAAAAATCCACCTGTCTCTAAATGGGGACAGTTGCCTAAAATTACCACAAACAATAATCAGAATACCTCCAAAAGGATTACTATTTTTAAGATTTGTTTAAATCTAGCATCAATAGAATTAAACATTCGAGCCCCTACCATTGATATTTCGTCAATGATTATTCGTTTTAAATCAATCAGTTTAGAATATTTGAGTTTACAATATCGTGGCTAAGTGGCCGCAACTCTCGATTTGACTGATTTATAGGAAGTGAAAACACAAAGTGAAGTGTCAGTCCGCCTATTCCAGATGCTGCTTTTCCAGTAGGATCACAAAGCAGCACTTTTAAAGAACTTGGATTAGATATCAAACGGCTCTTTCGTACTCCTGCTCCACCACCACCAAATTCATAAAATGTCTGGCTTTATTTAATTTTGTGTAGCATATGAGCCAATTACGATTTTTTCACCACATTAAGGCTTCTAATTAAGGAAAAGAATTCTTCCACGGGAATTATCGGTGGAAGTTTAATAAGTCAAAGAGTACCATCAGAGTCAATATCATAGTTGGGCGGGCCTTTTTCATTTAAATCAAACAAATTCACATCAGAATTTATTTCCGATAGCGCAAAAACCCTGAGTTCTTTGTCTACAAAATCCAGGAAATCAAAAAAAATATGATGTATGTGAATAACGGGAGCCTGAAAATGTTTTAGATCGACTTCGCGGAGATGCCGATCTTGAGGCAAATGAGCTCAGCATTTACAAGCCCCCGTAGTTCACATACATCATATTTTTTCGATTTTCCTCAGTTGAAATATGATGTGCTACGCATGATTGTTCGTTATCATTTTCAATGATATCACAAGTGTCATCCGGCCTAAATCTTCTAGATCTGATGGCACATGGTTTCAGTGGAATGGCATTTCCGTGTGTAATGAAAGGATCCCCCTCTCTTTCTTCTTATTTAATAGATTCAACATATGTATACAGTGAGGCAAAATCAGCTAAACAAACAGTTTCTAATTCCGTAGGTCTCTGAACATAATGCCCTAAAATGCCAGACACAAGTATTCCAGTAGAATCTGGTGAAAGATTTTGAAGTTGCGCTTAGGGTTTGATAAACTATCTCCTCTGGACGTATTTACAAACATTTCGGCACTTGCTTCCGAGAGATGAAGCCCAATACTGCAATAAACTGCTCCTTGAGCATATATTTCGGTTCCAGAAATAAATTTATGGCCTATGTGCTAAAGCTTTTGTATAGTTTCAGGCATTTGCTTCTGATATGGCTTCGTTTAAAAGCCAAGAAATTCCTCTGTTTGATTTATGTATATAATTAGTTACATATATAGGAACAGCAAGCATATGCATCCAATATAAATTGTATATCCATATTGACTTTATGGAGTTCTAAGATAGTTGGGTTGTACGCGTTTATTAGTCGATCTTCATATTTTCGCTTCAGAAAATCTTTTGACTTTGCTAAACTTGATCTTAGCGCAAGCAAATAATCATCGAATGACATATTTATTCTATCCAGCGGAACTATCTAAAAAACCATACAAGGGGTCTTCAATTTCAAAACATAAAATGAAACATACTGGGCTCTGCCAAACCAACGTACGAGGAAAAACCTCGAGAGTTTATATTATAAAATGAAGTTCTGACAACACAATGCGGCAATCTGGCTACGTCCCGAGCGTCTTTTAGAATACTATTTCCCTTAGTTCGAGAGCGATATTCAGGAGGATAATGTATCAGTTTCCGCCACCGAGGACCCCGTACTCCACACAGTTCAGACCGTTGGTCGACTCTAGCACAAAATCTCACGTCGTGTCTATCAGAACGTATCCAGACAAATGAAGCCGATGCAAAAAGGAAACATAAACATCCATGCATCCATACATCAATTTCATCAACTCATCGATGGGTACAAATATCGAACAATCGTCCATTCCTGATATAACAGGTCCCACGGGGAACAACAGCAACTCAGTCGCTTCAGCTAACGTCAACAAATCTGCAACATCTGCGGCATCCTCAACGGCGGCGTCGACAACTGTGCCAGCGTAAGCTTCGACGTCAAATCGGCATCGACAAGACGGACCAGCATTGGAAACTAAGCCATAATATTTCCAAAAACCTAATACTCTAAATATAAAAAACAATACATATACATACATATGTATTTGAATTAAGTACAAATTTAAGAGAATTGGAATTTGGTTAAATAATTTATCTAAAAAGTTTTAATATTTTCGGGCAAGTTAAGAATGCATATTGCATTCAACAGTAGAATATTGAAATTTGAGAAATAACTCGATTGAGTTACTATTCTTGTATTCTTTTTTTGTAAATACATAGCCATTTTGTGGGTTTATTGAGATGAAAAAAAGCAAAATAAATTATTTAATTAAACTTTTGCAGATGCAAATTCGAGTATGTATCTATGCGAATAAAAAATTGCAAAACATACCGTACATAAAAATTTTCGGAATTTTTGTTTCCATATGCAATTTGTACTTCGTATTCTGCAATATAAGTTTTTATTTTTTTATAATTTACAAAAAAATTTAATCAACCAACAATTTAGCCTACTATTTAAGTATGCGTTGTATATACAAAGCTGTAAATAAAGGGTGGTTAAATTTTAAGGGCCGATGTTGATTTTGAATAAAACACAAATTATTTTGGAAATTATTGTAATTTCTTTTTATTATGATAATATGGTGTGGTTCAATTATGTAGGGTACAAAATATCGGCCAAATGTCCGCCGCGACCTCGTCGGTACACCTCCATCCGATGGTCCAAATTTTCGATGACGCTGAGGCATAATTGAGGTTCTATGCCGTTAATGTGCCGAATTATCTCATCCTTTAGCTCTTGAATTATTGCTGCCTTATCGACGTACAACTTTTCTTTCAAATAACTCCAAAGAAAGTAGTCCAATGGTGTCAAATCACATGATCTTGGTGGCCAATTGACATCGCCACCACGTGAGATAAAACGGCCATTGAATTTGTCGCGCAAAAGAGCCATTGTTTCTTTGGCTGTGTGGCAAGTGGCACCATCCTGTTGGAACCACATATGTTCCAATTCAGGCCATAAAAAGTTCGTTATTATCTCACGATAGCGAACACCATTCACAGTAACTTCCTGACCGGCCTCATTTTGGAAAAAATACGGCCCGATGATGCCGCCAGCCCATAAACCGCACCAAAGAGTCACTCTTTGTGGGTGCATTGGTTTTTCGACAATCACTCTTGGATTATCATTCGCCCAAATGCGGCAATTCTGCTTATTGACGAATCCACTGAGGTGAGGTGAGGTGAGGCGACATGCATTTTGATTTGAACGCCCATTTTCATAATAAGCCTGAATAACTTTAACACGTTGCTCGATGGTGTATCTTTCAATGTTCAAATTGAGTTAGTCTGAAATTGAGAAATGTCAAATGAAATGCAGAAAAAAACTTGACGTTTAGGTGTGGTTCACATTCAACATCGGCCCTTAAAATTTGTCGCGGAAAAGAGCCATTGTTCGTTGGCTGTGTGGCAAGTGGCACCATCCTGTTGGAACCACATATCGTTCACATCTATATGTTCCAATTCGGGCCATAAAAGGGCCACCCTTTACATATGCAATGCACGTACAATTTATCATATATATATACGTCAATCTTAAAAAGTGTGTTAGCAATGATTTTCTGAGAACCACAAGAATCAAACTGTTTTAATCATTCTTGCATACTAAGATCTAATAATCCACATTTACATATCTATCTACTATTAGACGTTAAGCTTTAAGTTTAACTGTTAGTTTATGTGTGTAACTATATGCTACGCACAGAAACGCCAAATGGTCTGGTGCACATAATAAACAAAGGGCTAACAATTGTGGCATTTTTGTTGGTGATTACTTCAGATGTTTTGTTTTAATCTCAACAATTTTGACTCACCTGGTCTGATTCAATTTTTCTCGTTCTATTATGACCAGCTCCCTCTTGTATCAGATCAAAATGCAAATACGATACGATCACACCCAAATTTCATTTTTTACAGTAGGTGATGAAAGTTTATAGACACCTGGGGCATAAATACTGCAAATTAATGCTAAGGTAGATACATATGCTAATCCCAGGCGCGGTATAAGGCTACGGTCTTACGTATTCAATAATAATACACCGAAACAAAAAATTTTTGGGTTTCACTTTTCTTTTTTTTTTTTTGATATAACTTGCCACCCACTATTCCGCGATAAAGTCAAAATAAAGGCACAAAACTTTTTAGACTATGGACAACAAAACGGAGCAGCGTGCCGTCTGTTTTGACGTAGAATACTGAATATGCCAAAATAACTACGGCATAAGATTCTGCCAGGTCTACCGAGCCAAGTCGGCGGAAGAGAAGCTGCGGGTAGTACTGATCCACTACTACTGTGCTAATTGCTTGTTCCCGTTCCACAAACAGACAATATGCAGCAGTGTCGGGCGATGCGTTCGTTGCAATAAAAAGCATCACACAACTCTGCATCTAGAATTTGAAGATGACCGTCGGCAAACAATCCCACCAGCCGAGGATGACTATGATCAATCCGACTTCCTGTCAATCAAATTAAGTCGTGAACACAACATGTGGAGGAAGCAGAGAGAGAGGAAGAGGAAGCGTCGGTGACCCAGATGGTCCCCCTTTCAGCGGGCTGCGGCTAGGAAACACGTACTTTCCGATCGTCACTGCAGCATGAACGCCAAGGCGAGGCTCGGAAACCAGTCCTTTCCGACTGCCGAGGCAGCGTGGCTTTGGAATTCGTCCATTCAGGCCGCCTACCCATTCAAAGAATCGGCGAACGAATGGCGTTGGAACTCCAAGGTCGCGGTTCCGTTCCGACTTATGCGGTTACCAGACTCAAAGATCTACGTGGCGGCTTCTGTGCGACTGACGTTTTGCGTCGACATCCAAGCGCGAATAATGTAGAGCGGCACCCCACCTGCATTAATCGGCAGCTTGTTGACCATATTTGGGTTGACGGTCTCTGGAGCCCAGCAAAACTAAATTGCTTTTCATTAATTTAATTCTTCAAACATAAATGAAGTGCATTGAAGTTGAGAAAAAAACCCACGTATGTTCTTATTTGATGGTATGTTTATGTTTGAGCTATGTTTTTTTTACCGTCCCTTTAAGTATAGCGCACGAGACGATAACGTAGAAGATCATAGAGCCATGATGAATTGAAAAAAAAAATTAATTAAACATGTCATGTAGTGTGAATTGCTAGTTGGAGGATGGTTTTTCTCAGGATTTTGCTTACCGCAAGGGGGTCGGCATATTTAGGACGGTAGCCTAAATATTTTTCTAACCGTCTTAATGTGTATACTCATATACACTTACGCATACACATGCAATCGCTAATTATTCCGGTTCACCGTATTTCCCGCCGGATAATTATTTGCGTTAAGTTTTTCCGTTTCTTTTTTCTCACTTAATTGCGGTTCACGACAACCGTAAATTTTTTCTAGAATTGACTTCTTCACTGGATACAAGAGGAACACGTCGACTACCACATCACACCGCAAGGTAAAGTTATTATAACTTATCACTGTAATCAACCATCAAGCATTGTTCTTTTATACTTTGATTAAACATGCCTTTCAACTAATCCACTTCTATTTCCATTTTTTACTTAAAAAACACTTATTCGTCTGGACTGCCCCCTGGTAGGTAAGGAATGGGTAGGTACGGAATACCAAACCACTAACTTGCTGCCCTCGTTGTCATTTAAAACAATTTGAGCAGTAACTCGGTTATAACCGGCAAATTTATAAGTCAAATTGACGTGCTATTCTTAATTTTTAACAGATCTGACCTTGTGTATTTGTTGAATAACTTGGGTATAGTACACGCTTTCTGTCGAACCTGCGGATTTCAGATCACACAATTTCGTTGAATGTCTCTGTATAATTACGTTTTTATTCAGCATGAATTGTAGAAAAAGATAATTATTCTGAATCATCGTCTGAAATCGTAACGAACGGCCTTTGACCTTCGCCCGGTGCAATAATTATACGGTCAATATCCATGTTTTCCCCAGGAATGTTTCTTGACCACCCACACTTAGTTCATCAACATGTTGTTCTTGCAATTAGTGGGGTATCTTCAACTGATGCAATAAAAGGAATTTCTACTTGTTTGTTATGTAACATTCAATCCAGTTTTAATTGACATGAATATTATGCTCACCATACACAATATTATTCACAGAAATAGGGATATTGACAACTGCACCTTTCAGTGAACTCTGACCATGGTAGCCTAATGGACGAATTGGTAATGTTAAGCTCTGCATGAATAGACAATCTTCTATTGACGTAAAATTTTTAAGGATATCG
Source organism: Anomoia purmunda (assembly GCA_951828415.1). Taxonomy (NCBI): domain Eukaryota; kingdom Metazoa; phylum Arthropoda; class Insecta; order Diptera; family Tephritidae; genus Anomoia; species Anomoia purmunda. The sequence goes on along the minus strand of OX639993.1, from coordinate 95,025,832 downwards.
GGTATTGCTGGGAAATCTAACCCATTCGCAAAACATGAACATTGATTACTCGAAATTTCTTTTCTACAAGTCGTACAAAAACTAAAACTCTCATTTTCAGAAGGAAATTTGCTCGATAAATAGAAGGCGGATGCAACATTCGGATGAGTTCGTGATATCACATTCAAATTTAATTTAACGTCCTTACTTGGTCCGAAAACCATAAACTCCAAGAGCAAATGCAAGCAATTGTTGGCCCTATTTTAATATTGTGAAGATAGACGCCTTTAAAGTCTGTGATACCAACATTATTTCTTACAGTTTCAGAATCTTCATAATTCTCTCGAGTTAATCGAATTCGTTCGGCCTGACGTTCATTTTCAATTCGAATATTCGTCAAACTGACTCTATGAAGCCGAACTTGACATCGACTTTGACGTCTCAAATCAAAGTCTTATTTCGCTTCAAATAAGATGGCGACGTTCTGTTTTCCTAATCCGTTCATTTTCTCTCCGTACAACATCTCCGCGAACATATTGTTTTTATTAACGATTACGGAACCACTCTAAATTTCTATAACCATTCCTATCGCGACGAATTCCATGCTCTTGGGTATTTCTATTTTGTACAGCAGTACGAACTTTTGAAATTGCGCGGTGAGATCTGCGTTGGCGAGTGTTTATATTTTGCTCGGTAGAGCGAGCATGAGAGTTTTCGCGGAGAGATATCTGTTGGCGAGTAATTCTGTTTTGCTCAGATGTTCGAAGTAAGTAATTTTCACGATGAGTTCTATGGAGAAGGGTGTTTCTAATTTACTTAGCAGAGCGAACTTGCGAGTTTTCGCGGCGACATCTGCATTGGCGTGTATTCCTATTTTTACTTTGCTCAGCTGAGCCAATTTGTTAATTTTCTCCACGCGAATAGATCAATTTCAACAGATTTAGTTTCAGCATTTTAGCGACGGGATCTATGTATTTACTCTGGTATTCCTGATCTGTTTAGTTGAGCGAAGTTCGAAGTTTGCGCTGCGAAATCTATGTTGAACAGTGTGCAAAGCTTGCCCAGATGATATAAATCCTGGATCGAACCGGCTTCTAAAACGTCTTTGCGTTTTTTCACTTATTCTATGTTCACTATCTTGCCGAGCATTTTGCTTATACCTTCTATTTTCACACGTTTCAATAATAAAGATTTTCTACTAAATCTAGGCATGATAATAAACTACCACTAAAAGCAATATAAATATGTAATCTTACACATTACAAAGGTACCAAATTATTTGTCTGTGTTAAGGAGATGAGAGTGCAATGGGGTGTGGTAACTCTTCGGGGTCTGCAGTTACAGATGAGTGGCTACACTCAATCCCTACTCTTGCGTCCTCGTCGCGCACTCTGGGCAACGTGAGCAACCCTTGTGTGAGAGCCTTGGGTCACGGCAGAAAGAGAGGGAGCTTCAGTGGGGCCACTCCGACATATTCGGTTTAAGGGCTCACTGAAGTCAGCAGCGTCTGTTCACCAGGAGGTGCGGCTGCAAGCGGGCGTCTGACTTGGAGCAAGCGGCTCGCTATATAAATGTGTCTTCAAAAACAAAACAACCCTCCAGTATTTGGTTGTGCGCTGGGCTTGGGACCCGCCACGTAAAAAACTATACCCAATGAAAAATTTCAATGTGCCTCGGATGAGATCTCCCTTTTTTGATGACGACCACAAGCAATGTTTTAAGGACTACGATTTAAGGGCATGCACCTGGAATGTCCGAACCCTTAATGGGGAAGGTGCCGCTGCCCGGCTGGCTGATGTCCTCGTAAGAGTAAGGGCTGACATCACCGCCATCCAAGAAATGAAATGGACGGGGCAAGGCAAGAAAACCGTTGGGCCTTGCGACATCTACTACAGCTGCCATGTAAAGGAGCGCAAGTTCGGTGTTGGATTTGTGGTGGGAGAGAGGCTTCGTCGCCAAGTACTGTCGTTCAACATCGTTTCAACATCTCGCTGATTTGTGCCCACGCACCGACAGAAGAGAAGGACGATGCGATCAAGGATCACTTCTACGAGCACTTGGCTACGTGGCTGTCTCCAGATCGAAAAACGCGAAACCAAATCGATCATATTGCGATAGACGGAAGGCATGCTTCCAGTATATTAGACGTACGTACACTCCGAGGACCGAACATCGACTCGGATCATTATCTTGTCGCAGCCAAGATGCGCATACGCCTCTGTGCATCAAAAAACGTGCGTGTAAATACACAGCGAAAGCTTGACGTCGGAAAGCTGCAATCGCAACAGACAGCTGCAAACTTCACCACTCGACTCTCACACCTGCTCACTGAGAGCACTTCTCAAGAAACCGGAATTTGCGAGCACTGGGAGCACATTTCTCGATCTCGTACCGCCGCTGAAGAAGTCGTTGGCTTTCAGCGAACCCGAAAAAATGACTGGTATGATGAGGAATGCCGCGCCGCTTCGGAAAATAAAGATGCTGCCTACAGGGCCACGCTGCGATCGGGCGCAACGCGAGCTGTATGGGAACGCTACCGGGAGTTGAGAAAGGAAGAGAGACGTATCGTCCGTAGAAAGAAGAGAGCGGCCGAAATACGTGAGTGTGAAGAGCTTGAGATGCTAGCCGACATGAAAAGCGCCCGAAAATTTTACCAAAAGGTGCGGCGACTTACGGAAGGTTTTAAGACCGGGGCGAATTCTTGTAAGAACAAGAACGGCGATCTGGTGACTGATGTCCAAAGCGCACTTAGATTGTGGAGGGAACACTTCTCCACTCTGCTAAATGGTGACAGCGAAAGCGTCGCCGGAGAAGATGAAGCTCCCGAACTCCAAATCGCTGATGACGGCATTAACATCCCGTAACCCGACCTCGATGAAGTTCGAATAGCAATTATGCGGCTACGAAACAACAAAGCCGCTGGAGCTGATGTGTTACCAGCTGAGCTATTCAAGCATGGTGGCGAGGAGCTGGTAAGGTGCATGCACCAGCTTATTTGCAGAATATGGTCGGACGAATGCATGCCCGCCGATTGGAATTTAAGTGTACTTTGCCCAATCCACAAGAAGGGTGATCCTGCAATATGCGCCAACTACCGCGGGATCAGCCTTCTTAACATTTCGTATAAGGTTCTATCGAGTGTATTGTGTGAAAGACTAAAGCCAACCGTCAACGAACTGATTGGACCTTATCAGTGTGGCTTTAGACCTGGTAAATCTACCATCGACCAGATATTCACGATACGCCAAATATTGGAAAAGACCCGTGAGAAGAGGATCGACACACACCATCTATTTGTCGACTTTAAATCAGCTTTCGACAGCACGAGAAGAAGTTGCCTATATGCCGCGATGTCTGACTTTGGTATCCCTGCAAAACTAATACGGCTATGTAAAATGACACTGAGCAACACCACTAGCTCAGTCTGAGTTGGGAAGGACCTCTCCGAGCCGTTTGATACCAAACGAGGTTTCAGACAGGGTGACTCCCTATCGTGTGACTTCTTTAACATTATGCTAGAAAAGATAATTCGAGCTGCAGAATTAAACCGGTCAGGTACCATCTTTTATAAGAGTGTGCAACTGCTGGCGTATGCCGATGACATCGATATCATTGGCCTCACAACCGCGCCGTTAGTTCTGCCTTTTCAAAGCTGGACAAGGAAGCGAAGCGAATGGGTCTGGAGGTGAACGAGGACAAAACGAAGTACCTCGTGTCATCAAATAAACAGTCAGCGCATTCGCGTCTTGGCTCCCGCATCACTGTTGACAGTTACAATTTTGACAAAGTAGAGGACTTTGTTTATCTTGGAACCAGCATCAACACCAACAATAATGTCAGCCTTGAAATCCAATGAAGAATCTCTCTTGCCAACAAGTGCTACTTTGGGCTGAGTAGGCAAATGAACAGTAAAGCCCTCTCTCGACGAACGAAAACCACGCTCTATAAGTCCCTCATCATGCCCGTGCTAATGTATGGCGCAGAAGCATGGACCCTATCAACATCGGATGAGATGGCGCTTGGAGTGTTCGACATAGACATAGTTCAGCGAATTAAGATTCAGCGGCTACGCTGGCTAGGTCATGTGGTACGTATGGAAGAAAATGCTCCAGCCCTGAAAGTATTCGACGCGGTACCCGCTGGTGGTAGCAGAGGAAGAGGAAGGCCTCCTCTACGTTGGAAAGACCAGGTGGAGAAGGACTTGACTACACTTGGGATATCTAACTGGCGCCAGGCAGCAAAGCAGAGGAGCGGCTGGCGTGCAATATTGAAATCGGCCAAAATCGCCTAGGCGGTTATAGCGCCAATTAAGAAGAAGAAGAAGAAGGAGATGTTTGCTTCAAACAGCTTTTCGTTTCAGTCGCTTACCTCCGAATAGTCGTAATGCTTCCTCTGGAGTTTCCGCTTACTCCTGATGTCCAGGTGCTTGCTTCATGTTTTGAAATTTAAAAATGCTTGATTGCCGGATATTCTTGTTTCCGCCTTAATTTGGTTTTGTTTTTCACTTTTCAACACTTTCTTTATTTCTTTTATTTTTCGTTTTTATTTAAAAAGATATGTTTGTACAGATTTAAACTTTAACACGGTCATAATTTGTTTGTATTTATTTCAATAAGTAATTTTTTGTCGGCTTTTATTCGCTTGTGTTCCAAAAGTACCGAGGTTATTAGATTCACAATTATATTTTTACTTGTTAACAGTGCCAAATCAGGACTGAAGTATGTACCCTTAGCTACCTGACATTTTTATCACAGCATGATTATAACCAAACCTCAGCATATAGGACATTTCTAGGTCCCAGCGCAAGTATATCCCTTCTGCTAATAATGCCCGAAGCTGCTAAGTACGAGAATATTTTGTTCGTTTGGAAATTGTTGCCATAGCTAACCGCCTTGAACATCATAATTTTCTGACATGGTACCAGTTGCTAGAGCATTAATATTACTTGCGGCTATTCATAGAATTACTACTTAGGTTTAACATATACTTAATCGTAGTAGATATAATATTAACGTGACGGTTGTTGTTAACAGGGGGGCAGTATCCAAATATATACATATGTATGTAAGTATGTAATTTTTAAGACATTTTCAAGTAATTAAATGACGTTAAAATACATATTTTTGGTGTGGTAACCTGTTATCACGTTCACACCACAATTTTGTCTTCGTCGGTTATTATTACACTGTGGAACAAATTCAGGTTAGCAAAAGTTAGTTCGATTCTGAGAGTGAGGGGTGAAAATACAGGCTGAATTAGAAGACCCGTATCGCGGCGTTTGTTTATGTTAGCTCGAATTTTTTTTTAATCGACCTTCGAACTTTGCAGTCAAATGCCGATTTTCAGCATATTGTTTATATGGGGTTTTGGCTATAACTCGTCGACTAATTGATATTTTTTTAATCTGTTAAAGCCAAATTATTGGTAGAGACCTGTGCAACAGTTACAATTTAAAAAAAAATTGATTTAGAAAATCAATTTTGCTTATGAAGCAAAATGTTGGAAATTTTTTTTTCATGCTTTTTGAACATATTTTCCACAAAACTAAGTCTTTTTTGCTTTCTGTTTGATCTATAATATGCTTCTCAGTTTCTTCAATAAATTTCATTTGAAAAGAAAACAATCATAATACAAAACTTGCTTTTTCCAGCTTAATATTAATTTACTTCTCATTTCTTATGACCCAATTTTTTTAGTGTTTGTTTTGAAGAAACATTGAAAAAGAAATTATAAAAATATGGAAAAAAGTATAATTTTGAAATATTAGTTATGAAAAGTGTTTAATAAGCAAATTAAATAAATTAAATTAATGATTTGGCCAGTTGCCGTTTAGCAGGCGGCTAGAAATATTGTTTATAGGCTTCCAAAAAACAATCAGTTGCACAGGTCTCTTGCAATAATTTGGTTTTAGCAGATTGAAAAAATATCAATTAGTCGACGAGTTATAGCCAAAAAACCATATAAACAATATGCTGAAAATCGGCATTTGACAGCAAAGTTCGAAGGTCGATTAAAAAAAATTCGAACTAACATAAACAAACGCCGCGATACGGGTCTTCTAATTTAGCCTCTATTTTCACTCACTCTCAGAATCGACCAAACTTTTGCTAACCTGAATTTGTTCCACAGTGTTATCTTAGCATCATTTCCAGTAGTTTAATTATTCAATTTGTAACAATTTATTTCTTAAATCATACTTTAGGTATACGTTGTCAAAAATTTCTTGCAGGAATCCAAATTGATTGGTTTAATAAGTTATTTACTGATCTATCGCGTTTCTTATAGTTTTGAAATAAGCCATTGTTTGCAATATGGGCGTGGTTACTATCTGATTTTGTTCATCATGTGTAGGATTCCTATAATTTGAGCTTGGAGAGTAGAGATGTTAAGTAAAAAGTTTCGGAGATATAAATTATTCCTCTAGAACTGGCGGTGTTGGCAAAAGGGGGGGGCTTTTGCCAAAATATTTTTCATCCATATATTTCTGCCTACAACCCACTTACTTGAACATCGCGTTGTTTGTATTTTTGTAAATGAGATTGGAGGAATTTGACAAAGAAGTTTCCGAGATATACCCCTTTTCTCCAAGCTGATTCCATATATTTCATTAATAAAGTACTTTGTATGGTTACTAAAATATGACATTTTTCGATTTTGGTAATTTATCGTTATATGAGAAGTAGCGTAGTTTTCATCCGACTTATCTTAATATATAAAAATCATGTGTCACGTTGTTTGATTTCGATGGACTCCTAAACTACTGAACCGATTTTAATGAAATTTTTAACACTGTGTGCAGTTTGGTCCAACTTGAAAGATAGGATAGTTTATAACTCTCCTTATAGTCGCATTATTTATTTATTGCAAATTATTTGTTTATTATTAGCAAAGAGTTGGTGGCGCTAACAGCGGTATGAGTAAGTGCGCTACAGTAGATGGTGCTACAGTTATTGTGATTCCACCAGCTGGCGGTATTGAGTAAGTGCGGTATGTTACAGTAGATGGCGCTACATTTATTATGATTCTAGCAGCTGGCGGTGTTTTATCAATTTCAACAGGAAATGTTCATGGATTTAGGCTGTCATAACAAAAGCTGCCACTTGCTAAAAACATTAAATGAAAATGCGTTGTTTGAAGTTTATATTATTTGTGGTAAAGTTATACGAGTCTATGACTTCCAATATTCCAAATTTAAGAAAAAATCACATACAATCCGTGAAATAAATAAAGTTATGTATGTATGGTCAGACAAATAAGCAATGCTGCCACTCTTTTCCAGTAAATCTTCCTCGAATTTGGGAGATTTCAGAGGAATTTAGGAAATTGCAGAGTTGATTTCTGCATGTATTTCCTAAATTCAAAAAAAAAATTTCATTTAGTTGCATTTAGGTATAGAATTTTGTATGGCTAAATGTACATTTGGAGTTAAATTTAGAGCTATATGTGCTATTGCAGTAGATGGCGCTACATGAGAATACATTTATTGACACTTATTTCTATGACTTCCAATATTCCAAATTTAAGAAAAAATCACATACAATCCGTGAAATAAATAACTGGCTCAGTGGGCGGGCTATTTTGGCAGCCAAAAATGTTGATGTTGACGAAATTAACTTCTAGATAAAACAGTTGTTGCCAGGCGATCTGATGTCTTTTAAATCAATCGATACTGTTGTTGATGAAAATGAAAGTGTAAATTTTCCAACTGAATTTTTAAACTCTCTAGATATACCCGGAATGCCACCACATATTCTTCGGTTGAAGATTGGTTCAATTATTATTCTTCTGCGTAATTTGAATCCACCTCGGTTATGGAACGGTACACGTTTGGTCATCAAAAAGTTAACAGGGAATATTCTTGAAGCAACCATTTTGACTGGAAAGTTTAAAGGAGAAGTGGTCCTGTTGCCCCGTATTCCAATGATACCGTCAGAATCTACGATACCATTCAGAAGACTACAGTTTCCTATTCGTTTAGCTTTTGCCATGCCCATAAATAAGTCTCAAGGCCAAACAATGCCCATTTGTGGGTTAGATTTGGATAATCCATGTTTTTCCCATGGGCAATTATATGTTGCATGCTCACGTATGGGAAAACCATCAAATCACATGATTTTTCATCTGAAATATCATCGTTAGTTAATCTTGGTACCATGCATATCTCTCCGGAAGAAGTGATGGACGCGATTCTTTCCCTCAAGCCCTCGTCGCATTCAGATGCTGACGGATTGTCTGTTATTCTACTTAAGGGGTGTCCAGCGTTGTCATACCCGTTACAAGTTATTTTTAATAAATCTCTCGCCTCTGGTACCTTTATTAATGATTGGAAGCTAACAACAATTACCCCTCTTTTCAAAAATGGTAGTAAAAACAATGTTAAGAATTACAGACCAATTTCGAAACTATCAACCTTTTCTAAACTGTTTGAAAGTGTGGTCAAAGACAAAATTTATTTCGCGATAAAGTCATTAATCAACCCAAACCAGCATGGATTTGTATCCGGGCGATCGACAGTCTCAAACTTAATGGTATTCAGTGATTTTTGCATTTCATCGTTTTCGGCTGGTTCGCAAGTTGACTGCATTTATACGGACTTCTCTAAGGCGTTCGATAGAGTATCCCACAGGATTCTGATAAATAAGTTAGCTTGCCTGGGCTTCCATTCATCCCTTCTAAAATGGATTACTTCATACTTGGCTAATCGGCGCTGTGTTGTTACAATTGATGGCATAGCTTCGGACTTTTTCGTGGCCTCTTCAGGTGTACCTCAGGGGAGCATTTTAGGCCCTCTTTTGTTCATTATTTTTATAAATGACATAGGCAGTTGTTTTTCGTTTTCGAATTATTTGCTCTATGCTGATGATTTGAAGGTCTTTGCAATTGTTAATGATGATGACGATGCAATAAAACTTCAATGTGATTTAAATAATCTTAATACATGGTGTCTAAAGTCACGGCTATCTATAAATTTTAATAAATGTTTTCACATAACCTTCACTAGGCGGCAGAACGCCACACCTACTATTTTTCATATTGCTAATATTGTCCTAAACAAGGTTACAGAGGCCAAGGATCTGGGAGTGATTTTCGAGGCAAAGTTTTCATTTAATAATCACCTTAATTTTATTCTCTCGAAAGCATATTCGGTTCTGGGTTTTATACGACGAAATAGTTCAGAGTTTTCCGATCCATACACCTTTAAGCTTCTTTTTTCGTCTCTTGTTCGCTCTCATTTGGAATATGCGGTAATAATATGGAGGCCATACGACCAACATTCCGTAAAAAGGATTGAAAGGGTTCAAAAAATTTTTCTGAAGCAGGCACTGCGTTCATTGCGGTTCGAGGAACCCGTTCCTTCGTACCACTCACGCCTGTTGCTAATTAGTCTTAGTTCTCTTGAAAAAAGAAGGTCTGTCCTCTCTCTTTCATATATATTCAATATAATTAATGGCACAATCGATTGCCCAATTCTACTGGAGCGGATTAGCTTTAATGTTCCGCAAAGAAATCTGCGTAATTTCTATCCTTTTTATGTTGATAGTTGTAGAACAAAATTTGCAAGTAATGCGCCTATTTCGCGTGCCCTAACCGAATTTAATGATTTATTTTCCTCTAAGGTAATTGACTTTTCGTTTTCTAAGTCTGCTATTGTGAGAATTTTAAATTTGATTATCCAATAAACATTTATTATTAATTCGTTTGTTAGTCTGTAAGGTACTATGTACTGTAGATTTAAATTTGAAAATAAAATAAAATAAAATAAAATAAAATAAAATCTATTTGTCTTAGCTCGAGACAGGTTAACCAAAAATATTGTGCACCGATTGGTGCTAAGTTAAATTAAAATGTTTATAATTCAAAAAAATAAATACTACTATTAAAAATTAAGAATTATCTATCCTAAGATTATAAAATTAAATGTTACATGTTATCAACTAACAATTTTGTAATTAACTTATTTGTTAAAAACTTGAATATAAAATCAAAAATGAACTATTTTATGAAAATTTGTGTTTATTATCAACTCTACGAAAATTTTCATCTATAATTTTAAAAATTTTGACCTCAAGTTCAAATCTCAATCCCGTGGATTTTTATACCAGATATATAAGGTTTCCGTCTTTATTCATAAAAAATAATTTCACTGTAGTGAATAGTTTACTACAACACAGCAAATCTAAAAGTGAGGAAATGTTCATTCTGAGAATTCGAATGATTCAAACCGATTTATCGTTTAAGTTCAAAATTTTACAGTTTCATATGTACATACATACATAGGTATGTATGTGGCATGTTTGCGTGTTGGAGAGCCATCTTCTTTATTTGTTTACACGCTACACAACAAAACAAAGAACGAACTTCGCCAAAAATATTTAAGTTCAAAAAGCGTTTTAACTATTTCAAATAAAAATTGGTCGGGACGAAGTTCGCCGGGTCAGCTAGTATAATATATATAAAAGGTTTCTTACTGATTTGAAATGTGAAGCTATGGGCATAGTCTATCTGGGTGGTTTTATGCTGTTACGAAAAACCGTGAATAAAGTACAAAAAGTAAGGAAGAGTTTAAGATCGGATTCAACCGAACTTTAAATGCCTGGTGCACGTTTTTATTTTAAAGTTAATCTTAAATATGAAAATTAATGTGAGCCCTTTATGGCGTCCAAATTACTGAACCTAAATTTATGTAATTTGCACAGAAGGTTGAAGTCCCCGTGGCACCGCCCCTATGGAAGAGAAAATTTGAATTCGTCTTATATTCGTAAGTATTCGCTGCAGATCCATGATATTTTGGTACATACATTCAAGTGTCTTGTAGATCAAACTGTGTATCATGTTGGAAAAAGGGTGGTGCTCTTCCTTATAACTCCACAACTATTTGATGGAGATGCACAATATTTATTATATAGATCCTATATATCTGGCTATATATTTTTTGTTGGGCATAATATATAATACCAAAAGCGCTGTTCAACATCTAATAAAATATGTTTTAATTGGCGCATGGAAGCAAGCCGGGTATGCTAGTATTACATCATTTTGAAACCTTATTGATTTAAATAAAAATAAAAGGAAGTTAGTATTTTTTAAACGTAGACGAAATCAAAGAGAAAATTTATAAAACCAAAATAAATAATAAAAATAAAAATTTTAAACGAAGAATTTAGAATAACTTATATAACAGATTTTCAGAGTATATGTTTCATGCCGATAAGATGACGTTAGGGCAGGTGACAAGATTTTACCAAACAGGTCTGAAAAAAAAAACAACACTGTGCAGTTCAGCGGCATGTGTGCGCACTTCGTGCTTACCAGAGATATGCATGCAGTGGCCGCAATTATTGTACACTTACAACTTGATTCTCTAACTCGAAACGAGCATTCGTCTCGTCCAAAGTTTCCTTTGATCGTGTATTTGTATTTCCTAATACGAATTCGGTTCCCTAGCAATAGCTAGTCGATAACAGCTGATTTTTGGGTATAACGAATGTGAATTATACAACCTATCTTTAAAATGGAGTTTGGGACGAGTCGAGCGCACATTCAGTGGTGGCGATGGGCTTGCCAGAGTGGCAGTTATTTGGACTTCAAGCGGTCCTGTTAAAAGAGCCATAACTAAGATTTCAGTGCTTCCGATTGGAACTTATTTGGTTGAAAGCCTACATCTTCCAACGGGGAGAATATGTTCGCGGCAGCAATCTGCATAAGCCATGCGTTATATATTAATCTGTGGGGACAAGCTCCAAGTAGCAGTAGTAACATTCGATATTTTTCAAACATATAAACATTGCATTAGACTTGTATTTTTCATTATTTATTTATGAGGGGGTCGAACTCCAAGTAGCGGTAGTAAAATTCGATATTTGACAACATATAAACATACACAAGCATTGCATTAGACTTTTATTTTCCTTCAATTACCTTTCATTTTGCTTTCTGCACATATTAATTGTCGTTAAAATTATCTAAATTAACTTAGTCTGTCTACCTAAGCACGACCGCTTTGGGTATAATTAAATGTCGAGAATTAAAATCGCAAAATACATAAGCCGAAAAATTTATATATGTATGAATACGCAGGGGCGCGCCTCACGGAATGGAGCACCACATGTGTATTTAAAAATAGACCCAAGGTAGCTTGCGGACCGCGATGGCTTGCGCCGCGACGCCGTGCCTCCTCCTCAAAACAAGTGAGTATGTCGCCCCACGACCGTATTTCATCTGTCCTAGCATGAGGGTTCGCGCCGATTCGCGGGGCGGTTGCGCTGTCGAGCAAACAGCCCGATCTGAACTATGGTTGTGGGCGTCACACTATTTGGAGCGTCTCTTCACTCCGTTGTTGGTTGTTGTATGGGGCGCTTCGTCGCCTTGACCGGGAAGATAATGTTAATGAGTCAACTCGCCGCCAATTCTTCTGGTCCTCGGATGGTCGGAAAGGGCGTGTCCACGAGCCATCCGAGCGCGGAAGGACGAGTTCCCACGGTAGTCGTTGGTCGATGCTTTGGCTGGGCAGGCGGTCTGAATGCACGGGATCCACAGGCACGCTGCCTCGGCAGTCGGAAGGGACTGGTTTCCCGCGCCATCGCCGTTTATGCTGCAGATACGGTCTGAAAGGACGTGTTTCCTAGCCACCGCCCGCTGAAAGGGGGACCATCTGGTTCACCGACGCTTCCTCTTCCTCTCTCTCTGCTTCCTCCACATGTTGTGTTCACGACTTAATTTGGCCGGTCAGATTAACGGATAGGGCGTCGGATCCAACATCGTCATCCTCGGCTGGTGGAATGGCTGGACGTCATCTTGGTATTTCAGATGCAAAGTTGCGTGATGCTTTTCATTGCATCGATGGCATCGCCCGACACTGCTGCATATTTCCTGTTTGTGGAACGGGGACAAGCAGTTACCACAGTAGTAGTTTTGGATCAGCTATAACCTCAAGTTCTCTTCCGCCGACTTGGCTCGGTAGACCGGGCAGAATCTTATACATAAGACCGTAGCCTTATACCTTAACTGATTAGCCTGGTATATATATAGCTATCTTCATATTAATTAATTGTATTTTTGCACAAGGTGCTCATAAACTTTCATCACCTAATGAAAAAAATTAAATTTGGGTGTGGTATTTGCATTTTAATCTGGCACATTTGCGTCCATATCGAAACACGAGTATATATATCGTAAAAAGACCTGATTGGCAGGTTAGTATGGTGAACTAACAGCTGACTGCATAGGATGTAAAATGCATTTCTGCATGGTTGAAAATTTCATTCAGAATAAAGTACACGAGGCAGCTGGCCATGAAAAGACGAAAAAAATTGAATCAGGCCAAAGCAAAGCTGCGATATTAAATTGACGAACTGTGCAATGGAGGCGTTGAAAAATTTGCTGTGAATTTGCAATTCGCAAGCCATAGCTTTACGGATAACCATGACCCAACTATCGAAGACTGTTATCAGCAACAAGCAGTGATGGAGGGTGAAGCGGCACTGCTGGGCACACTCGATACCGACGGTCCGGTTATATTTACAGATATGCGCGACCAATATATGCGATGCGGCGAAGATTTCAGAATATGTTTCTCAGTAACAGATAGGCAAGAGCTTTTAAAAGGGTGAGTACCGAAAACAAATTTTGGCAAGAAGTTTATCTACTACACTTTCAGACCCTGCGGCCGACTCAACGAACTCATCGGAAGAAGAAAGTTCTTTGGGCGCTAGCTCAAGGAATGAGCGTTCGGAATCTGGTAAACAGTCCGAAAATGCATGCATACGTTTGATAAGTCGGAGCCAATTGCTAGCTGCACTAGCACGAATTTTTTTCGGTTCAGTCAATTCCCTTCCAACATTGCCTAAAGCGGGTACCTATGTATGTATGTACACATTTATTTGCGTTATAAGGTATGCAGGAGCTTGCGCAAGTATTGCGTTTGAAGTGACATATTTGTTTTGAACTACTAGCTAATAGTTATTGCAGTTGCAATTATTTCCTGTAAACGAATTTTTCGCTTGTTATATTTGATACAACTTTTCTTAGAAACAGTATAAACTGTACAGTATACAACTTTGTTTCGAAAATCTTAATTTTACATCCGAATCAAAATTTGTAGAAACATTATTGTATGAATTTGTTGTTTAATCCAAGTCCCAATCACAGCCATAGACCCTATATATATATTTGGCGTTCTTTGACGCACATGTATGCCATTGTATACCTTATGCATAAGTAATATATTTACAAATCACTTATCATCAACTGGAGAAATTCCAAAAGAGATTATGCGTGTCTGTGGGTACAGGCGGCCACCGTAGCCGAGTGTGTTGCGTGTGCGCGCTTTATTCGGTAAGTCCCGAGTTGAAATCCTGGCCGGGGCAAGTAACATCAAAAATTATAGAAAAGTTTTTTCTAATAGCGGTCGCCCCTCGGCAAGCAATGGCGATAGCAGCATAAATTAATAAGCAACGACGATAACAGCATAAATTAATAAAAGTTTCTGATAAAATTATTGATAGGAGTTTTTAGACTTTAGCTGGTTACTTCAAAAATTCGTTAACGCTGCGCAAATTGTTTTAATTTAAATCATGTGCGACAAAAAAACAATGACTAACATCCTGATTTGTGCTGATAAACAACTACTGTTTGTGGAGCATTTATTACGAGTATTTGCTGTTTTTGTTGTTGTGTGATAAAGTGTATATTACTTGTCGTATAGCTTGTTTGATTGGTGATATTTGCATCGCCCATATTGGCATCTACCTGTGGTTGCAACTGTTGTGTGTCCTCAGTATCCATAAGGCAAGATTGAATTAGTCAAGTATTTATTTTCAAAAAGCGATTTAATCGATTTAAAATTCCTGTTTTGAATATTCAAAATTACCATCAAATTATAAGTATGATATTTGAGCATTGCCGGTATTTATTAAAACAGTCTGAGCGTCGCACATTGGTTGAAGTTTATACAAGCAGTGGCCAAAAATAGAAGGAGTGTTTGTAGAACTACAAAATTTGGCACAGACGCGTTTTTGCATACTATTAAGACATGACAAAAAAATCAAAACTATTCGCCCACTTTTACGCCCACTTCCCATACAACTTAAATTGAAAAAGTTACATAACTTCCATGATTTTTACTCGATCGACTAAATTTTCACAACAAATGAATTTTATAATTGTATAATACGTTCCTGAAAATTTTAATGAAATCCGGAAGACATCAGCAACTGATGCATCACGCCTTCATTAGTGGCAACACGACCAATTCTGCGCGAGCGATACAAACTAGGCTCTCTATAGTCCTTATTTATTGCTTCCTGCGCTTCTTCAGACAGCATACCTGTTGAAAGTAAAGACCAGATTTAAAAACTCAATAATCAATAATAATTTCAACATATCAATTGGAAGAATAGCTTCTGCAATGATCTTGCTACCATGCATAACAAAGTGCAGTTACCGGCATTTGGTACCAGCCATAATGTTCGACAA
The DNA here is from genome assembly GCA_951828415.1 of Anomoia purmunda. Lineage (NCBI taxonomy): Eukaryota > Metazoa > Arthropoda > Insecta > Diptera > Tephritidae > Anomoia > Anomoia purmunda. The sequence goes on along the minus strand of OX639993.1, from coordinate 95,010,379 downwards.
AGAATTTTGCTGTATCCATGCAATAAACGTGGAATTTTGCGGTGTCGGTCGCTGAACTGCAATTAATCGTCACTAAAACATTTTTGAACCGGTGAATAGATTCTTCTTTTACGCCCGTTATGTCAGCAGTTTTATATGGGTTTTGGAAGAACCTTCCTGCCATGTTACCATCTTTTGATGTTAACGATCGACAAAATCTGGTTGAACTTGGCTCTGTATTTTTCCAGCACATCTTTGACGCATCGTTTGGCTCCGTCAATGGTACAAACGATGTTAAAAACATATATTTATCTGATGTATTCGGATATGTGAACTTTTGATGGTATTCACTGTGCCCAGAACTTCCATCACAGCCCCATTTGGACACCAATTGCAGTTCATTGGGGAATTCTGCAACCACATTTTTCGATTTGGTAATCATAATTCTTGTTACTGTGTGGTCAGGTAACTCTTGCAGACCTACTTTACTGCAACTTTCCATCACTTGAACATTTGCAGGGTAGCATTTTTTGTTTGTTTCTAAGACCTGGTAATATGAAGGATAAATATCAAATCCAATTCCCTTGGCAGAACTGCGCAAAACTTCATATTGATGCTTAGTTAATGAAGCATCAAGTATTAAAGCAAGTATTAAAGCGGAGTAAACGCGTTCATTAGTCTATTTTTGCTCTCCTGTTTTTTAAAAGCATACGCAATCAGCTCCTGTGATGTGGTTTCACTAAATGTTCGCAGCTTTTTTCTTTTTGTACTTGGCTGACTATCTTCAAACGGTATCTCTGGACGCCCACGTTTAACTTTCTTTGAACAACTTGGGGTTTCACTCTCGGTTGTTGTTTTACGCACTATGTAAACGTTTTAAAGCCAATTCCCATTAGCTTCAAGAAATCTTGCTCGCATATCACTATTGTTAATTCCAAGAATTTGGACAACGATATCAATGTCACTGTTGGTATTCATCATTAGTTCGCAAATTCTTAAATATGTAATTGTTAAATCTTCCATAATTCACCATATAACACTTGATCAAACACCTCTTATCACTCTTACACTTGCCGATTGAATGTAAATTAGCATATCAATAATAATAAAACTTTAGACTTATTGACTTAGGTCATCGCACATTTCATATTCATTGGCATTTCTGTTTGCTCACTTTATATTAATACTAATTTATTTACTCTCTGTATTTATTTTAAGTCATTCTATTCATTATCACTTTGTATATGTATATACTGAAATGTTCATTCGTATTTAAGTTGCCATTAATATCTTTCTGTAAATTGGATAGTCGATAAACTGAATTGAATAAAGCTGGTTATCCTGAATCTGTCTGGGTGACACTTATAACCAATCAAAGATAAGACAATTTTAAGAACAATTGCATACTTTTGGGCGTATGCGTAATTTTCCACTACCATTTTACAGTTTTTTGAAGTTGTTTCAAAAATGTGCAAAAACGTGCAGCTGAATTTTTTTTATCGTTTAGCTGAGACTTTAGGCTGTAATTTATTTTATTTATTTAGTTATTTAATACAGTCTACAGAACTTAATTCTTACAGACTTATTAAGACTAATTAAACTAGTTAATTGAATAGCAAAAACAAATTCATTTTAAACTTATTTATATCTAAAGCAAAGTCAATATTTCTAGAAAAGGTATTACAAAGCCTAACACACCTAGCAATTGGTTCATTATCACCGTAATTAGTAAAGTGTGGTTCAGTTTCAAACAACCGATTATTCCTTAAGTTTCGTGGTGGAATATACATATATTTTGAGTAAATTTGCAAGGCACGTACAGTTATGCGGCCATTAATTATATTATATATAAAAACTAGCTGACCCGGCGAACTTCGTCCCGACCAATTTTTATTTGAAATAGTTAAAACGCTTTTTGAACTTAAATATTTTTGGCGAAGTTCGTTCTTTGTTTTGTTGTGTAGCGTGTAAACAAATAAAGAAGATGGCTCTCCAACACGCTAACATGCCACATACATACATACCTACATATGTATGTACATATGAAACTGTAAAATTTTGAACTTAAACGATAAATCGGTTTGAATCATTCGAATTCTCAGAATGAACATTTCCTCACTTTTAGATTTGCTGTGTTGTAGTAAACTATTCACTACAGTGAAATTATTTTTTATGAATAAAGACGGAAACCTTATATATCTGGTATAAAAATCCCCGGGATTGAGATTTGAACTTGAGGTCAAAATTTTTAAAATTATAGATGAAAATTTTCGTAGAGTTGATAATAAACACAAATTTTCATAAAATAGTTCATTTTTGATTTTATATTCAAGTTTTTAACAAATAAGTTAATTACAAAATTGTTAGTTGATAACATGTAACATTTAATTTTATAATCTTAGGATAGATAATTCTTAATTTTTAATAGTAGTATTTATTTTTTTGAATTATAAACATTTTAATTTAACTTAGCACTAATCGGTGCACAATATTTTTGGTTAACCTGTCTCGAGCTAAGACAAATAGATTTGATGGTTTTCCCACACGTGAGCATGCAACATATAATTGCCCATGGGAAAAACATGGATTATCCAAATCTAACCCACAAATGGACATTGTTTGGCCTTGAGACTTATTTATGGACATGGCAAAAGCTAAACGAATAGGAAACTGTAGTCTTCTGAATGGTATCGTAGATTCTGACGGTATCATTGGAATACGGGGCAACAGGACCACTTCTCCTTTAAGCTTTCCAGTCAAAATGGTTGCTTCAAGAATATTCCCTGTTAACTTTTTGATGACCAAACGTGTACCGTTGCATAACCGAGGTGGATTCAAATTACGCAGAAGAATAATACTACTGCTACTATGCTAGATGGTGGGCGAACGGCACATTCAGCATTCAAGTTGCCATTACAAATTCATAGCAACCCAAACGCAATATGTAACATAAAAAAAATAGCGCAATAGCTGCAGTGTTGCAAAGAAGTTCAATCATTATTTTGGATGAGTGCACAATGGCTCACAAATATTCACTCGAGGCATTGCACCGAACTATGCAAGATTTGAACGGCAATGATAAACTTTTTGGAGGTGCTGTCATATTGCTATCTGGTGATTTCCGACAGACGTTGCCGGTCATACCTCGCTCTACTTTCGCCGATGAGATTAACGCATGTTTAAAACAATCATTTTTATGGAGAAATGTTAAAACACTTCGATTGACTATAAACATGCGCGTACATTTACTAAATGATCCATTAGCACATATATTTTCGGAACAATTGCTAGATATTGGGAACGGTACAATAGAACGGCAACCAAACACGCAATGCATTAAACTGCCAGACAATTTCTGCACTGTTGTTCACACAAAAATTGAATTAATTGAAAGTATTTTCCCGGATATACAAAATAATTATTTAGATCATAACTGGCTCAGTGGGCGGGCTATTTTGGCAGCCAAAAATGTTGATGTTGACGAAATTAACTTCCAGATACAACAGTTGTTGCCAGGCGATCTGATGTCTTTTAAATCAATCGATACTGTTGTTGATGAAAATGAAAGTGTAAATTTTCCAACTGAATTTTTAAACTCTCTAGATATACCCGGAATGCCACCACATATTCTTCGGTTGAAGATTGGTTCAATTATTATTCTTCTGCGTAATTTGAATCCAGGAGGAGAAGGAGAAGTGGTCCTGTTGCCCCGTATTCCAATGATACCGTCAGAATCTACGATACCATTCAGAAGACTACAGTTTCCTATTCGTTTAGCTTTTGCCATGTCCATAAATAAGTCTCAAGGCCAAACAATGTCCATTTGTGGGTTAGATTTGGATAATCCATGTTTTTCCCATGGGCAATTATATGTTGCATGCTCACGTGTGGGAAAACCATCAAATCTATTTGTCTTAGCTCGAGACAGGTTAACCAAAAATATTGTGCACCGATTAGTGCTAAGTTAAATTAAAATGTTTATAATTCAAAAAAATAAATACTACTATTAAAAATTAAGAATTATCTATCCTAAGATTATAAAATTAAATGTTACATGTTATCAACTAACAATTTTGTAATTAACTTATTTGTTAAAAACTTGAATATAAAATCAAAAATGAACTATTTTATGAAAATTTGTGTTTATTATCAACTCTACGAAAATTTTCATCTATAATTTTAAAAATGTTGACCTCAAGTTCAAATCTCAATCCCGGGGATTTTTATACCAGATATATAAGGTTTCCGTCTTTATTCATAAAAAATAATTTCACTGTAGTGAATAGTTTACTACAACACAGCAAATCTAAAAGTGAGGAAATGTTCATTCTGAGAATTCGAATGATTCAAACCGATTTATCGTTTAAGTTCAAAATTTTACAGTTTCATATGTACATACATATGTAGGTATGTATGTATGTGGCATGTTAGCGTGTTGGAGAGCCATCTTCTTTATTTGTTTACACGCTACACAACAAAACAAAGAACGAACTTCGCCAAAAATATTTAAGTTCAAAAAGCGTTTTAACTATTTCAAATAAAAATTGGTCGGGACGAAGTTCGCCGGGTCAGCTAGTACAGCTCTAAATTTAACTCCAAATGTGCATTTAGCCATACAAAATTCTATACCTAAATGCAACTAAATGAAATTTTTTTTTGAATTTAGGAAATACATGCAGAAATCAGCTCTGCAAATTCCTAAATTCCTCTGAAATCTCCCAAATTCGAGGAAGATTTACTGGAAAAGAGTGGCAGCATTGCTTATTTGTCTGACCATACATACATAACTTTATTTATTTCACGGATTGTATGTGATTTTTTCTTAAATTTGGAATATTGGAAGTCATAGACTCGTATAACTTTACCACAAATAATATAAACTTCAAACAACGCATTTTCATTTAATGTTTTTAGCAAGTGGCAGCTTTTGTTATGACAGCCTAAATCCATGAACATTTACTGTTGAAATTGATAAAACACCGCCAGCTGCTAGAATCATAATAAATGTAGCGCCATCTACTGTAACATACCGCACTTACTCAATACCGCCAGCTGGTGGAATCACAATAACTGTAGCGCCATTTACTGTAGCGCACTTACTCATACCGCTGTTAGCGCCACCAACTGGTGGATAGCTCTTTGCTAATAATAAACAAATAATTTGCAATAAATAAATAATGCGACTATAAGGAGAGTTATAAACTATCCTATCTTTCAAGTTGGACCAAACTGCACACAGTGTTAAAAATTTCATTAAAATCGGTTCAGTAGTTTAGGAGTCCATCGAAATCAAACAACGTGACACGTGATTTTTATATATTAAGATTATCGAGAAATACGTTCTTCGGTCATGCAAGGACTGCAACCCTAGTAATTTACGTCTCCCAACATAAGAGGGAAGGTAACTATGCCACGGTTACTTGTACAAAGCAAACTTAGTAAAAAATTTTTGAACGCGTTCTATTTTTTGCGAATGTATGTCGTAATAGGGACTCCATATCAGAGAGCAATATTCGAGGCGACTCCTGACTAGTGAAATATAGAGTGATTTCAGAGTAAATGGATCTTTAAACTCTCTAGTGTTCCTTCTGATAAACCCTAACATTGCAAAAGATTTAGACCCGATATAGTCGATGTGTTTCGAAAATGTAAGTTTTGAGTCAAAGATAACACCCAAATCTTTCATTTCGTCACACCTAGATATCTTATATTCATAGTCTTTCTAGAAAATGTAATAACGTAGCACTTATTTATATTCAGATGTAACCGATTTAATGTACACCATTTTACAAGTGCATCGAGATCTTGTTGCATTTTGCAACTGTCTGAGTAGTTCCGTACAATAGAGAAAAGCTTCACATCATCAGCGAACAGTAGACAGTTAGTGAACTTAAAGCATTCCGGCAAGTCGTTAATGAATAACAAGAACAGGAGTGGCCCACAATGAGTACCCTGCGGTATACCTGAGATTGCGTCGACAATATCACTTGATGTTGCACATCCAATTTTGACAAGGAGTTTCCTACTGGTTAGAAAGCTTGCAAAGAAATCAAGCAGATTGCCGCCAACGCCATGACACTCCAACTTCTTCAAAAGTACAAAGTGGTTGACTTTATCGAATGCTTTGGAGAAGTCTGTATAGATAACGCCGAGTTGCGTTCGGCTTTCAAAAGCGTTAATTACGTGATTAGCTAACATGGGTAAGTTCGTACAGGTTGACCTTCCCGGAAAAAACCCATGGTGATATTGAGATATAACACTATTTACATGATCGAATAGCTTCACCTGAATTATATGGTCAAACATCTTAGCCAAAGTGCACTGCTTAACTATAGGTCTGTAGTTACATATGTCATTACGGTCACCAGATTTGAAAACTGGGACGATAGTGCATAGCTTCCATTGACTTAAAAAAATTCCTTTGTTCAAACAATCCTGAAAAAGTAGGGCAATAGGAAAAACTATTGAGTTGGAGCAATTTTTAAAAAATAAAGGTGAGAATCCTTCAGAGTCCGACCTTGGGCTAGAATTCAATGAAGAAATTGCCAACATAACATCTTCATTTGACACAGAGAAAGAAGTAATAGTAGGCAAATGTGTGGGTATGAACGTAGGAAGTGGAGAAGTAGCTTGGGTCTCGTAGACTTTCTGGAAAAATTTAGCAAATAAATTACAGGAGTCCAATGTATTCTCGGAGATTACGCCGTTATACTGCAAGCTAGTGGGGAAACCATTTGTTTTCCTTCTGGAGTCGATAAAGTGCCAGAAACTCGATGGATTGGATTTTAGATTAAGTTCGACATTATACATATAATGTCTGAATAAAAAGCTATGGAGTCAATCGAAGTCCTTTCTTAAACGGGAGAAATTTAGACGATCAGTCTCAGAATTTGATATATGTATATATCTCAACAGGGCTAGACGGTGATAAAAAGATGCAGTCCATTGAAGTTGACAAGCATTCACATTTTGACATGGAAAATGTGCTGTTCCACGAAATTTTTCATACATTATTTTTTCAAATGAATTTTGATACGAATCTCCTCTATGATACTAGTTTTAACAGAAAAATTACTTAAAGGTCATATTCTAAGATTCATTTTATTGTATCAATGTTTTGAATATTTAGTACATTTTGTTGTCATTTTCAACATGTAATCATATGTCCACTTTGAGCGGCTGTGGACAAAATATTAATAAAGATATGGGCCTAATATTTGTCGTAATATTTGGATAGCTGTTAAAAAACTGTGAAAAATTCATCCAAATCGGAAGACATGAAAAATAGGAATTTAGGCCAAGCTCGAACCTATGTGCGTCGCTTTGTAGCAATTGAGAACTTTCATTTTAAGTAGTTTCTGAGAATTGAAATGGTTCATGCAGACGAAACCGAAAGTGATGTTAAAAAGGTATTAGCGGTAGAGCAAATGCAACACTAGCATTTATTTTGTTAAAGCCAGATTAGAATAATATGCAATAAAACTTGAAATGTGCACAAAATTTGACAATCCAGCGGCTTCATAATACGAAAAAAAATCAAATGTGCATCTCCCTGATACTACCTGTTAGATATGCCTTAGTTCATACCAAAGCAGGAGGGATGATAAAGTTTTAGAATTGAACCCGAACTCTGTTGTGGCATGGCGAGCAATGAAAGAGGGTGGTCAAAAACTTTACTTGCTTTCACACAATTTCATTCCACTTCATTGGTGCGTCAGTTCGGAAAGTTTGAACAGGTTAAAATCCACCACAAACTAACTTTTTGTGCAAGTTTCGATAAATTCTTTCATATAGCGTAATAATCCTGACGAATTGCAAATAAGTTATATTTTTATTTTAACATTGATAACAAAAAATAATTGAAAATAATTAAAAGTATCGATTGATTGTTATTAATTGAAATTAATTTTTTTTTTTAATATTCAATGTTGATGAAGAAGCTTGGTTTGATGTAAACTAATTATCTGAGTGTTCGAATACACACACTAGTATACACATAGATATGGATATGTATATTGAAATTTAGTGTAAGCGAGGCTCAAATTGATAGCATTTGCGCTATTACAATTGAGTGATTCACATGGTGTCCGTCCTAATGGGGCATAAGTCATAATTTAAAAAAAAATACAAAATTTCTTAGTTTTAATTATTTGTTTCAATGCAATCCAAAAACATAACTTTTGAAATCAAAAATTTTATGACTACGATTTGTGCCACATTATGACACATTGTGAATCACACAAATTATTTCTATTTTCGCTTAATTTTATGTATGCATTTATATTGTAATCAAACGAGAACATGCGCTATTTTAAAACACACAAAAACACAAGAGGTAAGTATGCATGTATGCATATATATGTGTATATCAAATGTTATTTCTGTATTATGTGTATTAACTACGTTTATGGAAAACAACTGGAAATGTCAGGCAAATTAAAAGCTAACCATTTTACACTTTATAACCTCGTGTCTCGTATATGTACTAATGACAAGGCCAATATGCATTTAATTGGTATAAATTACCTAGTCTTTGTTTAAAACACAAGATTCTATTCAATACATGCATACAAAATATGCTTGAATATTGAATGTCATTGATTAAACAGTGTGACACTCAAAAATACCCGGGAAGTGATGTTATTTTTTTTTGTAGGTCTTATCGAGTAGAACGAGAATCCAATTTTGGAATTTGTCAAACACCCCCAAAATCTCGACTTAACCTTAAAAAACCGATTTTTCGTGCTTTTGCGCACTTGTTAGCCCATATCTTAGCTAATTAACAATCTAAGAAACTCAGACCTTTTGAAAGATATATAGACTTAATAAAGCTGAAGAAATTTACTTGTTTTTGCACAACAAACTTAAATTTTGCTACCCTTTTTCTTCTTTTTTTGACTCAGACCTTTTGAAAGATATATAGACTTAATAAAGCTGAAGAAATTTACTTGTTTTTGCACAACAAACTTAAATTTTGCTACCCTTTTTCTTCTTTTTTTGACTTTGGCGATATTTTCACTCACTATTTTATAAAAACACAAAATGAGTTTTGATTAGATTCAAAGAGCACGTTTAATACCGAGTTTAACGAATGGAATCAGCCAAAAAGTGACTGAGTTATTTTACTTTTTATAAGAACGAAATTTTTGGAAAAATTTGCTTCTGTTGTTCCCAAGGAAATTATCACTTAATTTTTGAGTTTTTGCTCAATTTTGAAATCTTTATAAATTTCGGTTATACTGAAGTGCACGTGTTGTTTATCTTTTGTTGTGTTTGCTGTTAAATTGGATAAAAATCGCGGTAAAGTAAAACTAAAATGTGCGACAAGCGTAATAAGTTTTGCTACATTTGTGGCTTATTTACGGATACAAGTCATCGGCGTGATTTTAGAAATAATATTGGTGTTGTAAAAATATATAACAAGATTTTCGAAAGGTTTTATAGTGCGAGTCGCTGGTACGAGCCAGAATTTATTTGTGAATATTGCTGCACTACATTAAAAAAATTTAAAGTTCAACAATCAATTACTTTGCCCTTTTCTGTGCCTATGACTTGGCATCATCAGGCATATCATAAAAAAGATGATTGCTATTTTTGCAAAACAAACGTTTCAGGTCACAATTTTAAATCGCGGAAAAACGTAAAGTATGCGAATGTTGTTACGGTTACAAAACCAAAATACTTAAATGCCGAAGTGCCTACAAAAGGTGAGTCCATTGATGCTGGTGAAACATATTTAGTAGAGGAAGAATTCCTTCCTTGCAAATCAAAATCAACGGAAAGGCATTTGGTTTCAAATTCTGATTTCGCCGATCTCGTGCGTGATTTGCATTTATCGAAACGAGAATTTGAAGTCCTCGGTTCACGACTAAAGCAGTGGAATTTAGTGGAAAAATATTTTCAAATAACATCAGGTAGTAGAAAAAGCGACCGCACTTTGATACTTAGAGAAAGTTTTAAAACCGATGGCAATGACTGTGATCTAGTACATTGTGTAAATGTACCCAAATTATTTTCGGCTTTAAATTATAATTAAAATGCAGATGAATGGCGACTTTTCATTGATGGGTCGTGTAAAAGTATGTACCCTAAAAACAAAAAAAATACATTCGTGTTCCCTTAATGAAGTCTGTAATGTCACCCTTAGGTTTAAAAGCTGTGTTATTACACAATGAAAATCTCTTACCATCAGTTCCAACCGTGTATGGGGTTAACAAGGAAGAAACGTATGGAATGATGGAAAAAATTTTACGGTTGATCGACTATGCCACGCATAAATGGAAAGTCATCGCTGACTTAAAAGTGTTGACAATTTTATTTGGCATGCAAGGTGGCTACACAGAATATCCTTGCTACCTTTGTGAATGGGATAGTCGGGCATCCAATCGCTATGATCGCAAAGCATGCCCATCTCGAGAGTCACATCAGATAGGCAGGAAAAACGTTTTAAGCCTCCCATTGGTAAAATCTGAGGATGTTATCTTACCACCTCTACACTTAAAGCTGGGATACATGAAACAATTTGTAAAGAAATTGGATGTTAATAGCGAAGCCTTTCTTCATCTTAAAACTGTCTTCCAAAAATTAAGTGAAGCTAAAATAGAAGCCGGTGTTTATTAGTTTGTTTTCATACCTACTTATTTTTTATTTTTTTATAATATGTGTATATACATAGGTATTTTCATTGGACCTCAAATTCGCAAAATTATGAGCGACGTTACCTTTATGAACAAGTTAAGCTGTGTTGAGAAACGAGTTTTGTAGCGCTATGTGATAATTTCCTTGGGAACAACAGAAGTGACGACTACGTCACGGTTGTAAACGAATTTTTAAGTGCATATGGTGAAATGGGTTGCAACATGTCGATAAAAATTCATTTCTTCCTTTCACATTTGGACTTCTTCCCACATAATCTGGGCCAGTTCAGTGATGAACAAGGCGAACACTTCCACCAAGAAATGGCTACGATCGAAAAACGTTTCGAAGGAAAAAACAAAATAAATATGATGGCAGAATATTGCTGGTCAGTACAACGCGAAACTGACGATGCTGACCTAAGGAAAAAACGGCCAAAAAAGCACTTTTGATCTATATATTTTCATTAAAAAATATTTATTAGTAAATTAAGTTCGTTGTAAATTTTTGCAAAATTTTCGTTTTTAAAAGAAAAATTCGTTGAACTCGGTATTAAACGTACTCTTTGAATCTAATCAAAACTCATTTTGTGTTTTTATAAAATAGTGTGTGAAAATATCGCCAAAGTCAAAAAAAAAGAAAAAGGGTAGCAAAATTTAAGTTTGTTGTGCAAAAACAAGTAAATTTCTTCAGTTTTATTAAGACGTCTATATATGTTTCAAAAGGTCTGAGTGCGCAAAAGCGCGAAAAATCGGTTTTTTAAGGTTAAGTATTTTGGGGGTGTTTGACAAATTCCAAAATTGGATTCTCGTTCTACTCGACAAGACCTACAAGGAAAATAACATCAATTCCCAGGTATTTCGACTTCATTCTATTTTGTAGCACTATTTTATAAATGTGTATTACATGCAAATTCAATTTATGCAAAACAAATGCATACCTATATGTACCTTTGTTGTCATATAGTAGTTGCAATATTCAAGTATATATTTGCATATAACTAGGGGATTATTACGCGGAATTTAAAGATTTGGCGGTGATGAGTTGAGGTGTCATTCGCTTTGTAGTCTGGATATTGTTGGGTTTTCGCTGTCTTATTGACAGGAGGACAGCGAGACCAATTTCGTAATTGGCCTGGTGATTTTCCCCTTTGGTGTATAGATGTCCACGACGCATATTCAGTTATCAGAGCCAGGGTGTAGGTCGATTACTCTTCAAAGTCTCCATGTATTAGGCGGTAGATTGTTCTCCTTAATGACAACATGATCTCCTGTTTTTACGAAAGCTTGAGGATGTTTCCATTTTATGCGTTTTTGCATCTTCAACAAATATTCAGCCTTCCATCTCCTACTAAATGTTTGATGTAGAACTTTAGGCAGCAGGGGTTTCGTCCAGGTATATTTCTGGTGGAGCCAATGTATGGCCTCCAACTAAAAAGTGACTTGGAGTAAGCGCCTTCAGATCATATGGTTCATTCGAAGATGAACTTAATGGGCGCGAGTTGAGACACGATTCGACTCGGTAGAGAAGAGTACCGAATACTTCAAACGTAAACTTATAGTCAGATACAATCTTTTTGGAATGGCTCTTAAAACTTTTCACCCCTGCTTCACACAATCCTTCCATGTGAGGAGAAGCTCCGGTATGAATCTTGCGAAAGCTGCCTGAAAGGATTCGGTACTAAGGTCAGTAGGAGCTTCAAGGTGAATAGTTTTTGTTGCAAAACAGGAGAAAAGGGGGACATATCCCTTTGAGATGAGGCATCCTCTGCCACGAAATATTTTGATATCGAAAGGGCCGGCAAAATCGACTCCTGTATTTGTAAATGCACGCGAGAAATTGGTGCGTTCCTGAGGAAGGATTCCAATGAGTTGGGTCTGGGTACGCTTTTTGTGGATCGTGCAGATCTTACAATTGTGGGGGACGGATGGTATCATACTCTTTACACTGGGAATCCAGTACTGCGTACGAAGGATGTGTAACATCAGCTGATTTTTACCATGCAAATTGACATGCAAGTGAAGGGCAATCTGCAAGTATATGGAAGAATGATGGGATGGCGTTCATTATATGCTAAGTCCAGTGATGCGTCAAGATGTCTACCAGTCCTCATAATCTGATTTTTGTCTAGAAACTGATTAAAGGAGCAGAACTTCATTGTTAGCATCAATTGGTTTCTTGGATTTCAGTCTAGAGTATTCTTCCCTGTAGAATTGCTTCTGTTAAACGTTTATTAAGCGTTGTGTCGTTACCTTAATTACACCGGATGAAATTAAGCAAGACCCTAATTTAAATGAAGATTTTACTTGGGGTGATTTCTTTGATAAAATCTCATCACGAACGATAAGACTCTCAAAGCTCTCGGTAGATCTGAAAATCTGCCTAGGATGTCATTAAAATGACTCGTTTGTGTCTTATGAACTAACACCCCTTTTTCCTTTTGCGTTGGTCGATTTGAAACACCTTCTTTTAGCCAAGAGGGATCACAAAGAGCTGTTGGCCAATTCAGGAAGTCCTCTGCCAGCTAAAGCTGCAGGTTTTGATGCTGAGTCAACGAGAAGCCAATCCTTGTTTCTAACCTTGTCAGTAATATGGAGGTTTACGTATCCACGTAAGGACTATTGTGGAAACTATCCAATTTAACATGTCCACGGCTGAGGTTCTCGAATACTTCTTCTGTGGTAAAGATATCGTTTTAACTGGGGCAAGTCTTGTTTTGGTCATAAGTAAATTTCCAAAGTCTTTCTCTTTAGGTTTAACCCTTAAATAGACAGTAGCCGCATATGCCTTCTCTGAAGCATCACTAAAACCATTTACCTGTATTTCCTTTGTTGGCGAAAAATATACCCATCTCGGGATTCGAATATTGTCAATTTCTGCATAATCGCCCATAAATGCTTATCAACGCTCTAATGTGCCTGTGGTCACTGTCTCATTCCAGTCTGTTCCCTCCCACCATATGTTTTGCATGAGGATTTTTGCAACTACATATTATTATGGATGCCAGCCACCCGAGTGGGTCAAAAACTTTTGCAATAGCAGACAGTATCGCTCGTTTCGTTAGTACGTCGCATTCCTCTATCGATTTTGCTATAAAGTAGAAGTGGTCAGAGTGTGTGTTCCATCTTATACCCAGAGCCTTCACTGCTCTGGTTTCCCCGACTTCCAGGAAACCTTCACTCAATAAGTATTAATTGTATTATTTTCAGAATTGTACTGCGAAGTCCATTTTCGTAGTGGAAATGTCGACGATTGTAGTAGGTGTGATATTTCGTCTAGGGCGCTTATCGCCGATTCGATGTTATGAGCTCTCCACCTTATCGGCTAATTGATGCAATGTCCTTATTGCAAAATAAGGAGCACAGTTTATGCCGAAGGCTACAGTCTTCAACTCGTACAGACTGATAGGCTCCTTCGGGCTTGTGCGGAAAACGATTTGAGTATCCTCTTATCCAAAATTTGCCGATGCATCTTCTTGATATCGCTATTGAAGACGGATTTAAAAAGTCTTCAGCGGGGAATCAGGATGTTTAAGTTGGCCTTTAGTACAGGACCAGGAAGAAGCACGTCGGTTAAACTTATGCCATTGGCAGCGGATGGACATGATGTGTTGAATACTACTCGTACCTTTGTTGAGGTACTTTCTGTCTTCAAAACAGGATGGTGTGGTTAGAAGTAGCAGTCTGTAGAGGTACCTGGTACGTTGGCGTGAATTTTTGACATATGTCCTAATGTCTCGTATTCCATGACTACTCTATTGTACTCCTTTTGTAAATTAGGATTTTTCAATTGGCGCGTCTCGTCCTGGCAGGACTGAGAGCATGCACTTTTGATTGATGGTCGTAGGCAGATTTTTTTTAGGATAATGTGGCCTGAATGGCAGAGATACCACATATTTCCTCTCTTTAGTCCATTCGGTTGTCGTTTTAAAGAGATTCTCGCAGTATGCATCTTCCTCATTTAAAAGTCTTGGGGAATTCCTCAAATTCCCAAAAGGCAGTTAACTGCTTGTCCAATGTAATTTCATTATAAAAATGTGGTTGGTTGGTTTGGTTGCCTATTGGTGACCGCAACTAACTTGCACATGCCTCTTTTACCTGCGCCGATATTGAGTTGCTTATGCAAGAGGTTTGGGCATACCGACGTTGTGACGGCAGGTTGATTCTCCATTTGAGTCTCTCAGTAATGAAGGAGCACTCCGATCCGGAATCTATTAGGGTTCTGGCTGAAAAATTAGTGTCATTGATTTGATATTGACAAGTGCTATACCTAGTAGCACGTCAATATTCGAATTTGCATAGCTTGAGCTCGCATTTTTTATAATTTTCTCATTGCCTTTTGCAGACTCTCGTCTCCACCGCGCCTGTTCTGATGTATATGGCATATCATCTGCGGCGTTCGAAGTTCCCCTAGGAGCAGTTGCTTTTGGATGAATTGCTTAAATGTGGGGCAAGGTATGATGTCATGATAAGCAATTCAAGCACCCATTATTGCTCTTAACACACTCTATTCTATCGGCCGAAGAACGTTTCCTGAATCTTTGGCAATGTGCTCATTACTTTTACACATTTTGCAGGTATACTAGGCTACGCTAGTCTGATAGGCACCAAGTCGTTTGGGAGGCATCTCGGTGATTTGAAGTGTACTTTGCGGCTTAAGAAACTTTGAAACTTCAAACTTTGAAGGTATATGTATATTGTGTTCCCTCACCGGTGTTTCTTCAGGTTCCTTTTCGGTTTTTGCCAGTTTCTCAGAGAGCTTAGCCATCACTGTTTGGCACCTCACAAAACTGTAGTAGGCATTTTTGTATATTTTTTTAACCCTTCGTTGGTGTGGTGACTAAAAGTTCCTTGAGTGGTGTGGTGGGGTATGACATACCCCATGCCTATCAATTTCAAATAAATACCAAATTCCAATAATAGCAATATTTTGTGGTGATTTATTATTCTTTAACTAATTTTTAAAAAGTGTTAATTTGAAAACATAACAATTTTTCCTTCGTATTCAATATTATAGCCATAAAAAAAAGACAATATAAATTATTCCAAAAAGTGAGGTTCCAGTTTTCTGAAACATAATTTTTTTTGTATTTAAACAATTTCAAAACTGTTTTTACATTTCAAAAGTAAAAATAACATTTATTCAAAGGAAAGAAAATTCACTGTAATGCATTAATTACATAAAAAGTTATGGCGATCGAATATGATACCCCAGCCCACTTTGAAAGGCTGTCCCATGGAACAGAAATATCTGGGGTATGTAAAACGTGGCAGATCTCCTGTATTTGAATGTTAATGAAAGCTATTGGGAGCGATAACGTATTCCTTAAACAAAAACATATATATATTTAAGGAAATACATGTGCTGGGGTATGACATACCCCACCACACCTCCGAAGGGTTAAGCGAGACAAAGTCATTGGCCGACAGCCCTTCGGAACGCATGAGTTCATCGTAGGCATATTTCGTTTTCCCACAAGGTTTTTAACTCGCCTTTTTCGATGACAAGAGAGTGTTGGTTGTGTTCTGAAGGCGATACACCATTGTAGTTAGACTCGAATATTTTACTGAGTCGGCTAGACAAATGAACGTGGCCATGTTTCAAACAGTTGTGAAAAAACCCATTTGATAAGCATTAAATTGTTTTTTACAGTCAATGCAGCTAAAAATCTAATCGCTGACTTAACGTGCGTGCAATATACATATGTATGTAGCTGGGCGCTATGAATTTTAATTCGAAATTTTTGTTTTTATACCACTTGTTCAACTACACCAGATATAGAGGATATAAATGTTTTATTTGTATATAAATTAGTTATTTTCATTTTAAAACTTTTCAGTCCCTAATGTGTAACTTATATATTTAGCGTACTTGTATGTACGTATGTGCTGTGGGAAATATCACAAACCTTCAACCACTCCCCACCCAATAAATTTACTATTGATATTTAAAATTTGGAGAAATTCTGCTTGTGTATAAATTGAAGGTGTACAATTTTTCTTCACGTTAATTTGTTTTGTGAAGGCGGGAACCAAGTGAAAAAGAGAAACGAAAAAAAAAATTGTCAATGCTTCTACATGATAATTTAAACAAACACAATATTTTTTGTGCAAGTCTATTTCACTAAGTGCAATGAAATCAAAAAAGAAACAACCCATGGTCCTTTGTGCTGCGAATGTATGCAGTGTTAATGCTGTTGTATGCTGTAGTGTTGCGCTGGCAGTGTGGCAAGTGTGTTAATAGGCCCGTTCTTTTGTAACCTAGTTGCAAAAAAACACTCCAACTCGGATAAAATTTCCTTTTAGTTACTTCACAACACTGGCAATATCTGTCATTAAACATATGATTTGTTTCTTCTTCTTCTTAATTGGCGCTATAACCGCCTAGGCGATTTTGGCCGATTTCAATATTGCACGCCAGCCGCTCCTCTGCTTTGCTGCCTGGCGCCAGTTAGATATCCCAAGTGTAGTCAATTCCTTCTCCACCTGGTCTTTCCAACGTAGAGGAGGCCTTCCTCTTCCTCTGCTACCACCAGCGGGTACCGCGTCGAATACTTTCAGGGCTGGAGCATTTTCTTCCATACGTACCACATGACCTAGCCAGCGTAGCCGCTGAATCTTAATTCGCTGAACTATGTCTATGTCGCGGTACAGCTCATACAACTCATCGTTCCATCGTCTGCGGTATTCGCCATCCCAAAGACGTAAAGGACCAAAAATCTTTCGGAGAATCTTTCTCTCGAACACTCCAAGCGCCATCTCATCCGATGTTGATAGGGTCTATGCTTCTGCGCCATACATTAGCACGGGCATGATGAGGGACTTATAGAGCGTGGTTTTCGTTCGTCGAGAGAGGGCTTTACTGTTCATTTGCCTACTCAGCCCAAAGTAGCACTTGTTGGCAAGAGAGATTCTTCGTTGGATATCAAGGCTGACATTATTGTTGGTGTTGATGCTGGTTCCAAGATAAACAAAGTCCTCTACTTTGTCAAAATTGTAACTGTCAACAGTGATGCGGGAGCCAAGACGCGAATGCGCTGACTGTTTATTTGATGACAGGAGGTACTTCGTTTTGTCCTCGTTCACCTCCAGACCCATTCGCTTCGCTTCCTTGTCCAGCTTTGAAAAGGCAGAACTAACGGCGCGGTTGTGAGGCCAATGATATCGATGTCATCGGCATACGCCAGCAGTTGCACACTCTTATAAAAGATGGTACCTGACCGGTTTAATTCTGCAGCTCGAATTATCTTTTCTAGCATAATGTTAAAGAAGTCACACGATAGGAAGTCACCCTGTCTGAAACCTCATTTGGTATCAAACGGCTCGGAGAGGTCCTTCCCAACTCTGACTGAGCTGGTGGTGTTGCTCAGTGTCATTTTACATAGCCGTATTAGTTTTGCAGGGATACCAAAGTCAGACATCGCGACATATAGGCAACTTCTTCTCGTGCTGTCGAAAGCTGATTTAAAGTCGACAAATAGATGGTGTGTGTCGATCCTCTTCTCACGGGTCTTTTCCAATATTTGGCGTATCGTGAATATCTGGTCGATGGTAGATTTACCAGGTCTAAAGCCACACTGATAAGGTCCAATCAGTTTGTTGACGGTTGGCTTTAGTCTTTCACACAATACACTCGATAGAACCTTATATGAAATGTTAAGAAGGCTGATCCCGCGGTAGTTGGCGCATATTGCAGGATCACCCTTCTTGTGGATTGGGCAGAGTACACTTAAATTCCAATCGGCGGGCATGCATTCGTCCGACCATATTCTGCAAATAAGCTGGTGCATGCACCTTACCAGCTCCTCGCCACCATGCTTGAATAGCTCAGCTGGTAACCCATCAGCTCCAGCGGCTTTGTTGTTCCGTAGCCGCATAATTGCTATTCGAACTTCATCGAGGTCGGGTGACGGGATGTTAATGCCGTCATCAGCGATTTGGGGTTCGGGATCTTCATCTTCTCCGGCGACGCTTTCGCTGTCACCATTTAGCAGAGTGGAGAAGTGTTCCCTCCACAATCTAAGTGCGCTTTGGACATCAGTCACCAGATCGCCGTTCTTGTTCCTACAGGAATTCGCCCCGGTCTTAAAACCTTCCGTAAGTCGCCGCACCTTTTGGTAAAATTTTCGGGCGCTTTTCATGTCGGCTAGCATCTCAAGCTCTTCACACTCACGTATTTCGGCCTCTCTCTTCTTTCTACGGACGATACGTCTCTCTTCCTTTCTCAACTCCCGGTAGCGTTCCCATACAGCTCGCGTTGCGCTCGATCGCAGCGTGGCCCTGTAGGCAGCATCTTTATTTTCCGAAGCGGCGCGGCATTCCTCATCATACCAGTAATTTTTTCGGGTTCGCTGAAAGCCAACGACTTCTTCAGCGGTGGTACGCAGTGATCGGGAAATGTGCTCCCAGTGCTCGCAAATTCCGGTTTCTTGAGAAGTTCTCTCAGTGAGCAGGTGTGAGAGTCGAGTGGTGAAGTTTGCAGCTGTCTGTTGCGATTGCAGCTTTCCGACGTCAAGCTTTCGCTGTGTATTTACACGCACGTTTTTTGATGCACAGAGGCGTATGCGCATCTTGGCTGCGACAAGATAATGATCCGAGTCGATGTTCGGTCCTCGGAGTGTACGTACGTCTAATATACTGGAAGCATGCCTTCCGTCTATCGCAATATGATCGATTTGGTTTCGCGTTTTTCGATCTGGAGACAGCCACGTAGCCAAGTGTATTTTTTTATGCTGGAACTTGGTGCTACAGACCACCATGTTTCGGGCCCCGGCAAAGTCGATCAGTCTCAGTCCGTTGGCGGAGGTTTCGTCGTGGAGACTGAATTTTCCGACAGTGTGACCAAAGATCCCTTCCTTTCCCACCCTGGTATTGAAGTCACCAAGCACGATTTTGATATCGTGACGGGGGCAGCGCTCGTAAGTGCGTTCTAAGCGCTCGTAGAAGTGATCCTTGATCGCATCGTCCTTCTCTTCTGTCGGTGCGTGGGCACAAATCAGCGAGATGTTGAAAAATCTCGCTTTGATGCGAATCGTGGCGAGACGCTCGTCCACTGGAGTGAACGACAGTACTTGGCGACGAAGCCTCTCTCCCACCACAAATCCAACACCGAACTTGCGCTCCTTTACATGGCAGCTGTAGTAGATGTCGCAAGGCCCAACGGTTTTCTTGCCTTGCCCCGTCCATTTCATTTCTTGGATGGCGGTGATGTCAGCCCTTACTCTTACGAGGACATCAGCCAGCCGGGCAGCGGCACCTTCCCCATTAAGGGTTCGGACATTCCAGGTGCATGCCCTTAAATCGTAGTCCTTAAAACATTGCTTGTGGTCGTCATCAAAAAAGGGAGATCTCATCCGAGGCACATTGAAATTTTTCATTGGGTATAGTTTTTTACGTGGCGGGTCCCAAGCCCAGCGCACAACCAAATACTGGAGGGTTGTTTTGTTTTTGAAGACACATTTATATAGCGAGCCGCTTGCTCCAAGTCAGACGCCCGCTTGCAGCCGCACCTCCTGGTGAACAGACGCTGCTGACTTCAGTGAGCCCTTAAACCGAATATGTCGGAGTGGCCCCACTGAAGCTCCCTCTCTTTCTGCCGTGACCCAAGGCTCCACACGGGTTGGTTACCATATCTCACACAAGGGTTGCTCACGTTGCCCAGAGTGCGCGACGAGGACGCAAGAGTAGGGATTGAGTGTAGCCACTCATCTGTAACTGCAGACCCAGAAGAGTTACCACACCCCATTGATTTGTTTAGTGAATTTTTAAAGAAGCAAAACAAAATGAGCAATTCTTAGGATTCTGTGGTAAGTTATTAAATTTTTACTTTTGTAGATGGTGGTGTCTTTGTACACGGGTGAGCATTGCGAATCACGTCGCAATAGAGAGATGCAATAAGTACTAGAAGTATTGGAAACGATGTATGCAAGCTCCCACTCTTCTAAAGTCTCGTAGAGTGAAAAACAAGGCACATGAGAAGTGCTCCAATTTTGAAGGTACACTCGATGCAATGAGTGAAGCAGATTTCAAAATGCACATGAGGCTAAGACGCCAAAAGGTGGAATATCTAACAAGTAATAACAAAATGTGTGCAAAAGAAATGCATAAACTTAATGCTATTTTATTTTCAGTGAAGTATTCGAAGTCTTAACTGTGTACCTGCCACATCTGGTGGTGGTAGAACGCGTATTTTACCACAAAAAATCCGTGTATACATATGTATGTACATTTCGTATGTAAGCAATACAGTGGCATTTAAGCAACTAGCAAATTTGTGCGATATCAACGATGTGAGTGATGAAAATACGTTTGGACTTGATGAAGGTTTTGAAGAATGAAACCAAGACGCAGCCCTTGACAGAAGGCAAACCCTTTTTAATTATTTAAGACAACAAAATATTATTTAAAAATTTCAATGCATATTAATATATATTTATATCTTTAAATTCACTAATAAAAATATTTACAAGAATACATTGCACTTCATTCAACTTAAAATCTATAAAACTAAAACTAATTCACAAGAAGTATCACTTATAAAATTTAATTCAGATCACTTCTTATTCTAATTACAAAGAAAATAACAAACCAAAAGCAAATTTAAAAAAATCCAGTTTCAGGGAAAACATTTTAGTGAAGTTTTTACAATGTTTTTGATGTAAATTCTTCGCGCTCGCTTTTATAAAATCCTTGTACATTGTACAGCAAAACGTTACCGATGTTTTTTGAAAAATTGTTAAGTTGATGCTCTTCCGCATGTACACGGGTTTTATAAAAACGAGCACAAAAATTCACTAGGTTTTCAATGAAACTCACTGTTACGTTTTAAAAAGCTGTAGCTAGACAGAGTAATTTCTGTTAGCTATTTTTTCCAGACGGCACATTTGCCGAAAGTGTTTCAAACGGTCTGTAACCCATCTGAACCCCTCCATATAGGGGACAAAGCACGGGCTGGCGTCAGTTATGCTGTTGTTGTCCAAGCACAGCGGCATTCTTTCAAAGTCCTGGAAGTGGATTAATAAATATAATTTGTTCAAACATATACTAATTTCTTGAACTTACTGTGATCGCCATTGACACCATGTCTTCCAACACGTTCGCGTAGGCCAACCTCTTTCTTTTTGGGTGCTCCAACTCCGCTTTCCGGGCGCGGTAGCATCTCAAATACTCAATTGTCTTCTCACATGACCATCTCTTACGCGTTTTTTCTTGCATTCTGAAATAACAAACATGTTTTAATTCATAATTTTATGTGAAATATACGAAGCGCAAATTTTTCTTACCCTTGTTCCATTTTTATTTGTTTTGTTTATGTATCCATAAAACAAACAGGATTTGACAGTTGATTGAAATTTCCCAAGTATTTTTCCAGAGCCCATTCACAATAGAGCGGGTTTTTTGCTTCACAACACTACATCTCAGGTCGGATATCATATAACCGAGTTGGCTCAACTCGCATATTTTTCCGAGTTAGTGTTGTTGTTTTACATGCTATTTTTTAACCTACCAAGTGTTTTTTTGCAACTAGGTTACAAAAGAACGGGCCTAATGTGGTGCTTTGTGCTGTGTTGCAGTGCGGCAGTATTATTCCAATGAGTATGGTGGCAATCATAATAAATCTCGCCTTCGAGGTGATGGTGGACTACATTAATATTAGTCGATAAGTCAGTTTCTCCAATGGGATCTTATTCTCTACTTTAATATCCCCTCACTTGTTGATGTCGATGACTGCATCAACAAAGGGCGCTCATTGAGCAGAGAGCATCCCGCAAAGTGAGTTTCCAGCAGCAGTTGACTCGTTTCATCTGAGTCTCTCGTGATGTTACCGTCTGGTTTTTTCAGAGCACAAATGCCATTTCAGTGACCTTTAGTCATGGGCTTTTGAAGACGGACTGCCTGCGAAAGGTACTAAATTTTACCACATTGATTTCTCTAGGTAGCTCTTTTGGATCTTCTCAGTTTCTTTTCCGCGTCGCTTAAAGCCGATGACTTCCTTAGCTGTTGTGAGAGTCGACTACTGCAGTTAGTAGTTGTATTTTCCGATTGTAGCTTTTCGACGCCGAGTTTTCCTCGTGTATTTAGACGCACGTTTTTTGCTTCACAAGCCATGTACCCATTTGGCTGCGACAAGATAATGATCCGAATCGATATTCGGTCCTCGGGGTGTACGTGTATCTAATACATGCCTTCCGTATATCGCTATATGATCGATTTGGTTTCGCGTTTTTCGGTTTGAAGACAGCCACGTGGTTTGGTGAATTTTCTTGTGCTGAAACCTGATGCTACAGTCTACCATGTTTCTAGCCCCGATAAAGTCGATCAGTTTCAGTCCGTTAGCGGAGGTTTCGTTATTGAGACTGAATTCTCCGTCAGTGTGACCAGCGATCCCTTCCTTACCCACCCTGACATTGAAGTCGCCAGGCACGATTTTGATATCGCTCGCAGATGCTTTCTAGGTGCTCATAGAAAATGTCCTTGCTCACATCGTCCTTCTGTTCTGTCGGGCGTGATGTTGAAGAGTCCACCGGATTGAACGACAGTATGTTGTGACGAGATGAGCCGTAAGCTCTGTGTACTGTTGTTGGTTTTTCTTCTTCCTATAATTGCAAACACAAGTACACAAAGTACGGCAATCTGCCGCTATTACATGAATGTGTGGTTGTTGTTGATTGTAACAAATTCTATTTGTAGTATTATTATTGTTAGAAAAATGGTTATGGTTAGGTGTGCTCATCCATTATATATATTGTAAATACGCTTTGAATATTAAATATTATCAATCTAAGTTATTATTTGTTAACAGTTAATTTCGAACGCGTTACGCATTTTAGATGTCTTACGAAAAAAATAAAAAACTATCAGAACCACAAAGAACTACTGCTAATACATTCCCAATAATAAAATAAATAATAGTATAAAAAACAAAAAACACACTTTAGTGCTAAATGAATCTAAAAAGCAGAAAATAATGTTTAATTTAAGTGTAAAATATTTAACAGAAAAAAATGTATATCATTTTCAAAAAGCGCGGGGTTTTCTACGCTTTAAATATAAAATATTATCAATTAAAATTATTATTTATTAACAGTTAATTTCCAACACATCACGCTTTTTAAAAATGATAAATATTTTACACTTATATAAAATATTAGTTTCTGCTTTTTAAGCCAATCTACCAATAAAACGTACTTCTTTTACCATCTTCCCGCTTAAGCAATACTTTTACACTATGCATGTTTAATGCTGTGGGAACCAGTATCGCAAAGCAGAATAGAATAGCTTTACGTAAGTACACACATGCACATTTACACTTTGTACATACTTACATACATACACTTGCGGTCAATAAAAAAGCACCACCAATTATAATTGAAATGAGATCACATGAGCAATTTGTTTATAAAGTTAGAATATTAGGGTTATTTTTATTTGTTTGGCAACATAATGTAAATTAGTTATCCACAAAAATGGTTATTATAAGGAATAGCCAATTAATTTAAATAACAAAAATGTACATTCGATGACATTCATGATTTATTAAAAGAAAACAATGTGAAGTTATCTTAAAGCGACTAAATCATTTTCACAACTAACGGAAGAAATATAGACTTCACAACAGGCTTTCCTAAAAACGAGTCGTTCCTCTTTTAGCCTCAATAATAATTCTTGAAGGCATGAAATTTACTTGGACCTCAATTGATTTCCTTATAACGGGACCATACAAAACCAGTTCTAAAATCTTTATCAATTGACTTTTATTTGTTGGCTTCTGTTTAGCAACTTCACACTTCATTATGTGCTCAATAGGGTATAAATCTGGCGAGTTTCCAGGCCAATCCAAGCGTTGAAGATCGTTAAAAGCATTGGCCAACTAAAATTAAAATACGAGCAGAATAGGATCATATACACCAATATTGGATAGGTGTTTTACAATAATTGTTTTCAATCAAAACTTACCCTTTTTCACGATGGCAAGGCGCTGAGTCATTTTGGAAGATTGGGCGATCCGTATAAGAACAATGCTCTTCAATTGCGGGTACTAAAAAATTGTTAACCACTGTCGCATATTTTTGTGCATGCATTATTCCATCAACAAGGTGTAGAGGCCCCAAAACATGGTATGAGAAGCAGCCCCAAATACTTTGACTTTGAGGAAACTTAACTTTCTTTACTACACAATTATCCTGGAACCTATCACCACCTGAACGGCGTGGGTAAAGCAAATTTTGTGTGCTTTGCAAATTAAATTTGATTTCGGCAGACCACATAATCTGTTGCCAATCCTTTTGATCCCAATTTTGGTACTTCTTAGCCCAATAAATTCGTGCAGCCTTCATTTTTTGTGTTAATAGTGACTTTTTGGCAGGGCGTCTTCCTTATAATCTCTAAGCCGTCGGCGTATGGTTTCGACACTTAAATCCACTTGGCGAAAATTTTGTATCTCCGCCCTTATAGAAAGTGCACTGTTAAAGCGGCCGCTTAAACTTATCCGCCGCAGTATGTTGCCTGTTCTCTCAGTTGACTTTCGAGGACGACCTGATCCCTTTTGACGCTCCAACACATCACTATTCTCTTATTTTTGTTTGTAAAAGACGAACAATAGCTGAATGGCTACAACCAATTCTATCTGATATTCTATCTGCTATTTGCCGAGAAGATAACTTTTCTTCATCTAATGCCAATATTGCGTTAATTTCTTCCCATTACTTGGCATTTTGCATTTTGAACAGTGAATTTGTTCAGTTATATAGCTGAAGATAGTCTACCAAAGTGGTGGTGCGTTTTTATTGACCGCAAGTGTTTAATTTGTTGCGTCAACGACGTACTGTACCTGAGTGTAAAGGAATGATTTGCCTTTCGTTAATTCGCTATTTAGTTCAAATATGTTTAAGCGTGCAAGTCATATCACCATTTATTCCAAGCTTTACATAGGAAAAATTTCAACATTGCATTTATCAAAGCATTCATTGAATAAAGTTGAGCGAAGGCTCATAAAACAAATAAAACATTTTTTTTTATTCTGCCGCCAGGCAAAATACTTAATTGGCGCCCAACGTGGGGCAACGCAACTGTGTAATAGTTATCCTGAAAACTCCAAGTAAGGATTCGGTCGCGAGTGCCGCAAAAATAAACATAAAACTATCAAAAAAAAAAGGAAAAACCCAGAAAAAAAACCGAAACAAAAAACCATTCCTTTTAGAAGATGTTTTGGCAAGTATTTAATATTGTGAATAAAAATGTTCCATTATTAAATGAGAAAGTGAACTGAACATAAAGCAAGTGAAAAATATTAACAAAATACAACAAAAATACGAATGAAAATTTTACAATAAATGAAAACAAGAACTTTTTAATAAAATGTTGAACTTGAACCTGAAAACGAGCAGCAAATACATGCAAGCAAGTAAAATCGAATGATAAAAGTCAGCAATCAACTACGACAGTCAGCGTCAACAGCCAGCCCCAGCAACCACTACAACATTAATCATCTTGTGGACTAATTCAACTACAACAGTCAGCATCAGCAACCACTACGGCAGTGGCAAGTTTATTACGTTATCATTGAAATAATATCCTAGAGGGAATTATAATTATAATTATAATTATTAATAAATCGGCTTGTACGGCCAATAACATAATAAAGAAAATTTCATTATAATTCAGGTAAATTCTGCGAATCCCTCAAAGGGGACCCTCCAGGATAGTAATCCATATAAAAATAATTTTTTTGTAAAAACACATAAAAAAGTGAAAATTGTACTACTTTAAGGTTAAATAATAAATTGCTGTTTAAAATATCAAAGAAATCACAAGATTCTATAATTTGATTTAATCCAGTCTTAGAAAAAACACATCCTGGACGATTTAGTAGACAAATTCGCAAACATGATACAACAGATTCAGAATTAGTAGCTAGGGTGATTGCCAGAAGTACAGCCGCGCTTTAGGTTGAATTAAATACACTAGCCAGAAAATTAGAAGCACTTACCACTAATATGGCAGTGACCGAATATGAACCACAAGCCACAGTTAACGGAGCGTTTGTGATGAAACCTTGGACGTTGTAAAGTCAATGACAACTTTCGTAGTTAAGGAAGATTCATATGTGAGTTGGCGCGAAGCAGCGCACAATTCAATGAGTCTATGTGAGAGGCAGTCTTTCGTAAACTAATATAAATCTGTCAACTCTAGTTATTACTTTTCTTCTTTCCTTGATTCCTCTGTATTATATGTTTCTTTATACTGAATAAAGTCAGTCGCCATCTTACGGTTCAGAAGCGTGTATTATCTCTGTTCAACAGGTTATGGGCTTATGCACTAATCGGAAAAATATTTAAAAATCTTTAAATTTATTAAAAATGGCAACAGGAATGTTTAGCTTTCCGTTTGAAAAACTTCGTGGACTCGAAAACTTCGATGTATGGAGGAGAAATGCCAAATCCTACTTGGTGTTGAAAAGTTGCTGGAAGATTACCGAGAGTGGTTTGTCTGTGAATTCTTCGGAAAAGGATCGTGATTCAAATGAACGGGCGATGGCGGAGATTACGCTCAGGATTATGTGAACGAGGTAGTGATGACTTCAATCAAGTTGCAAAATGCGGGTCTTAATCTTGGTGACGAAGTCGTCGCTTCATTATTGCTCGCTGGGTTGCCTAACGAGTATCAAGCACTCGTTATGGCAGTAGAAAATTCGAAAGCAAAGTTAACTGTCGACAGCGCTAAGAGTTTGTTGTTGCAAGACGTCAAATTTGACTGCAGCAGAGATTTAACGGAAAATGCTTTGTATTCGAAAAATTACAACCAGAAAAAGAGCGGCAGAAATTCTAATAAGAAAAAATTTCGATGTTTTAATTGTGGTCAAGAAGGCCATATGCGTAAAGAGTGTCGCAAGAGTATGCAGTCGAAAAAAGCTAACGAAAACGAAGGTAAAAACATGACGGCGATGGTTTCCAACTCCCTGTTAGCAAATTCGTGTTTTCACTCTCAGAGCGGCGAAATCAACATCACATATGACAAATGATCAGCGGTTGATTTCGAAAGAGAAAGCGGCAGAGCATAGCGAAGTTATTTTGCCAAATAAAGAACGAGTGACTGTCAAAAGCGCAGGCGATGTGAGTTTAGTTCTGAACGTAAACAATAGAAAAATTCCAACTAATGTTCGAAATGTAGAATATGTTCCTACTCTTTGCGCAAATAAAAAAGCAAAACAAGAAGGTGGTGTTCGAAGGCAATATGTGTAAGATTTTCGATTCGAAGGGAGAATTGATTGCAACAGCGCATGCACACAAAGACTTGTATAAGTTAGACTGCGAAAAATCAACAATTGGAAGAGCAATGACAACGATTGACAGCTTTGAGCTTTGGCACCGTAGGTTAGCTCATATTTGTACACAAAGTATGAAGCAGGTGCAAAATTCAGCAGTTGGAGTTAATTACAGCGATACAAGTGATAAAGGGTGCATTGTATGCTGCAAGGGTAAACAAACGAGAACAATTAATAAATCTGTTGGAGCACGCGCACATAATTTATTGGACATCGTGCATTCTGATGTTCTTGGTCCAATTAATACAAAGTCGTTCAGCGGCGCAAGATTTTTGTTGGTGTTTGTTGATGATTTTTCTCGCAAGGTTTTTGCTACACCAATCGTGCGCAAATCTGACGTATTTGGGAAAATGAAGCAATTCAAGAGTGAAGTCGAGACACAGTGTGGCCGTGAAATGAAGGTGCTAAGAACAGATAATGGCACTGAATATTGCAATGAGCTGATTTGTGCCCACGCACCGACAGAAGAGAAGGACGATGCGATCAAGGATCACTTCTACGAGCGTTTAGAACGCACTTACGAGCGCTGCCCCCGTCACGATATCAAAATCGTGCTTGGTGACTTCAATGCCAGGGTGGGAAAGGAAGGGATCTTTGGTCACACTGTCGGAAAATTCAGTCTCCACGACGAAACCTCCGCCAACGGACTGAGACTGATCGACTTTGCCGGGGCCCGAAACATGGTGGTCTGTAGCACCAGGTTTCAGCATAAAAAAATACACTTGGCTACGTGGCTGTCTCCAGATCGAAAAACGCGAAACCAAATCGATCATATTGCGATAGACGGAAGGCATGCTTCCAGTATATTAGACGTACGTACACTCCGAGGACCGAACATCGACTCGGATCATTATCTTGTCGCAGCCAAGATGCGCATACGCCTCTGTGCATCAAAAAACGTGCGTGTAAATACACAGCGAAAGCTTGACGTCGGAAAGCTGCAATCGCAACAGACAGCTGCAAACTTCACCACTCGACTCTCACACCTGCTCACTGAGAGCACTTCTCAAGAAACCGGAATTTGCGAGCACTGGGAGCACATTTCTCGATCACTGCGTACCGCCGCTGAAGAAGTCGTTGGCTTTCAGCGAACCCGAAAAAATGACTGGTATGATGAGGAATGCCGCGCCGCTTCGGAAAATAAAGATGCTGCCTACAGGGCCACGCTGCGATCGGGCGCAACGCGAGCTGTATGGGAACGCTACCGGGAGTTGAGAAAGGAAGAGAGACGCATCGTCCGTAGAAAGAAAAGAGAGGCCGAAATACGTGAGTGTGAAGAGCTTGAGATGCTAGCCGACATGAAAAGCGCCCGAAAATTTTACCAAAAGGTGCGGCGACTTACGGAAGGTTTTAAGACCGGGGCGAATTCCTGTAAGAACAAGAACGGCGATCTGGTGACTGATGTCCAAAGCGCACTTAGATTGTGGAGGGAACACTTCTCCACTCTGCTAAATGGTGACAGCGAAAGCGTCGCCGGAGAAGATGAAGATCCCGAACCCCAAATCGCTGATGACGGCATTAACATCCCGTCACCCGACCTCGATGAAGTTCGAATAGCAATTATGCGGCTACGGAACAACAAAGCCGCTGGAGCTGATGGGTTACCAGCTGAGCTATTCAAGCATGGTGGCGAGGAGCTGGTAAGGTGCATGCACCAGCTTATTTACAGAATATGGTCGGACGAATGCATGCCCGCCGATTGGAATTTAAGTGTACTCTGCCCAATCCACAAGAAGGGTGATCCTGCAATATGCGCCAACTACCGCGGGATCAGCCTTCTTAACATTTCGTATAAGGTTCTATCGAGTGTATTGTGTGAAAGACTAAAGCCAACCGTCAACGAACTGATTGGACCTTATCAGTGTGGCTTTAGACCTGGTAAATCTACCATCGACCAGATATTCACGATACGCCAAATATTGGAAAAGACCCGTGAGAAGAGGATCGACACACACCATCTATTTGTCGACTTTAAATCAGCTTTCGACAGCACGAGAAGAAGTTGCCTATATGCCGCGATGTCTGACTTTGGTATCCCTGCAAAACTAATACGGCTATGTAAAATGACACTGAGCAACACCACTAGCTCAGTCTGAGTTGGGAAGGACCTCTCCGAGCCGTTTGATACCAAACGAGGTTTCAGACAGGGTGACTCCCTATCGTGTGACTTCTTTAACATTATGCTAGAAAAGATAATTCGAGCTGCAGAATTAAACCGGTCAGGTACCATCTTTTATAAGAGTGTGCAACTGCTGGCGTATGCCGATGACATCGATATCATTGGCCTCACAACCGCGCCGTTAGTTCTGCCTTTTCAAAGCTGGACAAGGAAGCGAAGCGAATGGGTCTGGAGGTGAACGAGGACAAAACGAAGTACCTCCTGTCATCAAATAAACAGTCAGCGCATTCGCGTCTTGGCTCCCGCATCACTGTTGACAGTTACAATTTTGACAAAGTAGAGGACTTTGTTTATCTTGGAACCAGCATCAACACCAACAATAATGTCAGCCTTGAAATCCAACGAAGAATCTCTCTTGCCAACAAGTGCTACTTTGGGCTGAGTAGGCAAATGAACAGTAAAGCCCTCTCTCAACGAACGAAAACCACGCTCTATAAGTCCCTCATCATGCCCGTGCTAATGTCTGGCGCAGAAGCATGGGCCCTATCAACATCGGATGAGATGGCGCTTGGAGTGTTCGAGAGAAAGATTCTCCGAAAGATTTTTGGTCCTTTACGTCTTTGCGATGGCGAATACCGCAGACGATGGAACGATGAGTTGTATGAGCTGTACCGCGACATAGACATAGTTCAGCGAATTAAGATTCAGCGGCTACGCTGGCTAGGTCATGTGGTACGTATGGAAGAAAATGCTCCAGCCCTGAAAGTATTCGACGCGGTACCCGCTGGTGGTAGCAGAGGAAGAGGAAGGCCTCCTCTACGTTGGAAAGACCAGGTGGAGAAGGACTTGACTACACTTGGGATATCTAACTGGCGCCAGGCAGCAAAGCAGAGGAGCGGCTGGCGTGCAATATTGAAATCGGCCAAAATCGCCTAGGCGGTTATAGCGCCAATTAAGAAGAAGAAGAATTTAGAAAGTTTATGAGCGATTGTGGTATTGTTCATCAAAAGACCGCTCCATACACGCCCGAACAAAATGGTGTGGCTGAACGGATGAACCGTACGTTGATTGAACGTGTCAGGTGCATGTTGTTAGATTCTGGCCTGGGAAATATATTCTGGGCAGAAGCAGCAAGTACAGTGCCCTACTTGGTAAATCGCATTCCGCGTAGAGGCAACAGTCGAAGTCCGGAAGAAATATGGTCCGGAGTAAAACCGAATTTAAAGCATTTGCGTATATTTGGTTGCACGGCGATGGCTCATATACCGAAACAGAAGCGATTGAAGCTTGATGCAAAGTCAGAAGAGTGTTTATTCGTAGGGTATTGCACTGCTTCTAAAGCATACCGATTTTACCGAAAATCTGATTATAAGTTTATTGTAAGCCGCGATGTTACATTTTTAGCAAGTACAAGTATCGTAACAGAGCATGCAGAACCAAATTTGTATGTTGATATTATTGATGCAAGGAAGTTTGTGACATTGTCAATTCAGAGGAGGAAGATTATAGCGAATTGTCAGATGTCAACAAATCTTCAGACAGTGAATATGAGGTAGCTGATCGGCATGCAATGAATAACAATAAAATTTGTCCAGTTCGTCGATCAGAGCATATTGCATGTAAGGCAAAAAATAATTTGTTATTGAGTGCAATGCCTGATGTTTATGATACTATAAGTGTTCAAGAGGCATTAAGTAGTGCTGATGCGTGCGCTTAGAAACGCGCGATGGAAGAGGAGATCGATTCTCTTAAATCAAACAACACTTGGGCGCTTACGAAATTGCCTGTGGGTAAAAGAGCCATAAATTCAAAATGGGTTTTCAAAGTTAAACGCAATTCCAATGGTGCGCTGGTTCGTTACAAAGCAAGACTTGTTGTGAGAGGATGTTCGCAGAGACAGGGCATTGGTTATTCAGAAACTTTTTCACCTGTTGTGAGATACAACTCACTACGATTTTTGTTCGCATTGGCAGCGAAGCATGATTTGTCAGTACATCAATTAGATGCGGTGACGGCATTCTTGAATGGTGAGCTTGAAGAAGAAGTGTACATGAAGCAGCCTGAAGGTTACGATGACGGATCAGGCAGAGTTTGTTGGTTGATAAAGTCTGTGTATGGTTTGAAGCAAGCAAGTAAAGTTTGGAACGATAAATTGAATACGGTACTTATCAGCTTGGGGCTTATAAGAAGTGATGTCGACCAATGTATAAGTTAACCCAAAACGTTAGCCAACAATTACACAGTCAGCATTGTCTGCCTAACACCTAACACCTGAATGTAATCAGTACTCCTATCCATGCCCAACAGCCAAAGCCGTGGGATCCGCTGACCCAGCATACTCGCAACAGACAACGGACTGGCAGCGACAAACAACCATTAACGCTGCTCACTTACTACCATAGCCGTGGGATCCGCTGACTCAGCATACTCACAACAGGCAGCGGACCGATAACAACAGACATTGCACGTACAACAGGTAGCTATCCACCGCGATAGCAACGACGTCAACGAACAGAGGCAGCAGCGGACAGAATCATACAATGCAAGCGCAACGACAGCGACGACGACGACGGCGATGAAGGCAACTTAGGCTAAGTCATAGCAGTAAGCTAGGGTAGAAAGTCAGTTCTGAATTAGACTCAATAAAGCACAGAAGTGCACTAAAAAGTAACTGGCGCCCAACCGCGGTTTTTAAGTTCGAACCAAAATCAAAGAAGTGATCGGTTAACATAGCTAAAAGGAGTATAAGGATCTAAACGGAGCCTGCACCCCAAAGGATAAGGATAAGGACAACACCAAGAGAGAAACACAATTGGATATTTTAATGGAATATTATAAAGTAGCCTCTAAATTGTAAGTAGAGTGCTCGCTAAAAAAGTGAAAGTGTAAAGATTTAAAGAAAGAAAAATTATGTTGACAAATTTATAAAAAAGATATTAAATAAATTGTAAAGCAAGAAAATGTTTGAAAATTTTTTTTTTAACTAACGATATTCTGTCAGTAAAAAATTCGTGCCAATTTATGTAAAAAAAAAGAAAAAATATCAAATGTAAAGGCCAACCTTTTGAAGGAAAATGAATAAATTTTTGAAAATTTATAAATTATGAAAATGAAATTATAGTGAATATTAAGGAAGGTCCTTGACTAAAAATGTTTGTTTGTGAATTGGAA
Organism: Anomoia purmunda; assembly: GCA_951828415.1. NCBI lineage: Eukaryota > Metazoa > Arthropoda > Insecta > Diptera > Tephritidae > Anomoia > Anomoia purmunda. The sequence continues at coordinate 94,977,153 of OX639993.1, read as the reverse complement.
CTAAATAAATTGTTAAACCATGGGAATTATTGCTGTTAATAAAAAATTTCTTCTCCTGAAAAAGGGACGATATTTTGTAAGTGAGGTAAATGTATTTTTGAAAAAAAACCTAAAGGAAAGCCTTTAGAAGGGAATTGTGACAGTGCTATAATTTATAAAGGGGACGTTGGGCACAAATTTAATAACCTGTGCGAAATAGTTGCATCATTGTGACACATTGGTTGAATTGAGTAGCGCTTTAGCTAGTATTCTCTTTTGCGTTTAACATCGGTTTAATGAGCGATAGCGACGGCAATTTAAAGGAATTGCTAGAAAGGATAGGTAGCTTACAAATTTCAAAGAGAAATATAATGGACGCAAATCAATTAACGGCTTTAGTGCAGGCTGCCATGACTGGCGCACTGCAACAACAGCAAGAAGATTTTGAACAAAAGCTTAACCGACTGACAGAACAGATAACGAATTTAAAAACAGACAAAAAACCACAAATTTATGAACCGGTGAGAATCACAGCGGGTGTAAAATGTGAAGAACCACTTGATCTGGTTAAATCTTTGCCGGAATTTGACGGACAGGTCAGCACTTACGTTTCATGGCGTCAAGCCGCCCACACAGCGTATGAAGTATTTAAAAACTATCAGGGCAGCTCCAGGCATTACCAGGCTGTGGGGATAATAAGAAATAAAATAAAGGGACCCGCCGATGCCGTTTTGGCATCTTTTAATACCGTGCTCAACTTTGACGCAATAATTGCTAGGTTAGATTTTACATATGCGGACAAACGTACTATTTATCTAATTGAGCAAGAGCTCTCTACGCTTCGACAGGGCAACCTTTCGGTCCTAAAATATTTCGATGAGGTGGAGAAGAAATTGACCCTCCTCACAAACAAGACAATTATGACACATGAAGGTTCTATTGCTGAATCAATCTGCACAAAATATAGGGCAGACGCATTAAGAATATTTATCTCAGGACTAAAAAGACCTCTGTTCGCGTCTCGACCGGATGATTTACCAAGCGCTTTAGCCTTGGCGGAAGAAGTTGAATCGAACCGAGAACGGTATGTGTTCGCCACAAGCTTTGCGGCATCTTGTGAAGATCCAAATAGATTTAAGAAAACTGGTATTAGCAATTCAGACCAGAGGATGCGAACTACACAAAAGAACCCGCATTTCTCCAATAGGCAACCGAAAAGGGGTGGTAACGAAAATGATCAACGGGATCAACCAATACCAATGGATGTTGATCCATCAGAATCGCGGCTGCGCCAGAATTCAAACTGGCGTCAATCGCAAAAAACGAATCAGGGTCAACAGCAATATAGGAGTAACTTTAAACAGGGCCCTAACTTCAACCAACAACAACAAATTGGTAAACGACAAGCAGAATCGGGAAGAAACACTGGACCAAAAGTGCAGAGTGTAAACAATTTAAATCAAGACAATCAAGAGGCAGCTTATAATCAAGAGGCCGAAGATGAAATAGAAAACCTTGAAGAGGAGCAGCTCAATTTTTTAGGGGGAAGTCCCAACTCCCGTGGATTGAGCGAGGAGTAGGGGACCATGGAAAAAGAATAAGGCTATTAGTGGACACGGGTGCGTCAAAGAACTACATCAAACCCTTGCCAGAACTTAAAAATATCATTCCGGCATCCACACCATTTTTGGTTAAGTCACTACATGGAAATAGCCCAGTAAAGCAAAAATGCAGAATTAGGTTGTTCGGTATATGTACAGATTTTTTCATACTGCCCAATATAGCAACGTTTGACGGTATAATTGGATTAGACCTACTAAACCAAGTAAACGCCCAAATAGACTTGAGCAATGGAATAATACGACACGATTTCGGAAACGAAAAGCTGTTTTTCCATGAGTGCAAAAATGTGAATTTCATTGATGTAAGAAGCGAAGAAATTCCTTCTTCTATCCGAAATCAGTTTTGTAAAATGATAGAGAATAAAAAGAAGGCTTTTGCAGACCCTAACGAGTCCTTGCCTTTTAATACAAATATAATCGCTACCATTAGGACAAAAACCGAAGAGCCGGTGTATTCTAGACTCTATCCTTACCCGATGAGTGTAACTGAGTTTGTCAATAAGGAAGTAGCCGATTTGTTAGCAAATGGCATCATTCGCAGATCCAGATCTCCTTACAATAATCCGATTTGGGTTGTTGATAAAAAAGGGGTAGATCAAACAGGAAATAAAAAAAGGCGATTAGTGATCGACTTCATGAAGCTGAATGAGGTCACAATCGAGGACAAGTATCCAATGCCAAATGCAATGGTGATATTGTCAAATCTAAAGGGTGCACAATACTTTACCACCCTCGATTTGAAATCTGGATTTTACCAGATTGAATTAGCAGAAAGAGACCGGGAAAAACCCGCCTTCTCTGTAAACAACGGCAAGTATGAATTCTGCCGCCTGCCTTTCGGGCTTAAAAACGCCCCCAGTATATTTCAAAGAGCAATTGAAGATGTTCTGAGGGAGCAAATTGGCAAGACATGCCACGTTTACGTCGATGACGTAATTATCTACTCAAAGACAGCAGAAGATCATGTAAGGGACATCGAATGGGTGTTACGTAATCTCTGTGAAGCTAATATGAAGGTATCGATAGAGAAATCAAATTTTTTTAAAACAGATGTAGACTACTTAGGCTTTGTGGTATCAAGAGGTGGTGTAAAAACAAGTCCTGAAAAAGTCAACGGCATAAAATGCAATGAGAAACCGACCACACTTCGAGGACTTCGCTCCTTCCTAGGATTGGCAAGTTACTATAGATGTTTTATCAAAGACTTTGCCAGTATAGCAAAACCACTGACCGACATGCTTAAAGGGGAAAATGGCAAAGTAAGTGCCACCCAGTCGAAAAAAATTAAAATTCAATTAACACCAGAAGGTGTAGAAGCATTCAACAAACTTAAAGAAGTTCTGGCCTCAGAGGACGTCACACTAACGTATCCTGATTTCACTAAACCGTTTGATCTGACGACCGACGCTTCCTCAAGGGGTTTAGGGGCTGTACTTTCACAGGAAAAGAAGCCCATAACCATGATATCAAGGACTCTAAGAGATAGGGAAGAGCATCTGGCAACAAACGAAAGAGAACTATTAGCAATAGTGTGGGCCCTCAACAGTTTGAGAAATTACTTATATGGTGTAAACCAATTGAACATTTTCACTGACCACCAGCCTCTGACATTTGCAGTTTCGGATAAAAATCCAAATGCTAAAATTAAGCGCTGGAAATCTCTCATAGAGAGCTTCAACGCGAAGATTCTTTATAAGCCAGGTAAAGAAAATCATGTTGCTGACGCATTGTCAAGACAGCACATGAATATGGTGGAAGTCGAAATGGAAGCAAGCTCTGACTGCGCCACTATGCATAGTGAAGGGTCACTGACTTACACCATTGAAACGGTGGATAAACCTGTTAACTGCTTCCGAAATCAGATAATACTTCAAGAGAGCGAAATCCCGTCAAAGCAGACCTTTATCATATTTGGGTCAAAAAGCAGGCATATAGTTTCATTTTGTGATTTAGAGTCGCTACTAAAAACACTGCAGGAAGTCATTAACGATGGCGTAGTTAATGCAATACACTGCAGCTTACCAGTTTTGGCAAAAATTCAACACCGGCTGGTTGAACTCCTTCCCAACGTGAAATTCCGCCATACAGAAAAAATGGTTTCGGATATCTTCAACGAAAATGACCAAAAGGAAATAATAATTGCAGAGCACAATCGAGCTCACAGGGCGGCACAGGAAAATGTCAAACAGATCTTGGCCGACTATTTTTTCCCAAAAATGGATAAAAAAGCAAGAGAGGTGGCAGCAAACTGCCGAATCTGTTCAAAGTCGAAATACGACCGACACCCAAAAAAACATGTTATCGCAGAAACACCGATACCGTCTAGCATTGGAGAAATATTACACGTCGATATTTTCTCTACGGATCAAAAATTTTTTCTAACTTGCGTTGACAAGTTTTCAAAATTTGCTATGGTCCAGAAAATCGCATCTAGGACTATCATAGACGTAAAACCGCCATTTTTACAGCTAATAAACATTTTTCCGAACGTTAAAACAATATAATGTGACAATGAAAAGTCACTTAATTCAAATACCATAAAATCAATATTGTTAGACTACAACAATGTGAAGATTGCAAACGCCCCTCCACTTCATAGTACCTCAAACGGGCAAGTGGAGCGTTGCCACAGTACTTTGAGTGAAATAGCTAGGTGCCTGAAATGCGAAAGAAATCTGAGCGACGCCGTTAACTTAATTTTGTTAGCCACTATAGAGTATAATAAGACAATTCATTCAACTACCAATAGAAAACCAATAGACATCATTCACTCCGGTTCAGCCAATATAACAGAATCAATTCGAAAACGTATTGAAAAAGTACAGGCCTCTGATCGCGAATACCACAATAAGGGTCGTCAGAATATGACATATAACGCTGGTGACAAGGTCTTAGTTAAAGTTAACCGTAGGCTAGGCAACAAACTTTCTGCATTATACGTAGAAGAAACAGTTGAGCAGGACCTAGGCACCACCGTTCTTATAGAGGGGAGGAGGAGTCACAAGGACAACCTTCGACCACCTTAATAGACTAGTACAAATATTGTCATTTTTAATTGCAGGATAACAACAGCGACATTCTTTTTGACGATCACTTTAGCGGAAAAACTCACGGACTACACTAACGCTAATTATATCCCAATCGTAGACGGAGACGCAATATTATGGGAACATTACGGATACCTGACGCACTTCACCAACTTGACAATGTACTCAACCATGAACGATGAGATAAGAAATCTAACCGACCTTTTCCCGCAAACGCTCATGAGGAAGCTACTAAATTCTGATATAACGCACATCGAAACACTACTGCGAACTGTTGACGTTCACCACCGACAAGCACGAAGCTTGAACTTTTTGGGTACGGCACTGAAAGTCATTGCCGGCACCCCAGACTTTGACGACTTCCAGAGACTACAGATGAGACAGGACATGCTCGTTGACTCTAACAACAAACAATATAGGATAAATACCCACATTCAGCAGAAGATATTGAAAATCACAGAAAAAATAAATAAAATCATTGCTACAACAAAAAAAGAAAAAATAGATACGGGACACTTATACGAAACAATACTAGCTAGAAATAGAATAATAACCCTCGAATTACAGGCTGTCACAATTTCAATAACGTTGGCCAAACTAAATTTAGTCAGCCCTTTATTATTAGATAATAATGATATAAATACAATTATCAACGAGCACTCGACCAATGTAACAATAATAGAAATATTTGGAATGTCTAGAATTAAGGTTTTACAAAACAGAGACAATTTGTATTTTATTATAAAATATCCTATACCTGAGAAAGTTTGTAAGAAATTTAGCCTATTCGCCGTGTCGCACCAAGGACGAGTACTACACTTTGGGGAAACCAATACCGTTGCTGGATGCGGAAATAAAGCACATGCCGTAAAATGCGAAAAATCCACGTTCGCTACTTTCTGCAAATCTCTAAAAATCACCACTTGCGGACAACAGCTGATCATGGGAGAAGTGGCGAATTGCTCAACCACCGCCAACCATAATAAGGGCATTAACGAAATCGACGATGGCATTATCATTATCAACTATGTCACAGCCAAAATAGAGGGTGAAGATCGAAATATTAGAACCATCAACGGTACCTATTTGTTGACTTTCGACCAGTCAGTAAAAATAAATGCCACCGAATATCGCAATAGAAACAATGCTCTTGTTCGTACACTTGGCACTCCGACATCCCAGAGAATCAACTTTTTGGGACATTTAGACACTTTGAGCCTAAACTATCTTCAAGAATTGAATGCAGAAAATATTAACCACATTGACACTCTGAGAGGAGATGTCGACTCAAAAACAGTGGTTTTTACAGTAACAATAACCTCATTAATTATCCTAATGGTCTTGCGACTTGCCCTAAGCAAATACAACAAACACACCGCTAAAAGGGCAATGGATATCTTAGTAAAAAAAGGAGACTGAGAGAATCGCGGACGATCCTCACTTAGGAAGGGAGGAGTTAACCCAAGACGTTAGCCAACAATTACACAGTCAGCATTGTCTGCCTAACACCTGTTCAGGGCAATGCTGAACGTAATCAGTACTCCTATCCATGCCCAACAGCCAAAGCCGTGGGATCCGCTGACCCAGCATACTCGCAACAGACAACGGACTGGCAGCGACAAACAACCATTAACGCTGCTCACTTACTACCATAGCCGTGGGATACGCTGACTCAGCATACTCACAACAGGCAGCGGACCGGTAACAACAGACATTGCACGTACAACAGGTAGCTATCCACCGCGATAGCAACGACGTCAACGAACAGAGGCAGCAGCGGACAGAATCATACAATGCAAGCGCAACGACAGCGACATCGACGACGGCGATGAAGGCAACTTAGGCTAAGTCATAGCAGTAAGCTAGGGTAGAAAGTCAGTTCTGAATTAGACTCAATAAAGCACAGAAGTGCACTAAAAAGTAACTTATATACTATTGCGTGAACGACTGCAGCATGGTGTACGTGGCGATTTATGTTGACGACGTCTTGGTGTTCTCCAATGACAAAAATGCCACGCAGCGTATTAAGAACGAGTTGTCCTCTAGATTTAAAATGAAAGACATGTGTTCAGCTTCATCGGTACTTGGCATGCGAGTTCAGCGCGACGAGGTTAAAAAACTAATTAAACTTGATCAATCTGAATATATTTGCGGTGTATTGAAACGTTTTGGAATGGACGATTGTAATCCTGTCTCAACGCCCGCCAATAGACTTGTCGCAAAAGCTAACAGCAGAAATGTGTCCACAATCTGAAGACGCAAAGAAACAAATGGAAACGTTCCGTATATGGAAGCAATTGGTTGTCTTCTGTATGCAGCACAAAATACTCGTCCCGATATTAGCTTTGCAGTCAATTTGCTTTGTCGTTTTTCACAAAACCCCGGTAAAGCTCATTGGATTGCAGTGAAGCGTGTGATGCAGTATTTGAAGGGTACTGTTGACAAAGGCATCGTTTATCAGAAATCAGCTGAAGGTCTTACTGGGTTTTGTGATGCTGACTGGGCAGGAGACCTTGACGAAAGACGATCAACGTCTGGTTACGTGTTTGTTATGCAGGGTGGAGCGATTTCTTGGTCTACGCATAGACAGCGAACGGTTGCATTGTCGTCGACTGAAGCAGAATTAATGTCGGTTGTGGGTGCAATGCAAGAAGTCATTTGGTTGAATCGGCTTGTATCAGAGTTGATTCCTGGCGTTGCAAAGCCAACAATACTACATTGCGATAACAAGAGCGCAATCCACATTGTTCGCAACAACAATTTTTCCCATCGAACAAAACATGTGGACATTAAGGTGAAGTTTATACGAGAAAAACTTGGGAATAAATCTGTAAAGCTGGAGTTCATTCCCACAAGTGACATGTCGGCAGATGGTTTAACGAAAGCAGTACCAGCAGTTAAGAATGAATCTATTAATGCTAAGATAGGCTTGCAGTAAAAATAAGCAATTAGTAAAATAATTGAAATGAAAATGAATTAATGTTTGTTAACTTAAAATTAAATATGTTTTGCAATGTTGCCAGATGTTCTATTAAAGGGAAGTATTGTAAAATAATATAAATCTGGCAACTCTAGTTATTACTTTTCTTCTTTCCTTGATTCCTCTGTATTATATGTTTCTTTATACTGAATAAAGTCAGTCGCCATCTTACAGTTTAGAAGCGTGTATTGTCTCTGTTCAACACAGTCGAAAATATTTCGCTGCGTTAACCATACTAAGAAATAAAATAATAGGGGACGCTAACAATATCCTATCCAATCATGGAACAGTCCTCAATTTTGATGCCATTATAAATAGACTCGATTCCGCATATGCGGATAAGCGACCAGTTCCCATACTGGAACAAGAGTAAGGAATTATGAGGCAGGGTAGTAAGCCAATAATAGATTATTACAATGATATAAACCACAGACTAACGCTATTAATAAATAAGACCATAATGACCCATGGTAATAATTCCGAAATGACAAAGGAAATTAATAAAAAGAACAGAAATAGAAGCAAATCGTATGTGAACGAATTTTGCTGAACAATTCTATAGGACAGAAAAAGGTAGTTCGTCAACACAGAAACCTTTTAATTATTCGAGGAACAACTTTAGGTTCCCGCAAAGGGATAATGCAGCTAGACCGAATAGTGGAAACTATCGGCCCCGTCATCAATCCTGGAAACTTTAATCGATATCAAAATAACCAAGGAAACTTCACCAATAACTATGTTCATCCAAATTATTCAGATCGCCCCAATTTTAAGCAACCACCACCCAAAAGACAAGCTAATAGTAGCCAATTTAGTAACCAACCGAACTATAAGGCACAAAGGATTAATAATTTGAATGAGCAAACTTTTTTAGGCGACGATCAGGGGCATGAAGAGAACTGTCCCACATATTCAGAACAATCAGAAGTACTAGAAGAACAGTAAAAATCTTATTGGATACAGGAGCAACGTGGTGCTACTGCAAACCCAACACTTTACCCAATAGGAAGAAGTTAGAAATAGCTAAAAGAGTAAAAACTATTAACGGATATGCAATTATAACACATTTGTCTGAAACTATAATATTCGGTATAAAAACCCGATTCTACGAGACCGCGAATTTAGAAACAGATGTCTTGATAGGAATGAGTTTGCTTTTCAAAGCAAAAGCCAGAATTGATTTAGATAAACTGACCCTTGAAACAGAAAAAGTAAAGGAACAAATATATATTTCGAGTCAGCCGAAGGAGCTGATACCTAAACCCTACGATTATATTTGCAATTTAAGGTTAATTGAGTGTAACCAAGAAATTCCTTTAAGGAAAACGATGCCGGAGAACGTTGATAACCTCAAGAACGTAATTGAGCGTAAAATTAAATTCAAACATACATAGATTTGTGTTTACCCTTTAGAACGGATGTGCAAGCAGAAATCCGCACAACTGTTGAAGCGCCTATATGGAGCAAACAGACCCCCACCCCTTAGGAGTTAATTCATTCATAAATGAAGAAATCCAACAAATGTTAGCGAAAGGAATAATACAACCAAGCAAAAGCCCATATAACTCACCGGTATGGGTTGTACCCAAGAAGGGTGAAAATGAAGATGGAACACCAAAAGAATTACAAAAAGATAAATGAACGAACAATTTCAGATAAATATCCGATTCCAGACACCAATGTTATTTTGTCAAAGTTTTGTAATGTTTATATATGTAGATGACATAATCATCTACTCAAAATCAATTGAAGAACATACTGAGCACTTACAAAAAATTATTCAAATTCTTAGGAACGCAAACATGAAGATTTCAATAGAGAAATCTAAATTTTACGAACAGGATGTAGAGTTTTTAGGCTACATTATTAGTCATAACGTTATTATGACAGACCCAAAAAAAATTGAAGCAATAAATAACTACCCCATACCAACTACGCTTAGGCAGTTAGGAAGTTTTTTAGGGATGGGCGGCTACTACAGGAAATTTGTTAAAAACTATGCAACAATTACGAAGCCGCTAACAAAATTTTTGTCAGGGAAAAATGGAATGGTGTCGCAATATATGTCAAAAAAAATTGAAATAAAGTTAGACCAAGAGGCGCGGTTCTACAGCAAGAAGGAAAACCAATCACTTTCATTTCAAAAACCTTAAACAGCACAGAGTCAAATTATGCCACAAACGAAAAGGAGCTTTATGCTATCGTCTGGGCATTAAAGGCATTCAGAAACTATTTGTATGGAGTATCTGACTTAGAAATTCATACAGACCTCCCACCACTTACCTTTGCAATTTCAACAAGAAATCCAAACTCAAAGATTAAAAGATGGACTTCATTTATAGAAGAATTTTCCCTAAAATGGTATATAAACCAGGAACCACAAACGTCGTTGCGGACGCATTGTCCATTTTTAAATAACCTTTCCGAATCTACATCAACCGACGACACCCAACATTCGTGTGAAAGCACCTTACACGAGTTTTATAAGGAAAAAATTCAAAATTCAAAATTCACATTTCACGAATCTGTAAGGAATTTTGATAGAATAAGGCATATAGTAGAATATGACAAGGTAGACAATTTAATAGGAATTTTTAAAGAATTTTTACAACCCAATTTAGTAAAGATCATTTACTAAAGATCATAGGAGCTATATCGAAAATCACAAACAAATCTGCGATATATACTATTGGCCAAAAATGAGGCAAGAATTTAAGCAATTCATTAAGAGTTGCGACATTTGTAATAGAAATAAATACTGCAGAAATCCTCAGACGGTACCTATTGGAGATGCTCCAATTTCTAAGAAAGATGGGGAGCGAGCAGATCCGTATAGACATTTTTTATGTTCAAAAATTAAAATTCATAACATGCATTAATTCTTATTCCAAATTTTTAGTCATTAAGGAAATTGAGGACAAACTTAAACTTGATGATAAAATCATGGAAGTGCTTCTGGGAAGCAAAAAAGATCACTTTAGATAATGAGCCAGGATTCACCACGCAGTAATTTAAAAGTTTAATGCAAAGGTTAGGAATCGAACTATATTTCTGTAGTCCTCGACACAGTGCCACAAATGGGCAGGTCGAGAGCGTCCATTCAACTCTACTCGAGATGTCCAGATGCATGAAAGAAGAATTCCATTTATTTAGCGATGTTGAAGCAATTTACAGAGCTGTTCAACAATACAATAAATCGATACACTCCGTTACTAATGAAAAACCTTTCAAGATTATCAAAAGTATAATAAAAAGAGACATGAAAATACAGAAATCCTCCTGAAAAAAGCTCAGGAGAAAATGCTAGAATGAAACAACCCCAATGGCACAAAAAATTATTAAAGAAATGATATAGTGTATGAAGGATTAATAGGTCAAAGGAACAAGATGAGTCCTAGGTATAGGAAACAAAAGATTAAGGAAGATTTATATAATAAGGTTGGGATACAAAATAGAGATAGGATAATTCATAAAGATAACCTCAAACCACGAAAATACATATTGAATACTTTTCAGAAAATGCTACTATTCATCATATTTACGTTCTTTGCAACCACATCAACCGAACTAACAGATTATACAAGAGAAGATTACGTGTTGATTCAAAACGGAGACGCTATAATCTATGAAAAATATGGCGGTATATTTCACCTTACCAACTTCACCTTTTTCTCTAATTTAATAATTGAAACTAGGGAATTAATGAATAGAAAACGAAATCATTTTAACACTGAGTAAAATTCACTGCAGTCGCAATACAATGAAATGAACTTAGAACTGTAACTAATTGACACTCTACCGGGCAATTGACCAAGACAAATTTCAGGAACAAAAGAGGTATTAACGAGATAGGAACCGTATGGAAATGGATATCTGGCACCCCAGACCACGACGAAATGGTATACATCAATACGAAACTAAACGAACTTGTAGAGAACAACAATAGGCAAATGACAACAAATTCCGAAATATTTAACGTGCAAATTACTTTAGAAACCAGATACAAAAACAGGCTAATAACCACAGAATTGCAAAATATTATTCATACAATAACTTTATCGAAGATAGGCATTCTAAATCCGGCTATACTCAATTTAAAAGAAGTACATGTAATTACCAAAAATGGACATGAACAGATAACACTGACCGACTTAATGGATGTATCTAAATTTAAGATTTTACAAGACTATGATGTCATAGTAGTCCATATAAAATATCCGCTAATTCAAAAAAATTGTAAACTTTATGAAACCAGATCAATATCTCAAATGGATGGAAGACTTTTAATTGAAAAAGAAATTGTTAAATGCGGAAATAGCTTATATAATGTTGAAACTTGTAAACCCGAACTAAATACTAATTTTTGTAGATTAAATAAAAAAACATCTTGCTTTTTAAATTTGTTAAATAATAATAAAGGAAATTGTACTAAAATAATAGAAAAGAATAAAGATCTAGATATAATAAAAGAGGAAGCGATATTGATATCAGGAAAGCACATTGTTGACGAGAAAAAAATAGACGGAGTTTACTTTGTAACTTTCAAAAACACAACCAAGATCGATAATGTAACATTTGAAAACCCATCGGGGATAATTTTGGATCTCTTGAAAAACAATAAATTAAATAATTAGAAAGTTTTCCAATATCTTGAAAGCTCAGACGAAGAACTTAAATTTAAGAACATAAATTTTATAAATTCATTCAGACAAGAAATTAAAAGGCAGTCAATCGTCTATTCCGCTCTATCCCTTCTTACCGTTGCTGTTAATATATATATATTTTATGTAATAATCAAAAAATTAAAGGATACCTTTGAAGTAAGAAAATTGGATATGAAAGAAAAATTGTATGACGAAATGTTAAGTAAAATTAAAAAATATCTGAGGAAATGGAAAGAAACGGGACGTTTCAAATTTAAGAAAGAGGGGAGTTATATCACCATTTATTCCAAGCTTTACATAGGGAAAATTCCAAGATTGCATTTATCAAAACATTCGTAAGTTTTGTTGTTGTTTCCCACGGTACACCTTTGCGCGTGTGGAAATAATGCTGACGCTATGTCTACTACTTACCGAAATGCAACGGTCACGTTGCATTGAAATGTGTTGATTTCCCTTTCCTCGTTATTTGCCAACACTTTGTAAGTTTAGTTCTAAGCCTGCTTTCATTGAATAAAGTTGAGCGAAGGCTCATAAAACAAATAAAACAATTTTTTCTTTTGCCGCCTGGCAAAATACTTAATTTGCATGCATAAACCGTGCAGTCACGTCGTTCACACATCTCGTCCGCGTTTGGAGTTCGTGTTTGACTGGCAGTAATGTACAGAATTTTCGCTTCGCTATGCGCTATACGAGTACTTGGCGACCAATTAATTAGTCAAATGCTGGCGAGTCGGCTTATTTTTTTGTAAGTTTACACCCAAATATTTCAAGAATGATTGTACCAATTTGTAATTGAATTCATCTTTTTCATTTGATACCTACTTCAACTCCGTTGCTATTGTGGTTTAGAAAAGCTTATTTTGCCAGTGGGCCACATACACGTGAAACTGATATAAGCATATTAATTAATAACTGCTTGAACGAAATTATGTGAAAATATTGCCAGAAAAATCGTTGCGAGTTTCACTACGAAAACAAAAGTTGAAATTAAATTATAAATCCTTCTTAACTTAGTATATTTGTTTGTTTTCAGGATACTTTTTTTACACATATATATATATATATAACTACCATAAGGAATTGTATGGGTTGTCAAGGAAAATTTTACTAAAATCACATACCTCAAACCAAATCACAAACAGATTTTCAAAACCGTGATACTGTTGATACTGCTTCATTTGAGGAAAACACACTTTGCCTCATATACAATATTGCTCCCTACGACGAGGTTTTACAAAAATGGCAACAATGCTTTATCAGCTGAACACAATTTTTGAAATCTGCTTCATCTACATCGGTAATTCTGTCTCAAACAAAACTTTGGCTATCGTTTGGTAAATACAGTGGCTAACAGCCAAGATGATGCCGCAACGAAATGAAAAAGCGCTTAGTAAAAAATCGTGTTTATATTGCGAAATACAAAAATTTTACTTATTTATTAATTTGGTATATATATGTTAAATCTTGTAATATAAAAAAGGCCAAAATTATTTATTTCTTACAAACGTAAAGTAAAAACATGTTCGTATACCGAAATGCAAGCTCACAGCCAAACTGATGCACAAATGTTTACCGTTAGCGGCGACAGCATGGCGTCGATTTTCGAATGCAAAGCAAATACTGTTATAATTGTGAGCCATCCTGAAATAGTATTTGATAGTTTCGACATTTTAGTATTGTCATTCATAAAGTGTAGTTTGGGGACCCATCCCAAACTAGTATTGAAGTGCGCGAATTAATACTAACACATTACAAAGACGACGAAAGTCAGCGAAAAATCGCGGAAATGGTGAAACTGAGTCAAGGAACTATTCAGCATATCATTAAACGTTATGTTCGTGAAAATCGTGTCGCAAATAAAAAGAAATAAGCTCATAATAAAATATTTAACGAAAGTGATTCCCGTTGGATTGTACGGAAAATACCCGAAAATCCCGATTTAAGTGCTCCAGCTTTAGGCGACGAAGTGGAAAAAATTCTTGGGAAGAAAAGTCATCCAGAAACCATACGAAGAGTGCTCAGAGAAGCTGATTTCAATGACCGCATAGCGCGAAATAAACTCTACGTCAATACTAAAAATCGAAATGCAAGGTTGAAGTTTGCAAACGAACATTTATACAGTAGAAGATCACAAATTAGAACTCTCAGAAATTAGAATATTCATGAATTATAACCAGTGATTTTAATGCATTGAACGCTCTGAAGCTAGAATTTGAGGTTCTAATATCTGAACAATGCTTTTTTTTAATTTTTAACACAAATTTTTTTGTTTTTATTTTATTCAACAAAGTTAAAATAAAAAGGGGAATCACAAGTTATTTATTTGATTCCTTTTGCATTTTTGTATTGTCATATTTTTGGTGCATTTTGGTCATTCGTGTGTGAAATTTGATACGCGTCTACATATTTTGGTAGACTCTATCGAAAAGTGAAAGTAACTTATTAAAAATGTCTAATAAACGTAAACAAAAACACTTTATCTTTGGAAACCAAAGTAAAGATATTGAAAAAACTGGACGAAGGAGTTCAAGGGAACCCCCTAGCGTTAGATTTCAATGTGACCAAATCCTCCACCAGCTATATCAAGTCAAATAGATCATCTATATTAAATGCTGTTTCCAACACCCACCAGGAAGCTGCAAATAAATCTATACATAGTGCTGAATATCCGAAAATGGAAAGTCGTCTCTATAAGTGGTTTTTAACCTTGCTGTTAGGTTAAAAAAACTTACGAATCTTAGGTTAGAGGACCATTTGGTCCATACTGCAGTTTTCATACAAAATAACAATTTAATCTTAGTCTTTATGTTTAGTTTGGTTCAATACTTGCTAAATATTATTATTTTATTATTTACTCAACTCTGGTAAAAGCCAGCACCAGTGGCCTGCTCTAAAAATGCTTCTAGTTCAGGAGCTCGAAAGCGAGGAATTTGTAGTTGCTGCAAGTCTAAGTCTGATGTAAAATGCTCCATTTGCAGTGCGTTTATTTGCAAAACCAACCGAAAAACATTTTTTTGCTCATCATGTAGTGCCAAAAAATATCGAACAAACTAATAAATACTTATTTTTGGAAAATTAATGTAAAGAAAATCAAAGAAAATATACTATGGACCAAATGGTCCCTTAACCTAAGATTCGTAATTTTCAATTTATCTTAGTCCAGTTTTAAGTCAGAGAATTAAATTTTCGCACATAATATTGTTTTATAAAAAGACCACCTGAGCTGAAAAATTTAGACAGTATATATCACCGTTCCAAAGTTACAAAGAAAACAAAAAAAAAATTGGACCAAATGGTCTTAACCTAACAGCAGGGTTAAACCAACGTGAAAGTGTACATACATTGACTGGACCAATATTAAAGGAAAAAGCTAAACAAATTTTTAGTGAAGAATATCCCGTTAAAATTAAAAATGCATTCCGAGGAAGCGATGGATAGTTTACTAAGTTTAAAAAGCGACACGCTATTCGTATTTTAAAAATTGGTGGTGAAATTCTCTCTAGTGATGTAGCTTCGATCACTCCGTTTATTCACAAATTTCGTGAAAAAGTCGCTGAAATGGGGTTAATGGAGTCACAAATATATAATGTGGATAAACCCGGATTATTTTACCGTTGCCTACCAGATAAAATGTATGTCTCTGCTTGTGGAAGAAGTGCCCCTGGATACAAAATCCAAAAAGAACGAATTTCAATTTTACTTGCCACAAATGCTGATGGCTCACACAAATTAGTTCCCTTAGTTACTGGAAAAGGTGTTTCAAAAGTTTTAATAATCCACTTCATTACGACTTTTCCAAAAATGCTTGGATGACGTCTCGGATCTTTCATGATTGGTTTCACAAGATATTTATTTATGAAGTATGTAAAAAGAAAAAAAAATTTCCTTTAATTATTCTTTAATTTTAAAACATTTTTTGTTTAACAGGTCATCCGGGTTTCTGAAGAAAAAAAATTGCCTCCGAAGGCCGTCTTGCGTATTGATAACTGATCCGCTCATGCCCCAATCGAAAAACTTCAAAGCAACGATGGAAACATAGTTGCATATTTCTTTTCACCAAATGAAACAACAGCTGTGCAACCAATGGATCAAAATCCCATAAGGTTAACAAAACTTGTTTACAGAAGTAGGTTACTTGCTCAAATAATTTCTGAACGTGGTGAACTGAATAGTGTATCGAAATCGCATTCCATTCCACATAGTACGAACACCAGCACAGTCTCCAGATTTAAATGTAATCGAGAATCTTTCCTCAGTTTTGGAACGAGAGATTTTAAAATACGAGATTTGAAATAAAACCGACTTGAAAAACGCCCTGTAAGCAGAATGGAAAAAACTTGCTCCTAACTATACAAAGATATTGGCGGAATCCATGTCGAAACGTATGAAAGCAGTTATAGATGGTAAGGGGTATCCCACAAAAATTTAATCGACCTAAAATTTTAGTGGTGTCATTAAAAAAATTGCAATGTATTCTATTTTTTGTTACTGCATCATTTTCGATGTGAGGTGCAATTTAATACTGAAGTATGTTTTTGTTTTTAATTAAATAAAATAACTATACAATCTGAATTTTTTAAAGCATAAATTAAATGTGTATATCTGCCGCTGTTAAGTGGTATTTATATTTTTTGGAAGATTTATTTAGTTTTCAGGTAATACTTGCTTTAGTACTTCTTATGCTGGAAACACATGAGCGGAATTCTGCACGCAGAAACAAAATTTTTTACTGATTTGGCAGTTGGCGTTCTGCAGTTGAGTGCAGTGATGCAACCCATGTTGAAATTGAATTTAGCTGAGCAGATACAGTGCTGACAACATGAAAAAGCAATTTTTCGTTGTCAAACGTCATTGTTGCCAACATTAGAAGTGACATCTTTTAAGATTTGCACTAACAGACGCGCAATAACAATGGAAGAGAAATTGATAGAGTTTGTGAGAGGAAACAGGTTTTTGTATGACAAAAGGTACAAATGCTACAAAAACATTTACCTGCGCGATCAAAAATTTCAAGAGCTGTCTACAAAGGTGAATATTCCAGGTACGTAAATCATTCGTTTAATAACTAGCCTACAAACCTAATACTTTCGACGGTTTGTTTCAGCTGAAAAGTTAAAAGCCCGCTGGCGAACATTGCGCGATAAATTTTATAAGGACTTGAAACAAAAATCATCTGGAAGCGGCATTGATTCTCCTCACAAGAAGTGGAAGTGGACAGATCATTTGATGTTTTTAAAGGACGTGGAAATGGACAATTTAAAGTAAGTGAAATTGTCGATGTTTTCCAGCACATACGGAAATCATGAAAACGTAGAAGAGCTGTTACTTGACGACACTACAAGCTTCAGCGGAACTTTGTCTGACAATTCAAGCACGTCGAATGTCAGCGGCAACTTCATGAATTGCTTGAAAATGCAAATAAAGACTTCAAGCGAGTAGCATCAATAGCCGAAAATGCATTAGCGGATAATGGGCAAGGGCAAAAAAGTGCAATAACACTTTTCTTTGGAAGCCTTACTGTTCAAGCGGATCAGGCAAACCTTTCTTTTATGGAAGCTTCATCGCTTCAGCTGCTAATGACGCAATCTTTTCATAACTTTATGTTAAATAGAAATAAATAAATGCTTTGCGATATTTTTTTTTATTAAATAAAGTACAGATGGGAATTAATTTTATTATTTATTGTCAAAAATTTAGTTTTTGAGGAGGTCTCGTGCATCAAACGCACTTCGCTTTGCATTTGCACTTGACAAAATCGAAGTCTGCTCCAAAGGCGTAACAGATTCTCTCCATTGTCCTTCTACTAATAGGCCGTTTTCATTTAAGTGGTCAACAAAATTTGAGGGACAATATTCAGTTGGACTATGAAATTTTACAAAATTATGTAATATAACCGTTGCTTTTACTATTGTATTAGCATTTTCGGGAAACACATTCAGAGGATTGTTCAGCAATCGCCATCTAGCTACCAATATAACAAATGTATTTTGGATTATCACTCGCGCTTTGGATAAGGTTTTATTAAAATAATCCTTGCTCGGCTCCAAACACCTTCCAGGATATGGCCTCATCAAATATTTCATCCACGGAAAAGCAGCATCTCCCACATAGTAAAATGGATATTTCATCTGACTACGTGGAAGATTTTCTGCTTCTGGCAAATTCATTGTGCCGTTTAATATTCGTTTGCCAAAACCACTGACTTTTAAAACTCCGCCGTCACTTTGACTACCGTATGCACCTTTGTCCACTGCGGTAAATGTATACTTGCTGTCACATACCGCCAGTAATATAATGCTAAAGTAGCCTTTATAATTATAGTAAATTGATCCTGACTTTCTTGGGCACTTTAAGTGGATATGTTTGCCGTCAACAGCTCCTGATATTTGGTAGTATGCATCTGCTATTCCTGAAAGTTCATCCCAAATGGCTGCGCATGTTTCTAAAATAATTTCTCCCACCGTCGATACACCTACTCTGAAAGACCAGGCTAACATTTGGCGACAAACGCCATGAGCCAAATATCTAAAAGTTAATGAATAAATTTTATTATTAATTTTTATATAGTTTCATTTATGATCAAGCTTACTCTAATGTTATTGCCAGCCGACATTCTGGTGGTATTGGACGCCTTATACAATGTTGCTTTGTAGTGCGCTTTTTAATTAATGGCAGTAGTAAGTTAAATTCATCGACCCCCGTTCGCGTTGCTTTTCGGAACTCCGCACAGTTGTTGTTTTTAATGTGTTTGAATAATTTATTGAAAAATCCATGAATTTCCCTTTCATTTTCAGTATATATGGAAAGTGTCCATATTCGGGATCGCCTTTCTTCAGTTAACGCACAAATTGTCAATATATCAACATATTTCTTTTGGACTGCCATAAGAAGAAGCAGCTTTTGAATTTTTCTCTTTTTCTCGATTTCCATTTTTATTCACTCTAACTTTTTATAATAAAATAAAACATAAATCAACTACATGCGAAATAATCTACTGCATGTCAAAAATTACTGCTCATGTGTTTCCAGCATTATACGGTTGCATCATTTTGGCTGTGAGCCAATGTACATATATTAATGTTCATTATTTTATTACGTTATAATTATAGTAGTGATTTCACGAACCTTAATGAAGAGAAGCAAAATCTTTTATTTGAAAATTGGGACCCACTTATTGAGAACGTGGCACTTTGGATTTTTTTTTCAAAAATTAGACTCAATTTAGAGAAAGATTAATTTTTTTTTTAAATTAATTACTCATATGTATATTTATTTCTTTTGTTAGATGGCGTGCTTTTATCATTGTCTACCAGCTGCTACCAGCTGTTCTGAAGCCACAAAACGGAAATGACAACAATATCTAACTCGAAAGACTAATTTTTATGTTATGCAACATGCCAATTGGATTGGTAAAAAATCAATTCAGTCAGTAATGAACCCTATACTAAGAACTTTAACCTGCAGACGGTTTTGTGTGAAGGAGTTTTCCGTTAATTTCAAAATATTCCAAGTGCTAGGTTTAATATATCCACAAGATTGTGAACGGATTTGAAATTTTATAGATCTATACTTTTTCGAAGTTTCGGGTGCTAAATATAGTTTGATATGTACAATAATTAAAGAAATAAAATGATTTGCTTGTGTTTAAAAAAAGTTTTTCAATTTGCGAACAATTGTTTTTTCATTTAAAATATTACCATCAGAAAAAATCAACTGATATTGTCAAATGGGAATTAGTTAATTGCCATAAAATTTTTACGGACTTCGAGTCTTTTTGCAGACATATGCGCATTATTATTAATACATTTGAGAATAATGAAAAATTTCAAAGGAGTTGTTCCAAAAATACGAGCATTCCTTCAAGTAAATCAAAAGCAAAGTTTTGAGAAAATTAAACATTTTGGGAAGACCCTGTTTTTTCTAACATTAAAGCCGAAATATGTATTTTCATTATTAAACAATTTTCTGCCTCTTCATTAAACAATTTGTCCTAGTTTAAATTGTTTTCCACAACACAAGATATTGAAAAATACATATGAGCCACGTCAAATTTACAGGGAAATTTTTTCTTTTGCTAAAACTTTTTCCCTGTTCTATGGACGAAAAAAAAGGACACGTATTTTTTTTGTTTCATTATGATATCGATATTTTACGAGATATCAATTTTTACATTTTTAGACCCCGAGAAAAAACTTTTTTTTCAAATGTTTCGCAAATTGCGCCCTATTGGAATTAGGTTCTATAATTTTGGGAAAAAGTGCACAATAGGGGCCACTTTTACGTGCACGTACGAATCGTGAAAAATTTATTAGTTAAGTAATTTTTTAAAACAATTTTTTGAACAATTTTAAATATTTCGAAAAAGGACTTTTTGAGTCTCGCGTGCGTTATGGGCATAATAAATCATATTTCAAAAAGCATCCAACTGCCCATTCTGGGGCAGTATTCAGCATACTATAATAACAAATTACTGAAAATTTCATCAAAATCAAAAATTTCAATTTCGAAATATTAAAAATTGTTCAGTAAATTGTTTTACAAAAATTACTTATTACCTATTGTGCACTTTTTCCCAAAATATTAGATCCTAATTCCAATAGGGCGCAATTTGCGGAACATTTGAAAAAAAAGTTTTTTCTCGAGATCGAAAAATTGAAAAATCGATATCATATTGAAGAAAAAATACGTGCCCTTTTTTTCGTCCATAGAACAGGGGAAAAAAGTTGTAGCGCAGAAAAAATTTGCTTGTAAATTTTACGTGGAATGACCCATATGCTTTGATTACACTGGACCACGAATTTCACCTTTTTCTCTTTACCAGAAACGCCGTTATGAAATTCGTATGTAAAACCACCCCCTGATTTCGAAAATTGAGTTCATTTTTGATTCTATGGTACCGTTTTTGAGATATTTGCAATTTACCGTTATTCGAAAAAACCAAAAAGATGTCTCCCTTTAATTACGTATATCTCACGAACGGGTCAAGCAATTGCAAAAAATAAATAAAAATAATAAAAAACAGAATCGGAAAGACGATAAAATTTGCTATAAATGCATGATACATTGTTTTTTGCTCAACCAGATAGTTTTCGAGATATTAGCTTATCATTTTAGATTTTTGTTTTTTTTTATGAAAAAATATGAAAAAATTACTTTTTGCGAGGGCAACATTCCAAAACCACAACTTTTTTTCCAGATATTTTTGCTTTACGTATAGCTTTGTTTAATTAGACAAAAAGGTAAGCTATCATCGAAGAAAATCGATGCAAAACTACGTAAGTTATAAACGATCAAATAAAAATACCCAGGTTGCTCAATTTCAACTTATACCTCAAAACGTATGTATGGTATAAAGAAGAGTGAAATAGCTAGCTATGCTCTGTTTCTATTCAGTTAAAAGTTCAATTTATGAAAGAAATTACCCATATTTTTAACTTTTTTTTAAATTAATTTATGTTTATACTATATTCTAACAATCTTTATCTTAATTTGATTTTACTATGTAGTCGAAATAATTATGTGTTCTACTTTGACGCTTATTCAGTTTAGGATCGGTTTCTCTTATGAGAAACCAGCAGTAATCACCCATCATTGCGACGCCCCAGAATCCTTGATATCGATTCTCAATTAATTTCATTTGCTGATGAAACCTTTCGCCATGTTCGTCACTTTCGTCGCCAAGATTTGCCGGAAAAAAGCTCAAATGTGAGTGGAGAAAGTGAATTTTTAAAGACATATTTACGCCTGGAAAGAAAATATTAGTTAGGTAAACAAGTTATAAAATTTTGGGAAGTTAATTTTAAGAAGCCTTTAATATTTACCCATTTTCGCATAATTATTGATTAAGTCGTTCACTATCTGCTCGTAGTTAGGGCTTTTGTGTCTACCGAGAAAAGAAGCAACGACCTTTTCAAAGGATTCCCACGCTGCTGCCTCAACTGATGAGAGTAGTCCTTTGAATTGATTATTGTTAATCAATTTTTTTATTTGTGGTCTAACAAAAATACCTTCCTTTATCTTGGCTTGAGAAATATCTGGAAAAATTGTTTTCAAATAGTCGAATGCTTCGTCTTCTTTGTCCAAAGCCTTAACAAAGTTTTTAATGAGACCGAGCATGATGTGTAAGGGTGGAAGTATGATTTGCTCTTTCTTGACATGAGGGGTGTATTTGATGTTATCCACACCAGAACATATTTTCCAATCATGCTCTTCATATTTGATAAATTTGAGTATTTTTTGCATTTCCTCGTAGGTTTCCTTTGTATTTACTGCATGTGCTATCGGGATAGAAGGCTTTTTGTTACCAATATGCAATAATACAGCCTTCAAACTCAGTTTATTGCTGTCTATGAACAATCGCCACTCTTTTTATACCTTTCATGAGAATGAAATGGTATATTAAGTTTGGTCCGATGTTTGTAAGTGCCAGAAGGAGAAGAGATAGACCCATCAAAAAGTATACCTAAATGATCAGGACGATGAGCTGAGTCGATTTAGCCATGTCCGTCTGTCTGTCCGTCTGTCCGTCTGTCCGTCTGTCCGTCTGTCCGTCTGTCCGTCTGTTTGAACGCAAACTAGTCCCTCAATTTTAGAGCTATTTTGATGAAATTTGGTGAGCAGGTGTCGTTGTACAAATGATTAAACATTTGTCGGAATCGGCCAGATCGGGTGACTATAACATATAATACAACCGATTATTCAGATATTGAATTTTGCGCCATAACTCCTCCATTTAAGCAGCTAAAGGCTTGAAATTTTGCAGAAATATCAGCCATTATTAGCTACGTATCAGTATTGAAAATCATGAAGATCGGAGAAATATAACATATAGCTCCCATACAACCGATTGTTCAGATATTGCATTTTGCACCATAACTCCTCCATTTAAACAGCTAAAGGCTTGAAATTTTGCACAAACATCAACCATTATTAGCTATATATTAGTATTCATCAAGATCGGAGTTCACAGTGTAAATCGGCAAGATAAATTCAGGACAAATATTTATTGCGAAAAGTAAAAAGCTCAGCGCAATATCACATTAATCATAGCGTTAAACGTTTGGGAACTATTTACGGATCTGATAACTGTTTTCAAAGACCGACATATGTAGGTCTTACATATGAATACTTAATTATTTGTATTTTTTAAATGTTGAATATCAAGCGTCGATACGATATTAAAAATATTCAAAAACCATTCCCTTCTTAAAACATAGTTCTTTTTAATTACATAAGGAAAAGCATTAAATAATTTATAACAATGCCTTTACTAGAATTATTTTTATTGATTTGAAGGAAATTTTCGCTTTTAACTATAGGTAATACGAAATTGTAATACAATAACACGTTTTTTACTATTCTTCCATTCATGAAAGGTATGAAGCCTTCGGCATAGCCGAAGACAGCGCTGTTTTTACTTGTTAATCATATGTTTGACCAAACTCTTTGAATAAACCAGGAATGTCGTTGCAGTAGCATATACTGTCGTTCTTGGTATAGTGTTTGGAAAATGGTTCGTGACGAGTTCTACAATATATCACCTTTACATCAGATGACACAAATTTAAATTGTTGCATGCGAGAAGTGTGGATATCGGCCTTTTCCTTGGATAGTTCCAAATCTCTTATCCAATCATTAAGTTGTGCTTGTGACAGAACGTTTCTCTCGTTTCGTACAACTACAGTACAACTTGACTCCCCGCACTCAGATATTAC
Organism: Anomoia purmunda; assembly: GCA_951828415.1. Classification (NCBI taxonomy): domain Eukaryota; kingdom Metazoa; phylum Arthropoda; class Insecta; order Diptera; family Tephritidae; genus Anomoia; species Anomoia purmunda. The sequence goes on along the minus strand of OX639993.1, from coordinate 94,953,147 downwards.
TGTTGACAATGGAACTGGATCCGCAACTGCCGTTGAATGTAGTACTGGTAATGTCACTGTAGGTACGCTAGCATGGTTACTCTTCTTGATCTTCCAACGCCAAGTACTTTTGTTTGACAAATATAACACTCTATTGAATGGCAAGTAGATTCTCTCCATATCATTGGTGTCTCAAATTTTATTTGTTGTCCTGATTCTGACTGAATCAATTCTACTCGACACGATGTACACAAAGTGTTCGGTGTCCATGGTTTTTCAGCATTTTTGGGCTCAATGCCAAAATACTTGGAGTATAAAGTTTTGATATGATCTGAGAACACTCGTCGTCCCCTTATGATAGTATATTGGCCACACATGGAACAGAACATATCTGGATCGTTATTACACTCACATTCTCGCGTCCTTTTACTCATTTTATTTCTTTTAATAAATCACGGTTTTGAAATTTGACTTATGAACTGAACTATCTCCAGCGAGCCTTGTAGATGTTATGAAGTTTCAAGGCGCATTAACTCATATTTATACTCGGAACAAGAATAAAATTGAAAAAATCAAGTCTTACCTAGACAGAAAAGTTCCTTTTTATACGGCGCCGGGAAAAGAAAATACTACCTTATAATTTTGAAAATCTACCTTATGGGTAAGTCATAAGTGGGGGAAATACATGTTTATAACTACATACATGCATACAGCAGGTTTCGAACCCAACCACTCTACCTTTCGATGCAACCACTCTACCTACTATAAAACAATTCGAGTATTAAAAGTACTATTTGATTTATTTAAAGAAAAAGTATTATCATTGTTATGGTGTTATTCGTTTATCCGGATAATATCCCATTTGCACTTTATACCTTTAATATTAGTATGTATACATACATTGAAGTTGCGCAACCTGGGTATTTTTATTTGATCGTTTATAACTTACGTAGTTTTGCATCGATTTTCTTCGATGATAGCTTATCTTTTTTCTAATTAAACAGAGCTTTATGTAAAGCAAAAATATCTGGAAAAAAAGTTGTGGTTTTGGAATGCTGCCCTCGCAAAGAGTAATTTTTTTCATATTTTTTCATAAAAAAAAAACAAAAATCTAAAATGATAAGCTAATACATATCTCGAAAACTATCTGGTTAAACAAAAAACAATGTATCATGCATTTATAGCAAATTTTATCATCTTTCCGATTCTGTAAATTTTTTTGCCTGACCCGTTCGTGAGATATACGTAATTAAAGGGAGCCATCTTTTTGGTTTTTTCGCATAACGGTAAATTGCAAATATCTCAAAAACGGTACCATAGAATCAAAAATGTACTCGATTTTCGAAATCAGGGGGTGGTTTTACATACGAATTTTATAACGGCGCCTCTGGTAAATTTTGGCCGTCGACCAGTGTTATTGTTAAATATATTTTACTCCTTTTCAATGAAATATGTATGTGTTGTATTTGGTAATTTTTCTCAGTGCAAATTTCCAATGAATGCGCAAGCCTATATGAATTTGTCTTGTCCATATGATGTTTCACTTTCTCATTTCTATTTGTGCTCGTTGGCTTTCTGTCCTTTATTTTCAAATGATATGGCCATGCCTTTCAAGTTTTGTGAGAATACGCTATACTGATTCGCAAATAGAAAATTAAGAGAGTGAAACCCTACTGGGCTGCGGCTGAACGTAGTCCTGAGTGTTGCTGAGTATTGTCGAGTGAGTGAGATGGTAATACTTGCTCGTGATGTCGGGTTGCATTTTACAAATGATTTCCGAAGATGTAGAGACACTCGACAAGGAACTTAGGGTAGTATCCAACCAACTGTGAACGAGAGTACATAGCAAGCTCAGGAATTCGTTATCTGGCCTAGTTCAGTGAGACGCCAACAATAAAAATGGATGCTGATAATAATTCAACAGGAGAATTGAGTCTAAATCCGTCATCAGAAGCGGGACCAGTACCAACTCCTACATTTTGTGAAGAGCAGTGGCGTATTTTTCTCGATATGCAAAATCGAAATTTGATTGAGCTTGCAAAAACTATGCAGGCCTCGACACAGGCGCAACAATATAACACTGTTGTCTCATTGCCGAAATTTAATCCTGATGTAATGGGTGTCGACGCATCGCAGTGGTGTATGACCGCTGATATAATCTTATCAGAGAAACCGCTTGAGGGAAGTGGCCTTGTTATGGCATTAAGCAATTCCATGGAAGGTAGTGCTTCGCAGTGGTTAACACAGATTTCTTATCCTGGCATTAAATGGGAACAGTTTAAAGAACTGTTCATACAACGATATGAAAGCGAAGAGACGCCAGCGGCCATGTTTTTGAATTTGCTGAGTCTGCTGTGGTGTGCCATTTTTGTAAAAAGCCTGGACATAAAATAGCTGAGTGCAGATCGAAGATGCGACAGAGCGGAGATATGAAGCAACAGAAGGAAAAGTTGAGCATGTCTTGTTATCGATGTTGGCAATCTGGACATTTCGCTAACCAATGCAAAACAAACCCGAACACAGTCAAACAAGGGGTAATTCAACAAAAGAGCGTTAATCAGTGTTTTGCGGCAGAACCAAAAGGGAGTATGACACAACGAGGTGAGGTTTATCCAATTTGCTTTGACTCTGGCGCAGAGTGTTCATTAATAAGAGAAAGTATTGGCCATAAGTTATCTGGCAAACGCATAAATAATGTTGTGATATTAAGGGGAATTGGTGATGGTATGTAGTGTTGCTATTAATGAAAATGTTATGGAAATATTATTTCACGTAGTACAGGATAATCATTTGAAAAATGAAATTGTAATTGGTCGGGAGATTCTTAATCAAGGTTTTAATGTCATGTTGTCTTTTGATAAATTTGAAGTTCTCAAATCAAAATGTGTAAATATCTGTGAAGTGGCTGAGGCCTCGGGCAGTTTGCAAGATGTTAGTACTGAATTAACTGGTAATGATAAAGATAAATTAATTAAAGTAGTTGAACAATATGCTACGGCGTTTGTTAATGGAACTCCTTGTACAAGGGTTAGTACGGGTGAGATGAAAATTCGGTTAATAGATTATAATAAAACGGTACAAAGGCGACCATATAGGCTCAGCCCTGATGAGAAAAAAATAGTTCGAGTTAAATTAAATGAATTAATGAAATGTAATATTATCCGATCTAGTTCATCTCCCTTTGCTAGCCCTATCTTACTTGTTAAAAAGGAGAACGGTTCAGATCGACTCTGTGTTGATTATAGGGAACTTAACTCGAACACGGTTTCTGACAAATACCCCTTGCCTCTTATCAGTGATCAAATTGCAAGACTTTGTGGTGCAAATTATTTCACTTGCTTAGACATGGCTAGCGGTTACCATCAGATCCCAATCCATCCGGACTCTGTTGAATATACTGCATTTGTAACACCTGAAGGGCAGTATGAATTTTTAACAATGCCGTTTGGCCTGAAAAACGCGCCGTCTGTTTTCCAGCGTGCAGTGATGAACGCTCTCGGAGATCTTGCTCACTCGTATGTAATCGTTTACATGGACGATATAATGGTGGTGTCGCCAACAAAGGAGCTAGGTCTTGAAAGGCTTAAAATAGTTCTAGAAGTGTTAACGAAGGCTGGATTTTCTTTCAATATCACTAAATGTAGTTTTCTAAAAACTGTTGTACAGTATTTAGGTTATGAAATACGAGCAGGCGAACTAAGACCGAATCGAGGTAAAATACTGGCTTTAAGTTCTCTGCCTCCGCCGCAATCAATTACTGGGGTGAGGCAATTCATTGGGTTGGCATCTTATTTTCACAAATTTGTGCCTGAATTTTCTCAAATAATGAAACCACTATATTCTCTTACTTCACAAAAGAGTTGTTTTACATGGAATACAGAGTTGGAAGAAGTTCGAAAGAAAATTATCGCCATTTTCACTAATGAGCTAGTTCTTGTCATTTTTGACCCACAACATCCAATATAATTACACACAGATGCGAGTTCCTGTGGTTATGGGGCTATGCTTTTGCATAGAATAAACAATAGCCCGCATGTTATAGATATTTTAGCAAAACAACTACCTCTGCCGAGTCTAGGTATCACTCTTATGAGTTGGAAACTTTGGCTGTCGTACAATCTGTTAAACATTTTCGCCATTATTTGCTGGGTCGTAGGTTCGTAGTTTATACTGACTGCAATTCTTGAAGGCATCACGTACTAAAATTGATCTAACTCCAAGAGTACATCGCTGGTGGGCGTACTTACAATCGTTCAATTTTGATATTCAATATCGTGAAGGGAAACGAATGGCACATGTTGACTTTTTGGCAAGAAATCCCATTCAAGAAAACTCTGTTTTGTTGGCAAGCCAAATTCCTGAGAAGCGAGTAAATCTAGCAGAAATCTCATGTGAGTGGCTTCTTGCTGAGCAGCGATTAGATTCAGAAATAGTTGATATTGTAAACAAATTTATTTCGAATGAGCTTGCAGAAGATTTGGCCAAAACCTATGAATTGAGGAAAGGAATTTTGTTTCGCAAGGTTCAAAGAAATAATAGAACACGCTGTTTACCTGTCGTTCCGCGCGCGTTTAAATGGTCGGTGATAAATCAGGTGCATGAATCAATTATGCATTTAGGGTGGAAGAAGACCCTTGACAAAGTTTATCAGTACTACTGGTTCGATAAAATGAATAAATATGTTCGAAAATTTGTTGACAATTGCATAACATGCAAAACTGTCAAGGGTTCGTCGGGAAAAACGCAGGCTGAGCTCCATTCTATTCCTAAAAAAATGTGCCCTGGCATACGGTACACGTTGACATTACTGGAAAATTAAGTGGCAAAAGTGACCTCAAAGAGTATGTGCAAATTGATGCATTCACAAAATTCGTTTATTTATTCCACACTCTGAAGTTAGATACTGAGAGTTGCGTTAAAGCTTTTAAATCTTCTATTTCTCTGTTTGGGGTTCCCAATCGTATCATTGCTAAACAGGGTCGATGCTTCACTAGTTCTAGATTTTCTGAATTTTGCTCCTCACAAAATATAAAGCTTCATTTAATCGCTACCGGTGCAAGTCGCGCTAACGGCCAAGTTGAGCGTTTGATGAGCACCCTTAAGAACTTGCTCACGGCAGTGGAATCCAGTAACCGCTCGTGGCAAGACGCTCTGGGGGAAGTACAACTTGCCTTAAACTGTACAGTTAATCGTTCAACTGGGATTTCTTGATTCCTCTGGAGTTGTTGATTGGAAAGGAGGCTCGTCCTCTGGGTTTAATACCACCATGTGATACTGAGATGGAAGTAAATGTAGGAAGTGTTAGGGATAAGGCATCTGAGACTATGAAAAATATCGCTTCGTATGATAAAGCCAGGTTTGATAAGGGTAAAGCAAAACTTGCGAGGTACAAGGTCGGTGACTATGTGTTATTGAAAAACGAAGAGAGTTATCAAACCAAATTAGATGCAAAGTTCAAGGGTCCATTTTTAGTGGATGAGGTTCTGGATGGGGATCGCTACATGTTAAAGTCTTTGCAAACTAAACAAACTTATAAGCACTGTCATGAGGACATCAGAAAAATGTCAAACGGTCAAGTTCCGAGTGAATTGGACATTGATAATGAAGAATTGAATCCACCTAAGAGTCTAGGTGGGACCAGCGGTGAGTCGTCTAGTAACGACAAAAAGTTATCTGTCTGTGAGAGACAATGAGTCCAAGTGAGACGATGTGTTAGCCGTCCAAGTGGGACGATGAGTTATCCGTCAGATGTGACGACGATTGGTTTAATTTGGAATGATGAAATGTGTGGAATGGTATTTGTGAGAAACAGAGCTGGGGTTAATGTTGTTTAATGCTACTAACTGAAAATGAATGTAAAAGAAACAGTATATGTACTGAAAGAATATGATAAAAACAAAATACAGAAATAGTTGTTTTCATTGTTGAAAAAAAAAAATCAAAAGGTGTCTTTTGGCAATAAAGAGAAAAATTGTTATGTTGAACATGTTTGGTGATAATTTTTACAAAATGCACGAGGACGAGCACAAGTCAGAATGGCCGTGACGTATTAGGTAATTTTTCTCAATGCAAATTTCCAATGAATGCGCAAGCCTATATGAATTTGTCTTGTCCATATGATGTTTCACTTTCTCATTTCTATTTGTGCTCGTTGGCTTTCTGTCCTTTATTTTCAAATGATATGGCCATGCCTTTCAAGTTTTGTGAGAATACGCTATACTGATTCGCAAATAGAAAATTAAGAGAGTGAACCCCTACTGGGCTGCGGCTGAACGTAGTCCTGAGTGTTGCTGAGTATTGTCGAGTGAGTGAGATGGTAATACTTGCTCGTGATGTCGGGTTGCATTTTACAAATGATTTCCGAAGATGTAGAGACACTCGACAAGGAACTTAGGGTAGTATCCAACCAACTGTGAACGAGAGTACATAGCAAGCTCAGGAATTCGTTATCTGGCCTAGTTCAGTGAGACGCCAACAATAAAAATGGATGCTGATAATAATTCAACAGGAGAATTGAATCTAAATCCGTCATATGCATGCTTAGTCGAACATACTGTCTATTACACTGCGTAACAAAAATTTAAAAAAAACCTGCGGTCATGATTTTGTTAATAGTTTTTATTAACATTAGTAGCAGGCTTCGAAACTGTGTTTTTACTTTTTTTGGATTGGCTCTAGTTCTTGAGATAAACGAAACTTAAGAAATTAATGAACAAAAAATTATATGGCCCAGTTCCAGTTGTATTAATTTAATTATTCCTCAATAAGTTAATAATAAGGATAATCTGCTGCAAACTGTGATGATGTTGAAATGTCAGAGACATCAGAAAATCCGACAAATAGCAGTGAAAGTGAGTTTGAAAAAAGTAGTTGCACGAAACCGGGATTTTCTACAGAAGAGCTCAATGACTTGGTTCGTGACTTGAATTTATCAAAAAAGTCGTCAGAACTTCTGGCTTCGAGGCTCAAACAAAAATCTTGTCTACAACCTGGTGTTGTCTTTAGGAACAGAGAGCAACACCTTCTGCCATACTTCACCAAAGAAGACAATCTTGTATATTGTAACAATATTTCTGGACTCTTGAGTGCTATGGCCATTCCCGAATATAATCCCGAGCATTGGAGGCTTTTTATAGCAAAGATTTTGTATGCACAACATAAGTGGTCAGTATGCGTGGACTTGAAGATGGTGAATTTTTTATTGGGCCAACAAAGTGGGTGTACTAAATACCCCTGTTTTATATGTTTATGGGACAGAAATGAACATTGGATTAGAAAGGACTGGCCGGTGAGAGAAAATGTGGAGGTAGGAACAGCAAATGTGTTTCATGACCAACTGATAATCAGAAAATTTTTTTTTGGTCAGATTTTCCTGAAATTAGAAGCATATAATGTGGGTGCAGCTAAAAATTATTCTTGGTTCAATATTCATGATATTATAAAAGTATGCTGCAGGTGCGATTAAAGATGCTTTTATAGTCCGACTTAGACGGTATGTATACTTTTACTAAATTTGGAAAAAGAAATTTAAAAAATCCATTAGATGGCTCTACAGTGGAGATTTCCAGAAACTCCGTGTTTATGATTCGACTTATGTCAAACCTAATCATCTTTGTGTAGCTACATACAACTCAGGGCAATTCGAGTTATTTAAAAAATGTGGATTGGACTTTGGACACTTAGTCAACCCACATAAAAGAGCTTTCCGAGTTATTATATTGCTGCAGCTTTAGCTTTTTAATTATGTATGCAAAGATGTTCTCCAGAGCATATTCGTGCAAAATACCAAAGTTGTCTGGATGTGCAGTACTCAGCTCTTCGATTACTTTCGGCTCCATTCCCACATCCGGTTGGGAATCAACTGCAGTTTCGTCGTGCCAGAAGAAAGTGCTCGCTTCGGTTGAATCAAGCAGCTGTGATTGCATATGCGGTGGGGTTGACATAAGCGTTTGCATATGCAATGACTTTCACTTAGCGCTGTTATTTCCGAATATGCTCATTAGTTATCTTATAAGCAATCGAGGCATCTGATTTGGAGGTATGCTTCAACAAAACTAAAATACACAACAATCCTATATCTAAGAAATAATTTCTTATAAATTTCAGCAAATGTGGGCGTCGATAACGCAAAACTTTGGCACTCTCATGCGACGTTTATCGGAAAATAGAACAAATGGAAAATTTTTTGCAAGATTTAATTCATAAATGTGCAAACCAATTAATATGATTTATCTTACCAGCTGTGTCATTCAAGCTCTTCCAAAGCTTACGGTTTGTGGGGCTCATATCACACACCACAGCTACCACCGTTTTGTAGTGCCAAACTTATGGAAATTACCACTTGAACGAAGTTTCCGGGTTTTCGTCCATAGCCTCCTGCCTGATCATATTCATATGCTTCAACTTTCTTCATTTCATCGAATGCAAGAGCACATATTTCGTCATCATCGCAAAGCTCAAACATGCGTTCCAAACGATCAATGAATGCAGTTAGGAAACCCTCACCTAAATCGCTTTTGCGATACCAACGCTGCAGTGTGGACACGTGGGGAAGCAAAAATCCTTTATCGTTATACAAGGTGGCGCTAAAGTAATCCTCCTATCATAAAATGCTATAAATTTTGCGATTGGCCCCTAATGTCAGTTCTGTTTTGACATTTGTGTAGTAAACACATGCGAAATACACGTTAATAAACAATGTTACGCTACACTGCTCCAGAACGCGGAATATTGCTGACTATTTATTTGACCAATAATCGGTCGGTGACTTTGGCACAACGTGAATTTCGTCGCAGATTTCCTGGCCATCCAACGCCTACTGGTGAAACACTGCGACGTTTAGCCGCTCGCCTCGAGGAGACTGGCATAACACGAGATGCTGCCAGGCGTGGCAGACCCCGGAGTAGCCGTTCAGCAGAGAATATTGCTGCTGTAGCCGAGGATGTCATGGAAGCGCCGTCGACATCGACCAGACGACATGCCACGCAAATGGATATCAGTCGACGGTCTTTACAGCGAATTTTGGTACAAGATTTGAAGATGTTTCCGTACAAAGTTCAGACAGTGCACTAGCTGTTAGCTGCTGACCGCCAATCGCGTCTAACATACGCTCAAGCCATTCTTAATCACCACCAAGAGGAAGATGATTTTTCATCAAAAATAATCATGAGTGATGAGGCCCATTTCCATCTTAGCGGGTACGTAAATAAGCAAAATTTACGCTTCTGGGGCACTGAAAATCCGCGTGTAACCCACGAAGAGCCATTACACCCGCTCAAAGTCACTGTATGGTGTGCTGTTTTCGCTGGAGGAGTCATCGGACCTTTTTTCTTCGAAGACGTCGCGGGCCAAATGGTTACTGTGAATGGTGAGCGCTACAGAGCAATGATCAACGAGTTATTTTTGCCGCAACTTGATGAATTGGGATTGGAAAACATGTGGTTCCAACAGGAGGTGCAACGGCAAACACTACACGTGCCACAACCGATATGCTGAAGGATGCATTTCCCGGGCGCCTAATCTCCCGTTTTGGCGATTTGCACTGGCCAACAAGATCGCCTGATTTGACCGCTCCAGACTTCTTTTTGTGGCGCTTTTTGAAGTCGCGGGTTTATGTCAACAAGCCTCAGACTCTTGCAGCTCTTAAAGAGAATATCCGTCAAGAATGTGAGGACCTATCGCCGGAAGTTTTGGCCAAAGTGATGGAAAATGCCATAAAAAGGGCTCAAATGACAACCAACTGTAGCGGCGGCCATTTACATGACATCATATTCTTGACTTGATGTAAAAAAAATTAAAAGACCAAATAAAAATAATCCACAAGAAGAATCAAAGTTTTTCATTTTTTTTTTAATTACAGCCAAAAAACATCGGGAGGTTACTTTTGCGCCACCGTGTACAATGCCGCTTTGTTATAGTCGAAATAAATTGATACTAACTTTAGAAAGGATTTCCTTTTTAGTTCATAGAAGCTGATATGAAGCAGACTAAGTCGCGGGTATCAACTAGTTATTTATTAAATTAAAGAGGTTTCTAAGTTTGAATACTATGTATATACGCTTTTACATATAATTTCTGGAATTATATATAAAAAGCATCTATTATCATATATGTTGGGAGAAAAACTAAAATATCGTAGAGTAGTTAGTTTAAAAAATATGGTGTATCCATATTAATATATAAGACATAATAACAATTTTATTAATGCGTATTTTATAGAACAAAACATTTACTTAAATAATAGATAAAATATATCGAAAGTGAGTACAATGTAGACTCAAAATGTGTACTAAAATTAAGTAATTTGTTGTCCTTGTGAATTGTGCTTTTCGACATTGTTTAAATATGCGAAAGTGTCTGTGGAACTTATAAGTAAGTGATATCTAAAACCAAATCGCCTGCATTAAACTTACACTAATTGAAAACGAGGATGGGAGTGCCAGTTGTGAGCCCGAGCACGTAAAGGTTGCCACTAAAACGAGCATAACTTTTTCGCTGTTCGAAGGTACAGCATTTTTTTTTACGAAATTAATTCTGAATAAATAGCGCATACTACGCTCCAGCCCTATGAGAAGTTGGTGAAAAACCAAATTATTTTTTATAAACAAAGTTTTTCATAAACAAATTATCAAAAAATGGCAGTTAAAATATTTTATTATGCAGTTCATAGACTTTCTCAACTGTGGTAAAAAAATCATTAAATTCCCATCGTTTGTTGCTTAGATATTACAAAAAGAAAAAATCCTGCTAAAAAATTTGTTTATAAATATCTTAACAAAAAATTTAAATTTGACCAAACGCTTTCGGGATAATATTACACACCATATGAACTTTCAAAATCAGCCACTGACATTTGAAAAATTGGAAAGTCGATTTTGGGTGGCCCACTTGGGAAAACTTGACTCTTTATAATCTTCAAAAATAATTTATTATTATTACTATTGATATATTTATTGTATAATAAATCATACAAAAAACTTAAACAAACTAGGCACTAACATCTACGATTTTCAGCCTACATATGTATATCTAATTCGACTTTAGTTAAATAATAGTATGCAGTCGTGTTTGACTATATATCAAAGTATATCTTACACAATCTTAGGATTTTTATAAAATTAGTTATATTTTTGTCTGATACATTGGAAATTAATTGTAACATTGTACTAACGTAGTTATCACATATGCTTTTGGTTCTATTACATTCTACTGTAAGGTGTTGGATTGAGAGTTGGGTTTGATGACATACTGGACACATTGGTGGATCGGAAGTGTTAAATATATAGGAGTGTGTTAAGCGTGTGTGTCCTGTATGGAAGCGTATGTATTTTTGTAGGTTTGCTTTGGAGATGCTGGGCGGATAGGTGGGCGCTTTTCCGGATGGATTCACTTCCTTATAGTGGTGATGAAAGTTATTTCAATTATGCGCATTTTTTGGCTGTAGTATTCAGTGATAGTCCTCAGGAGATCGCTTTTATGTTGGGTAGCCTTCTTTATTATTGGAGCTATAGTGCTGAATTTTGCAGCTTCATCAACAGCGGTGTTCCCTTCAATTCCTACATGTCCCGGAATCCACATTATCTTTATTTTATTCTTATGGCGAATCAGGAGGTCTCTGATCTCACATATGGTGTCATTTTGATGGGAGATATTCATAACGGCCTTGATGCATGATTGTGAGTCTGAACATACAATATGTTTGCCTTTAATCACTTTAAACCATTTGACTGCGTCAAGTAGTGCTTCGGCTTCAGCAGTGAATATTGAGCAATTTTTCTCGAGTTGTGCGAGTTTTATTATTTCGTAGTTATGGTTCACAATTGCATAGCCTACTCCAGCCTCGGATTTAGACCCGTCGGTGTAATGAAGGGACCACCCAGATGCCTGGTGCGGTTCTACTGTTTCGTGGAAGCGTGTTCTATAGGCGTTGTGGCATGTGGATTGTTTGGGTAGTTGCATTAGTGTGGAAATAATGCTGCTTTGTTGAAAGAACCATGGTGGTCGGTACGGTATGAACTTGCGTTTTGGTTTTGGATTTAAACTGAGTTGGTGAATACTATGGTATATTCTATCGAGAGCTGACGATAGCTTCTTTCGCCGATGGTTTTGTATTCGGTGCTGTTCATTGTCTGTTTTGTAGGGAAGAAGTTGTTGCTCTGTAGGCATTAAAAGCTTTGTTGCTAGTTTAGCTGTATTTATACTGATTCTATCCCTCAGGCTACCCATTCCGGTTTCAGCTTGTAGGATCTTCACTGGTGTTGTCCGGAAAGCTCCAATACCGTATCATCCGGCAGCATTATAAATCGCTTCGATTTTCCGTAAATTTGAGTTAGATGAGTGTCCGTATATAGCGAGACCATATTCAATTTTTGAAATTAGAATCGATTTTATTATATTTATTGTTACATTCGGATGGGCATTGCTGTGATAACTACATATACATTTAATTAAATTTAGCCTACTGGTTAGCGCATCTTTAAGATAATTAATATGAGTTGTGAATCTATAGCGCTGGTTGAATATAACCCCTAGGACTTTTAGGTCGGATACATATTCGACTTGCTTTAAGTCAATCAAGATGTCAATTGGTGTGCAGTTTTTCTTCCTGCAAATATGTAGTGCTTTAGTTTTTGAAATGGATAACTTTGCGCTGGTGGTGTTGCACCATTCATATCCGGCTCGAAGGACCATGTACAAATGTCCAGACGCACGGTTGGATATTTGAAAATAGAAATGAAAAAAGATTTTGTTTAGTTTTACAATGTAATGACGATTTATTCAATTGCATATATGTAGATATACATGAATTTTACTTTACCTGTGGTGTGAATCCGTGGTAGACCTGTGTCGCTCTTGAAATCCTGTGAACGAGTGCAATTATGAAAAAACGTACGGTTGCCGTCAACCGCAGTTTTATTGGAAAGTAATTATTGGAAAATGTTAGCAAAAGGAATTATCCGGCGGGAAATACGGAGTAATTCGCAGTTGCATATGTAAGCGTACATACACGCGCATTAGGGCGGTTAGAAAATATTTACGCTGCGGCGTAAACAAGGGAATTTAAATGAATTTGGGTTGTATGCGGATTTTTATGATTAACAATGATATAAAGGTCGTCGGCGTAAATACAATGATTAGAAGTTGGATGGCTTACAATGATTTTGTTTAACTTCTCAAAAGCAACTAAAAACAATGTGACTGACAACGGGGATCCCTGTGGGATTCCATTTTTGAGAGGCACCACCTTTGAGTAGCTTTTACTTATCCTGACCTTAAATTTCCTATTTGTCAGAAATGATATTATATAATTTATTATATTTGGACCGAACTTCCATTCTTTCATTTGATCGACGATAGCATGGACTCCAATACGGTCGAATGCCTTTTCAATGTCAATAGAAAGTAGGGATAGGTGGTTTCTAGTGGATAAATTTTTGGAAATTTGATTGTCCAAGTAGAGTAAAGCATCTGTGGTGCCCTTTCTACGTTTGAAGGCAACCTGTTTCGGATTAATTAGGTTGTTTCTTTATAAAAACCAACTGATTCGTTTGGATATGATTTTTTCTAGAATTTTGCTAGTGCAGGATATGAGAGAGATTGGTCGGTAGCCTTCCGTTTTAGTTTTGGGCTTATTAGGCTTAGGAATTGGAATTATCGTGCTGGTTTTCCATTCCTGTGGCATAATTCCGGTCGTGAATACCTTATTAAAAATTTTGAGAAGAAAGGACTTTGAGATTGTTGTAAGGTGTTTTAACATAGGGTAATTGATTCTATCGGAGCCAGGTGTTTTCCCTTTTGCTGTTTGGAGTGCACTGTTTAGTTCTATTAGGGTGATTTCGGATTCAATAAAGTTTGCAGTTGGGTGGGGAATATAATTCGTATTTCCATTTAGGCTGTATTTGTTATTTAGAAATAAAGAAGTAAAATTAGAGTCGTCTGAGGCTGATGACCAGGTTTCCGCGAAAACCGAAGCAATTTCATTCTTGTCGTAACAAATTTTGTTATTGTTATCTTCGATACAAATTATGTCAGAATTCGTATTTTTACCATATAGTTTGTTCACTTGATTCCACAAGTTTTTCATGGTCGAGTTTGGGTTAATCATTGAGGTAAATTTATAGAAAGTGTCTCGTTTCGCTTTTTTAGCTTCTCTTTTAAAGAGAGCATTCGCTTTTTTGTATGCTAATAGGTTTTCCGAGTTTAGGTTACACTTAAATATTTGCCATAGCTTTTGTTTGTCTTTCCTTAGATTGTTGAGGTTTGTATTCCACCAATAGGTATTTCTATGGGGTATGAATTGGGGATATTTTTTTATAGACTCATTAGCTGCTGCTATAACGCACTTTTTAAATAAAGAGGCGTCCCTGTTCACATTATTAGATACGTTGTATTTTTCAACCCGGTTTTCGGTTTGTATTTGGAACTTTTCCCAGTCTGCGGTGGCCGTATTAAATGTCGGACATCTAAAGAGTGTGAAACTATTTGAGTTGGGTGAGTTTTTGTTGTAGGTGATGAGAATAGGGTAGTGATCACTGCCGCTAAGAGAAGAGTCTAAACTCCAAGAGAGGAAAGGGAATAAACCAGCTGATGCAAGAGAAATATCGACGTGGGTGAATGTGGACCGGGTAGAGAAATGAGTTGGGGAGCCATTATTGCAAACTATGAGATTGGAACGTTGGTAAAATTGTTCAAATATTTTGCCTCTTTGATTAGTTTGCCGAGAGCCCCAGAGCGTGCTGTGGGCATTGAAGTCCCCTAAGAGTAGAAGAGGAAAATGTGTGCTATTGTGGATTGTGTTTAGATCATTGACTGTAAATTTTGTAGTTGGAGAAATATATACAGAAATTATTGACATTTTGGTTTCGGTGTAAAAGGTGACACCCGCCGCGCAAAGGTTTGTTGGGGGAGTGAAAAAGGTGTGTTCTATTGTTTTTTTAATAAATATTGCAGTTCCCCCTTTTGCGTGTATTGAATTTGCGTTAACTAAAAGGTGATTATAGTTGTTCAAGGTGATTGTGTCGGATTTAAGGTGGGTTTCCTGAATAGCGATAATATCTGGATTATTGCGATGAATTAATAGTTGGAGTTCATGTAAATTATTTTGGTAACCATTCATATTCCATTGGAGAAGACGTAGGACCATGAATTATTTATTACAGATGTTGCCTCTTAAAACGATATATGTATCTAGTATATCGAAAAGAGAAAATTGTTCAGTTTTCTATCATCGTTCCTTCATCATTGGCGGGGTTTGGCAGAGTAGGAGAGTGATTTGGTATAGGAAAGGGGTTTGGGTTGAGGAAGCTAAAAGTATTTGTAGTAGGTGGGTTGTTATTTATTGTATTTGTTTGTAATTGTTGGTTTGAGTTGGTTGATTTTTGTAGCATTGAATTGGTTTGTGTTGTTGTTGTGGATATTTTTTTGATTATTTCTTGAGTTTTGTATTTTCTTATTAGTTCAATTCGTTTATTTCGTTTTTCGATTGCTTCCTTTAAGGTCTCTTTTGGGATGTTGACAGTTGTATTATTTTGTTCGTTGATGATTTTAGTTGCCTCAGTATATGTGCATTTATTAGTAATTTTTACTTTGACGATTTCCCGCCTTTTTTGACACTTGGGCATTCCTTGTGAAGAGCGTTGTGTTCATTTTGGCAATTTGTACACTGTATTTTTTCACATGGAGTAGGGTCGTGTAGGCTTTTGGCGCATACTTCACATTTTTGTTCATTTTTGCAATATTTTTGCGTGTGTCCAAGTTTAAAGCATTTTTTACACTGCATGGGCGAGGGAATGTAGGGGTCGATTTTGAAGTTAAGAAAGCCAATTTTTATTTCTTTTGGCAAATCATAGAGGTTGAAAGATATGATGTGTAGTGATGTATTTACTATTGTGCCGTCAACAAATTTTGTAATTTTTTTTACTTCAACCACAGCTTGGTCTCGAAGGCCTTCGACGATTTCATCTGTTGAAAGGTTCTTTAGTGGAGGGGCAAAAATTACACCTTTAATTGTGTTGAGTGTTGGGTGCAACATTGAAGTGATTGGGCATATGTTCGATAAATTGGTGGCTTTTAGAAAACGGTTGGTTTGTGAAGCATTTTTTGTTAAGATTAGTAGATCTCCGTCGCGTGTAAATGAAATGTTAATTGGTTTCTCACTGCTTATATTTCTATTGCTTTTGACAACAGAAAGATATTATAACTTTGGAGTGGTTTGTTTTCTATTTTACTCTTTATTAATACGTACTTCGGGCAGTAGTTTTTGTTCACATGAATTGTATTTGTATGCTTAATGGTTGGAAAGTCGTATTTATTGATCAAGTCATAGTTAGTATTTCTTTTTCTTTTTGCAATGTTTGCGATGTTAGGATCAGGATCAGGGTCTGGATCAAGCGACGCAAAATAGTTTCCTCCGGAGTTGGAGGCCATTATTTATAAATCTACGATGTTAATTGAATGTCACTCACGAATATTATAAGTAGGAATTTACTACCCACGTGGCACAATTCGACGAAAAGCGAAGATAATATACACGACTGCTCTCAATGATTGCAAGCGAAGATAATATACACGACTGCTCTCAATTATTGCAAGGTGTCTACTGAAAAATAATTTATTTCTAAGGTACGAAGTTGTTTGTTTCTACGTAAAACTAATTCATATATTTATATATCACGTATTATATCTTCATTATAAGGTAAATTTGAGTATATATTAGAAGTGTTGATCATTTGAACCAGATCTCTTCCGTTGTGAAATCATGACAGCACTCTCCTTTTTCAAGCCATATCTAATACATAAAATTATTGAGGGGCAAGATTAAAAAATTAAAAACAAAAATATAAAGGGTAGCAAAAGGAGTTTTTATTTTAAAACCGTTGCCCTAACTTCTACAGCATATCGTTTTTTCCACTGATATAAGTGTAGCTTTTCCTCCGCTGCTCGATGTCATTTATTTCATTAGTATCTAATATAGACTTTTAAGAAAAGGCTAGAGGCTCACTGTTCTATGCTCATGACCTGACAAAACTTACCAACCTGACAGTTGTCAGGTTTACTGCGCCTAAAACTCTGTCACAGAATAAAATGGCGTTGTCACTTACTCAAGAGCACATAATAACTACAACGAATATTGTCATCATTAGCGGGCTGAAAACCGCTTTTGCCTCATAGTTTTAGACGCAGAAAGCCTGAAAACTGTCAGGTTTTCGGCATAGGAAAAGGGCTAAAACGGCACACTGGCTAACTGACTATGAGTATAAAGAAGTTGAATCCTTCCCACCGCTCTTCCAACAGAAAATCTTGTCGTATTTCACCATACCATAACTAATTTGACTTTTGCTGATTGATAGAATCAGAATAGATCCAATGGGTTTCTGGTGTAGTGAAATAAGACAACATTTCTTGCCACAGGAGACAAAACGGCTTGCAACTTTTTTGTAATCTACGTTCTTTGGTAATGTGGTTGTTACTTGTTACAGTGCTATGACTGTTACTTTGTTGTTGTCACCACCAAAGAATGTAGATTACAATGAAGAACTATGTTGTCTTTGAAGATTAAAATTGCATGTTGGATGATGTTCATGAGAGTTTTTAGGCTTAGGTTACATGAAAACAACGTTTTGTAAGGGAGTGCCAAAACTCCAAAGTCACTAGTGAACAAACCTTTAATAATTGAATCATACTAGCTAGGTCTGAAAAGCCCTATTATCTTCATTCAAAGTCAGCGGTGCTTTTATATATTCCTAGGCAACGGCAGTTTTTAAACATAACAAGGAAAAATTTCAACGCACACATTATTGTTTTCGTTATTTGAACACTCTAGTTGCTATACATTGGATATAATTATTTGTTTATTTGTTATTTTCGTTACCGTGCTACCGAAAGAAAGAAGTGTAAAGGAAAATTTTGATATTGTTCATATTAACCCAAAAAGGTATCAGGCAAAGTTAAAGGAAATAGGAAAGAGTTGCAACTGAGTAACTTTCGGCGGATACAGTGCTGGAAAATATGGCTGATGAAAATCGCGAAGAGAAGGAGGACTGGTCTGATGTTAAGTCTGCACTGCATATAGGGCAGATAGACCTGTCTTTCACCGAAATGGACGGAGAGCTCCTTAATTCATTTCTATGTTATCCAGCAAGTTATTACACCCTATCTCAGAAAGAACGAATATTGCTGTTATACGCTGAAAATTTTCGAAAACAATTCACTACACATTATCCATCAAGAAGAGCATTAGTATTAGCTTTACCAAATGAATGCAATATTCAGGTAACCGGTATTTTTCTTTACCAGATTGCAATGTTCAAGTTACATACTTACAGAAACTGGTTTGCACAACTATAAGACCAACTTCATTTATTCAAATTCCTTTAATTGGTAATATGATGGAATGTGCTAGTTTTGTTGCTGACTTTATAACATATGAACCACTTAACGACATTACCAAATTCGTAAGTAGCAATATCAGTATGTTGAAAACTTGCTCGGAAATCTTTATTCATGCATTATTGATTAGAAAGTGTGATTTTTTAAGAGCTATCTGAAATTCTAATTTAATAAAATACATAAAATAAGAAACCTGCATGAAACATTTATTTGAATCGATTGCACGGTCGATGTGATTTAATGTTTGAGCATTATGTCATGCAAATGTTGGACGCGGCTGTGCCGCAAATGCTCCACTCGCTTAGTCCAATTCTGGCATACCCTCTCCAACATTTCGGCCGGTATCTCATGAACAAATGCTTCAATGTTGGCTTCCAGTGCGTCAATCTAAGCAGACTTACCACTATAGGCATGAGCCTTAACATAGTCTCACAAAAATAGTCTAGAGGCGTTAAATCTCACGATCTAGGCGGTCAATTGACAGAAATTTTTCACAGAACTCGCTCTTAACAGGCCTAATGTTTCGCGTGCTATGTGGCTTGTGGCACCGTCTTGTTGAAACTACATGTCATGTTAGTCAAGGACTTCCATTTTGGGCAAAAAAGTTTGTTATCATGGCACGGTAGCGTTCTCCATCCACAGTAACGTTGCGATTCGCATCATCTTTGAAGAAATACGACCCAATGATGCCGTCAGCCCATAATCCACACCAAACAATGACTTTTGTTGGATGTATTGATAGCTCTTGCAATGCTTCTGGCTGCTATTAATTCCAAAAACGGACCACAATTTAGCGCGCGATGAACATTCTTAACAGAGCTCGCATTTTGATAATAAAGTTCAATAATTTGCAAGCGTTGTTCGTTTGTAAGACGATTCATGGTTAAATTATAAACCAGAATGAAGATGTTTAACAGTGACACAAAACATGAAACGTGAGCTGTCAAAACCAGTGTTGCCAAAAAGAAAATAGCTTAAGAAAATCACCCTTTATTTGTATATAGCATTCGTCCGCTTCGTCTAAATGTCAGTTGGAGTTTGCCTTCCTTTGTTAACACTTAAGTTTAGTAATGGAAGTTCACCCTCACGTTTGACATTTTGATTCATTTAATATTTTCTATAAATATTTTTTATTAAATTAAAATATAAATACATGATTTACATTGTTATCTTTATTATTTGGCAATTCACAAGGTCTCCTATTGTTGCTGTTGTTGTATGTGGTAACCTTTTAAAGTTGTTTTATTAGCATTATTATTATTATTATTATTATTATTATTATTACTATTATTATTATTATTATTATTATTATTACTAACTATTATTGAATCATGATACAAATATAAATATTCTAACCTATTACAAGATTGTAAAATTAAAACTTAAAATAAAAGTCCGAACGGACTCAAAACAGGATGAAAACACTCATAAATGTATTATAAAATGAAGGCGTAAGCTTGTTGATGGTTCTACATTTTCCTCATGCTTGGGAATTCATAATTTTTGTAATGAACTGAAATAAAGCGTTTTTGAGAAAACACGAAGCCTCCGCTTTGTTCCACATGTCATCATTATATTTAAATTTAAAAATATTATTAAGAAAAAGAAATGGGTTCACATTTTTTATCATGAATAGGGGCACTTTACGGAAAACATAAATACTATTGGGATGCTTTAGGAGCTTTTCGGTCGGTAATATATTAAAAGCAAACAAAAAGTTCCTTTTTTTCTCCTACGCGTTTCGGCGTCTTCCGCGCCTTCATCAGGGAGTGTGCATTTTATAGTACATAAAACATAAAAGCAAGTGTTAACAAAATAACAATATTTTTGCTTACAACAATAATTGCACTTACATTTTTAATTACATTGAAAATAGTAACAACATCAAAACAAACAAAAATAAAAATAAAACTCCACATATTGAATTACACACTACTTTTTTGTCTCTCTGTTTAACCAGCCCTTCTATTATTTTTGTAATATTCACGTCTAATATTTTTGTATTTTCGAAATCGGCTGAGTGTCCGCTATTCGTTAAATGTTGCGCCAATGCTGTTGTTGTCTTTTTGTTCTTCGCGCCCGTTTTATGTTCGCTAATTCGAATTCCGAGTGATCGCTTTGTAGTGCCTATGTATACTTTATCGCAATTTTCACCCAATTTACCATTGCACTTGATTTCATATACTACGTTGTGTTGTTGTTCCTTGCTGATTCTGTCTTGTGTTTTGGTAAACACCGAGTTTAGCGTGCGATGGGTTTTATGTGCAAATCATATTTTGTTTGTCTGTATACTTCCGGTTATTGTTTTTTTGTCCGTTAGTCCTGGTACGTATGTATGTGATACCTGTGTATTTTTTGTTTTCGTTTTTGTTTGTGGTTACAATATTTGTGTGCGCCAATGCCCTTTTGTTGTTTGCAGTTGCTAACAGACTCTCTATTGTTGCATTAGGGTATCCATTTTTGTACAATATATTTTTAATTTTCTTGGTGTTCTCCTTTTTGAAATCTTGGTCACTTAAATCGTATATTTTATTTATTAATATGACAGCTGTGTTTCTTTTTTGCGTCCACGGGTGGTTTCAATGATAATTAATCATCGTTGACGATACTATCGATTTTGCATACCAGTTCGTTGTGATTTTATTGCCAATTCGGTGTATTTCCATGTCTAGGAAGGCTAACTTTTTCCCGTGTTCTGTTTCCGTAGTGAAATTTATTTTAGTATGTTGTGCGTTTAGTGTTTTTAGTAAGTCTTCCACGTCCTTGATCTTAACAATAGCGAATATATCATCTACATGTACATATTTGTTAATGTATTTGATATATGTATATGTCCTTTACTTTAAGTTCAGCGATGATGTCGTCCAGTATTTTATCTAATATAATGTCAGCTACGGTGGGTGACAGTGGGTTGCCCATTGGCATTCCTTGATAGTGGATGTCGTCATAGGTGAAATAGTTATTTTGCCGTAGGCAGAATTGTAGTATTGTCAAAAATTATTTCTTAGTGAGAGTGGCATGTTCTTCGAGGATGGTCCAATGTTGCATAATCGTGTGTATTGCTAGTTGTATCGGTATATTCGTGAATAGGGAAACCACGTCAAATAAGAATTTCATCCTCTTCGATCGTTACGATTTAAGTGACCAAGATTTCAAAAAGGAGAACACCAAGAAAATTAAAAATATATTGTACAAAAATGGATACCCTAATGCAAAAATTGAGAGTCTGTTAGACACTGCAAACAACAAAAGGGCATTGGCGCACACAAATATTGTAACTACAAACAAAAACGAAAACACAAAATACACAGGTATCACATACATACCAGGGCTAACGGACAAAAAAAAATAAGCAGAAGTATACAGACAAACAAAATATGCTTTGCACATAAAACCCATCGCACGCTAAACTCGGTGTTTACCAAAACAAAAGACAGAATCAGCAAGGAACAACAACACAACGTAGTATATGAAATCAAGTGCAATGGTAAATTGGGTGAAAATTGCGATAAAGTATACATAGGCTCTACAAAGCGATCACTCGGAATTCGAATTAGCGAACATAAAACGGGCGCGAAGAACAAAAAGACAACAACAGCATTGGCACAACATTTAACGAATAGCGGACACTCAGCCGATTTCGAAAATACAAAAATATTACACGTGGAGAAAAAAGAGAGGATAAGATTAACATTAGAAGGGCTGAGAATACAACAACAAATACGACACACTATGAATTTTAAGGAGGACGTAGAAAATATAAACTGCGCATACAGAACAGCAATAACGAGTGATGGTTAAACAGAGAGACAAAAAAGTAGTGTGTAATTCAATATGTGGAGTTTTATTTTTATTTTTGTTTGTTTTGATGTTGTTACTATTTTGAATGTAATTAAAAATGTAAGTGCAATTATTGTTGTAAGCAAAAATATTGTTATTTTGTTAACACTTGTTTTTATGTTTTATGTACAATAAAATGCAGACTCCCTGATGAAGGCGCGGAAGACGCCGAAACGCGTAGGAGAAAAAAAGAAACCTTTTGTTTGGTTTTAATATATTACCGACTGAAAAGATCCTAAAGTATCCCAATTGGAAATTAAACTTTGGTCCTATGAAAAACACATAAATACTATTATTTCGCTGTTCCTCGGCGGATTGAAGAGTATATTAGGCGGTACCCTTTTTGATAATATTTTTCAAATTTACAAACGATAATCGGTGTGTCAGTACTCTTTATTTATTTTATATTGACCTTTTACGCCCCATTATTAGCAATATATGTATGTCTGTATGTACTTGATTCCGAAACGTTTTCAAGCAAGCTATGCAACCAATTGGCAAAGTGGAAACTTAAATCGGCTAAGGCATGGCTGGGTTATTAGTTTTTTGTTCAGATGGTTAACCAGTCGCGCTACGGTAAGCTTCGCGCGCAAGATGTGATTCAAAAATGCATTGCCTTGTAAGTATTCATTTTCCCATTATCACATTTTATTTTACGTCAAAATTTTCATATCTCCGTTAGATACTGCAGTATATGGAATAAAAAAGGGGTACTTTCTTGTGAGCGGGAAATTTGAGAAAAAATTCTCGAAAACTTCGCGTACCATAGTCATATAAAAAATACGTATCGAATAATTTTCGCTGAAATAACAAGAAAAAAATACTCAAGGCGAAAAAAAAAATTTTGGTGGGAATTTTTTATGGAATACCCCGTATATACAAATGTATGTGGTGGATGAGCACACCAACCATAACAAGTTCTAACAAAGATAATTAAAAAGATTTCGTGTTAACCAACAAATACAACCACACATTCACTGTAATTACGGCAGACTGTCCTACTTGGATTGTGCTGGTAGCAAGGAAAGTGGTAAAAAGCAAAGGCAGTTCACAAGCCGAATGTGGTCCATTGGTTTCTATTTGCTCAGCAAGTCGTAGGTTGTGGGCTCCCAAGCCCGTGGAGTTCTGAAAGAAATTTGATGAGGAGATGTGATCTCCGAAATAGCTATAAATTCTACCGCTCCTGAATGTTGTTGTCTTTTTCAGAATACTTTCCTTATACCTTGAATGAGCGATAAGTGAAACATTTGTATTTTCTTTTCCCCTTACCCTTTCGGGGTAGAAAAGTATGCAATAAATATAACTAACTTGCTTCACGTATGCGATATTGTTCGCATATACTAAAAAACGCAAACTTCAGTTTTTTATTTTTACTACAGATTTTCATTATTTACTATGATGAAAGAAAATAAATTATATATTTCGAGAAACTTCTAAGTACACAACATTTTAAGTTTTTCAGTTAATGACAGTATTATGGACTGATTCTTCGCATTTCCAGTTCTTGACATACTAACATATAATTGACCATGTAACACCTTTAACGTAAACTGAAGACGTTTACGAAGATGTTGAAATGGCAGGTCTGTTGGAATCATAGTGGTGATCCTGTTTCGATAGCTCTGCTTTAAGGTTGGGTATCATTTGCAATCGCGTCGATTGTTGATCGGCCTCCCAAACAAAGTTACATAATTTGTCCCAAAGGTGGTCATTTGAAAAAGGGGTTATATTTTCGAACGTGGTTCAGAAAATGGCTTGGTATAAGGTGGGATCCGAAAACCAAGGATTTTAAAGACCCTGTTGATAATATGGGCAACATAATTTTTCTACCAGTACAACATAGTCCAGGAGCTTCATTTTTCCATTTTTATATTTACACTATATAAATACATATGTTTGTTGTCCATACCATCAATTTCAATACACATACATAAGTAAAGCTTAAATAACACAGCGCTACAAAAAAGAATGAAGTCAAAATACCTGGGAAGTGATGTTATTTTCCTTGTAGGTCTTATCGAGTAGGACGAGAATCCAATTTTGGAATTTGTCAAACACCCCCAAAATCTCGACTTAACCTTAAAAACCCGATTTTTCGTGATTTTGCGCACTTCTTAGCCCACAACCGATTTTCATTCTAAGAACGGTTTAAGAAAGAAGAAACTCAGACCTTTTGAAAGATATATAGACGTCTTAATAAAGCTGAAGAAATTTACTTGCTTTTGCACAACAAACTTAAATTTTGCTACCCTTTTTGTTCTTTTTTTGATTTTGGCGATATTTTCACACACTATTTTATAAAAACACAAAATGAGTTTTGATAAGATTCAAAGAGTACGTTTAATACCGAGTTTAGCGAATGTTTCGTTTAAAAAATCGGCCAAAAAGTGACTGAGTTATTTTACTTTTTATAAGAACGAAATTTTTGCAAAAATTTACAACGAACTTAATTTACTAATAAATATTATTAAATGAAAATATATAGATCAAAAGTGCTTTTTTGACCGTTTTTTCCTTAGGTCAGCATCGTCAGTTTCGCGTTGTACTGACCAGCAATATTCTACCATCATATTTATTTTGTTTTTTCCTTCGAAACGTTTTTCGATCGTAGCCATTTCTTGGTGGAAGTGTTCGCCTTCTTCATCACTGAACTGGCCCAGATTATGTGGGAAGAAGTCCAAATGCGAATGCAAGAAATGAATTTTTATCGACATGTTGCAACCCATTTCACGATATGCACTTAGAAATTCGTTTACAACCGTGATGTAGTCGTCACTTCTGTTGTTCCCAAGGAAATTATCACATAGCGCTACAAAACTCGTTTCTCAACACAGCTTAACTTGTTCATAAAGGTAACGTCGCTCATAATTTTGCGAATTTGAGGTCCAATGAAAATACCTATATACACATATTATAAAAAAAATAAAAAACAAGTAGGTATGAAAACAAATTAATAAATACCGGCTTTTATTTTAGCTTCACTTAATTTTGGGAAGACAGTTTTAAGATGAAGAAAAGCTTCGCTATTAACATCCAATTTCTTTACAAATTGTTTCATGTATCCCAGCTTTAAGTGTGGTGGTGGTAAGATAACATCCACAGATTTTACCAATGGGAGGCTTAAAACGTTTTTCCTGCCTATCTGAGGTGACTCTCGAGATGGCCATGCTTTGCGATCATAGCGATTGGATGCCCGACTATCCCATTCACAAAGGTAGCAAGGATATTTTGTGTAGCCACCTTGCATGCCAAATAAAATTGTCAACACTTTTAAGTCAGCGATGACTTTCCATTTATGCGTGGCATAGTCGATCAACCGTAAAATTTTTTCCATCATTTCATACGTTTCTTCTTGTTAACCCTTAAATGCCCACTGTATCTTTAAATATACAACCATTAAATATCACCAATATTCAATATTAATGATCTAAAAACATGAATATACATGTCAATGCGTGCAGAAAATATACGCACTTCATAAAGGGTAATACTTTTACTAAATTTGTTACAGCTGAAGGCAAATTTGATAAGCAAAGTAAAAAATTTTTTTTTTGTTATATAAAATAAATTATTACCTTTGTATTGTAAAATATCCACAACTATTTGCATCTAGACCCGAAAATTTTTATACTGGTTCCGAAAGGAATTTTGTAACGATATTTTTTGACTTGAGTTTATTTTACGCCGCACTGCTGCATACGAGTGAATATAATGGTCATATGTAAGAACGCTGATGAGTTAAGACGTTTACTGTAAAGCTCGTGCACGTAAGATATATATTTTTTTAATAAATTTTATAATGACCGATTATATAACAGTTGATGGACTCAAAATGTCCACTGATGACGTGTGTGCTATATTGTGTGATGAGATTGGTTATGAGAGTATTGATGATTTCGAGAGTGACTGTGATGATTTGATAAAGACACAGAATGCAGACGCATCAATTCGCAATGTTGCCGTTATTGATGGCCATTTTGAGGATGAAGTAGATTTAGGAACGTCGTTACATGATTCCTTTGTGAACATGATAAATGATGACGATAATATAGGGATTGCTGGAGAAGCCGGGACTTCCGCAGGGTCAGAAGAACCAGAGCCGTAACGAGGGTGAGGCAAATGAGGCGCTTGCCTCGGGCACCATCGTCGGGGGGCGCTAAAATTGGGCGTGAACAGACATTTTTTTTCGCAAATTGTAGCAAAAAATTTTTTTCGAAACGTTGAATGATATTTTTGTTGAAAAAAAAATTGTTTGTTGTACTTGTGTACAGAGTAAAAAATTAAGTAAGTGTACAGAGTTGTTCAAAGAAGTTTTGTAAATGGATTGACTAAGAGAAATTATACGAAGAAAGAGAGAATAGAGGCAGAAGCATGGACGGCAGGCGAGTGAAAGGTATAAAATCCGAGAAAATCTGTGTTTTTTTCCTCCGATTCGGCACCCTTCGAGAGTATTTTAGAGTTTTATTACACCAGTTCTTCCGAAGGCGTCCGGCGCCCTTTTGTCTTCTTCGACCAGAGTATCGCCTACCCTTTTTTTTACCCTCTTTTGCCGCTGAATAGCTAGGAATGTGCCAAAAAAACTTTACAGCCGCTCGTTTTTTGGGAAAAAGTTCGGGATGCATTCTGACGCTTTTCTTTTCTAATAAACTCTGCCTATATTCCGGGAAAAAGGGGGAAAAGGCTCTCGAGGTGTGACTTCCTCGAGGAAGCAGGCCCGTCCGGCAAGTCAGTATCTTTCAAGCAGTCTTGCCCAATTTTTATCTCTCAGTCCGTCTTATTAAGAGAAAAATCTCTTTTTACCAGTAAAATAAAGCGGTCTCTTGATTTGAGAAAAAATTTAATTCGGTACCACTGACTCATTGTGTGACTCTACACCGCTAAATTGGGATTTACGGATTAATTAACCCAATCAGGTATTTATAACAACTGCTTGATAGTTTGCACTATTTCTTGGTCGGGTTAGTTGGTCGGTAACAATAGCCACTTGTGAACGCAGCTTTAGTAAACTAAAACTCATCAAAAATTATTTGAGATCGACCATGGGCCAAGAAAGATTAACGAACTTGGCAATTTTGTCAATTGAAAATGAGGTTGCTCAGAAGATCAATTTTGATGATATTATTGATGAATTCGCTGCAATGAAATCTCGAAAAATTCATTTGTAAAATATCAAAAACGAGGATGTTCATTTAATGCATTTTTACCGTTTTCAATACAATTTCCCTTGTATTGTCTTATTTTAAATTGAAGAAAAATAAAAGTGTTGCAACAATATTCATATTCAATATTCATTTCAATGTTTTTTGGAAACTCTTTTAAGGGGTGAGGGGGCGACAAATTTTCCGTTTGCCTCGGGCGCCAAAATCGCTCGTTACGGCTTGAGATGAACCTATCGCCATGAGGGTTTCCTCAAAATTTATTTCCTACATTATTTAAAAACTTGTCTGTGGATCCTAAGTCTTCTGAATTTGACAGAATAATACGGAAAACAGGAAAGACTCAGTATACCAATGCTGAAATTGGCTTTAGAGGCGATAGTACCATATCCGATCATTTGAAGGTTTTGGAAACTCCCTTTCAGGTCTGGTCATTCCTATTTCCAGAACCTTTAGAGCTCAAAATAGTTGAACAAACCAAAATTTACTAAGAACTTAATGAAGCTTTTAATTTTGATATATTCGATTTACGTAAATTTATTGGTATCTTATTTTATATGTCTTACTTCAATCTCCCGAGTACAAGAGATTATTGGTCTGAAAATGGCAACCATTGTGTATTAATAATACAAACAACGATGACTGGGAACCGATTTGAAAAAATATGGCAATTCATTCACTTTAATGAAAAAGAAAATGCTCCATTTCGTGACGATCGAAACCGCGATAGACTATATCTCATTAGACCATTTATTGATACCCTAAACAGAACATTCGGCAGCATACCTAAGTTAGTCCGATTGTGCGTTGATGAACAAATGTGTTCTTCAAAAATGAAAAATTACATGAAGCAATATTTGACTAACAAGCCTAAGAAATGGGGGTTTAAATTATATGTCTTATGTGACTCCACAGGGTTTGCTTACAAGTTTGAAATTTTTTCCGGAGGACCCAACATATTATTCCAGGGCGAACCAGATTTGAAGTCATCAGCAAATATTGTTGTTAGACTTTTGCGTGAGGTTCCTCGTTATCAAAATCATATAGTTTGATAACTACTATACAACTGTGCCATTGTTAGTATATTTACGAACTCAAGGTATACTTTCAATTGGTACTATTCGTCGCAATCGCATTAAAAACTGCAAACTTCCAAATGAGAAAGTAATGTCAAAATATGAGCGTGGAACCAGCCACGAATACGTTGCTTCAATTTACGGCGTCGATGTGACATCATTGTCATGGAAGGACAACAAGATTGTTAATCTTGTTTCAACTTACATCGGTATGAAACCAATCTTGATGAATGATCAAAACGAAGATTTACCTGCAACGTCTTCCTTCATAAAACGTTACGACAAAAAGGACAAGACATTCAAAATGATTTCCTGCCCAGAAATAATTAAAGAGTACAATCGTCATATGGGTGGCGTAGATTTACTTGACACCTGTATGGGTCGTCATAAAATCACGATGAAAAGTCGTAAATGGACGAACAGAATGTTTTATCACTTACTGGACTTCACATGTGCTAATGCATGGATTATGTATAAAAGAATTAATAAGAATCGTCCCGGATTTAAGGAAATGCGTCTTATTGATTTCAAATTAGAAGTCGCGGATTCACTATTTAGTTTCAAATCTTTTGAAGCCCCTAAACGTGGGCGCCCTAGCCTCCAGCCGTTTTTAGAGGAAAAAAAGCCGAAACCGAATTCTTCTATAGCTATTTCCAAAGACAGCCGATTGGACATGACGGATCACTGGACTACAATGGGGGAAAAAGGCAGATGTAAGTATCTAAATTGTTCGGGACAAACAAAAATGTTTTGTTCTAAATGCAAAGTAAATTTATGTATGACATCAGAAAAAAATTGTTTTTATAATTATCACCATTTTTAAGATATAATAAATTTTCTTTACCATATAAGTGTATTAATGTATGTATCATAGAGTATGTAAAAAAAAAAATAATTTTTCAAAACACTTTTGTTTAGTAAGTTATGTACCACGTTTTATATTATTTTATATGCACATTTGTGAAATATGAATACATTTTTAATAAATTAATTTATTTGCAGTATAAACCGCATTTTAATCGTTTGATTACAAAGTTTACCGCATTTGGGTATTGAAGTAAAAAAAGGACCACTATTTTTTAAAAATTTCTCCGAAAGTAATTTTTTTCAAAAATCGTCGAATAAACCACGTTCTACACATTTTTTTACATAAAATGTAAATTTTTTACAAAAATTTGAGGCCTTGGGCATTTAAGGGTTAACCCCATACGCGATTGGGACTGATGGTAAGAGGTTTTCATTGTGTAATAACACAACTTTTAAACCTAAGGGTGACATTACAGACTTCATTAAGGGAACACGAATGTATTTTTTTTTACGATCCATCAATGAAAAGTCGCCATTCATCTGCATTATAATTATAATTTAAAGCCGAAAATAATTTGGGTACATTTACACAATGTACTAGATCACAGTCATTGCCATCAGTTTTAAAACTTTCTCTAAGTATCAAAGTGCGGTCGCTTTTTCTACCCGATGTTATTTGAAAATATTTTTCCACTAAATTCCACTGCTTTAGTCGTGAACCGAGGACTTCAGATTCTAATTTCGACAAATGCAAATCACGCACGAGATCGGCGAAATCAGAATTTGAAGGAATTCTTCCTCTACTAAATACTATGTTTCACCAGCATCAATGGACTCAATTTTGTAGGCACTTCGGCATTTAAGTATTTTAGTTTTGTAACCGTAACAACATTCGCATACTTTACGTTTTTCCGCGATTTAAAATTGTGACCTGAAACGTTTGTTTTGCAAAAATAGCAATCGTCTTGTTTATGACATGCCTGATGATGCCAAGTCATAGGCACAGAAAAGGGCAAAGTAATTGATTGTTTAACTTTAAATTTTTTTAATGTTGTGCAACAATATTCTCAAATAAATTCTGGCTCGTACCAGGGACTCGCACTATAAAACCATTCGAAAATCTTGTTATATATTTTAACAACACCAATATTATTTTTAAAATCACGCCGATGACTTGTATCCGTAAATAAGCCACAAATGTAGCAAAAAGTATTACGCTTGTCGCACATTTTAGTTTTACTTTACCACGATTTTTATCCAATTTAACAGCAAACACAACAAAAGATAAACAACACGTGCACTTCAATAAAACGGAAATTTATAAAGACTTCAAAAATTGAGTAAAAACTCAAAAATTAAGTGATAATTTCCTTGGGAACAACAGAAGCAAATTTTTGCAAAAATTTCGTTCTTATAAAAAGTAAAATAACTCAGTCACTTTTTGGCCGATTTTTAAAAGAAACATTCGTTGAACTCGGTATTAAACGTGCTCTTTGAATCTAATCAAAACTCATTTTGTGTTTTTATAAAATAGTGTGTGAAAATATCGCCAAAATCAAAAAAAGAAGAAAAAGGGTAGCAAAATTTAAGTTTGTTGTGCAAAACCAAGTAAATTTCTTCAGCTTTATTAAGACATCTATATATCCTTCAAAAGGTCTGAGTTTCTTCTTTCTTAAAGATATGATATGGGCTAAGAAGTGCGCAAAAGCACGAAAAATCGGTTTTTTAAGGTTATGTCGAGATTTTGGGGGTGTTTGACAAATTCCAAAATTGGATTCTCGTTCTACTCGATAAGACCTACAAGGAAAATAACATCATTTCCCAGGTATTTTTGAGTGTCACACTCTGTAATCCATATCACACACATAAGCACATCTCGGTGTCAAATTTTGCGGCATTCTCGATTGTTTTTATCTGAATCGATTCACTCTATACGCGCCAAGAGTTTTCCTATTATACTGTGTTCGCGCTAAAGACATAATGCGTTTCGAAAACTTACACACAAACTCACAACACATTCATATAACAGGAATGAGTTAGGGCATCCCAATTAAAAATAGTAGTTTAAAGAACTAAAAATAAAACACGCTTTAATTGCAAATAAGAACTAAAAAATTTTCATCATTTTTAAGAACGTGGTGAGCTTTGCACTATTTATATTGTTTAAATAAATCTACTTTTAAAGAAGGTTATTAATATTATACATGTTTTAAACTATTATTTATTTACAAATAATTTAAAGCACCTCACGCTTTAGAAAAGCTATATAGATTTTCCTCTATTAATTATTTTCTGCTGTTTAGTTCTTATTTAAAATAGTAATAGCAAAATATTGTAGGGACAGACGCAAATTCAATACCAATTATAGACCAAACGATCGACGAGAGACATAGGAATAATCTCAAAGAAATTGATAAGATTCCTGACGTAGTGAGATTGCTGAGAATTCAACTCTTGGAGAAAAAATGTAGACGTTTGATTCAAGACTTCTGTCAAAAGCTATGTATATCTCCAGCCCTCCTTAATATCGATCAAAATTGGATGCATGGAAATTAGTCAGGAATGCATTCGACTACTTACAAAAACTTACAGGATAAAACCCCTAGACACATTCGCTAGAGGTTTTATAAGGAATGAAGAAACCTAAATTCCTTAAAATACCCCGGAAAAATACAAAATAATTCGAATTTAACCAACCCCCAAAAAACGCAAAGAAATTTCCACGTAACCACTACCGCAGAAGAAGGAGACAATCCTTCACCTGATATTAACGATAATATCCTAATCAATATTAACTCTATGGTTACGAAAACGCAGACTTCAAGGACATTAATATTTTAAAATAAGAAACTCTTCGTTACCTTATTTTAATTGCAGGACGAAGAGTGGAGAAGTTTTAAAAATTTTAGTAGACATAGGTTCAAAAAAAAATTACATACGACCCAAGGCGAATTCATATAAGGTGGAGTTGACCAAACAGATGATTGAATTCGCTTGGTGGACGTTAATCCAAAATGATGTGTTTGTTGTGAATCATACTGTCATTGTGCGTACATTTTGTTAGTGTAAATTTTTGTTGTTGTACTTATAACTCCACCTGATATGAATTCGCCTTGATAAGACCTAAATTAGTAAAAAGGAAAATTCAAAATGAAAAAACTTTTTCGCAAACTCAGTAGGAGAAAAAATAGAAATCATACGTTTGTCAATCTATTCAACTTACAAAAGATTAATCTGAAAGTCTATCTCATCTCATCCCTCGTCTCTTTTCACGCTGTACTCGGATTGTCAGCAGTCATTCACATGACTGAAAGTTTCATGGCTATCAATAATTCATTTAAAATACAACTTAAGCGGGTTTTTTTGCAAAACATGTCAACCATGTCGACAACCGGAATGAGCATCAAAATCATAATATTGACCTCTTCTCTGACCGGAACGAGAAGTTAACGTATGCCCCAAAGTCGTTGCCACTATCACGACAAAATCAAACACACCGGTTTACACGAAATGTTATCCTTATCATATGTCCTTAAAAAGAGAAGTCGAATAATAGATAAAGAAATGGGTGGATGGCGGTTTAATAAGACCTTTACGATCCACATATAACCCACCTTTATTGATAGGTAATAGAATATAAAAAGGTCAACACTATAATGATAGCCGTTCGCTATCCAATTCCTGATATCAAAGAAATCCCAGCGTAATTAGGTAAGAATAGCTTATTTTCAGTAAAAGATCGAAAAGGCGTTTTAAATTAGGTTCCACTGAAAGAATCTGACATTGAGAAAGCTGCTTTTTCAGTCAAAAACGGTAAATATGAATTTACACGATTGCCATTCGCTATGATCCGGCAATTTTGACAAAAATTAACAGACGATGTCATCATACTCAGCACAAGCGAAGAAACACATGCCCAAAATATTCACGAAGTATTCGGAAGCTAACATGAAAGAACAAATATACAAGTTCAAATTTTCCAAAAAAGGAATAAAATTTTTAAGGTTCCAAGTCTCATCTAAAGGAATCGCCATTAATCCCAATAAAGTTCAAGCAATAGTTTAATTTCCATACCCTAAAACACTGAAAAGCTTAGATCGTTCCTATTTGTCTCCGCCTACTACAGACGAGACTACGCAAAGATAACCAAATCTCTTAATTCTGCTTAGAGGAGAAGAAGGAAGGATAACCCTATCTAAGTAATTAAATAACGAATCAATTGAAGCATTTAAGAATATCAAAAACGCACCCATATCCAAAGAAGTAATCCCAATTATCAAATATAATTACAGTTTACTACTCAAGAACTTAAACAAGGACAGAAGAAAACTATGCGACGAATGAAAAAGAGGTGCTCGCCATCATGTGAACACTAATATCTCTAAGAAGCTACCTATAAATTAGTTTACTTCTTGTTGAGTTTAAATAAAAGCTTTATTATAGCGATGATGTTCAGTCGCTCGCAACTATCCAACATTTTTTACATATTCTTAAGCCACCGAAAAGCGAAATATAAAGTTTCGCAATTCGTTTCATAGCGGCCACGCAAATATGCTGTGTCGTTGACTTTAGTTAACTTACATACATTAATATTCATATGTATTATTTTTGTTTATTTTAATTATTTATGTTTTTTGTTGGTACGTTTGGAGTAAGCACAACCTAGCAGCCGTTGACTTTAGTTAACTACTCCCCTTTCAAGTTTGAGGCCGCTCTCGGCCAAGCCAAGTTCAGCAATCACCTCCCTTACTTGGCCCGCAGATTTCCTTGCCTTGACAATCCGCCAAACTACAAGCCCACGCAGATGATTGCGCAGCATAATGCTCCGACGATAAATGCTAGACGATACAAGCGGTCAACATCGATCTCTTCCTTAAACTGTTGGATTGCCTCCAGATTACGTTCATTTAAACGATGAAGGTACGGGAGACTGAGGGCATCGTGGCTGGCTGTGGTGTTTAACAGAGGAGAGTTAGCGATTCCGGGGACTCTGTTCTGTATGTTATTGTGGTTGATGAACAGAGTCCCATTGTCCACTTGAACCTTCGCTGGCCGGTCGTTGGTTATGAGTATACCGTCATCTACCAGCGTGACTGGGCCCAGATGGCTTGACTGTATTTCGCAGTGAGCCACACCACCAGTGTGTAGTTCTCCAGCGCACGAGCTTTCCAACGATAATTGACAAAATACAGCTCCCCGAGAAGCGATGCAATCCCTGAGGGTGCGTGTCTTTCCTTCACACTCCGCTATGATGTTGTTAGGCATCCGTAAGATGAAGTTGTCGTGAGCGACGGGGAAGATGGTGATCTTTTTACATGCTAGTAATTTAATTTTAGGAAACTTAATGACGAAGTTTATTTCATTAGGAGATTGGAGTACTTTAACGGACGACACGGACATAAGATCCCCTATGGGGGTGTTGGTGGGTTCCTCTAGCCACACGTATTTCAACTCTGTGTGATCTAAAATATTTGGGCTATCAATATTTCCCTTGCGAGCGCTACAGCAAGCATTAGATTTTGCATCTCCATCATTATCATTATATTTCTGGCCAATAATGTTTCATACAAATGGCCTGTGTCTATTTGCGTACCCTTAGTCGCTTTGAGAATCTGATTGACGGTAGAGGTTAGTTGATTTATCTGGTATAGAACTTTTGTGTTAATTTCTATCTGTCTATTGTTTGAATTTATTAGTTGAGTCTCTGTAATTTTAATATTATCTAAGTCGTTAGAGCCTGGTGTACCCGCTACCACCTTTAACATGGTCCCTAAGAAATCCAAGCTCCTGGACATCCTGTCGTGTGCGCCTAGTGCTTCCACTAAGTCCCGCATATGAGCAGTATCCACGCTCAACAACTTCCTCATGTGTGATTGCGGGAACATGTCGAACAGCTTGACCGTTTCTTCCACTACACGTATTTATTCCGAGAGATTTGCCGAATGCTTGACATAGGCAAACTCCTCCCACACCAGGACCCGACCATCGACAATAGGAATGTACTTGGGGTGCCAAAAGTCAGTGATGTGCGCACGGGCCAATGACAAAGATAAGAGGAAGATGATTCCAGACCTGCGGAATGAAATATTTACAAACTTTTTTCGTTAAAAGGCATCCCACCACCGTAATATAAACTTAAGTGTCCACCAACTTAAGTCCACCACTCGATTTTTGCAGTGCCAAAACTTTGTAGCCGGGAATCTCCGAACTACTTCGTCCTGTATCATTGCAAGTGTGTGTAAATCACAGTGAAAGGCGTTTACTCCTTTAGGTATAATTATATCCACCAGCTCGTCTAACAGGGAGTCCCTGGAGGTGAAGCTAATTGAATGCCGTCTCTTATTTCCAAATAATATGAAACTGCGTTTCAATGGGAATCGCGCTTCTTCTAGTACTATCTGGTTTTAAAAACAATTTAAAGGGTTGTCCGTTGTTTCAATAGTGTGCGTGAGTAACAGCTCACTGTGAATTGTTGCGGCACAGGACTCGGCTTCTTGTTCTTCAAGAGCGTTAAGCTGCTGTCTGGACAAGGCATCTGCAACCGGATTCTCTTTGCCCAGTTTATAGAAGATTCGTGCATTAGACTCGTCAATACGCGCTTTCCACCTTTTAATCTTTGCATTGGGATTCGATTCCGCTACTGCAAAGGATAAAGGCTGGTGATCGGTAAAGATATTTATATCTTTAACCCCATATAGGTAATGCCGTAGTTTAGCCAGTGCCCATATAATAGCCAATAGTTCCCTTTCATTGGTAGCATAATTGACTTATCTGTCCTTCAATGTACTTGATATCATTGTGATTGGGCGGCCTTCTTGGGACAGGACTACCCCTATACCATATGCTGAAGCGTCGGTCGTTAGATCCAACGGCTTCTTAAAGTCAGGGTAACTGAGCACGACGTCCTCAGACGCCAAAATATTGCGCCGATTTTGAAAAGCTTGTCGTTGAGCTTCAGAGAATTGTGCTGAAATATTTCGCGATCTGTGTCTATTGACAGTCCCATTTTCCCCTTTTAGTATTTCTGAGATGGGAAATTCTTGTATGATCTTGACTTTGTCCATATCCGTTGTTGCACCAGAGCTAGTGACTATGAATCCTAGAAAGTTCACGGTTTTTTAAAAAAAAATTGTGATTTTTCTGCGGACACCCTCATATTTGCCAGATCTGAACAGCTCTCCTACGGACGTCTTTAAATTTACTACTCTTACTCGTTCATTTGCGCCTGGGTGAACGCTAAGTACGCGTCCAAATTTACACTTGGTCGGGGGTGTGTTGCCGTCATGTATAACCACAACATCATCCCTTTGCAATTTCGGTGTTGAACGTAACCATTTTGAGCGCCGCTGAAGACTGACGAGATATTCATACCGCCACCGTTTCCAAAAATGCTGCCTTATTGTCGAGATGATCTGCCAACGTTGGAAAATGGCTCCTTTACACACCTCGACGTCAGAGTCAGGAAGTCCCTTTACTGGTTCGCCAATTATGAAGTGCCCCGGCATGAGGACCGCTAAGTCGTTTACTTCTTTGGAAATGTAACAGATGGGTCGCGAATTTACACAGGCTTCGACTTCGGTCAATATTGTTGCAAACTCTTCGTGGGTTAGAGGCGTATAGGTCAAAGCGCGTTTGAGGTAGTATTTAACTCGTTTCATTCCAGCCTCCCAAAAGCCACCCATGTGGGGGGCGCTCGGCGGGTTAAAGTGCCAAGTCGTATGATTGTCGGCGAAATATGATGACACCTTGTCGTCGTTGATGCACCGCTCGTATGCGATCCGCAACTCCTTTTCAGCACCAACGAAATTAGTGCCGTTATCAGAGTAGACATGCTCACAGTACCCTCGGCTGTTGGTGAAGCGTTTGAAAGCGGCGATAAAGGTGACTGACGACAGGTCTCCAGCGAGCTCGAGATGCATCGCTCCAGTGCTCATACAAATAAAAGAGCAGATGTATCCCTTCGTGGTCTTAGCGCCTCTTCGATGCGTAAACTTCAAGGCATATGGTCCAGCAAAATCGACTGCACTATGCAGGAAACAACGGGCGGAAGTGACGCGGCTTGCAGGTAAATCGGACATGAGCTGCTGTAATGACTTGCAACTTAGTCGCCTGCAACGCACGCAATTCCGATATATCCCACGCGCAAGGTTTCGAATACCAGGAACCCAAAATCGTCGTTGAAGTGCAGCCTGCATTAGCTGCGGTCCGGCCTGCAATGTTGAGAGGTGTATTTCAGCAGCGATTACCTTAGCGAGCAGCGATTTCTTTGGTAATGTTATGGGATGCTTTACGTCGTTTCAAAGTTGAGCGTTTTAGATGCGGCCTCCTACACGTAGAATACCATTTGCGTCTAAAAACGGTTGTAGTCGTGCTAGACTACTTCGCATGGGTATAGGCTTGTTTGATCTGCAATAAAAAATTTCTTTTTCGAACGAATTAGACTGTGTATACTTTGCCAATGCTATTTCCGCTTCTCGAAGTTCAGCGCAAGCTAAACTCCATGTTTTTCGTACTCTAGCGATAGGCTGGGAAACGTTGATACGAGTGTTATTGGCGAAGCGTAACAGATAAGCGGTGATGCGTTTAAGCTTGCTGAGTGAAGGATATTTTGTCAGCAAGTCCCAATCCCTTGCGGTTTGCGTGAGATGCACTTTGATTTTGCAGGATTATAGCTCTGATCCGTGGCGTGCTGCTTTAAAGTGACGAGCCAACTACTGTTGCTCTCCTGCAGCCAAAGTGGTCCATGCTACCACAATGGATGCGCGAGAAGCTGCGATGGTGTTACGCCCCTTGAAGCGCAATCAGCGGGATTGTGTTCTAAAGCAACGTGTCTCCAGTGTGATGCGGGTAGAACGTCTTGTACATCGGCAACGCGATTAGCAACAAACGAAGTACAACGACTGGGACTACTTTGTAGACACGCCAATGTGACCACGGAGTCCGTCCACGCGTACAATTTGACAAATGAGCGGTTCAAACTAGACTGAACTTCTCGCACCAGTTTGACAGCCAAATGGACTGCACAAAGCTCCAAACGCGGCAGCGAAGTGGTTTTTAGGGGTGCCATCTTTGCTTTTTGCTGCTACCAACACAAATTTGACCTCACCATCTGCATTTTGAGTGCGGCAGTATAAGTTAACACCCCGCAATGAGCTACACGCGCAACTGGTCGGTAACGTAGCAGACATAGCGTCAGCACTTTCCATTAGAACGGAATTGCTACAAGCGTACCTGTTTACTAACGTAGCAGATATAGTGTCAGCACTTTCCATGAGAACGGAATTGC
Source organism: Anomoia purmunda (assembly GCA_951828415.1). Taxonomy (NCBI): domain Eukaryota; kingdom Metazoa; phylum Arthropoda; class Insecta; order Diptera; family Tephritidae; genus Anomoia; species Anomoia purmunda. The sequence continues at coordinate 94,914,616 of OX639993.1, read as the reverse complement.
TATAAGCGCATGACACTAACTGCATTAGCGTGAGAACAAGCTAACACCAAAACAGCGTATCCAAAACTGCGACGCCAGCAGCAGCTTCAGAATATCGCGCGGCAACAACTGCAGCGACAGTTAGGGTATAAATAAGAATAATTCTAAATATTGTCAGCTTTAGTTTTTCTGCTCGTCTGGCATTCGGCAGCATTTGGCTGGCCGTTTAAGGCAATAAAAATAAATAATTTCACGGTGTCCCGCTAATTGGCGCCCAACGTAAAAGAAGACATCAAGAGTCTCCAACATCTGCTATCTAGGAAAAAAAGGACACATCAAAGGTCTCCAGCATCTACTATCTAGCAAAAAAAGGACACATCAAAGGGCTCCAGCATCTAGCAAAAAAAGGACACATCAAGGATCTCCAGCATCAACTATCTAGCAAAAAAAGGGGCACCTGAAATTATTTAATAACATCTGTATTTTCCGGATAAAATGGGATATTCTAAGGAGCTATTAATTTTGTAAGTAAAGTGCTCGCATAAAAGCATTTGTGTTTAAAATTCATTTGGTGGAATTATTATCGAACAAACACAACAATTAAACGTATTCTTCTTTGAAGAATTTTGTGGAATCATTAAATTGAAAAAGAATAGCATTTGTAATTAAAATTTATTTGGTAAGCAGTAGCTATCATACGCAATAAAGTTATAGGTTCCGCAGACTCTGTGTTATCTTTCTTTAATACTGTCCTAAATTTTAGGACAATCATTTCAAGGTTGGACTTCACGTATGCAGATAAACGTCCTGTCTATTTAATAGAACAGGAAATGTCTACATTGCGTCAAGGCTACCTAACAATTGTTGAGTTCTACGATGAAGTTGAGAAAAAACTAACTCTCATTGTTAATAAGAATATCATGGCACACGGTGAGAGGGCGACCTTATCAGTTCCTTGAATAAAAAATATAGGGAGGACGCCTTAAGAGTGTTTATTTCCGGATTGAATAGACCGCTGCGCAAGAACTAGAATCAAATAGAGCGCGATCGTACTTTGCTAACACTTTTTACAACAGAAGTGAACGACAAGGTGCAATGGGAAGTGGACAAGGAGTTTATGGTAACACTCCACAATTTCGAAGAGTTTCAATTGAACAGCAACGTCAACGTCCTGTACCAATGGACGTTGACCCGTCGTTATCGTTTCTGAGAAGAAATCGGACAGAACAAAATCCTCAACAGGTAGGGAACCGGGGTCCTCAATATCGTGCCACTGGGAACTCCCCAGTTGCACCAAGGGATAACGATCTAGCTGCCAACAATAATAAAGGGTATCTTTTCAATACCAATTTGCAAAGACAAAGAGAACTTCTAATGGAAAATAGGGAGAAAGCTCAAAAACGACAATACGATAGCGATAGATGACCACCTCAAAAAATACAACGAACTAACAACTTAACACAGGCTAACGAACGCGAGGTATCGCAAGATCATACATCTGACAATTATACTGGGGCTTACGATAACTACGAGACTTGTGGAAACGAAGAACCAGAGTGTGGAGACGAAATTAATTTTTTAGATGAAGGTCCCTCCTGCCTTACGTCACCAGGACGTTCGCGGGACGACAATTAAAATTCTTAGTAGACACGGGTGCTGCGAAAAGTTACATAAAAAATGTTGAAACTTTAAAGGGTGTCAAAAGAGCCAATAATCCGTTTTTCGTTAAATCTATTCATGGCACCGATAAAATCAAATACAAATGTGTTGTCAACATTTTCGATCAGAATGCACAGTTTTTTATTCTTCCATCTTTACAAACTTTCGACGGAATTATTGGATTTGACTTATTAAAGAAAATGGGTGCATTTATTGATATGAAAGGAGGAGTTATTCACTATAATGGTAAACAAGAAGTTTTGTTATATTTCTTTTGTCCTGAAGTCAACAGCCTACTGTCAAAAACAACACAAGTCGAGCCGGTCGCAAAAATAGTTAAAGAGTTTTCGGGAGTATTTGCAGCCCCTAACGAAGCACTACCGTACAACACCAATGTCGTGGCGACTATAAGAACTACTGACAACGAGCCCGTCTATTCGAAAGCTTACCCCTATCCAATAGCAGCATCTGACTTCGAAAATAATGAGATCACCGAGCTTCTGGAGAACGGTATAATTAGACCGTCTCGATCCCCTTTAACAATCCCATTTGGGTTGTTGGGAAAAAAGGGCTAACAGAATCAGGGGAAAGGAAAATGAGACTGGTGATTGATTTTAGAAAGTTGAATGACAAAACAATTAGTGACAGGTACCCCATTCCGGATACATCAGTTGTATTATCAAATTTAGGCAAATCATCCTATTTTACGACCCTTGACTTAAAATCAGGGTTTCATCAGATACAATTGGCAGAACGCGATAGGGAAAATACTGCTTTCTCTGTGAATAACGGAAAATATGCGTTCTGCAGGCTCCCATTCGGACTGAAGAATGCACCAAGCATTTTTCAGCGTGCTATTGATATCCTTAGGGAAGAAATAGGGAAATGCTGCCACGTCTACATAGATGACGTGATCATATTCTCCGAAAATAAAGATAAACATGATGATATAAAACGCATTATCCGCAGGCTGTATTCCGCGAACACTGGAAAAGACAAAATTCATAAGGCAAGAAGTAGAATTCCTTGGATTTACTGTCTCCAAGGATGGAATTAGATCCTGCCCGGACAAAGTCAAAGACATCGTAGGGTATGAGGTTCCAAAAACCCTTCGGGCCCTGAGGTCGTTTCTAGGATTACCAGGGTATTATAGGAGGCTTATAAAGGATTATGCCTCAGTGGCCAAACCTTTAACAAGATACTTACGGGGGGAGAATGGCAGCATCAAAGCCAGCCAATCTAAGAACGTTAAGATTGATTTAGATGAGAACGCGCTGAGGGCATTCAATAAAATCAAAGAAATCCTGGCATCGGAAGATGTGCTTCTGCTGTACATTATAAGAAACCATTTGACTTGACGACTGATGCGTCTTCAAATGCTTTAGGGGCAGTACTCTCACAAGAGGGCCGCCCAATAACGATGATTTCTTGCACCCTAACCCGGACTGAAGAGAATTTCGCTACCAACGAGCGTGAACTATTGGCAATAGTTTGGGCATTACAAAAACTACGAAACTATTTATACGGAGTCGGACGCCTGAACATTTATACCGATCATCAACCCTTGACCTTTGCTATATCAGATAAAAATCCGAATGCAAAGCTTAAGCGGTGGAGGGCGTTTGTGGAAGAATTTCCCCCAAAACTCTTTTATAAACCAGGGAAAGAGAATACTGTTGCAGATGCCTTATCGCGGCAGCACATCAACGCTCTGGGAAATTCTGACTCCTCTATTGCAGAACATTGTGAAGAATCTTTGACAGTCCTTATCCGTTCCGTCGAAAATCCGATTAACTGCTTTAAAAATCAGATTATTTTGGAAGAGGGAAGTGAGCAGTCGAAGGTTACCAAAATATTTTTCAGATCTCAGATTAGACACCTTATCAGGTTCAATCAGGACAGCTACTTGTTGAACATAATCAAAGAAAGTGTCAACCCCAATGTCGTAAATGGGCTGTTATGTGACCTCCCCACACTCGCAAAAATTCAGGACGGACTTCTTAAAATATTCCCTAAATTTAATTTCCGTCACACAACCAAGTTGGTGATCGATGTCGTGAACGTAGAAGATCAAAAGGAAATAGTAGAAACGGAGCATAATTCAATTCAATTTATTAGTCTATGATTTTAATAACCTTACAGACTAGACTCACAAAGTAATACTTATAAGTAAATTATTACGACACTTAAAAAATATATACATATATTCTAAGGATACAATGATTCGATTCCGAATTTAAATACCGACCTTGGCAATGAAAAGTCAGGAAACAGTTTTTTCGATATTTTATTGAATTCTGAAAGTCCCCTATAGGTTGGAGCTATGGTAAAATAATTAGCTCTGACAACATTGAGATAAAATGGATATTGAGAACGCAATACTTTGTTGGGTACGTTAAAGCCTATCTGCTCAAGGAGTTCAGGACAGTTAATGAAACCACAAATCACATCGTATACAAACATTAATGATTGAATAATTCTTCTACTTTCTAGAGATTTCAAATGTATAAGCATACAACGAGCACTATACGTTGGGAAGGGGTCCGCAAAGTTTAATGGTTGAAGTGCAAACCGAGTGAATTTTTTTTGCACTCTTTCAATTCTATTAGCATGACAGTTATAAATTGGGCTCCATATTATGGAAGCATATTCCAATTTTGAGCGAACAAGCGAATTAAATAGAAAACTCCTTGTATAGGGATCTTTAAAGTCCTTCGCATATCGGCGTAAAAAGGCTAAATTACTGTATGCCTTTGGCAGAATGTAACATATATGATTTACAAAAGTAAAGCAACTGTCAAACAGTACCCCCAGATCGACGAAATCTTTCACTGCAGTGAGCTGATGATTTAATATACTATAGGATGAAATTAAGGTATTTGCTGACTTAGAGATAGTCATGTAAAAACATTTATCGATATTCAAAGAAAGCTTATTTCTAAGACCCCAAGAAACAAGATTGTCCAGATCATATTGCAAGAGATATACGTCAGACGGGCGTGTTATTTTACGGAAAAGTTTCAAATCATCGGCATAAAGTAAAAACCTTGAATATTTAAAGCAAGATCCAATATCATTAATAAAAAGTATAAACAAGATAGGACCAAGGATACTACCTTGTGGAACACCAGAAGTAGCTACAAACGAATACGATTTGGATGTCTCAATTTCGACAAACAACGATCTATTAGTAAGATATGATTTTACCCAAGATAAAAAAATTGAGTGAAACCCCAAGTTTTTTAGCTTTTGGAGTAAAATGGTATGCGAAACTTTGTCGAAAGCTTTAGAAAAATCAGTATAAATAGTATCTACTTGAAACCCACACTTAAACGCTGAAACACAAAATTCTGAAAAAACCGCTAGGTGGTTCAATAATTGATTTAATGGCAAAAGAAAGCTTCTCTTTAACCACTTTCTCGAAGAGTTTAGAGCAAACACTTAACTTAGAGATAGGTCTATAGTTTGCCACATCATTTCTGCTGCCTGATTTAAAAATCGGGGTGATAGATGCAATCTTCCAATGATCGATAAAAACGCCTGTAGAAAGAGACATATTAAAAATTATACGTAAAGGCACGCAAATAGATGAGTTGCATTGCTTAAACAAGTTCGAGCAAAAACCATCAATATCACTTTTCAAAGAGGGTTTTAGGGCGGAAATACCATTAATAACATCTAATTCAGATAAGAAAAGACAACCAAAATCCAGGGATTGGTTATGACCAAAATTGGTGGTTGTATCAGCGATTCCATCGTCAGTCACATAATTAGTCTTGAAATAATCTGCAAATAAATTGACAGTATCAGACAAATTTCGTGAACAAACCCCATTAAAATTCATACATGTTGGAATGTTCGTACAGCCCTTTTTAGAACGAATGTACTTCCAAATGGCTTTAGGATTTTCTTTCAGTTCAGATTCAAACCTACATATATATTGATTGTATAAAAATTTATCGAGGACATTAAATTGATTCATGTAATAAAAGTACTTCTCTTTGTAACAGATATTATTATTATAAGCCTTGTACAATTTATAATAATTATTTCGTTGATTTTTAAGTTTTTTAAGATTTTTGGTGTACCAGGGTAATTTGTGGAGACGAGGCAAGAGAACGGAAAGGTTATTCGAAAACACCTCGGACATCTTGAGCAGAAAATTCTGAAAACATTCCGAAACATCATTTGAAGAAAGAACAGTATCCCATTTTATCTCTGATATGGCAGCGTTCAAGTCACTAAAATTAGCATCACGAAAATTATAAGAAAGAGATTTCTTGTTTTCATTGCCAACAACATCGTAAAATTCCAAAGAAATAGAAAGGGGCACGTGATGTTTATCAGTCGTACTTATGGGAAAAGAGCACTCATCTAAATTAAATATTAAGTTTTCATCAACAAAAACAAGATCAAGTATTTTAGTAAGCTTATTAAATACATTATTGATTTGGACTAGATTAATACTAAAAAGACTATCTATAAAATTAATTTCATGAGCTCTATTAACATTGGTTGGTATTAAAATATCATTACTTAAAGTATCATTATTTTGAAAATGAGACCAAATTACATCAGTGAGATTAAAATCGCCTAGGATACAAAAATTACATTTTTCATTTTTTTCGTAAAGATTAACAATGTTATCAACGTGTTCTCTATACAAATCATCTGAACTGTTCGGAGGAATATAAGAAACACATATAAATAATTTACCGAATGAGCCAAAAATACAGACACACAGCTGGTCAAGAAGTGAATCATAATTTAAAAGTTGATAGATTGAGGATCTTAAAGAACGCCTCAAAGCAATAAGAATACCACCACCTCTGAGGTGACCTGTTTTTGTAGCGTCTCTATCTTTACGATATGTATGAAATAGATTATGGTCAAAATATTCTTCGGCATAAAAATCATTGTTGAGCCAAGTTTCAACAAAAACATAAACGTCAAATTCAGCGCGAGACGTTGATAGAAAAATATCCTTAGATTTAGTTCGCATTCCACTCATGTTTTGAAAGTATATTTTAAGAGCTTTATTCGTAGCCTTATTAGATTCTAACCTTACACTATTTGACCAGTTCTGTAATGAGCTCTTCTGGAAGTAGATGCGAAGCTGTTTTGTTTGAACTTCATCACAGGTGGAGAGACTCATGGATCGAGTTGAATTACGTCGCCTTTGGGAAAAAACCTAAAGGGACGAACTTTGACGTTGGCTGGCCATATATCCGCAGCCAGAACCTTTTCATAGCACCATTCAGAAACACCTAGCTTAAAATTGATTTTTTTAAGACTAGCAATCGGGATATTCTTCTTTACCAGCATAAAGCACTCCAAGAACTTTTTGTCAATAGTTGCATGTTTAGAAACGTAATCCAATATATCTTCATTAGACACGTTATTCATAAATGAAGAGAGATGCAGCCATTTAATTTTTGATACTACACTTAACTCATTATTACTAGTTCCAATAACTAATGGCAGTTTTAATGTCCTACGATTGGCAGCAATTGAATCACGAGGAAGTCGTTTTTGCATATTTAATTTATTGCTGGGTTTGTCAGCAGTAGCAGAAGTAGAAGCGGTAGCAGCAGCGGCGGCATATGATTTTGTGTTTGTATTACTCGGGTCAACTGAGCGAGCTACGGTAGCACTAGAAGCTGGAATGGGAGTCAAAACATCAACAGCAGCCGATGAAGCCTTGAGCGAACAAGTAGCGTAATTTTCTCGCTCAGTTGGGCGTGATAATATTGCTGGAGTTGGGTGAGCGCAAGCTGAACTCTCACCATCAGCGACAGAAAGTATGTGGTCAATAATAGGCGTAGGAAAATCAGCAACAAAAGCAGCGGCTGTAGCTGTATGCGACCCAACAGCGGAGGTCGAGTGAGCGCAAGCACTACTCTTTACAGCAACAGCATTAGGTGTAGGCGCTGGAACATTATTATCAGATGCAGCTGGAGTAGCTAAGAGAGGACCAGTAGCCGAATTACATTGCTCGTTTGAACAATCCGCGACATCAGAAGTTAGAGCGCGCGTAGATGAATTTACAAAAGCACGATCATTGATTTCACACACACATTTATGCACAGAGCCATGAAGTTCTCTAACCTCCGCTGTGAGCAATGCCACGGCAGAGGTAATTTCTTCAGTTTGAAGTTTATGCAAAGATTTAATTTCGAGCCGCAGCTCTTCAGTTTTTCCAACCAGAAATTGTTTATCAGATTGAAGAGCACTTATTGAGGCAGATGCATGAGCAAGCTCAGATTTAAGAGCTGCGATTTCGTGAAGAATCGATAGAAGAGTCGAATTGTTAACATTACCAGCATCGCATACTTGTTGATTTGTCAATAGTTTAGACAAGTGTTGTTGCGAAGCGGTGTTAGCACTGGAATTCGTATGCGAGGAAATTGACGGATTAGTTGATGCCGTGCTTTTAGCGATTTGTAATGAACTCTCATCGCGAATAGCAGTAGGAGGAGGGGTGCGGATAGATCTCCGACGAGACACTACACAATTATTGCAACAGTACTTATTGCCTGAGCTAAGCAGATATTCCAAATCAGCTGGTAAAACACCAACACAGACCATATGGAAGAGGTCGTTGCACTTAGCACACTGCACTTTTTCATGGTTACGATCGACCTTTTGTCCACACACACACGGCATTTTAAACAAACGTATGGCAAAAATTAGCGTTTTCAAGCGTGAAAATATTATCCAAAAAAATAGATAAAAATTATTTACGAGTATGAAGAGTCAATTGCTCAAACTTAGACATTATTAAATTTAGTTAAAACCCAATCACTATAGACAGCGGAAAATCTTAAAACCCCGGAGCGCAGTAAAATCACGTCCGGTCAGCACGAATGTTGATTTTGAGCTCACCGTTCAGCTCGTGAGAATCTACAGCAGATCATAAATGAATACTATTTTCCACATATGCGAAAGCAGTTAAAGGAGATAGTTTTGAACTGTAAGATTTGTCAGGAAGCTAAATATCAGCGACACCCCCCAAAACCGGCAATAGACGCAACACCCATTCCCAAAGAACCCGGTGAGATCCTACACATTGACATTTACTCGACGGACAAAAAGCATTTTTTTACTTGTATTGACAAGTTTTCAAAATTTGCAATAGTAACCCCAATAGTTAGCAGATCAATAGGCGACATAAAGGAAGATTTATTGCAAGTTTTGAACTTCTTTAAAAACACCAAAACTTTAGTTTTTGATAACGAGAAATCGTTTAATTCCCAAACGATCAGGTCTTTACTGCGGGATTATTTCAATGTAGACACCTATACCACACCCCCTTACCATAGCACCACTAATGGGCAGATCGAGCGCTTCCACAGTACTCTCACCGAGATCGCCCGTTGTACCAAGCTCACGCAGGGAATTAATGACACAATCGACCTAATACTACTCGCCACAGCCAAACACAATAGGTCAATTCACTCCGTCACCGGCCAAAGGCCCATTGACGTAATTCAATCGATTCCGCAATCATTAAGAGAAGAAATCTGTGACAGGATGAAGAAGGCTCAGGAGAAGGAGTTAGAAGTGCATAACAGGTCTCGACAAACACAATCATTTACACCAGGAGATAAAGTTTTTGTAAAAACAAATAAACGAATAGGTAACAAATTTAGGAAAATCTACATTGAAGAGACTGTGACAAAGGATTTGGGGACATCTGTGATGATTGGGAAAAAGATAGTTCATAAGAGTAATCTCAGATAACCCCTTCATTCCAGATACCTCCTCTTTGCAACGACACATTGGATGCAGTCAAAGCTTCTGAACTACACAAGCTCACATTACATACCAGTCAGCAATGGTCAAGTACCTGTTTTTGAGAGATACCGCTCTATACTGCACAGGACTAATCTCACAAACTACGAAACGGCTGCATTTGCTACTGAAAACATCCTCAACCATTTTCCACAATCACACATCAAAAAATTATTACAGTCCGACATCGACCAAATTTTCCAGCTACTCGACATGTTAAAAGTCCATCACAGACAAGCCCGCAGTATAAACTTTTTGGGGACAGCGCTGAAATACATCGCAGGTACTCCTGATTTTGACGACTTCAACGACGTCAAGACCAGAGAGCAAGCGCTGATAGAAGCAAGCGCTGATAGAAGCAAGCGAGCGTCAAATGGTTATCAATACAGAAATGCAGGTTAAGATTAATCAGTTAACGCAGCGGGTAAATGAATTACATGATGTAGCGAAGAAAGCAGATATAGATACGGGGATTTTATTTGAGCTCGTTACAAGCAGGAATAGGGCAATAATAACGGACATAGAGAACCTTATTTATTCCATAACCTTGGGTAAAACAAACGTAATAAACCCAATTATTTTAGATTCCAAGGACTTTAAACAAATGCTAATTGCCGACCACTTTGCTAACGTTAGTATAAGTGATATTATTATGTCATCTAAACTCAAAATATTGCAAGATAATGATAATATTTTCTTTATAATTAAATACCCAGAGATTAGGGAAATATGGAAGAAGCTTCAGTTGTTGCCCGTGGTGCACGGAAATCGAATGCTGAAGATGGAGACGGATTTGATTGCCGAGTGTGACAATACTTACCACCCCCTCAGAGACTGCAAGGACTCAACATCAATAACGTTCTGCCAGCCACTTCACGATAGCCAGTGTCTTCGCCAATTATTGAACCACCATTCTTCAATCTGTACAACGATATCAGCTGATCACGTCCAATCGATTGAGGAACTGGACGATGGCCTAGTTGTTGTGAATGATGCATTAGTAAATGTTCAAGAAGGAAACAACACAGCCACGGTAATACGAGGTACTTTTCTCATAACCTTTGCAGGGAACATAACTATCAATGGTAGTACATTTGAAATCTGGAAAACAATAAGTCGTTCATACCCCGAAGCTCCACCTGCCCACCTGATAAATCTTACGGAACATACTACGCTATTGTCGTTGCCATACCTGAAGAACCTCAACAGTTACTTGGCGCTATCGGATTATTGATACTGTTGGCATTAGCGATTATAATAAGCCTAGTTATCAAAATAAAAAGGCAAAAAAACAAAGGTATGAAGGCCCTGAAAAAGGTTTTGAAAGACGCCGAGGACGACCTCTCTTTAAAGGGGGGAGTAGTTAACACCCAGCAATGAGCTACACGCGCAACTGGTCGCTAACGTAGCAGACATAGCGTCAGCACTTTCCTTGAGAACGGAATTGCTACAAGCGTACCTGTTTGTTAACGTAGCAGACATAGTGTCAGCACTTTCCATGAGAACGGAATTGCTATAAGCGCATGACACTAACTGCATTAGCGTGAGAACAAGCTAACACCAAAACAGCGTATCCAAAACTGCGACGCCAGCAGCAGCTGCAGAATATCGCGCGGCAACAACTGCAGCGACAGTTAGGGTATAAATAAGAATAATTCTAAATATTGTCAGCTTTAGTTTTTCTGCTCGTCTGGCATTCGGCAGCATTTGGCTGGCCGTTTAAGGCAATAAAAATAAATAATTTCAAGTATAAAACGGTGTCCCGCTAATTGGCGCCCAACGTAAAAGAAGACATCAAGAGTCTCCAACATCTGCTATCTAGGAAAAAAAGGACACATCAAAGGTCTCCAGCATCTAGCAAAAAAAGGACACATCAAGGATCTCCAGCATCAACTATCTAGCAAAAAAAGGGGCACCTGAAATTATTTAATAACATCTGTATTTTCCGGATCAAATGGGATATTCTAAGGAGCTATTAATTTTGTAAGTAAAGTGCTCGGCAAAATATAAGCATTTGTGTTTAAAATTCATTTGGTGGAATTATTATCGAACAAACAGAAGAATTAAATGTATTCTTCTTTGAAGAATTTTGTGGAATCATTAAATTGAAAAAGAATAGCATTTGTAATTAAAATTTATTTGGTAAAATTATTATTATTCGTCACTGAAAAATATAAGCATTTGTGGTTAGAATTCATTTGGTGAAATTATTATTGAAAAAACAGAACAATTAAACGTATTCTTCTTTGAAAAATTTTGTGAACTGAAAAGGAATAGCATTTGTATTTAAAATTTATTAGGCGAAATTATTATTATTCGTCATTGAAAAATATAGTGTGTTTAAAATTTATTTGGTGATAGTAACTGAGCGTATTCGCCATTGAAAAATTTTGCGAAACTATTAAACTGAAAGAGGCATTTCTAAAAAATTTTTACTGAGAGCGAACAAATGACATTTTATTATTTTTTCAAAGGTTGTGAAATTTTCGAAATATAAGCATAAGATCGAGTGCATTATTAGCAAGGCTTTACCAGGGATAAATTAAAAATCCAAGTAGAAAAGAATTAAACTAAAATAATTTCAATAGTAAAATTGAAAATTTGAAAAATGGACGCTCAAGTGATTCAGACTATGTTAAACGCAGCTGTTAGGGTAGCCACGGACCAAGCACGTAGGGATTTTCAGGGGGTGATTGAAGGCCTTACACAGAGGCTAGCACGCATAGAAACTCCTACCCAAGTGGAGGAATTTGTGCCCGTGACTATTAACCAAAATATAAGTTGTGACGAATCGCTCGACGTCAAAGGTGAACAAAGTCGTTATGTTTCATGGAGGCAAGCAGCACACGCTGCATATAAAGTTTTCGAGGGATACGACGGGAGCTCTAGACATTACCAAGCAGTAGCTATCATACGCAATAAAGTTATAGGTTCCGCAGACTCTGTGTTATCTTTCTTTAATACTGTCCTTAATTTTAGGACAATCATTTCAAGGTTGGACTTCACGTATGCAGATAAACGTCCTGTCTATTTAATAGAACAGGAAATGTCTACATTGCGTCAAGGCAACCTAACAATTGTTGAGTTCTACGATGAAGTTGAGAAAAAACTAACTCTCATTGTTAATAAGAATATCATGACACACGGTGAGCAGGGCGACCTTATCAGTTCCTTGAATAAAAAATATAGGGAGGACGCCTTAAGAGTGTTTATTTCCGGATTGAATAGACCGCTTTGCGACATATTATTTTCAGCCAAACCTGGTGACATGCCTTCAGCTCTTGCTCTTGCGCAAGAACTAGAATCAAATAGAGCGCGATCGTACTTTGCTAACACTTTTTACAACAGAAGTGAACGACAAGGTGCAATGGGAAGCAGACAAGGAGTTTATGGTAACACTCCACAATTTCGAAGAGTTTCAACTGAACAGCAACGTCAACGTCCTGTACCAATGGACGTTGACCCGTCGTTATAGTTTCTGAGAAGAAATCGAACAGAACAAAATCCTCAACAGGTAGGGAGCCGGGGTCCACAATATCGTGCCACTGGGAACTCCCCAGTTGCACCAAGGGATAACGATCCAGCTGCCAACAATAATAAAGGGTATCTTTTCAATACCAATTTGCAAAGACAAAGAGAACTTCTAATGGAAAATAGGGAGAAAGCTCAAAAACGACAATACGATAGCGATAGACGACCACCTCTAAAAATACAACGAATTAACAACTTAACACAGGCTAACGAACGCGAGGTATCGCAAGATCATACATCTGACAATTATACTGGGGCTTACGATAACTACGAGACTTGTGGAAACGAAGAACCAGAGTGTGAAGGCGAAATTAATTTTTTAGATGTAGGTCCCTCCGGCCTTACGTCACCAGGACGTTCGCGGGACGACAATTAAAATTCTTAGTAGACACGGGTGCTGCGAAAAGTTACATAAAAAATGTTGAAACTTTAAAGGGTGTCAAAAGAGCCAATAATCCGTTTTTCGTTAAATCTATTCATGGCACCGATAAAATCAAATACAAATGTGTTGTCAACATTTTCGATCAGAATGCACAGTTTTTTATTCTTCCATCTTTACAAACTTTCGACGGAATTATTGGATTTGACTTATTAAAGAAAATGGGTGCATTTATTGATATGAAAGGAGGAGTTATTCACTATAATGGTAAACAAGAAGTTTTGTTATATTTCTTTCGTCCTGGAGTCAACAGCCTACTGTCAAAAACAACACAAGTCGAGCCGGTCGCAAAAATAGTTAAAGAGTTTTCGGGAGGAAAGGAAAATGAGACTGGTGATTGATTTTAGAAAGTTGAATGACAAAACAATTAGTGACAGGTACCCCATTCCGGATACATCAGTTGTATTATCAAATTTAGGCAAATCATCCTATTTTACGACCCTTGACTTAAAATCAGGGTTTCATCAGATACAATTGGCAGAACGCGATAGGGAAAAGACTGCTTTCTCTGTGAATAACGGAAAATATGCGTTCTGCAGGCTCCCATTCGGACTGAAGAATGCACCAAGCATTTTTCAGCGTGCTATTGATGATATCCTTAGGGAAGAAATAGGGAAATGCTGCCACGTCTACATAGATGACGTGATCATATTCTCCGAAAATAAAGATAAACATGATGATATAAAACGCATTATCCGCAGGCTGTATTCCGCGAACACTGGAAAAGACAAAATTCATAAGGCAAGGAGTAGAATTCCTTGGATTTACTGTCTCCAAGGATGGAATTAGATCCTGCCCGGAAAAAATCAAAGACATCGTAGGGCATGAGGTTCCAAAAACCCTTCGGGCCCTGAGGTCGTTTCTAGGATTATCAGGGTATTATAGGAGGCTTATAAAGGATTATGCCTCAGTGGCCAAACCTTTAACAAGATACTTACGGGGGGAGAATGGCAGCATCAAAGCCAGCCAATCTAAGAACGTTAAGATTGATTTAGATGAGAACGCGCTGAGGGCATTCAATAAAATCAAAGAAATCCTGGCATCGGAAGATGTGCTTCTGCTGTACCCAGATTATAAGAAACCATTTGACTTGACGACTGATGCGTCTTCAAATGCTTTAGGGGCAGTACTCTCACAAGAGGGCCGCCCAATAACGATGATTTCTCGCACCCTAACCCGGACTGAAGAGAATTACGCTACCAACGAGCGTGAAATATTGGCAATAGTTTGAGCATTACAAAAACTACGAAACTATTTATACGGAGTCGGACGCCTGAACATTTATACCGATCATCAACCCTTGACCTTTGCTATATCAGATAACAATCCGAATGCAAAGCTTAAGCGGTGGAGGGCGTTTGTGGAAGAATTCCCCCCAAAACTCTTTTATTAACCAGGGAAGGAGAATACTGTTGCAGATGCCTTATCGCGGCAGCACATCAACGCTCTGGGAAATTCTGACTCCTCTATTGCAGAACATAGTGAATCTTTGACAGCCATTATCCGTTCCGTCGAAAATCCGATTAACTGCTTTAAAAATCAGATTATTTTGGAAGAGGGAAGTGAGCAGTCGAAGGTTACCAAACTATTTTTCAGATCTCAGATTAGACACCTTATCAGGTTCAATGAGGACAGCTACTTGTTGAACATAATCAAAGAAAGTGTCAACCCCAATGTCGTAAATGGGCTGTTATGTGACCTCCCCACACTCGCAAAAATTCAGGACGGACTTCTTAAAATATTCCCTAAATTTAATTTCCGTCACACAACCAAGTTGGTGATCGATGTCGTTAACGTAGAAGATCAAAAGGAAATAGTAGAAACGGAGCATAATAGGGCTCACCGTTCAGCTCGTGAGAATCTACAGCAGATCATAAATGAATACTATTTTCCACATATGCGAAAGCAGTTAAAGGAGATAGTTTTGAACTGTAAGATTTTTCAGGAAGCTAAATATCAGCGACACCCCCCAAAACCGGCAATAGGCGCAACACCCATTCCCAAAGAACCCGGTGAGATCCTACACATTGACATTTACTCGACGGACAAAAAGCATTTTTTTACTTGTATTGACAAGTTTTCAAAATTTGCAATAGTAACCCCAATAGTTAGCAGATCAATAGGCGACATAAAGGAAGCTTTATTGCAAGTTTTGAACTTCTTTAAAAACACCAAAACTTTAGTTTTTGATAACGAGAAATCGTTTAATTCCCAAACGATCAGGTCTTTACTGCGGGATCATTTCAATGTAGACACCTATACCACACCCCCTTACCATAGCACCACTAATGGGCAGATCGAGCGCTTCAACAGTACTCTCACCGAGATCGCCCGTTGTACCAAGCTCACGCAGGGAATTAATGACACAATCGACCTAATACTACTCGCCACAGCCAAATACAATAGGTCAATCACTCCGTCACCGGCCAAAGGCCCATTGACGTAATTCAATCGATTCCGCAATCATTAAGAGAAGAAATCTGTGACAGGATTAAGAAGGCCCTGGAGAAGGAGTTAGAAGTGCATAACAGGTCTCGACAAACACAATCATTTACACCAGGAGATAAAGTTTTTGTAAAAACAAATAAACGAATAGGTAACAAATTTAGGAAAATCTATATTGAAGAGACTGTGACAAAGGATTTGGGGACATCTGTGATGATTGGGAAAAATATAGTTCATAAGAGTAATCTCAGATAACCCCTTCATTCCAGATACCTTCTCTTTGCAACGACACATTGGACGCAGTCAAAGCTTCTGAACTACACAAGCTCGCATTACATACCAGTTAGCAATGGTCAAGTACCTGTTTTTGAGAGATACCGCTCTATACTGCACAGGACTAATCTCACAAACTACGAAACGGCTGCATTTGATACTGAAAACATCCTCAACCATTTTCCACAATCACACATCAAAAAATTATTACAGTCCGACATCGACCAAATTTTCCAGCTACTCGACATGTTAAAAGTCCATCACAGACAAGCCCGCAGTATAAACTTTTTGGGGACAGCGCTGAAATACATCGCAGGTACTCCTGATTTTGACGACTTCAACTACGTCAAGACCAGAGAGCAAGCGCTAATAGAAGCAAGCGAGCGTCAAATGGTTATCAATACAGAAATGCAGGTTAAGATTAATCAGTTAACGCAGCGGGTAAATGAATTACTTGATGTAGCGAAGAAAGCAGATATAGATACGGGGATTTTATTTGAGCTCGTTACAAGCAGGAATAGGGCAATAATAACGGACATAGAGAACCTTATTTATTCCATAACCTTGGGTAAAACAAACGTAATAAACCCAATTATTTCAGATTCCAAAGACTTTAAACAAATGCTAATTGCCGACCACTTTGCTAACGTTAGTATAAGTGATATTATTATGTCATCTAAACTCAAAATATTGCAAGATAATGATAATGTTTTCTTTATAAGTAAATACCCAGAGATTAGGGAAATCTGCAAGAAACTTCTGTTGTTGCCCGTGATGCACGGAAATCGAATGCTGAAGATGGAGACGGATTTAATTGCCGAGTGTGACAATACTTACCACCCCCTCAGAGACTGCAAGGACTCAACATCAATAACGTTCTGCCAGCCACTTCACGATAGCCAGTGTCTTCGCCAATTATTGAACCACCATTCTGCAATCTGTACAACGATATCAGCTGATCACGTCCAATCGATTGAGGAACTGGACGATGGCCTAGTTGTTGTGAATGATGCATTAGTAAATGTTCAAGAAGGAAACAACACAGCCACGGTAATACGAGGTACTTTTCTCATAACCTTTGCAGGGAACATAACTATCAATGGTAGTACATTTGAGAACTGGAAAACAATAAGTCGTTCATACCCCGAAGCGCCACCTGCCCACCTGATAAATTTTACGGAACATACTACGCTCCTGTCGTTGCCATACCTGAAGAACCTCAACAGTTACTTGGCGCTATCGGATTATTGATACTGTATTAGCGATTATAATAAGCCTAGTTATCAAAATAAAAAGGCAAAAAAACAAAGGTATGAAGGCCCTGAAAAAGGTTTTGAAAGACGCCGAGGACGACCTCTCTTTAAAGGGGGGAGTAGTTAACACCCAGCAATGAGCTACACGCGCAACTGGTCGCTAACGTAGCAGACATAGCGTCAGCACTTTCCATGAGAACGGAATTGCTACAAGCGTACCTGTTTGTTAACGTAGCAGACATAGTGTCAGCACTTTCCATGAGAACGGAACTGCTATAAGCGCATGACACTAACTGCATTAGCGTGAGAACAAGCTAACACCAAAACAGCGTATCCAAAACTGCGACGCCAGCAGCAGCTGCAGAATATCGCGCGGCAACAACTGCAGCGACAGTTAGGGTATAAATAAGAATAGTTCTAAATATTGTCAGCTTTAGTTTTTCTGCTCGTCTGGCATTCGGCAGCATTTGGCTGGCCGTTTAAGGCAATAAAAATAAATAATTTCAAGTATAAAACGGTGTCCCGCTAATTTATAGGACGGCTTCATAAGCGGCTTCAGAAGCATCGCTGAAAATGTGAAATTCGGGCTCGGAAACTTTGCTAATTCCCAGCCAACGGGTTATATTTACTGATAAAAGCTTCGGCTACTCACGACGGTGAGCCAGCCAGTGCTTGGCAATTTCTGATGGTACCGGCTCGTTCCAGTCCTCGTTTGAGCACCAAACCCTTTGCAACCAAATTTTAGAACGAATTGTACAGGCGCGGTTAAACCCAGCGTATCGAATACTATGCTCGAATCAGACAAGAAGGTTTGTTTTGTAAGTTTGCTTGGGAGCTCTTCCAAATTGACAGCTATGGAAAGCCAAACGTGGTTGGTATGCCAAATGGTGCCGAGTGTGCGAATTTCATCTCCGTCGGCTAGGAGATGCGAAATTTGTTTAGATACATGCGGTGTGAGCGTTCTCAGCGTTTGAGAAATTGTTATCCACTTGCGTAATTCAAAGCCGCTTTGAGAGAGAGCGTTGGAGACGTCCCCTTGTAGTAAAGCGACCTCGTGAGGAGTATCGGCACCGGATAGAAAGTCACCCATGTAGAAGTCCGACTTTACAATCTCGACGGCTTTTCCATTCGAGTTGGTTGCGTTGAGTGCCGCTTGATGCAGCGACTTTACGGCAAGGTGGAATGCTGAGGCAACTCCATACGTGACCCTCAAAAGGCGGTAATCACGCATTGGTTCTACTGTGTTCGCACGCCACACTATTCGTTGGTAATTTGTGTCCTCTTTAGCGACGTAAACCTGCCGGTACATTTTCGCGATATCGGCCATGATACCAAAACGGTGAGAACGAAAACGAACCAGCACAGAGAAGAGGTCTTGTTGCAACTGCGGGCCTACCGTGAGTGCGCTGTTTAACGAATTACCAGAAGTGGTCTTCAAAGACTCGTTGAATACGACTCTGATTTTTGTCGTTTCACTCGTGCTTTTCACTACCGCATGATGTGGCATATAATAAAAGTTATGCGTTGCTGGCTCGGCTGACTCCATATGCCCCAAATCAATCAGTTCTTTCGTAAACGTGCTATATTCTTCATGAGGCTGTTTATTAGCGGCAAACCTTTTCTCCATGCGGAGTAATGCTCGAATAGCTGCAGTTCTCGACTCACCAATTACGACGGTCTTCTTTAATGGTAAACGCACGACGTAACGACCATCTGGTGCTCGTTCGGTTGTTTCGTCTTACAGTTTTTCGCAAAAAGATCCTTCTGGTGTATAAAACCTGTGAGGTGGCAGCTCTTCAGGTTCCCAAACTTGTTGATGAGTTAAGTCAACTGAGTGTCGCAGTGCAAAGTTGAAACTGTCACAGGCCGCGTTTGTAAATTAGTCGCGTTACCAAACACTACCCAGCCAAATACAGTATTTTGCCCCATCGGAGTACCCTGTTCACTCTTACGGAGTCCGCTGAGTAGTAGTTTGTCCATCTCATCCATTCCGATTAAAATGTCTACCGGACCAGGTTCTGAGAAATGCAGATCAGCTAGTGGCAAATCGGGGAAATGCGGCCACGATGACCTCGGTACGGCGGTGGTGGGGAGATCGCTAGTAATTTTCGGTAAAATAAGTGTGCTCACTTGAATATCAGCACCGAATGTTCGCGGTGATATACGAAGCGTAACCTCACCCTTTGTACGACCTCCTTGCAATGATCCAATCCCGGTGACGTAAGCGGACGATGGGGTTCTCGAGAGACGAAGTCGTTGAATGCACGCCTTGGTGACGAACGAAGCATGCGAGCCATTCTCGAGCAGCGCGCGGGCGGGTTGCCAACGACCAGCGTAGTCTTGCACCATAATTTCAGCGTTTGCCAATAAGATGACATGATCAGCGTCGGCGTAGTGTGAGGTGGCATGGATGTGCTGGCCAGTTGAGTTGGTTAACGGTGTTGCGGCTTGATTGTTGAAGCTTGAATGAAGCAACGTATGGTGACGGCGTTCACCTATGCCACAGGAGGATGCGCTGCGGCATCTAGCGATAAGGTGACCTTAGCTCAGGCAATTTACGCAAGCGATTATCTTCTTAATAGCGGATAGTTTAGCCTTTGGATCGAGTTGGCTGAACTGTGAACAAGGGTGCATGCTATGCGCACCATTGCAATGAGCACAACTTATCATTGTGTTTGCTTCCGACTGGAGCGCGCACGAGTTTCAAGGAATTCTGGAAGAGCGAAAAAGGATGGTAGGTCATCAACCACAAGCGACAACTCCCATTGCTTCCGGGTTTCGTATGCTAACTTGGATACGGTTATGTGGATGAGCCAATCGTCCCGAAATTCAACTGGGCGTTTAAGTGCACGAAGCGCACCCACGTGCTGAAGCGTAGCGTTTAGGACGTGTATGATTGCCTTTACTGTGTCCTTGGCGGCTTTCTCAATTGACATGAGCGCCCTGATATGGCTGTCCACCATGACCCGCATGACCTTGTACCTTGCTGTCAGTAAGTCCCAAGCTTCACTGTCTAATGCTTCTCCCTTCAAACAATTACATAGATAGTGCAATTTTTGCCCGTCCGACAAATTCGGATGGCGGGATCGGGCGAGCAAAACGCATCGTGAAAAGGTAACCATTGAGTGGGGTCACCATTAAACGACGGCAACTGCAGTTTAGGAAGCGGTACGGTAGCGTTTTAAATTAGCTTTAGCGGTGCTGTACCACTCCTCCCCTTGTATGCGCGACTGCTCCTCCATCGAAGCATTCTCCTCCTCACATGACAGCTCCACATTTTGCTGTGCATCGCAAAAGCGAATCCACTGCTCTTCGAGCAGCTGAATATAAGTAGATGCTATCTCGGTGTCCACTGATAGAGCATCCCCTTTGCTGGATTGTAAATATCGTTTAATAAGTCGCGTATTTTAAGGGACATGATATAAATGTCAGCGTGGAATTAGTGCGAACATAAAGCGATTTAGCGGTTTTTTTTAATGAAATATGTTGCGATCCGGCTCGAAGGACCAGTTCATGTCAACACCTGATAGCGTTCGCGGTTGATAGATAGATTTAAAAGCGGATTACTTCGGGTAATTAGGAAACACTGCTGATCAGTTTAAGCCCATTTATTAGAGACAGGGAAAACAGGAAGTTAACTTGACTGCAAGTAACGAGTGCTGCCAAGGCTAGCTTATAATTTACATATGAAGGCAAGATGCCAGATAGGCGCAAACAGTTCCCATTGATACTTGTACTTCATTGTAAAATAATTTAATACGCTACAAAATTACAGCGCAGTTAATTTTCTAAAAATTTTAATGACTTTAATTTTTTAATTTGCCAAATTTTTGGGAATTTGGTACAAGGTTGCAATTTGGACTTATATGGTTTTTATTATAGAATGAACTATATTTTTTATAAAAAACATGAATGCAAACAAATTTGCGGGTATATAAAAAACATTGTACGAGCTTTGCTTTAAGCTAAGTACTACATGTTTATATACATACATGTACATATATCTGACGGGCGGAAATTATATTCTCATGCATATCTTTCCAATAAACTTTGCACTTAATTTCAATATTGATATTAATGCTAATTAATGCACATATGTACTTACTTCTTAGTCAAGATACATTTTCTCCAAACTCATCAAGTATCTCTACTACTCTCGAATTTTATGAATTTGTAGGCAATAGTTAAGCTGATTATGATACTTCGTTTAATTTTAAGTTATGTTATTTTTTGAAACTGAAAAATCTTTTGACCATCATTAAATGGGATAACGCATTTCAACATCTGGATCTATTTAATTGTTTGAGATTTTAAATCCACTCTAGTTGACACTTGTAGGAGGGTCCTTCTGTAACAAAAAAGCGATGCAAAGTGCCCTGGCAAAATGCACCATTAATTAAACTTCGAATAAGAAAAACAAATTTCTTCGTAAATTTAAAAAATACTAACACCGCATAGTTTGATTTGTATAAGAAGCATGATAAGAAATTCGTACACCCTGATAAATTTACACAGAAACTATGTTTTAAAGTTTGAAGAAAACCTGAAATATAGTCCAAAGCGTTTTAGAATTTCGTTAATTCGAAGAAATCGGTCTCTTATTTACCGTCCACTATTTTCCTTGGTGACAAATCTGCAAATCCTCTTACTAATACGGCAAATCTTTTTTTAAGTCAAATTTCACATCTGACTCCGAAATTGATGAAAATGTTTTCTTTAACATAGAATCAACTCTAGATTTCGTCAAGTTAGTATTGTATCTTTAGGGAAATTTCTCGACTACCACAAACTAATGTTGATGGTCTTTCTGCGGTTTTGTTCAAGCAGTGTGACTCTCTAGAATAGCTACTGGTGTTAAAAATTCACTACCTTCGAGTACTTTTATTGATGCCTGGCAATTGGCTTTCATCACACCAATTTTCAAAAGTGGTGGAAAAAATGATATTACTAATTACACTGTCCGACAGTGATTTTATACTTTTGAAGCGACCTAGTAGAAATTGTTTATCTGGTCGAATAGTACACGAAACTACGTTCAAACGATTTCTAACACCCCCAAAATCTTTTTTAAAGTCAAAAAACTGAGTTTTTAATTTTTTCGTTTTAAAAAAACAATTAAAAAGAAATTTTTCAATCGAATTGAAAATACTCAACGGTTTTGGATAGGTGAAAACTTGAAGTCCTTTTTGAAAGAAATCAATAGGTATCTTTAAGTAGTGATAGACTGTCGATGTTATATACCCAAAAATGATAATTCCTTTCCAATTAGTGCCGAAAAAATGACGTCAAAATCGAAAAAACAGGTTTTTTGACTTTAAAAAAAGATTTTGGGGGTGTTAGAAATAATTTGAACGTGGTTTCGTGTACTATTCTACCAGATGAACAATCTGTGGAATAATCTTTGCTTTATCTTTCATTTTCAATTTGCTGCATGGCAACTATTCCATTCTCCTTGCGAGGATTTCTTTTAATCTTCCGGTCAGGCCCCTTCGGTGTTCTACCCTTTTTTTTATAGAAGTTTCCATATCCCTTTATGCTGGAATTACTCCTTTAGCTTGAGCACAATCTCAACAGAATTTCTAAATTTATCGAGATAAATTTTTCACGTTCAAAAATTCGCTTTTTAAATTCTTTGAAATATTTTATAAATAGTTTGGTTCAATTTTGTGTTTTTACTTCTTCCCTTAATCACTTATCAATCTGTAACATGTCTACTTAGACTATAAGAACTTACTGTACTGATTGGCTTAATTAAATAGATATGTAAATAAATAAAGAAAGATCGGGCCCACGCTTCCTACGTCTAGGCCCTTTTCAGTGCCAATGTAGCAGCTTCTTCTACAAACCTCTGACTTTCCACATTGGTTAATTAGGAAGTGCGGAATGATCTTCCAAGCCTATACAAATATCCTCTTGCACTTTACCGAAGCCTTTCTTCGCCACCTGACCCTCTCTGGTCGGTAAGGTGGAGAATGCGCGAGGCGGGGCGTCGATTGTTGCTGTTACAGCTAGTCATGCCCTGTGCAAAACGGAATCATCCTTGTCGTCAAACTTATCAAGGGGAGGCCCTGGAAACGTGCTGTTTCGACGGGGTCGGACCAGAGGGAGAGGGGGTTAGTTGAGTTGGTTTAAGAAGGCATGCTTGGTATCGTGCGAAGAATCTCCACAGGCCGGATATGTGTTTGGTATTTCGGGATTGATTCTGGATAGGTAGGAGTTAAGTCTACTACAATATCTAGATCTAAATTGGGCCAGAGTGGTGCAGGACGCGCGAATCAAAAGGGACTCTTCATTTGCAATTGATTGTGGTTGGGCTCATAACACGCTATTGACAAGGCGAAAGTCGATGGTGGTAGTGACTGTCTCTTTGTGGAAGTTGCTTAGGACCCTCCAGATCCAGTGGTTGTGTTATGTGTGGCTGGGTCTGGTCCTTTAGCTCAAGGAGATGCCTTCTGATATTCCTGGGAGGTGGCTCATCTGCAAGCAAACGGTGACACGCAGCGAGGAACTACTTGCTAAGTATGAGGTTGTGCTCCTTAGCGTGGAGCAAATTCTCCTCTTAGTTCAGGTGTTCCTCAGGCGACATTAACAGGCCTTGTATGTTGCCAACAATGTATCTTTGTTGGCGATTGCGGTAGAGTGCGCAGAGAAGAAGAGCAGGCTATCAAATGTAACCCCCAAATCCTTGGATGATTAACTGTCGGAATGGGGGTGCTATCGATAAGGATGTTAAGATCCAGCTTGCCCTCCTGCGTATAGGTGGTAAAGAGAGTCGCCGAGGATTTTGTCGGTGACTCCCTTTGGCGATTGAGTGAGCGTGGAGATATGGTGATTAAACAGTAGTGGAGGCAGGACGCCACCCTGTGGCACCCTTGCTTAGTTCTCCTTAGTTTCGATGTTGAGCCTCTAAATAATACCGATGATGCGGGAGTGTTGATGCCTCCAGTGGAATGGCTTACTCATCAAAAGCCTTTGGCAGGCCCACCGCTACCAGGACTGTTCTCGCGCAGGAGCAGTTCTGGCTAAGACCGCGATTTACCTGTGTTTTTATGGCATTGAGTACTGTTGTTCTCCTATGCACTTTCTGGAAGCTATATTGATGCTTAGCCTAGCCCAGGTAGTGATTGTTGTACGGGAGGAGTAGGGCCTCAAATGTTTTTATCAATGAGGAAAGCAGGGAAATCGGGCGATAGGAGTCAACCTTGTCGGACGGTTTCAGCTGTGGGATCACCCTCCTAACCATCCAAATAGCAGTAGTGATGAGGGTGGCCATTGTAAGATTGAGGATCCCTGTGAGAAACTCAAACCCTGCGGGGCCCAAATTTTTTAGCATCAACACGCTTAGCGCGTTAGGACCAATGGCTTTGGATGGTTGCGCTTTCCCAATGGCTTCCGCAACCTCGCTACAGATGAAGGTAAGGGCCACGCTAGGTTTTGACAATTTGCGCATCCTCCTGGACACCTTCTGTTTAGTAATATCCACCGAAGGATGCAGTATAAACTGTCAGCTAAAGTTGCTCGCGCATCTCTTCGGGTCAGACGAGGCACGGTCACCGAATGATATCTCCACTCGATCATCACGTTTCGTCGCGCTAGACAAGGACCTCACGGTGGTCCAAAGTTTAATCATAATCGTCGCAAAGTTGCGAAGTTGCTGGATCAGGTGCTCCTTCCACTTGTTCCACTGTGTTCATCTGCCAGAGTTCGAATCTCCAGGTTTAAATCCCTGATGTCGCTTCCGCTGGGAAATTCGGACGAATTTCTGGTATGCGTCCAGCGGATATGAAGCGGGCTGTAGCGGTCGTGAACGCCCTGCAAACCTGTCGCTCGCCAACGTGTATATCTGAGGAGTCGACGCGATAGGGGGTATAAAGGACAGGTGTGGTTGTCCACATTGCCTCAGTTTCGCTTGCCGCTGAGCATGTTTCTGCCTGGTTTCTGCAACATGGGGCAAGGTAGTCCTGTTCACTCACATATGATGCGCAGACCAGAACGCGTCCGAAAGTGACACCAGCTTGGCACATACCGCACCTAACTGATGCCACGTTCCGACTTATCCTGGCCTGACACACGTAACAGACTGTGTGGAGCACCAAGAGCTGCTGGGTAGCCCTTACACTTGGGTGGGAGTAGGATGAGGATGGAAGGGTTGGAAAGAGATGGCGAGTGCGGGTGTTGCCGATTGCTCCTTGGAGCCGTGGAGGCCCCTGTGTGGTATGTGGCACCGGCGCAATTGGCGCAGTATTTTGGGCCGTAAAGGACATTGGCACTTGAGAGCACGAGCAACACGGAGCCACATACCGTTGGATTCAACTCCTGCCCTGAGCAGAAGTATGTGGAACAACCCTGCTGCAATGTTAAATCGCCGAAATAACAGCCCTTGGCCTGCTGAAACCCGATCATTCCGGTACGTAGAACTGGCTGCAATAGAAATTATCTTCCCTCACTTCTTTGCTTTCACATATACATAAATACATATATTAAAATCATTATCTTCAACGTTCATATTATTAAATTATTACAATTAATGACCAAAATGTTATGGTTTAAAAAGCTTTATTTCACAAAATTTTAATCGATGATTTGACAATAATTACTTTCGCGTCCGCACGGACCTATTCTTTGCAAATAAAAATACTAATCCTTATATCCGTCTCATTTACCAAACACGCGCTTGTATGGATTCGTCTAACGGGATTCAATATTATTGTTTTAAAAATTCTGTTGATTGAGCTAAACGAATTCGTATGTCAACTTGCAATTCTGTTAAAAATTAACAGATGGAATCTGTTGAACAAACATATAAACGAAATTAACATATATACAATTTATTTAACAGTACTAGTCGGCAAAACAACTGTGGTCTCTTTATAATCAACAGTACTGATCTGTTGAACTAATATACATACTTATGTAACTGATGTAATTAACAGAGTGCCTATTATATTATTAACCCTTCGGAGGTGTGGTGGGGTATGTCATACCCCAGCACATGTATTTCCTTAAATATATATATGTTTTTGTTTAAGGAATACGTTATCGCTCCCAATAGCTTTCATTAACATTCAAATACAGGAGATCTGCCACGTTTTACATACCCCAGATATTTCTGTTCCATGGGACAGCCTTTCAAAGTGGGCTGGGGTATCATATTCGATCGCCATAACTTTTTATGTAATTAATGCATTACAGTGAATTTTCTTTCCTTTAAATAAATGTTATTTTTACTTTTGAAATGTAAAAACAGTTTTGAAATTGTTTAAATACAAAAAAAATTATGTTTCAGAAAACTGGAACCTCACTTTTTGGAATAATTTATATTGTCTTTTTTTTATGGCTATAATATTGAATACGAAGGAAAAATTGTTATGTTTTCAAATTAACACTTTTTAAAAATTAGTTAAAGAATAATAAATCACCACAAAATATTGCTATTATTGGAATTTGGTATTTATTTGAAATTGATAGGCATGGGGTATGTCATACCCCACCACACCACTCAAGGAACTTTTAGTCACCACACCAACGAAGGGTTAACAATTTTTGATTTTAACAGAAGAGTACTGCTGATATTACTATTGTTTTTTTCTGAGTGTACTTATAGCCTTTTTCTATTACTTCTTGTTTGACATTTAAAAAACGGCTGCTTCTTCCATAAGCTGATGGGCGTTGAGGATTTTTCATATTTATATTCAAGTTTGGAGCTAGTTTATTAATGTCAATAATCGATTGATAAACTCTATAAACTTGACTTTCAGTTTTTTATTATTCATTTTTACAATTAAGGAATTCAGATTTTCGTGCTATCTGGGGAGTTAACTTTGCCGCCTATTATCTTCACCATTCTCAACCATGTCGTAACTTTATTTCTTGTTGTTTCATCAACATCTTCTGCAGACATTTTTATTTCAGCAGAAATTGATTAATTAGCTTCTACTTTGATATCATTCAGTCGATACCAAGTAAGATTCATGTTCCTTAGAACTATAAGATCTATAATAGCAATACTATATTTTTATAAAAATAATTTTTTGTACAACGAAACTGAAAAATGTTTGACAAAACTTGAAAGGAAAAATTGATATCAAGACGACGGTGAAGTTCGAAAAGCGAGAGTGTATTGATAAATTGATAGCGAATTTGAATGAAAACTTAATAGTGTAACAGCCGGGTAAGTTGGTATTTCGCATCAGCTGATTTCATTTGTGGAAAAATGGAGGAAGTAGAAAAGGTAAATAACACTTTATGATTTTTAAATATTAGAACTAATTGAATTAAGTTTTTTTTTAATATTTCTAGTCGAAGCAAACGCGAGTCCGCAAACCCCCTTATTGCAAGTGAAACTAAAAGCAGCAGTTGGTGGTAGGATGTCACCAGCGTTGCTATTACACCATGCTTTTTTGGATGTCGGTCGGATTTTGCCTTTGAGCAGATTCTACAGTTTGCTGAAACCTCCCTTACCATTTTGTCCATCTTAGGGAAAAAATAGTCGACGAGGATCTGATCCTAACATTTTCCTATGCCGCCCTGTGAGCACGGGAACCATAATTTGTTACTGGTCATTTGCGTCGAATATATTCTGACCATTTTCTCGGTATGGAATTTTACATTCAGTGCGGTGCTGAATCTTTGCCAAAACTGGTAGCTTGCAATGTATAACATTAACCACTTGTATTGCTGTTAAAAGCGACCCTATATTGTTAAAGGAAATAATGTGCCCGGTTTTTGTGCCGAATATAACAAACGTTAGCTTTGATACACTTCCACCTTCTTGAAGTATTATTTGGTTTCGAAAGCAACTTACGGGGTTATCCAACGACTCTATAGTATAAGAAAGTGACTCTTCACTATGCATTCTTGCGCAATCTGAATCTGCGTTCATGTGCTGTCTCGACAACGCGTCAGCAATATGATTATCCTTTCTAACTTTTTGCGTTAAAACTATCTCTAAGACTTTTCCAACGTTTGATTTTTGCATTTGGATTTTAATCAGCTCCTTTTTTATCGACGACCCAAATTAGATTATTATAAGGCGACCTGGAAGAGCGAATGATACCATTTACTAAAAGGTCAGCTTCTTCTTTGTTAACGAAGTCATCCATGCTCATAAGGTATGGTCGAGCCTAGAATATGCCGGCTCCTCATTTTTTGTTCTAATGTTCACAATTATTATTTGTATTGAAGGGCAGACACTCGTTTGGGTCTGGAAATGCCTTTTTTCACTCCGTACCCTTTTGCAAAATTGATTCCGGACACCAGCAGAAATTTCCTCAATTCTTATATCAGTGAAATTAACGTTTTTACTTTCGCTTCCGAAATCTTGTCGTATTACCCCACAACACAAATCTACTTATTTGAGCGTTTACTTGGTGTACCACATCAAGGCCAATTATCCCTTCGAACGTTGCTATGTTGGGCCAAATGAAAAAATCCGTCCATATACCAAATAGCTTAATTCCATGACCTAACTAAAAATAGTGTGGATGCTGAAATAATATTTTTAAATTCAGACAATGGTTTAATATAGTTCTGCTCGCTACTTGGTTGTTGTTGGTTGAAACTAGGACCCTTTTCGAAATAGTTCCGATATTGTTGTTGGCCCTGACTCGTCCTTTGCGATTGAGCTAGTTCGTATTTTGGCGCAGAAGGGATTCTGAAGGATCCACATCCATTGGTGCTGGTTGATCCTGTCGATCGTTGTCTTTACCATTTCTTCTCGGCTGTCTATTGGATTACTGCGGATTCTTCTAAGGAGTTCGTATTTTTTGGTTCGAGCTATTACTATCAATTTTTCTAAATCTGTTTAAGTCTTCATTAGAAGCTTCGAAGCTTGTAGTGAACACATATCTCCCTTTATTCGACGTAACTTCTTGCGCTAAGGCTAGAGCGCATGGGAAGTCGACCAGTCGAGATGCGAAAAGCAAATCACATAGAGGTCTTTTTAGTCGCGAAACAAATACACAAAATAAATAAGATATTTCGGACGTTTGTTCACATATGTAAAATCTATATGGGCAATTATTGCATCGAAATTAAGCACTGTATTAAAAATATGCAAAACGGCATCAGCAGACCCCTTTAGCTCGTAATGTCGAGAAATGCCCTGGTAATATCGGAGCACCTCTTAGGCTGTATGAGGGGCTTGACGTAAGAAGTGTTCTGGCCATCAAATTCTGGCAAGGATTTCACTAAATCTAGAGACTCTTCCACTGTATTCCCACCGACTCATAGGTTTGTGGTGTTTTGCCTGTGCAATCATATATTCTTGTGGATGTGCATTTTGATGTTACTGCATTTTATGGGCAGGCAATGTGATAAATATGTACATATGTGTGTTCAACATTACAAAATTATGGTCAAAGATATTTGAAGAAGTCAGAAAACTTCAAGTAGCTGAATGCGAAACAGCTCTGCTAAAATGTGCCCTTTAATAAAAGTGGAATAAGGCCTACCAATCAGTAGACAGCGTATTCAGCAAATTATGAAGCATGACATGGGCTTAAAATTCGAATCAAAACTAGCCCCACTGCCACTGAAGAAGCGACACAAAGATGCTCATATATTGTGGACAAATACCGATTTTGGCGAGGATGAATTCGAAAACGTAGTTTTTAGTGACGAGAAGAAATTTAATTTGAATGCCAGATCGCCATCACAGATATTGGCGTGATATACGAAATCCGAGAGGGACTTGATAGAAGCGAAACCTTGGTGGTGAGTCTTTTATGGCATGGACTGCCTTTAGTCCTAAAGGTAAATCTCATATATGATTTCTACCGACTAAATTGAATGCCTAAATATATAGAACAGCACTAGACAGTGAACTTATTCACTTTGCTGAAAATAAACGGTGAAAACTGGGCATTTTAGTAAGACCCATTCATGTGGCTCACGCTAAAAAGTCAACTTTGAGTCCTGACCTCAATGCCATACAGGATATTTGGTGTATACACCCTGCTGAAGTATACGTCCATGCTAAGCCGTACGACACTATTAACCAGTTAAAAAGTGCCATCGAATCAGAGTGGGAGAAAATTGACCTACCCAGCCTACAAAAATCATATTTGACAAGTATTTTAGCGGCATCTCTAGTTTTTACATCTAATTATTTTCTATGAAAAATATAATTAAAATATATAATGTGTTTCTGATACTTTAAATTGAAGTTGATGCATTGCACATATAATTCTTTTTCGAAGGTACGCAATGTAAGTGACAAGTGAATCGAAAAGTGTTTGTGCAATTTGTATATAATCTAAATAATGTAAGTAAATGAAGTCATTTTGGCTTCATTCAAAAATTTAAAGTTGAGGGCCAGTCAACTTGGCCCTTTTTTATACTTACAACAATTTTCCAAATGATCCACAAGGACTCGGTTGATTCAGTTATACTTAATTTATTCTAAGTACTGTACAATTGCGTGTCTACCAGAAGACTAACTGTTCTAAGCCTAACCCTTCTTATATGTAAGCTTATCGCTATAAGCCAGACGCAAAGTCAGCACTATCGGCTGGTGGGTTGGTTGCCAGCTTCGTAGACGCAAAGCCAGCACTTTCGGGAGAAGAGTTGGCTGCCGGATGTGTTAAATCCTCATCCTTTAAAAATCTGCGTCTCGCAGATCTACGTGGATAGAGCGGGGGGTTGGCGAAGTTCCTTCGGCTCTTCCTTGTATTGGCTTGGTATTTGGGATGATGATGGTAGCAGTGATCTTCCTCCAGATTACGTAACATACTACGGCGAGAGTTACCAGCATCGTGACTTCGAACGTGGGAGAGATGTAGAGTCTGTCACCTAATTTATTACTCATATCTGCGTTGGGGAGACATCTTTTCCAAAGAATTTTGGCGTAGAATACGTCTTACCTTACGGTATGGGCACCAATGTCAGGTTTTTATTGTTGTAATCTCTATTTCTTTAATTATAAGGAAACGGCTCGATTAATTTTTTTTTTTTTTTGTAGTCAAATGAAGATGTTAGCTTTCGTTTGACATACATACATTTCATGTTGGTTGATATCTTCCTAATATTTAAATTTCTCAAATGAAAATTGTATAAACACATGCACACAAATATGTGTGTGGTGTTTGGTTGAGTGTTTGCTGTTGGGCGATTTAAATGTCCTCGTGCAGCCCTTTCTGTGTATTGCATAATTTTAGGCGGGCAAGTTAAAGTAGAGTAAAAGAAGAGAAAATGCTGCCAAGCACTGCAAAGCTTATGTATATCATCCAAAGTAACTATCAAATAAAGAAATTCATTTGCTTGTATTATTTATCATTTATTGTTACATATGTTTTCTGTCTTATCGGATGGCGTATTCTACGTTAAACTTAATGGCCGTGTCTCTGACACAGCCTGCTTCTTTTTATACCGGTTTAAGAACCCAAATTTTT
The DNA here is from genome assembly GCA_951828415.1 of Anomoia purmunda. NCBI lineage: Eukaryota > Metazoa > Arthropoda > Insecta > Diptera > Tephritidae > Anomoia > Anomoia purmunda. The sequence continues at coordinate 94,882,853 of OX639993.1, read as the reverse complement.
TTTCTTTTTACTTTAAATTTCGCATTTTGCGACAGATTGTTTGTTTTTTTCCTGTTACGCCCATAATGAGGTTTATAAAAAAAATTTAGAATAAGTAATAATGTCGTATAACCACTAGATTAAAGATTTTTAACTTGAATTTTTTGAATCGTTTTCCCATGTTCCATTCTGAGCGTGACCCTATTGTCTTTTTGTACAGTTTCCCTTTTATACAGGGGCTTCTGTTTTGCTTTAATCCGTCTGTCCCTCACATATACAACATCGCCCTTCTCATATTTCTGCGGCTTTTGTCTGTTCTCGTTCAGCCGCAGGTTACGCGATTCCTGGCTTTTTTTGTGCCGCTTTTTTATTTCTTTGAGCATTTTAGGACGGAAATCTGTCAACCCCTGATAGTTGATCCGCTGTGTTCTGTTAAAAAATATGTCACTAGGTTTTAGAATTGTGACCCAGTGAACAGAAATGTTGTAGCGGTCTACCGCTATGTGCACAGTTTGACCTTCGCTTGCCGATTCGGTGTCGGATTCACGAGGAGCTGTTAATGTTCCAGAATTATCCGTAGCCCCTTCGCTCGCTGTGTCTGTGCTTGAATCATTGCCATTACTAATTGTCCTTAAATGTTCATCAGGTTGGCACTTCATTCTTGAGTGAGCATCAGAAGCAAATTTCGATTTACCAGGAGTGTTCATCAACTCGTAGTTGTACTCCTCAATGCGAGCTTTCCATCGTTTCAACTTGGCATTATAATTCCTATTTCCCATTGCGAACGTGAGAGGCTGGTGATCAGTATATATCTTTATTTTTTTCGCACCGTATAAATAGGAACACAAGTTTTCAAGAACCCAGACAATGGCCAGCATTTCCTTCTCATTTGTGGCGTAATTTTCTTCGCACTTATTGAGCGACCGGGATATAAAGGAAATTGGCTTGTTCCTGCCGAATTCTCCCTGAGATAGAACAGCGCCGATAGCATAATCGGAGGCGTCGGTGGTTAGGTTAAACGGTGTCTCAAAATCTGTGTTTAACCGTTGACGAGTGCAGACGTGTTTTTTAAATTCGTTCCGTGGTCGGTCAACTTGTAAAAACTCAGCAGAATAAAAAGAAAACAAAAATCAAGAAGAATAAAATAACATTAATATTATATATATATATATATATATAATATAATACACAGCATAACGCTAGCAGATAATAAATGCAAGCGTACGAGCATTTCGATAAATTTCAGCTCATAAAGAAAACTGCAGTATGAGCCAAAATGATATTCGCACTCAGCGCCAAAGAGACGAAGAAGAACGTTGCCTCTCTATACAACGCAACAACGCTTACTTTTCGTATGTCTCACCGGTACCCGCAAGAACACCACCGACAATAACAACTAAAGAGGGAGAACGCTCGACTACTCCCATCACCACTGATTCTAGCATGTCATGGAATCAGCAATACGCCTCGCTCTCTTCGCTGCCCACTATGACTGCAGTTTCGTCACAGGCAACGCCAACGACGGTGAACGCCCTCACATATACCAGCTCTACAACGACTTCAGCAGTAACCACAGCGCAACCATCGATTATGTCAACTAAGCAAAAAACGATTTCAACACCAAAAACATCAGCAGCGTCAAGAACTAGGTCAGTTGTGCAGACAGGTATGGATCGATATGTCCAAATTAAAAGAAAGCTGAGCCCCGAAAATTCTAAAATAGGAAATAAAGCAAAATCAATTCGAGAAGAAAGTAAAGGAGAGAAGGAGTCTCTACTAAGCAACAATAGATTTGCTTTGCTTAGCGACACAGTTCAGGACAAGGGCAATACAGAAATCATGCCCACGACTAGTAAGGCCAAGCCCCCGCCTATTTATATCCGCGGGCAAAACTCAAATGCTTTAGTAAAAAAACTAGTGCAGCTAATCGGTGAAAACACTCACATAATCTCACTTACCAAGGGCAATATTCCCGAGACGAAACTGCAAATACACTCGGAAGAGCATTACCGCCTGGTATCTAAATATCTTAACGATGCTAAGATAAATTTTTACACGTACCAACTTAAAAGTGCAAAAGGCATTCAAGTCGTAGTCAAAGGTATCGAGGCTACTGTTGAACCTGCGGAAATCCTAAATGCCCTAAAACTCCAGAAGTTCAACGCAAAGGCGGTTATAAACATAATCAACAGAAATAGGGTACCACAGCCTATGTTCAAAGTTGAGCTGGAGCCAGAAAGTAAGCCTCTTGGAAAAAATACTGTTCACCCCATTTACAACTTGCAGTACCTTTTGCACCGTAGAGTTACTGTGGAAGAGCCCCATAAGCGTAATGGCCCTCTCCAGTGCACCAATTGTCAAGAATTCGGACACACAAAAACATATTGCACCTTATGCGCCGTTTGTGTGGCTTGCGGAGGCCTTCACGCTACAGAATCATGCATTGTAAATAAGAACGATCCTTCCATGAAAAAATGCAACAATTGTGGGGGCAACCACACAGCTAACTATAGGGGATGCCCTGTATATAAAGAATTAAAACAGCGACTAGTTCAAAAAACCCCAATTCGTGGACAACCAACATTTACGCAATCTCAAACTCTATCTGAAGTGTGCTTTTCACGTGCACCCATGTTTAACTCTAAGGCTACTTCCAGCGTTTCATTTGCTGATGCGGTCAAAACCGGACTTCAGCAACCCGCCCTTAAATCAACTGCACCAACCTTAGCACCTGTCTCCGGCAACACTCATAACAGTATTGAGACCTTAATCGTCTCCTTGCAACAAAACATGATGAATTTCATGACTTTTATGCAATCAACTATGCAAGAGCTTATGAAAAACCAAAATCAGCTCATCCAATTGCTCGCTGACAAACAGATGAAATAAATGCCCCCGTTAAAAATATGTCTATGGAATGCCAACGGCATTTCTCAGCACCGACTAGAGCTTTTGAAGTTTTTAAACGATAAGGAGATCGATGTCATGCTCTCTGTCGCGCATGGCGGGACAGCAGTTTTAATAAGAAGGCGAATCAAGCACAATATTCTTCCACAGTTTGCTATGAGTTACCTGCAAGCCACTTCAATAAGCGTGGTTACGAGTTCTGGCAATATAACCTTGTCCGCAGTGTACTGTCCTCCACGTTTCTCCATATCGGTTGAACAATTTATGGACTTCTTCAACACTCTTGGAAATCGCTTCATCGCAGCGGGCGACTATAATGCAAAGCATCCCCACTGGGGTTCCCGCTTGATTAATCCAAAGGGAAGGCAACTCTATAAAGCACTTATTGATACATCAAACAACCTTGGCTATGCGTCACCAGGAACACCGACTTACTGGCCAACAGACCCTACAAAGATTCCCGATCTTATAGACTTTGCCGTAACAAGAAGAATCCAAAATAACCTGATAGAGTCAGAGGCCCTTTCGGACCTAGCTTCAGATCATTCTCCTGTTGTTTTTTCCTTGCAGGAGTGTCCGAGGCCTAAAGAATACCCATTGAGACTTACGTCTCCCAAAACAAACTGGCTGAAATATAGGATGTACATCAGTAGCCACATTGAGCTTAACCCAAGTATAAGAAGTGAAAAAGACATTGAAGAATCCGAAAAGGCTCTAAATTCAGTTATAACATCTGCTGCTTATCAGGCCACTCCAAAAATGAAAACGAAAAATCTAAAGCAAAACCATCAAATTACAAATAGTCAAATAGAACGTCTTGTTGCCGAGAAGCGGCGCCTACGCAGAGAATGGCAGAACCACAGATCACCTGCTGCAAAACAACGACTAAAAGACGCAACCCGCAAACTAAGCAGATCCCTCAAGGCTGAAGAACAGCGTGCTCATGCGAAATACATTCAAAGCTTGTCACCAACCAGCGCAAAGTGTTCTCTATGGAAAGCTAAATCTAGTATACAGCCACCAACGAACGTCGACACGCCTTTAAGAGACCACAATGGGAAATGGGCCCGTAGCGATGAAGAGAAAGCAAATGTTTTTTCACTTCACCTAAAAAACGTATTTCAGCCAAACGCGTCATCAAACGGATATGTTTTACCTTTACTCCCTGCTGTCTCACAAACAGAACCAATAAAAGTGCATCCACTTGAGATTATGAAAGTCATCAAAGAGCAACTGAACTTAAAGAAATCACCGGGACATGATCTAATAACCCCACAGATGATCATGGAACTTCCGCGTCCTGCCATAACATACATCTCAAATCTCTTTAACGCTATTTTGAGATATGGCCATTTTCCAACACATTGGAAGAAATCGACCATAATAATGATACCAAAACCAGGAAAGGACAAAACACAAGCATGTTCATACAGGCCAATAAGCTTGCTACCTTGCTTCTCAAAGCTCTTTGAAAAAACCTTGCTGCTCAAGATTGGTGCTCACGTGAGGAAAATTATACTTTCGCATCAATTTGGATTCCGGGCCCAACACGGGACTATAGAACAAGTTAACCGTCTAACATCGGAGATAAGGACGGCGTTCGAACGAAGAGAGTACTGCTCGGCAATTTTTCTTGACGTCGCTCAAGCATTTGATCGCGTTTGGCTGGACGGACTGATATATAAAATACGGAAGCTACTTCCTGCGAACACACACAAAGTTCTTGAAAGCTATGTTAGTCATCGAGTTTTTGCCGTACGACAAAACGGATTCATAACACGAGAATTTGACATCGCAGCTGGAGTTCCACAAGGAAGCGTTCTTGGGCCATTCCTTTATATTCTCTACACAGCAGACATACCGACAGATCCCCGTCTAACATTATCAACCTTTGCGGATGACACTGCTATCCTTAGCAGATCTCGATGCCCAAACAATGCAACCAGACTTCTAGCTCAGTACCTACTGCTCCTGGAGAAGTGGTTGGCCAACTGGCGCATCAGGGTCAATGAGCAAAAGAGTAAACACGTCACCTTCACACTAAATAGGAATTCCTGTCCGCCATTGACCCTAAATAGCATTACGATCCCGCAGACCAATGAAGTGGTGTATCTCGGTGTACATCTCGATAGGCGCCTCACTTGGCGCAAGCATATTGATTCTAAGAAAACCCAAATGAAACTGAAAGCCAATAGCCTTCATTGGCTCATGAACTCGCGATCCCCACTAAAACTGGAGTACAGAGTACTTCTGTACACAAGTATTATAAAGCCATGCTGGACGTACGGCTCACAGTTGTGGGGTAATGCATGCGCCAGTAATGTGGACATCATTCAAAGGGCTCAATCCAAAATCCTTAGGACACTCACCGGAGCTCCGTGGTATATTCGGAATAAGAACATCCAAGAAGACCTCAACATCCCATCCGTTCAAGATGAAATAGCGAAAATCAAAGAAAAGTATTTGGACAAGCTAAACTTGCACCCAAATCAACTAGCACAATCACTCACCGATGAAGCAACACAAACTCGACTCAGACGAAATGATTTTCCAGCCCGGCAGTTAATATAAGGGCCCGTTTAGCAAACACATTCCCCCAATAGGGGGTAGGTTTAAGAATTAAATTAAGATTTTAAAACTTATTGTTAGTCTCCTACAGAGAAGATTCAATAAATATTTACAGTTAAAAAAAAAAAAAAAAAAAAAAAAAAAAATCTGGAAACACCAGTATTTCTGAGGAAAGAAGAAGGTCCTTTAAGTCAATAAATGGCTTCATGGCCGCGCCATCGAGTGTGATTGCGACCTTACGGGATTGTTGGACCTTTACCTGCGCATTCTCCCCACCCGTCAGATTTGTGAGAGTTTCGCTACTTTAGCATAGTCGCGAATAAACTTTCTATAATAAGAGGTCATTCCCAATAAGCCTTTGAGTTTGTCGTATTAGGTAATTTTTCTCGGTGTAAATTTTCAATAAATGCGCAAGCCTATATGAATTTGTCTTGTCCATATGATGTTTCACTTTCTCATTTCTATTTGTGCTCGTTGGCTTTCTGTCCTTTGTTTTCAAATGATATGGCCATGCCTTTCAAGTTTTGTGAGAATACGCTATACTGATTCGCAAATAGAAAATTAAGAGAGTGCAACCCTACTGGGCTGCGGCTGAACGTAGTCCTGAGTGTTGCTGAATGTTGTCGAGTGAGTGAGATGGGGATACTTGCTCATGATGTCGGGTTGCATTTTACAGATGATTTCCGAAGATGTAGAGACACTCGACAAGGAACTTGGTAGTATCCAACCGACTGTGAACGAGAGTACATAGCAAGCTCAGGAATTCGTTATCTGGCCTAGGTTCAGGGAGACGCCAACAATAAAAATGGATGCTGATAATAATCCAACAGGAGGATTGAATCCAAATCCGTCATCAGAAGCGGGACCAGTACCAACTCCTACATTTTGTGAAGAGCAGTGGCGTATTTTTCTCGATATGCAAAATCGAAATTTGATTGAGCTTGCAAAAACTATGCAGGCCTCAACACAGGCGCAACAATATAACACTGTTGTCTCATTGCCGAAATTTAATCCTGATGTAATGGGTGTCGACGCATCGCAGTGGTGTATGACCGCTGATATAATCTTCTCAGAGGACCCGCTTGAGGGAAGTGGCCTTGTTATGGCATTAAGCAATTCCATGAAGGTAGTGCTTCGCAGTGGTTAACACAGATTTCTTATCCTGGCATTAAATGGGACCAGTTTAAAGAACTGTTCATACAACGATATGAAAGCGAAGAGACGCCAGCGGCCATGTTTTTGAATTTGCTGAATAGTCGGCCATCGATTGGTGAATGACATGCAGTTTTTGCGAGTCGTTTGGTGACGTCATTAGCAACGAAGTGACGCAATATGAGCATTGAGGAGATTGCTGTCTCAACTGTTCTTGCGCATATGGCAAATTTTGATAGCCGCTTGCAACGAATAATATTTACCACAAATGTTAGAACGAGAAGCAAGCTACAGATGGAGTTAAAGGCTTTTACATTTGATAAGAAACGAAGTGCGGGTACTGCTGAAGGTGCTGGGTCTAACAATAAGAAAGCAAAGACGTCTGCTGTGGTGTGAAATTTTTGTAAAAAGTCTGGACATAAAATAGCTGAGTGCAGATCGAAGATGCGACAGAGCGGAGATATGAAGCAACAGAAGGAAAAGTTGAGCATGTCTTGTATCGATGTGGGCAATCTGGACATTTCGCTAACCAATGCAAAACAAACCCGAACACAGTCAAACAAGGGATAATTCAACAAAAGAGCGTTAATCAGTGTTTTGCGGCAGAACCAAAAGGGAGTATGACACAACGAGGTGAGGTTTATCCAATTTGCTTTGACTCTGGCGCAGAGTGTTCATTAATAAGAGAAAGTATTGGCCATAAGTTATCTGGCAAACGCATAAATAATGTTGTGATATTAAGGGGAATTGGTGATGGGGGAATATATAGTACATTGCAAATTTTATGTAGTGTTGCTATTAATGAAAATGTTATGGAAATATTATTTCACGTAGTGCAGGATAACCATTTGAAAAATGAAATTGTAATTGGTCGAGAGATTCTTAATCAAGGTTTTAATGTCATGTTGTCTTTTGATAAATTTGAAGTTCTCAAATCAAAATGTGTAAATATCTGTGAAGTGGCTGAGGCCTCGGGCAGTTTGCAAGATATTAGTACTGAATTAACTGGTAATGATAAAGATAAATTAATTAAAGTAGTTGAACAATATGCTAAGGCGTTTATTAATGGAACTCCTTGTACAAGGGTTAGTACGGGTGAGATGAAAATTCGGTTAATAGATTCTAATAAAACGGTACAAAGGCGACCATATAGGCTCAGCCCTGATGAGAAAAAAATAGTTCGAGTTAAATTAAATGAATTAATGAAATGTAATATTATCCGATCTAGTTCATCTCCCTTTGCTAGCCCTATCTTACTTGCTAAAAAGAAGAACGGTTCAGATGGACTCTGTGTTGATTATAGGGAACTTAACTCGAACACGGTTTCTGACAAATACCCCTTGCCTGTTATCAGTGATCAAATTGCAAGACTTTGTGGTGCAAATTATTTCACTTGCTTAGACATGGCTAGCGGTTACCATCAGATCCCAATCCATCCGGACTCTGTTGAATATACTGCATTTGTAACACCTGAAGGGCAGTATGAATTTTTTAACAATGCCGTTTGGCCTAAAAAACGCGCCGTCTGTTTTCCAGCGTGCAGTGATGAACGCTCTCGGAGATCTTGCTCACTCGTATGTAATCGTTTACATGGACGATATCATGGTGGTGTCGCCAACAAAGGAGCTAGGTCTTGAAAGGCTTAAAATAGTTCTAGATGTGTTAACGAAGGCTGGATTTTCTTTCAATATCACTAAATGTAGTTTTCTAAAAACTGTTGTACAGTATTTAGGTTATGAAATACGAGCAGGCGAACTAAGACCGAATCGAGGTAAAATACTGGCTTTAAGTTCTCTGCCTCCGCCGCAATCAATTACTGGGGTGAGGCAATTCATTGGGTTGGCATCTTATTTTCACAAATTTGTGCCTGAATTTTCTCAAATAATGAAACCACTATATTCTCTTACTTCACAAAAGAGTTGTTTTACATGGAATACAGAGTTGGAAGAAGTTCGAAAGAAAATTATCGCCATTCTCACTAATGAGCCAGTTCTTGTCATTTTTGACCCACAACATCCAATAGAATTACACACAGATGCGAGTTCCTGTGGTTATGGTGCTATGCTTTTGCATAGAATAAACAATAGCCCACATGTTAAAGAATATTTTAGCAAAACAACTACATCTGCCGAGTCTAGGTATCACTCTTATGAGTTGGAAACTTTGGCTGTCGTACAATCTGTTAAACATTTGCGCCATTATTTGCTGGGTCGTAGGTTCGTAGTTTATATTGACTGCAATTCTTTGAAGGCATCACGTACTAAAATTGATCTAACTCCAAGAGTACATCGCTGGTGGGCGTACTTACAATCGTTCAATTTTGATATTCAATATCGTGAAGGGAAACGAATGGCACATGTTGACTTTTTGTCAAGAAATCCCATTCAAGAAACTCTGTTTTGTTGGCAAGCAAAATTCCCGAGAAGAGAGTAAATCTAGTAGAAATCTCATGTGAGTGGCTTCTTGCTGAGCAGCGATTAGATTCAGAAATAGTTGATATTGTAAACAAATTTAATTCGAATGAGCTTGCAGAAGATTTGGCCAAAACCTATGAATTGAGGAAAGGAATTTTGTTTCGCAAGGTTCAAAGAAATAATAGAACACGCTGTTTACCTGTCGTTCCGCGCGCGTTTAAATGGTCGGTGATAAATCAGGTGCATGAATCAATTATGCATTTAGGGTGGAAGAAGACCCTTGACAAAGTTTATCAGTACTACTGGTTCGATAAAATGAATAAATATGTTCGAAAATTTGTTGACAATTGCATAACATGCAAAACTGTCAAGGGTTCGTCGGGAAAAACGCAGGCTGAGCTCCATTCTATTCCTAAAATAAATGTGCCCTGGCATACAGTACACGTTGACATTACGGGAAAAGTAAGTGGCAAAAGTGACCTCAAAGAGTATGTCATTGTGCAAATTGATGCATTCACAAAATTCTTTTATTTATTCCACACTCTGAAGTTAGATACTGAGAGTTGCGTTAAAGCTTTTAAATCTTCTATTTCTCTGTTTGGGGTTCCCAATCGTATCATTGCTGACCAGGGTCGATGCTTTACTAGTTCAAGATTTTCTGAATTTTGCTCCTCACAAAATATAAAGCTTCATTTAATCGCTACCGGGGCAAGTCGCGCTAACGGCCAAGTTGAGCGTGTGATGAGCACCCTTAAGAACTTGCTCACGGCAGTGGAATCCAGTAACCGCTCGTGGCAAGACGCTCTGGGGGAAGTACAACTTGCCTTAAACTGTACAGTTAATCGTTCAACTGCAGCAAGTCCTCTGGAGTTGTTGATTGGAAAGGAGGCTCGTCCTCTGGGTTTAATACCACCATGTGATACTGAGATGGAAGTAAATGTAGGAAGCGTTAGGGATAAGGCATCTGAGACTATGAAAAATATCGCTTCGTATGATAAAGCCAGGTTTGATAAGGGTAAAGCAAAAGTTGTGAGGTACAAGGTCGGTGACTATGTGTTATTGAAAAACGAAGAGAGACATCAAACCAAATTAGATGCAAAGTTCAAGGGTCCATTTTTAGTGAATGAGGTTCTGGATGGGGATCGCTACATGTTAAAGTCTTTGCAAACTAAACGAACTTATAAGTACTGTCATGAGGACATCAGAAAAATGCCAAACGGTCAAGTTCCGAGTGAATTGGACATTGATAGTGAGGAATTGAATCCACCTAAGAGTCTAGATGGGACCAGCGATGAGTCGTCTAGTAACGACAAAAAGTTATCTGTCTGTGAGAGACAATGAGTCCAAGTGAGACGAAGTGTTAGCCGTCCAAGTGAGACGATGTGCTAGCCGTCCAAGTGAGACGATGTGTTAGCAGTCCAGGTGGGACGATGAGTTATCCGTCAGATGTGACGACGATTGGTTTAATTTGGAATGATGAAATGTGTGGAATGGTATTTGTGAGAAACAGAGCTGGAGTTAATGTTGTTTTATGCTACTAACTGAAAATGAATGTGAAAGAAACAGTATATGTACTGAAAGAATATGATAAAAACAAAATACAGAAATAGTTGTTTTCATTGTTGAAAAAAAAAAAAAAAATATAATACGAGTAATAATAATAATAAAAAAAAAAAAAAAAAAAGATCAAAAGGTGTCTTTTGGCAATAAAGAGAAAAATTACTATGTTAACATGTTTGGTGATAATTTTTACAAAATGCACGAGGACGTGCACAAGTCAGAATGGCCGTGTCGTATTAGGTAATTTTTCTCGGTGTAAATTTTCAATGAATGCGCAAGCCTATATGAATTTGTCTTGTCCATATGATGTTTCACTTTCTCATTTCTATTTGTGCTCGTTGGCTTTCTGTCCTTTGTTTTCAAATGATATGGCCATGCCTTTCAAGTTTTGTGAGAATACGCTATACTGATTCGCAAATAGAAAATTAAGAGAGTGCCACCCTACTGGGCTGCGGCTGAACGTAGTCCTGAGTGTTGCTGAATGGTGCCGAGTGAGTGAGATGGTAATACTTGCTCGTGATGTCGGGTTGCATTTTACAGATGATTTCCAAAGATGTAGAGACACTCGACAAGGAACTTGGTAGTATCCAACCGACTGTGAACGAGAGTACATAGCAAGCTCAGGAATTCGTTATCTGGCCTAGGTTCAGAGACGCCAACAATAAAAATGGATGCTGATAATAATCCAACAGGAGGATTGAATCCAAATCCGTCAAGTTCTTTTAACGTTACCGGTGGTTTCAGATTTTTTATGGCGCACACCTTATTTAAGTCTGGCTTAATGCCATCAGGGGTAATCACGTATTCTAGGAAATCAACCATGGTTTTCATAAATTGGGTTTTCGACAGGAATTCGAACTTGCCGTTAATAGTCGAAAATGCCGTCTTTGGGATATTATTTTCTTTCATGCGAACTTGATGAAAAACATAAGTAAAGTCAATGGTGGTGTAATTTTTTGCCTCACCTAAACTGTCCAAATTGAAATTGATATCCGGGATGGGATACGCTTCGGAAATGGTAACGGCATTCAATCGCTTGAAATCAATAACCATCCTATATTGTTTTCCCCATGATTGGCTTTTTTGTTACGACCCAGATGGGTGAATTGTACGGACTTTTTAAAGGACGTATAACACTCTCGCTTAGCAGCTCATTGACCTGTCTATATACTTCCTCTATCATGCAAGAAGGATACGGAAATATCTTGGTGTAGATTGGATCCTCCGTTGTAGTTCTTATTTCAGCCCCAACGTTTGTTCTGGCAATTTCCTTATTGTTTAGAGGTCCAAAAAGTGTCTTGTGGCGGCAAATAATTTCCTCTACTTTATAGTTTATGCACAGAAGCGGACAGACCTGCTTGTAAATTTTTTTCCAGGAGCGGAATTTCCAAATTCGAGTTAATAGTGAGGGTATTTCGGTTCCTATCGATTACCGCTTCCAATTCCTTCAATATATCGTCACCGATAATACCATCGAAGGATTCAAGGTCAGGAAGAACATAGAAGGTAATTATTGAATCGTTCTCAAAACGCTGGAAGAACTTGCCACTGACTTGTTCGTCAATTTCAATCTTGCCACCAGCGGACTGCACAAAAAAAGGTTTGTCTGCGTGGTAAGGCAATAAGCTTGCCAGCGACCTACTAAGGTACAAGCTTCACACTACACCCAGGATAACCCAAATGGAGCGACCGCAGCACATGGCTTTTTTCTACTTTAACACTTGCACCTGCACTTGTACTCTCTTTTAACTAACTTTCTTTAAACATTTTTTATTCCGGTTTTCGCTTCAACTTCGGAAACTTCTAAATATTTTTCATTGTTTTCTTTCCGCAAGTAACTCATATTTTCGTGCTCATTTTAATTTCTCTATAAGTGGACACTGTGTTATTTTACTCACAGATGCAGAAGTGTGCTGGGAAGGCTTGAATTGGTTTTATTCATTCAAAATTGGCTCAGCAACTAGGCATTAGCTCCGTTGGCTGCCTTTCGCCTTCTTACAGATTATATCCTCTAGGGTGGTTATATCCGTAGGTGGTGAATCGCTGGACTATTGCAATTGTCGTAATTACATTTTCACAATTATATTTTATTACAATTATATTTGAGATATCCTGGGCAGCCCCGCAGGACCCAGAGATAAATCACTATTTTACAATTATATTTTCGCAATTATTTTTTGTTATAATTATATTTGAGATGTCCTGGGCTGCCCCGTAGGACCCAGATGAAAATCATTTCACAATTTTATATGGCCACTGTTTTATTTTGCTCCTTGTTTGAGCACCAATTTAATCTATTGCACTTTTGCAACACTCACTGCACTAATTCTCACTTTTTTTTTGGAGCACTTTTCTTAATTTTTATTAAAATTAAGATTCCTTTCTTAGAATCCTTCACATTGACCCACTTCAAAAAAATTAAGAGGGTCCCTGGTCGGGCGCCAGTTAGTGAAGTCCTTTTGACTTCATTCAAAAATTTAAAGTTGGGGCCAGTCAACTTGGCCCATTTTTATACTTACATCAATTTTCCAAATGATCCACAAAGACTCGGTTGATTCAGTTATACTTAATTTATTCTAAGTACTGTACAATTGCGTGTCTACCAGAAGACTAACTGTTCTAAACCTAACCCTTCTTATATGTAAGCTAAAGCTATACTTAGCCTGGCTAACTTATCTACCTTGCACTTGGCCGCTAGACTTATGCAACCAGGTTCCCAGTCTGCACCTGTATGCGACCGGATACGCATGCAGTAAGCCAGACGCAAAGTCAGCACTTTCGGCAGGTGAGTTGGCTGCCGGCTGTCGGCTGTGTTAACTTGTATTTAAGTAAGGATCTAAATAAAACATACGTTTATTGTGAATAAAATCAGGTGCCCGGTAACTGGATAATAGTTTTTGATTTATTTCAGTACCCGGACAGACTGTCTGTTAGAGGTTGAATTTTCAATATTTTTTATTTACTTATTTATCATAAGTCAAGAAATATAGGTTTTTACTCACTACATATAACTAAGGTGAGATTTACATTATATTCCTCTATAATACAGAATTTAATTGCGAAGACAAACTCAATTTTGGTACTGAACAATTTAGATCTAAGGAATTAGAGATTTTATTTAAATCGCGAAGGGCTCGAGCAATTGGAGCATTTCGTGCTTAGCCCGTCCTGTGTTTGCTAAAAAAATAAAACGGCTTATTCTACTTTCCAGCGGCTTAAGGTTAATTAGAAGCAATCGGGACTTGATGCAAGGAAGGAGGCGGAGAATTTTAGTGAGGATAAAACAAACTTGAGAAAAACTTTTTGCACGCGTTCGACTCTATCAAACGAACAACAAGAAACAACTCCTAGATATTTGATTTCATCAACACGCTGCAGAATATTTTTGAGTCTTCAGCACATGGTAGAAAATTGGAAAATGCAAAGCAGCTACTAACGTCATTGATGAACAAGAAGCATATATGTATTTCGAAAATTATTGAACTAATTTTCAAAATATGGATATGGTTGTAAAAACAGTTCATCTAATATGTATACTTATTGTATGTACATATGTATATAAGTATATGCCTTACCAGCTCCGTTAGTATTTTCCTCGCAAGACATAATTATTTTTTTATCAAGTTAATTGTAACGCTTGCTGATACGAGCAGTGAGTTCCTGAGTTCCGCAGTTTACCAGCTCCATTAGTATTTTCCTCGCACGGCATTATTATTTGTTAAACGAAATTAATTGTAAGGATTGCTGATATGCGCAGTGAGTTCCTGAACACCCCGTTTATCTTCTCACCCAAATTATCATTAAAACCCTACTCAACTCAACCACCTTTTCACGTCTCTATTTCGTTTCTTGCCTTTCTGTTTCTCACCGTCATCGAACGTATATTAGACAGAGAAGAATTAAGTTAGGATGACGACGTGAATTGTCAAAATCCATCAATATTTCTCGTCCAACTCACCATTCCAATGGCCGGCAGGTGAATTGTGAGAGTGCCGAGTTAACATAGCTGAGCGCAGACAAAATTTGTGTAACAGACTATGATTTCTGATAAATTTTAATGGTTTTGGCTCGAATTTTATGTTTGCAAAAATATTAATAAATTGATATAAACATCTAAATATTTAATATGACGTGATAAAGAGTAGTAAATATGCGCATGATAAGAGGCTCACTCAGTTTGGTTATATGCATGCAAACATATGTATGTCAACAAGTGTACACGCATCCCTGTGCATTATGTCTATATGTATTTATTTCATCCCTCCGCCAGCGTGTCTGTTTTCAAACGCAGCGCAACTGCAGTACAGCAATAAAAAAAATCACTCATAAACGCACGCGCACATTATTCAAAGCAAATTTCCGTTCATTCATAAACGCGAACATTTCATCTCCCCACAAACACATGCACCCCTCATCTATCATATTATTCGCGACGAAGACAAAAATCTAAAAATCATAAATTGAAGACTTTTGTAATATTGGTCCAAATGCTCACCATTAGAGATGGCAATAAGGGTATTTATTTTGGCCCGTCCGGAACGTTTGTACGCGTAAAATCTTTTATAAAGAAACTAATTTATTATTAATCTATTGCTTACATTATAAACGCCTTTTGCACGAAATCGTGATACATATATATGTGCATATGTCATTTAAAGCCAGCGTTCCAAATCGGCGCCACCAAAAACATAGGCCAGGCTAACCGCTTCGCCTACTTACGACGTACATATGTATGTCAATATGTCGTCCAAATTTTGTTCGCATTTAGATGAGTGTTCACATCTTAAAAAAATGTAGCACAAGTAGCAGAATAATTTATTTAGGAGCCGAAAATAAACCACCTATTAACAAATTTTTCTACAATTGTCTAATTAAACCCAAACATTGCTATAATTAATTGTATTTTGTGAGACGTTTCATTAATCATACGAGTACTACTTCTGCTTCTTCCTGAACTAACGATCTATGTACAAAAGACTCTCAACGCGAAATTGCAAATAAACCGTAGTATTTTTATTCTGAGAGGGTATAAAGTACTTGAATTTTAGTTGTAAATTTAATTCAGTGGAGTATAACTCAACGTCATCTTATATATGTATGTACATATGTTTATGTAAGACTTTTCTTTCAGATCTTCCTTTATTCGATCTAGTGTATCAATATTTATATTATACTCCACTTTTTCTCCTACCTACCTCAAATACAAATTAGTTCAACTCAACCCAGATTAATGATGGCGGCTTTGCGACGCCGCTCTTTCGTGTAAATTGCGGGCAGTGGCTATTTCTGTGGAGTTTTGACAAAACAGCTTATTTAGTTTTCGCGTTTTTACTTCCAAATCAATACATTTTTTTTTCTTTAACATACAAATTTAATATTTCAATCAAACTTTTACCAAGATGGCCTGTTGAACTATAGCTTTGTTTAACTATTCGTAGAAATATTTCATTACAACATTGTTATTTTTGACATGGTAAAATTCGGTTGAATGTGCGCGCATCTAAACAAACATATGTATGTATGTACATACATTGTACATAATTATTTCTATTTTATTTACATATCTAAATTTTTCCAAATGGGGTTTTTCTCATAAACTGGTTCACACAACACATCTTTAATGATGGGAAAAAATTATCTTCTGTCATAGTCTTCCTTAACTGTAACAATACCGTTATGCCTGTTTTTATGTTAGGTGCATCGCTTGAGCAGCGACAACTAAAGAGAACTACATATGTAAGTATTTTTAGTTGTGAGTATGCGACAGAGTATTTTGTTCCACGTAAAGAGTGTTATTTCGAGTTGTGATGCTATTAAATAAAAAATTTTACATTTTGTGGTGTATCGTTTAGAGCTGTGCCTATTAAATAGAAAAAGTGAGTTTAATAGCCTGTATTATTTTGGCACAATTTCAGAAAAAGGAAAATTTGGAACTAAAAAAGTCACAACTCTAAATTACCTCTTATTGCGGCACACAACTAAAAACGCTTTACCTAAATCATGTTCTAAGAAGGTTTTCTTTACTGTGGAATTTAATTTGCCATCAAATTAAAACCATATTTGAAATAACAGTTTTTTGCCTCTGCTGGACATTTGTGATTTTTTGAGTTGTGATTGTTTTTGATTAAGTGTGCCATATGCTTGTACGCGCCCTTTTGCATGGAAATATGCAATTCGATTCGATTGCATGCATATATGTATGTATGTACATACAAATGATATACACCCAGGTCTCTTTTTATGCGGATTTTTTTAATGCGGATTTGAATTTATGCGGTTTTGAATTTCTCGATTTTTTGCAATTGTGTTAAAGTTTTCCGTTGAGAATGTTGTCATCACTGGTACTGTGTTTTAGTTTTGGTTCAAGAGAGAGAGAGCAAAAGAAATGAGACTAAAAAATGCTGCAACTCAAAAAAAGATGTCCCATTATTTTCCCAGAATAGACCAACCTACAGACAGGAACCTTGAAAAACGGGGAAGAACAAGTCTAAGTAGTGATTCCGATAATATTTAATTTGTTTAAAACAATTTATAGCTCATGAATATAATTTATTAGCTACTAAAATGCATCGTTATTATATATTCTACATATATATTTTTAAATTATTTATGTTTAAATTGAAATTGAAAAACTATGCAAATAAACATATTATATGTTCACATGGAAAATAATAAGTTACGTTTATTTCATCTTTAATATGTAATCAAAAAATTAATACTTTGTTTTCTGAAATTATTAGATTTCTTGGATTTTTTATGCGATTTCTGCTTTTTTTTACAAGGGAGTTTTAAATTTGTGCGATTTTTGGATATTTTGGAACGTATCCCTTGTTTTTGTATGAAATAAGAACCTTTTTTTATGCGGATTTCTCAGGAACTCATCTATCGCATAAAAAGAGACCTGGGTGTACAATAAATGTAATTTCTTTAGAGTTTTTGCAAGACTTTCTTAAACTACTTAAAATATTAATTGAAAGTTTCATTTGTTATTTATCAAATTTGTTTATTTAACATAAGATTATGAATATTGTTCAGTTCAGCGACAAAGGATTGAACATTCTTCCGCATCAAACCTCTTCCAAATGTTCATGTTTTTTAAGAATTTTTATTTTTACCAACCTCGTACTGAGCATATTATTTATATATCCACACAGAGTGAAAATACTATCTAAAATGTCCTATAAATCGGACCAAAATTTAGCGGATTCTATGTGATTTTTTTCCAATAAATATCCATTCTTATTATGACTGGATATGTATTTGAAATAAAATCAAGAAGGTATTCTATAAAATTAAGATAAAAACTTTTCAATGCAATTAAGATAGTGATCCGTAGAATTAAGACAAACCCGATTTCAATAAAATGTAGTAGGTAGCCTAAAGATCTAAGAAGAAAGCCTCTCAATATATTTAAGAAGAAGACCCATAGAATTAAGATGATAAATTTTTCAATAAAATCTAGTAAAAAACCTGTAAAACTAAGATGAGACCCTCTCCAATATAATTAAGAGTGGAAACTTGCTCTTCATTAGGGTCTCCTTTACATTTTAATAAGCCGATGATCCTATCAATTTGAAACTTTTACCCCCTACATTTTTTTTAGATAGATTAATTTCTGAAAATAAATAGCGCACTGTTTTTTAAACTGCTTTATTTTTAATTTAACAAGTTTTTATTCTAAATATAATAAGTTTTTATTATAAAGGTATTAGACATTTATTTAAAATTTCTAAATTCATATTCTTATTTTTATAATTCTAAAGCGTCTGCTTTGCAATACTTTTTAGCCCTTTAGCTTTAAGGATATTATTTAAAACGTAAAAATGTATAGTATGTATATATATCTTACAATTTTTAAGTTTTATTACCATCTTTATTAAATAGTTTCGAAGGTAGTAACTCTCCGCTGGGTCGGTCTTTAACTTCAGTTTTTAAAATATGGACGATCACTTTATAAAATTGGTACCGTTTTAAAAATACCTGGTTTCCAATACCTGGATTCATCATAATGAAATGAATATAAATCTGTTATAAATAAATACTTTTTAATCGAAAAATAACGACTTAACACACTATTTATCTTACCAATTCGTAACTGTTAGACTCACTGTAGCGGCCAATCTGCCAGCAAATCCGATAGAGAGCCTTTACATTTATTTTATAAACTGTTTGTATCTTCCCAAAACTGTTTAACTTGCTTTAAGGAGTGCAGTTAAGGTTCTCTGCAATGTCAGAAGTGAAGTAAAATATTGTAAAAAGAACAAATGAGAAAGGACCATGAGTTTTAATTATTGCATACCATTAAAAACATCCTCCTAAGCTTACTGCGAGGTATCATACATTGATTTGTTTTCCAATTTGACGGGTATTATTTTTATTTTTTTCTTTCCAAAAAATAAAACTTCAAATTATCATATTAGCCCCTAACAAAACTAGCCACGACTCAGGTACCAATTAGAGGTACCAATTAGAGAAAAGAAAAACAAAATTAACTGCCAATTTTTTTATATTTTTTCTTCTCTATGGTTGCTTATCAAACAATTGAGCGCGAGAAAAATAACGTTTATCGTAATTTGTAACACGTTTCTTTGCTGGTAATTTTGCTGTAATCAAAAAAAGTGGAGTGCACATCAATAGAGGGGCATAAGTCTCAAACAACTGACTTCGAAAGCGCTGATGAACATACAGCGCTAATACCATTGCCCTTAGACGCTTCAACAGAATGGTTGGCAGGTTAACGGAAGGAGCATAATTTGTGCACCTAGCTCGCAAGATCCTCAAACATTGGTGAAGGGTTTCCTCCTACGAGTAGTTCACATTGGAAAGGGTCTGTTAATGAAGAAATGAGTTATTTGTAAACAAATGAAACATGGGGTATTACTGCAAGAAAGCAATCAAGTCAAAGTGGGTGTTCAAAACCAAAACGGACGCCTATGGCGAATCAAGTTTTGTTAAACCTTGGGTTGACACGCAGCGCAGTAGGTCAATGCGTGTACTTTCTAACGAATCAGAATGAGAAATTGTTTGTTGCAGTGTACGTTGATGATGTGCTCCTGTTCTCACATAACATAAATTCACTCAAAAAGTTGAAAAATGAGCTATCTTCGCAGTTCGAGATAAAGGAATTGTGGAAGTTTCGTCCGTATTAGCCATGCTTCACAAATAACTCGTCGCAGATGTTTTCTAGACGCTCATAGAAGTGATCCTAGTCCTTTTCTTCCGCCGGGACGTGGACCAAAATCAGCGCGATGTTGAAGAATCTCGCTTTGATGCGAACTGTAGCGAAACGTCCAAAGGAGTGAGCAAGAGTACTTTGCGACGAAGTCTCTCTCCCACCACAATTCCAGCATCTGCAGTCGACGTGGCGAAGGTCCGACATGAGCATAGTCGTAACTTTCTTCCCTTTCCCGTCCATTTCTCTTCGTAAAATGTGTTGATGTCAGCCCTGACTTTTTCCTTCGTAGTTAGGCACGTAAATAGAGCTTTCCACAGCTTTTCTGTTCGCCGTTCACCTGTCGCGTTCACCGTGCCAAAGAAATCCAGTCCAGTATATGTGAATGGTCGCACATATGGTGTCGCGAGGTCTTCTGGCTATAGTCCCATATTATGTGCAGCCTTTCACGCCTTTCGTATTCTTCACACATTACAGCTGCGGAAAATACCGCGTAAGACATTCTTCAAACTGTATTTGCTGCATCTTTCGACTATACTCATGTCGTACCAGCAGTTTCGGTTGGAAATATAAGGATGGCAAAATAATTGGACGCTGCGTCACATATGGCAGGCAGTCCATCCCATTCAGACGACCACAGACATAGAGAGTTCCTCATCTCAATACCAAGCTCTGATACAGTGAGCCTCTTCCTAGTGGTCAATTTAGTCGGAGGTTGTTTTATCAAATGGCTCGTTTAAATACAAAAATTCGGATCCTGTGAACTACCACCTTGCAACTCTAAACGAGGGATGGTAAGCAACTTTAGAAACGCAGTTTTTGTTTTGGAAAATACTAAGGATATCTCCACTTCACCTACTGCGTTAGTGGTCGCTACTGCTCCAAATACATGTAACTGCTACGAGTTTGGCTTCCCCATTTGGAAATAATTACGCAGCACTTGATATTCGCGAACCTTGATCTGCTGCTTCCATAACGGGCTCGTTCCATTCTTGCAGTTCTCAGATGGGCTGATGATACTCATTCCACACACAGCAAGAGATGAAATAGATACCAACGATCGATATTCTAATGAACTCTTGAGGAATTGGGAGTTCAGTGATGCTCCGTGTGACACTTCTGCGGCATCGAAAACAAGTCTGAACATTCCAGTTTGTGTGGGTTCGTTAGTGTTAATTGAGGAATATACTTTATACGAATAAATTTTTATCAACACATCTATTTATGTTGGCAAACACGGGCAGTTAGCCTTTCAATGATTATCAAACGTTTAAACGCCATGATATAGTTTACAGGCAACTGAATGGTGGGGTCTTCCATAATAAACCGGTTTGAAAATGATCACACTCTTTCACCGTTGTCACCTCAAGGATTCGTTTAGCCAACCAACCAAAATCCATGAATGCAGCCTATGGTCTATTTTGACGCATTACCAGGGGCTTAGTAAGCAATTCCAAGCGTTCTAATATGCTCAGAAGTTTTGGAGTGGCGTTTTCATATGGCTGCATTGGCATTATCCCTCTAAAGTTGCTGGCATGGCATACATGTTTTGTACTAAGGCTTTGTGTGGGTAGACTCAAATCGGCAACACAGTGTATGTTACTAAGTTAATGACGCTTCTTCATGCATACACTGTGACTGATTATTTGGACCATACGGCGACACATGAACTATACAAACTAGCCAATTTCCATGAGAGTAAGCGAATCAGTTGAGAACGAACAGGCGTTTTTAATTCATATTCATTCCACAGGTCGCACATGATGTGCCAATCTGTGTTGTCATATTGCATACACCAGTTTGTGGAAAGCCGTAGCCGAGTGTGTAGCGTGTGCGCGCTTCATTCGGTGGGTCCCGGGTTCGAATCCTGCCCGGAGCAAGTAGCATCAAAAATTATAGAAAAAGTTTTTCTAATTCAATTTGTGTTACAACAACTAGACGCACTCCACAAATTGTAGGAGAAGTTTGGCCAAAATCGCTTAAGCGGTTATAGCGCCAATTAAGTAAGTAAGTAAGTAAGTTTGTGGAAAGTCCAAAAGGGCAAAATTAATAGGCCTATTCCTGTATCTGTAACAAAACTACGCATGAGCTGTTTTGCATATTTTAATTTTTTTTTTGCAATGAATAAAAATAAAAAAACCTAGATATGCAATGAATCTAGATATGTGTGTATATATGTACACATATATTTTTGCATGTGGGATTGCTGGTCTCGCCAGCCTCATTCCTTTTTATATCCTTCCGAGGATATAACGTTACTCCTTTACGCCTTTCTTCCCGCGAGTGTAGTTTTGCGCGTAGATATTTTTGCCTGGACTATGAAATGCTTTAGAAAAGTTTTCAAAATTTTTGCGTATTGACGAAACCCGAGTATTTTCGTTCCTCGTCGAAAAATAAATGAATAAGATGGCGGCCGTTCACGGAAATCCTTATGTGTGTGCTATGCAAAGGATGTAGAGATGCCAGATGCCAGCTCCTTGAAATTTGCACTTTGTTGTAGCTAAATTCAATGAGCTGCAAAACTGCAAACCAGATAATGGGGGCATTCATCTAGGGTGATAAACTGCTGATAAACGTATAAACTTCATGAGCCAACTGGTTTTCCATATGAACTTTTAGATGTTCATCCGTTTAAATGATAGTACGGGTAATTATGCGTTTTACATTAATCCCTCCAATGTTCTAAAGTAACAAAAAATATCTTTCATTAAAATGTTCAAGCCCTTGATGGCCTTTTTTTGAATTCGTTTAATTTTTTATGAATTTTCTAAAAAAAAGTTGAAACTTAGACTTCTTTGTATATTTCTTTATTAAGTAATTCCATTTAAATAAAGAAAGGCGAAAATTGTCAAAACTTGTCAATAAATTTTGCTATTCATTTCAGGGACACAGGGATATAATCACACACATACATATTTGAATTGTTTTCCGAATCATATATGAGCAATATACAAGGGGTAAAACGTGTTATCCAGTTACATGCGACTTTTAAATATAAGCGGCAATTTTTTTTCTTTTTTCGGGAAGAGTCTGCCACAAGCAGACACACAAGAAACAATACTAACCATTTTAGTGGCAGTTGTAATGCCACTGCAACAGTACAGTGGCAGTAGAAATATCATAATTTGGAAAACACGCACACACTGCATTACCAGCTCACAACATTAAGAATTTATATAGTTTTGTAGTGCGATTCACTAACTTTAAACCCTCCGACAAACTAACGATAGATAGTGCGATTCGCTAACTTATTTTTAACGACACTTTACTTTAAGGCTCAAATATAAGTTTGAGCGTTTCTATTATATTTCATTAAAGTGAAATAAGATACTAGTTGATTTCAAACTGCAAACGTTTATAATTCTTTTTGTATATTGAAATGTTCCATTGTAGCAGAATTTCGGACTCTCCTCTGAGTTATTTGATAGAATAGTCATCAACTCGACTCCAAGAAATATCCGGAATCACCTGCAATAAAGCTTGCAAATTGCAAAATTGATATTGATCCACGGTCCCAATACTACCTCCGGCAAAGGGAGAGGATGCTGAACCAAACATTTCTTTAGCTGTTGGCGTTCCACTTGGGTCATAGAAAACCTCACTATGAAACTATGAATCATTGATTGCATCCGTTTCCCAATGAATGCCGGCTTACGGATGACTTCCGCTATAGCAACACCCCCACAGTACGCAAACACAGATAAGCTCGAAGTCGTTTTATTTTCGATACATTTATATTTTTAAATATGTCTATTTATATCTAAATAAGTTTTCAAATGCATTGAATTGAAACCCACGTCTTTTGCATAATCAGTCCCTTTCTCTCCCATCTAATTCATACCTACTTGAAAGAGGTACATGAAGCCACGACAATTGGTGCCCACGGAACCTGGTGATGGAAATAAGAGCGCATGCGAAATTTTTATAGAATTGAAAAATTCTGAAATTGAACATGTGATTGTGCCCCAGATGCAGCGGTGGACGAGACAAGAGGACCTACTTCCACAACCGATTGTGATACAGTGAGCACCCATCAAATGGATAGGCTTTACGGCGGCGACAATCACGAGTTTGATACCTACGTTGAAGGCGACTGAAACAGAGATGAAGACGTTTGACCGTTGTCCATGTTTCTGATACGGTAGCATCAAGTAGACGACGGCTATCTGGTCTCTATATTCATTTTGTCATACAATGCATTTCACGAGACGCTGGCCCCCTTGCATGCATTGTTCGACGTGTCGGTTGTCGACCTCCATGATCTTGGACCATGTACACAAAACTTGCGACGTCAAACAATTGTTGCAAACGAAATGATTTCTATATTATTTTCTGTTTTTCCGACAGGGTTAAAAGTTGATGTATATTGGAAAAATATCCCGTCATCCGTTGTCAAGTTAGGTTTGGAGAAAAACTGGTTTCGGCTTTGTGCCATCTTCAATATCATTTTCGTTCGAGATTTGTGTAATTCTAAACATTACTTGATTAAATACATGACATGTTTAAAATAGGTAGATCGTGGTAACTGTAAATGGGGAAGGGATACTGCAGGACTCAACAAAATAGCTGAGGACCTATGAGGTCGCGTTGTGGTAGTCCCTGAGGCACCGGCAAATTAGGGCTAGATTAAACTTTGTATGGTCGTTCCATTAAACGACGAAGGCGTAACAGCAGTGGTTGGCTGCCCATTAAATGGCCGGTTATAAATCATTGCGCAATTACGTATTGGCACATATGTAACTAACGCCAAACGGCTTGGCTGATGGTGCCCTCATAACCTGGTAAACGTGACGACACAATTTTGTGGTACAATTTGGGTACAATTCTTTGCTCCTATATTTCTAATCCTTGACTGACAACTGCGAATTCGGTAATACTGTATTTAAACGTTGTCACTAGCTTTTTGCAAACTTAGTTTGTAGTTGAACTTCTAACCTGGATATTTGTTTGCGAAGACTGAAGTACTTATGTGGTACATGTCTAGGGTCTTGCAATAGGGATGCACAAAAGTAGACCGATAGTGACAGCAAACGACGCCATAATTTTCCCGCTCTTTTGACATTTCTCTTCAGTAAGGTTTCCCATTTCATCATGGATAGCTATACGATCCAACAACGAGTCGAAATTATTAAAATTTACTACCGAAATTCGGAGTCAATGGCCTCAACTTTAAGAGCGCTACGTCCAATTTATGGTCGTCGACATTTCTGGCTGAATGGCGTTATTGGACAGGCAGCATTACATCTCGAAAAAATTACGGTTTGGTGCAGTTTATTGGCCGGCGGAGTCATTGGGCCGTACTTCTTCCGTGATGATCAAGACCGGCACATTACTGTGAATGAGAATCGCTACCGCTCAATGATAACCGAATATTTTTGGCCCGAATTGGATGATATGGACTTGGACAATATGTGGTTCCAACAGGACGGAGTGTGACATGTGATTTCCCTTTGCCTAATATATATCATATATCAATTAAGTGAAGACATCTTTCAACTCTACGCCAATAATATTGTTTTAAGGAAGACAATATGCAGCGGCAAAATGTATAGCGTGGTGAACTTCATGAAACTAAGGGTTAGTACATTGAAGGTATTCTTTTCTATATTCTGTTTTAATCGTTATTTTATAAGGATGCCAGTACTACTTCTGGTCATATTTCTGGGATGCTTTGTATCATAGAAGAGGTAGTCGGGTATTCTGAAGCAATTTTGATATGTGATTTAGGGTATATTATAACGTCAGCAGCATAACTTCTAGGTTATTGCCGCAAAGCTAATTTGTGCTCCTTTTTCTTGAAACTTTGTTTTTACTCTGAATATTGAACACAGGGTTTGTTTGGAAGCCATTTTCTTCTAGTACTGAAATTATTTCACTGGTTTAACGGAGGATTCTATGCTTATTAAGACAAATACTAGGCCTTTGTTTCTTTTCATCAAAATTAAATCGGAGTTATTTATAACTTGACTTATTACCGACTTGGATTTTATGGTTCTTTTAACTCCATATTTCATACATTTTCAGTTGTAAAGATATGTAATTTTTGTGTTTAGAAGCACAAATATATAAAAACGTATCCTCTTATGTTATAATAGTACTTTGGCGCTACCATTATAGCTTGATGTTTGGCCGAACTTTTTCTACAATTTGTAGGGTGCGCTTTGATATTGCAACACAAATTAAGAGATCTACAGTTTAACGCCGACTCCGAATGCAGATGTAATTTATGAGAACTACACCCGGAGGTTTGCCATTGCCTGCCGTGTGGCGGTCGCTATTGGAAAAACTTTTCTGTAACTTTTTATGTCACTTCCCCGACCAGTATTCGAACCCCGGGCCCACCGAATGAAGCGCGCACACGGCTACACACAATTCGCAGCTAGCCAATTTTATACTTTAACTGACTAAAACTTCTGTTATACTTACATTATATTGCATATATAAAAATGGCTTGTGAATCGTAAGGTTGATTATGTTTCGAAATGAAAGTACTCATGTTATGTACTGCAGTACAAATTAAGTATAACCAGCGCTTAAAGCTTCAGTTATGCTTGCATTGCATTGCAGATATATAAATAGCATAATAACAGGGTTGATTATGCTTCACACAATGCATAGACAGTCTAACCATTAGCTGCTTACCCATTTGATTTGTGTTTGTGAGGAATATAAACAATGAGATAAAAGAAAACAGCGGTTGCACTCTTTGGAAATGTTGCATAGCACAAAAATCAAAATTCAACAGACTTCTGTGTCATGGTCCACGTTCGGTAATCAGATGCACACACAACCCATTGAGCTATAATTATAGGGCTGATTAGTTTGAGATACATGAGTAACTAATCCCCTAAATTTTGACTTATTTTACATAAGTTAAAAATTTTTAAACGAAAGGAATAAAAATTTGTAATAAATATTAAAACTTTTTACGACGCGCGTTAGTGTGAATACAAAGGAGCGTTGGACGAATGTTGTAGTAACAATTAAATTAAAGCTTTGTTTGTTCTGATCGCTTAATATTTTCTAGTAACTTAACTGTTTTTATTATATGGATCAATATCATCTATACTACAATTTAAGAAGGTTGAGTTCTTTAACAAATTATCTGTATCTAATCGAAGATTCTGACCATTCCATTATTTGAACTGATTTCTTTATATATGTAATTTCTTTTATTTCCATAAGGAATATTTTCTTCTAAATATACATAATTGTGGCTTAGATTTATGTTTTTTGACTCCAGTGGTGCCGATTTGGGCTGCTCCTATTTGCGACGACGCACTTTATTCATATAAGTGTTGTCTTCAACAGCATTCAGGACATTTTCATTCATGCTAGCATGATTTCGTTTTTCAACGCTCTCTATACAGTTTTCTATCTTATAGTTGCAAGTCGATTTCAACGCTGACATAAGGAATCTCATTTGCATTAAATGTGTTGCTGTAATACGTGGATTGCTACATTTCTCTAACCAGCTAAGGAACTTTTCACCATGCTTAATGGCTTCAAAATCTCTATGCTCGTTAGTGAGCTCGCAAACTTTCAAGCGTTCTTCTTCATCTGTTTTATTTGAAAGATTGTTGTTGACGTTATAATCGTTACTGTTCTGGTTATTATCGCTGGTATAGCTAATGTTACATTCACTGTTGCAGCCATCTCCGTCTACTCCTTCACTCAAAGGAGTTGTCGCTTTGCTAAGCGATGCTACCGAAGGATTATTATTGATTTTGTATAATAAGTTATTCAGAACATCTTTGCAATCTGCAATGCTTTCAATACCACATTCCTCCTCTTCAACGTAGAAAGGTGAGTTGGTATCATTAACTATTGATGACTCATTCGGGCTGTGTGCTGGAGTTGGTACTAGGCTTTCTTCTGTATTGGGGCTGGGCGCTGTATTGATATCTGGAGTTGTTGGAATAGGCGAAGTTGGAGCGGAAGCAGTTTTTATCGTTCTGGCAGACAGGTCTTCAGGTTTATTTAAAGACTCCATATCTTTATTATCATTACATTGGGTACTAATAGTCGTAAACGAATTTTCTATTGGATAGTTATCTATATTTTTGGTTAGCTGAGTGAAGAGAATATTTTCCAGATGCGATTTTTTATTGGTTAGATTTGGTGTAGATGTTGTAGTTTCGATGTTTGCTGCAGTCTTTGCATTTGCAGACGGCGGTTGTTGTTGCTGCATCGGAGTAACGTGTAGAATGGCAGCTGCAGCTGGCGCCAGCGAGTTAAGGCTAGCTCCCAAT
Organism: Anomoia purmunda; assembly: GCA_951828415.1. NCBI lineage: Eukaryota > Metazoa > Arthropoda > Insecta > Diptera > Tephritidae > Anomoia > Anomoia purmunda. Next base: position 94,854,849 of record OX639993.1, on the reverse strand, counting down.
ACTTTACACCAATTAAACCATACAGAATTCTTGTCGTCCAAACCAACGGATGGTGTAGATGATGGAGTTGATGCGGAAGCATTCAGTGGTGCGTTGATATGAAGTTTTGCTGATTGGTGCGGTGTTGGAGATCGCATGGGTGGGCTGGATTCCCCCATTGACGGAGCTGTAGGTGGCGGGTAAATATTGCTTAGTCCCAGCATTGCCTGTTGTGATTTCAACCAATATAGTAGAGGATCCTCAGAAATAGAAGTTAATGATGGTAAACAATTTCCGAGTGACGACGCGATTGGTGGACTAGCGCATTTCATTTTGTGGTTGTTGCTATCATCGGTTTGACATAAGTTCATTCCATAATTGGAATCTCCAGTGGGAGTAGATGTTGGTGATTTTTGTTTAGCCCAATTTTTAACAGACAACCCCTGTTGACGATCTGCACATTCACTATGAGGGCTTTGTAACTGAGGCTGTGGTTTTATTTTTATATTACGCAATGTGCTACCTGAAGCTGTCAATCCATTTAGCCCAGACATTGCTGCTAGTCTAGGATTTAATTGCGCCAAAAAATTCAAATTTGATGCAAGTTCGTTAAAACTAATAGCAAGAGGTGATTGTGTCAGTCCAGATAGTCCCGAGAGATGGGATAGACTAGTAAGTGGGCTTATAACGCCAATAGCTGGATCCGCCTGACGTGATATATCAGCTCCATACACCTTGTTTTTAACAGCACCGCTAAATGCACCATAGTCCGTGGGCATACCATTGAAGCCAAGTTCAGACAAACTTTTGTTTGAACCATATTCGAGGCCATTCAGCGAAGATCGTTTGTACATAATTTCATCATACTTAATTTTATTCGAATAATTGAAAGGTATAGAGCCGCTGTCTAACTTTGTACGCTTTTCTGGAGGTCCTCCAAGCATTGCCGCTGAAGCTCCGAGTTTCTCTGCCATTGAATCAGCTGCCATTTTGTCCGTTTGACGCGACATGAAGCGAAGCTTATCTTCATTTTTGCACCAACCACGTAATGTAGATTCTGGAACTCCGATATCACGAGCTACAGAAGCTTTAGATTCCCCATCATGTATCCTCTGAATGGCATGAATTTTATCACTCGGGGTCAAGCTCCGCAGAGGACGCTTCCCTTTCGTGCTCATGCGTATATTCATGTGGGAATAGCTGGATATATCCAACTTGAGGCCGTTGTCGAACAGTTTGAGTTCTGGAAAAATAATCAAAAAAAAAAAAATAAATAAATTACTTTAAGTGCCAAAACTGTCAATGTTTTCAATCGAAAATTTGTTTGATAAATGTTTTAAGTATTTTTTTTTTTTTAATTTACGCATTTTTATCTAAGTTCACATATACCTAAATATGTGCATACATACATATGTATATGATTGAGGGTATTAAAAATACAATACGATCCATTCGCTAACACAAGCTACATACCAACTTATTATATACAAGGGTTGTTTTCTTATCGGTGGCATACATAACAATAGAAATGCCATAAGCTGCCAATAGAAATCCATATATCTTTTAAAACACGTAGGTACATATGTATATATTATATTTAATGATGTTTAGTGATTCTTTGATATTAAGCTGTCGAAAGACGCTCTTCATGGTAGCTACGTAGGCGCAAATATGAGCACGGTTTCTCCCACACACCCAAACAGGCTGCCAAGTAAATTGAAAGAACATATTTTTTCAGGCAAACATTGCCACTCGCATATCCATTAAAAGTAACTCCGGCCATTCCATATCATTAAAATTTGCATCCACCCACTCCGTAAAACAGGCATAGAATACTTCTTTTATCAAAAGCAATGCGATACACTGAAATGGAAAATGCTAATTGGTGCACTTCCTTCATTGTCGCGGTCTATTACCGCGAGGATGCCGAAGTGAGGGTCATACGTCGCTTCGCGAAATAACGAATGAGCAATAAGCAAAATTTCATCGGATATGCGTCGGTTGTGGACGAGTCATATTTTAGTCACTTGAATGGAGATTGATGACTTATTTACCTGTGTTCTCGGTGTGTTCCTAGCAATCAGAGAGGCATACTAAGAACAACCCTAACGCAAGTGAAAGAGCGCCACATTCATTCAAATTGATTCGTCGGTTTGGCGTAAATTACAGTCGAACCCATTTGCCGACAAGAAAACAAATACGCGCTAGTCGTATGTACCCCCTTTTTTACGACAAACTACTTCACATTGAAGCAAAAACAACCACGTGCTGCTAATATAAGCTCCGCCCAAAGATGTGGAGAGTAACTAGTAATTGTTTTTAAACTAAACTAGTAGGAAATCAGCATGTTGTTATGTTAAAAATAAGAATTACATATGCGCAGGAAAAGTAAGGGAAATAAAAAGTATCTCTTTCTAAAATTAATTTCTCTTAAATTGTGTAGATTGTTTACAAATGCTGAGCATTCCACAACTTAACAAATTAATAGCCACATTTAATCAAAGACTTAGTGTACATATATTCATTTCAGTGAGGACTTTTCGCCTTCTTTCGAAGTTATAAAATTCCATTCAACACGAAACTTAATAGTTAGTTGATTGCACAATTAGACTAATAACTAGGTATCTTATTTGGTGCTATGAGTTCTTGTTGCATGTAATATGAGTATAGCCAAATACAAACAAAAATCAATTTAGTTACATTTCAACTTTTTGTTTACTAAAATCAAGGTATAAGCGTATTGAGCAGGTAGCAGCATGAGAACAAGAAAAAAATCGTGTATACTTTGTTGATGCTTTGTTGACCTGAAATGTCAAATACTTTTAAATTTATGTTTGCTTTGATAAGATATTGGGTGAGCATCTAAAGTAAACGAGCCTGACAATAAAGAGTAAGCCCTTAAGGCCCTATTTCGAATGTCGATTGACAGTATAATAGACCACAGTCGATTACATTTTTCTATTATGAATATTGAACGGCAAAAACATTCGTCTAACGAGCTGTTGCTGTTGCAGAATGATGACTGAATAAATATTTACAGTCGCTCACTGATCGGAAATCGACTAGTAGTCGTTTATCTAGTGTCAGTTGATATTCGCAATAGGAGTTTGAAATTATTAAAATCAAAAAATCAACCTTGTTTAATGTGCGCTGACTGAGATATATATTTTTTCTAAAAGCAAAAAATTGGAGCTTACGTACTTTATTTTAGAGGATCATATTGAAAATAATGGTTTTTATTTACATAATTTCTGAATTTTAAAAGTCAAAAGATGGGGTTTTCATTGTATATTAATACAAAAATAAGCAATTATTGAAAATAACTACAGTATCAAATACATTTATATAACTTTGACTGCCCATTAGGGTGGTCCACGTATATATGAAAAAAAAAATTTCTCAGAAATTTCACGCTAACTCAATTTTTTGTTACCCATACTTAGTTAACTTTAAATTTCAAATTGAAGGAAAATTGTTTGAAAGGAACAGGGTGCTCATCGATGTTATATTTTTAAAAATTTTCGAAAACTGCTTTATTGTAAATAAAAAGGCTTTATTTGAACACAATATATTTTTTATAATTTTATTTGGGAAAGAAAATATAAATATAATTCATATAGTATTATTCAAAACATATTTGTAAAATATAATTCATGTAGTATTATTCAAAACATATTGAAATATTAGTGGGTTTTGTTTGAAATTATTTCTATAAGGGATTTTTTAGTTATATCAGTTGATATGAGTTTACGATTTAATTCAACAACTTGCAGCAGGAATTGCTTCTCATCTTCGTCTTTCGTTAGAGACTTGCTGAATTCTTCGAACAGTTTTACACCTCTTTCTGCAGTGTCATTGACCACGCGTAAGTGTTTGATTCGTGTTTTTCCCTCAAGGTAATCCAAATTGCCATTCCATGTTTCAGGAGAAAGTTGCAGGAAAGAATCTCTAAGATTTAATTTGGAAAGTGTTTCTGCCGTCCTTTTTGTGGCGAAATCACCCAAAGTAGATTGAGGAGTTAACATTTGGGGACTACCTCTTACTTTTCGTGGCCCTGGTTCAACATTCATTCCTCGAATGATTTCTGCTTTTTGTAAGCAAGTCAGATTGTCGGAAAATAGAGCGAGCCCGATAAGCTCATCAGATAAATATCACAAGTGACGTTCCAAAAAACTTCTTGCTGCATTTCCAATTTCAGAGTCCATTTCTTCATATGCCTTGAGGTTTTTCCATAACTGCAAGTCACAATAGGGTGCTTCTGCTGCCAATGGGGATTGTACCCACGCTTGGGTGTAAATCATTGCACCAAATTTCACAAATCGGGAAATTTGCTTTTCTTCTTCGTTGGTCAGGTTGAACTTGTTCTTTTGATTTTTAAACAAAAATATTTTAAAGACATAAAGTAACTGGGCCATCCATCGTGCATGATGTATGGGCCCAGGGGCTCGCCAATGAATTTTGGTCGGAAGTTTATTTAAAACGACCAACGTAAGTTCAACGAGCTCATGGTAGTCATCTCGAGTGTTTTCTAACGTATCACTTCTTTCAATCACTGCTAAAGTATTTTGAACCAGTAAGTTAGAAGCTGAACTTAAATCAAGGGTTGTGTAACAATCTCGCGAAATATTTTCCCAGACCTCCTTAAATATTTTAAATAATTGGATTTCTGGGGATACAGACGGCCCAAAGCACAAATTAAACACTTTGGAAAGTATTATCTCGAGCACATGATGGCGCATGTTAGCCATAGTAAGTGGCGATCAAGCTTTATTTCGAGTAGAGCACATGCTCCACTTTTATAACCTGTATTTGAAGATATAGTGCCGAAACTCATAGAACTAACTTGACCTTTTAATTCCCACTCCTCCAAAAGTTTACACACGGCACTTGTAATTTGTTCCCCCGTTCCAGTCTTCAATTTGGGAACAGCAGTTTTTCACCTCCATCTCGAGACACGAGTATAGGTAGCCGTTCAACTTTTTTGTTATTTATATTATCAGGCAAACACTTTCCGTCCCAATGCACAACTAGCGGATATTCTGTCGTGAATGAAGCTTTAATTTCAGCATGGAACATCGATTCTTGCTTTCTTTCTTTCTCGTCGAATCGAGCTTCTGGAAACTGGAAGTGCTGACGGGTTATAACCAAGTGAATGATCAGTTTGGCTGCCTTACGATCTGATATATTGTTGCGATCCATAGCTCTTAATACCTGCGATGTGAGCACTTTACTTGTGGATGGCAAATCGTCTGAAGTCAAGGCCGAGGCTTCTTTCAGTTTTTTTTTTTGCATTATTGGTATGTAATCGTCATATTCCAATTGCTTACTAGAAGAACTACTGAAGCTTAATTCAAGTTGGTTTGATGTTACCGAGGTAGAAACTGCATTTGGATTTGCCTTCTGACGCAGCTCTTCCGCCCTTAACTTACGTTTTTGCGAGCGTTCATTTACTTTCTCAGCCTTCTTATCAAAAGAAGTCATCACCATTTTTCGGTCCTGCCTTTGATCGATTAAAAATGTTCGATCTTCGTCAATTTTTATCATATCGAGGGCATCCGCTCGTGCGATATCAAATAGTTGGTCTAGTTCCTCAACAAATGACTTTTCCCGCTCTTTCTGGCTTTGAAAAGCTCTGGATTTGTTCTTTTTCAAAAGCAACCATTTATTGTGTATTCTTTCAAGCTTATTAATACAGTTCCTCGCTTCATTTGTTGGTATACATAAATGCTTTGTCCCAAACTTCTATTAGTTCCTCAATCACATAATGTGCAGCATTTCGAACACTTTTTTTTATTGTCAAGAGCTCGTGAAAACGCAAAAGTGTTTGTCTGACAGTTGGAAGTTGATTAAAGCGAGTTAACGGTTGCAAGTCTCGTACACCGAGAACGAAAATTCCGTATTTTTGACGTGTTGAGCACGCCATTATTTTCACTAATATTTTTAGAAATATTTAATAAATGCTTGCATACTTAATTATTATTTTTTTAAAATAATTTCAAACACTTACCGATAAAAAATAGTTATTTAGGACCAATACCTTTTTATATGTATTATGTAATCTCCCACTTTTTTTTTTATTAAAACGCGGATTTACATGTGCACAATTACTTTTTGGCGAAATACTTTATTTCATTTGCGTTGAGCACCTTCTTTCACAAGTCGCAAAACTTTGAAATTCGCATAGATAATGTGATTGATTGGGGTAACAAAATTACGGGTTAGCCTGGGTCAAAATCACAAAAAAAAGTCAGTGCGGCATTGTGCGAGGCCTACGGCCACGCACGGGCTGTCGTGTTCTTTCGAGGTATCGTAACGTTGAACGTTGAATGACGTTCTATTTGAAAAAGTTCGCTCACAAGCACGACCACTATTGTATTGGTCGTCGCTGAGAATAAGTGAGTAGCAAACATTGAGCAACCAGCTGACATGATACATACATACATAGCTATCACTGGCGTTAATGAATGTGGTCACTGAGCGCTCTGTCAGTATGTATGTATGCATTAAAGCAACTAGTGCAAATTTTATTCTCTACAAGCAAGAGAATAGAAAAGTTCGCTCACAAGCACGACCACTAGTATATTGGTCGTCGCTGAGAATAAGTGAGTAGCAAACATTGAGCAAACAGCTGCCCCAGAAATGCCCCTCACCTCACTACACTTCTGTTCCTCACTTTTTTACTTCAGCATACCCGCATCTATCTCTTTACCCTCACTTTTTTTTACAAATTTCTCTCTGGTTTCAATTTTGCCTGAAACCCCTACCGTATAGCGTCATTCAACGCTAAAAATTTGGACCACCCTACTGCCCATACAGTTTTCGCAAACGATCATTTAACCCATCAAATTAACCAGCTATACAAGGGCAGATACAGTGCCACATATACATATGTACGTATAAACGCACTCTTAGTTTTAATTTTGCTGACTTCTCTCTTTCTTTGCATTGACAGTGTTCAAACGGGGAAACTTTTGTTGCTTATTATCGGCGATTTCCCTTTTGGTGTTGCTCGTCACGTTCACACAGAGCAACTCTGTACAGGCGATTTTCTGGCATTTCATTTTATATCATTTTCGCAAATTTCTGAACGCTTCGCTTAAGCGGCATTTACCATTCTGATAAATTTTGTGATTATAAGTAAAAGGTGATTGAAAAATGAAGTTTTAACATAATTTACGTTAATATGTATAGTATATGCATACACATGTGTATATTTAATCGCAAAAAAATAAGAACAAAATTTCATTTCCCAACTTCCCGCATGTATTCACTTAAAACTCAACAAAACTGCACCCACTGAAAGAATTTATAAATGAAAAGGAATGTCAAATTTCTTAGCTGCCGACTGAGACGAATAAGAACACAAAGCGTGTCGCCCGAGCACGATCAACTCGGTGCCCTTCCCCTTTCCCCGTCCCTCTCTCACCTACAAGTAACGAGTTGCCGCGACAAAAGTTTCCTCGTTTGAACACTGTCATTGCACTAATCACAACAAATTCTCTCTCATATTGTTTGTTAAACTAACGGAAACTCGTATTGAGTGCAAACCCACACTTTTGTTGTTGTTGCTATATTTAAATCGTTGCATTTTAAATCAAATAGCAAAAACAGGCACATATTCGTTTAAACGCATCAACCTAATTTTTAATAAGGCTACATTTATTTAATTTTTAATAATTTATTGGTCCTCCATTTTTGTTTACAACTTCAAAAATACGGTTTGGCATCGAGTCTACTAAATTTTGCAGCAGCGTCCGGTCCAAATCTTCCCAAGCCTCCTTAATGGCCAATTTGAGCTCAAGTGTAGTATTGTAGAGATGTAGAGGAGTACAATGCAAGAAAAAGAGAGAAGTTAGCAAAATTAAAACTAAGAGTGCGTTTATACGTATATGTGGCACTGTATAATACGGCCTACACCATTCTTATAGTGCGCACAGTCACCGACGCAAACGTACGCTTCGTGTCAGCTGACACGATCAAACTTATGAGAGCGCCATGTAAATGCAAACTCATCAACGTGTTCGTGTGACGGGTACGCGCGACGTGTACGTGTGTAATCAGAGAAATTTAGATTTTTGCCGTGAAGCCGTGTCAGCTGAGTGCTCTCTCACCGCACAGTGTTGCCAAGCAGAACTTTTTAAAATCATTAACAAAATAACCTTATAAAAATTTAAATTTTTATTAAATTAATTTAAAATGGATGTTTAATAATGTTAATTATAGATAAATTAACTATTTGCATTTGTTGGTTTTTGGCTTTGGTTTATTATACAATGAAAAATTGTAATTGACAACGCGGATGTGTGTAAAAGTATGTATGCAAACAAAGGAATGGCAACATTGTGTTGATGCATACAAACACAGTTTTATGTACGCAAAGTTTGTTTACACAACATACGCGCGGGCACAAGTTTTGCTCAATTTTGTGTATCTCCCGACAAACAGACACGGCAAACGGACACGTCGGTGACTGTGGGCACCATTAATAGTGAGTATCACGCAATGCCAACTAAGTCACAGCAGCTGTCGGAAAGGAAAGAAATACGTTTCAGAAGATTTGTGCTTTTCATTCGAAGTTGGTTATTGTTATTGCAAAAGGCACTGCGTCTTTCAGGCTTGGTAACATGTCAAGCCTTCTTTCATCAACCTTTGTTTAGCATTTGGAACACATAAATTTTCCTCATTTTCTTCCAACAGTACAGTAGTAATGATAAAAAAATATTTGCTTCTATCCTTAAGACTCGTTGATCAGCTTTCGGTCTTTCCGTCGGTTAGGTGGTGTTCTTCATGGTTGGGCACATTGCACTAAACCGAAATATTCACTACCATTAAGCCTTTATTGATATTGCATTTTAAATTTCACTACCACTATATGGTTGGTGATTGTGCATTTCTTGTGCATTCTTTACCACTGAATTAATATTTTTTGCTTTATTTTAGACGCGTTATTTTAGATCCACATATCAAATACTTAGCCAAAACATGTCAGGACTGCGCTCAAATGTTACAGTATAATATTTCATATAGCCTGATATTATGTACATATGGGCGATTTTTAGTGAAAATATACCGAAAATATAATTTCGGAACCGAAAATATAATTTCGGAACCAAAATAGGCGATTCACCCTGTATTGCTTCTAATAAATCATAACATCGACTTGTATGACTATGGCTGCAGATGGCCACTATATATTTTTTATGTTTTAATACAAAAATTTATTATGACTAATTTCTCCATCCTGGCGTACGATAATATAATATTGCCTTTGTGGACACCTTTTAGCCAGCAGGCGATTTGCGGTGAAAATCGCTCTTATATGTTCATATTATGAAACCTGCTTTCCTCTTTTAAAATCTATAGTCTCACTCTTTTGTAGTATCAAAGGCATATCTCTAAATTGCTCATAGTTGAACTTGTTGATAACAGAGATTCTTCGTTGGATGTCGAGACTGCAGGAGCCAATACTCGAATGCGTTGAATGTTTATTTGAAGACAACAGATTCTTCGATTTGCTCTCGTTTGCAAGATCCTAGGAAAGGCTAATTATGAAATGGGAAACCAATGACCATAGACACAATAATACACCGCACGTCGACCCATCAACAGCAACACAAAAAAGCAGCACTAATGCAAGTAATGAATAGACTGGAAAGAACACTTCTAATACATGAAACCTATAATAAAGAATTGCACACAACATAAAATATAGCTGAAAGGAACAGATACAAAAAGAGACTCGTGGATAAAATAAGACGGAGCGGCAACAGGCAAGGTGTACACAAACTGACTTCAGAATGCCAATACATCTACATAGCACAGACGGGACGCAAAATAAGAACAAGGTTTCGCGAACACATATGGGATTAAAACAAACACTTACTAATAAGTCAATATACAAACAGAAAACATTTGACTGCAAAATAATAAACGAACAAACGAACACAAACTTAATGATCACTTATATGAATTCACAGAAAGCATATACGAGGGCTGCCTCCATCACGATATAAAAATCGTGTTAAGCGACTTCAATGCCAGCGTAGTTATGGAAGGGATCTTTGGACACACTGCCGAAAATTCAATCTCCACTACGGAACCTCCACCGACGGACTGAAACTGATCGACTTTGCGGCCCCCGAAACATGACAGTATGTATCTCCAGGTTTCAGCATAGAAAGCTCCGCCTAGCTGCGTGGTCGTATCCAGTTCGAAAAACTCCAAACTAAATCGATCATATTGCGATAAAAGGAAAACATACTTCCACTGTAGAGCTGATGGGTTAGCAACTGAGCTATTCAAGCTGGTAAGGTGCATGCACCAACTCATTTCCAGAATATGGTCGGACGAATGCATGACCGCCGACTGGATTTTAAGTGTATTTTGCTCGATTCACAAGCAGGGTGATCCTATAATATGCGATAACTACCGCGGGATCAGCCTCCTTAACATTTCTCTTGAAAGACTGTAGCTAACTGTCAATGAACGCAATGGACGTTCTCATAAGTGTGGATTTAGACCTGGCAAATCTACGATCGACAAGATATTCACGATACGCCTAATATTGATAAAGACCCGTGTGAAAATGATCGATACACACCACCCATTTTTCGACTTTAAAACAGATTTCGACGGCACTAGAAGAAGTTTCATATATGCCGCGTTGTCTGCATTTGGTATCCCTGCAAAACTAAAAAGGACCGAGAAAGCTCTTGGAGTGTTCGAGAGAAAGATTATCCGAAAGATTTTTGAGCCCTTAAATTTTGCGACTGCGAATAACGCAGACGTTGGAACGATTAGCTTCACCGCGACATCGATATAGTTCAGCGATATTCAGATAAGAAAATGTTCCAGCCGCTGGCGGTGGCAGAGAAAGAGGACAGCCGACGAAGGATGACTTGACTACTGAAAAAGCTAACAGCTTAGGTAGAACCACAAGTATCATCATATAGAACCAACCCAAAATACCATACATTCCAGTACTTACATGACAGTCTGCTATACCCGTACTATCTACTAATAACAATATTATCAGGCCCGTTCTACACTTTTGAAAAGTAAATGCGATGAAATTCCGACTCGTTTTGCATGGCTGTATTCTTGAATCCGACTGAGTCCGAATAGATTTCGAAGCGTTTTCGATTCATTTTCATTCCGATAATCAGTTTGAACAGCTGTTGTCAATTAATTATGTTTCTCGAAAAATTTAACAGTGCTGTTTCGGTGCGCTGAGAAAAGAAAACATGTTATTGAGCGTTCAAACCAACAAAAATAAGTAACTGAGACTCCGCGTGTGGATATATGTAACTAAGCTGAACTCCAAGCAAGTTTACCCTATAAATAAGTTGACATTGACATATTTAATGAAGTTTGTTTACAAAAAGAATCAACTGGTCTCAATTTTACTATCGTAAAGGTTACCAACAGTTGCAGATTCTGTACAAAAACTGTAGTTAAAATGAAATACTTCCGCAAAACGCATTAATTTCACTGCAGTAATCTATGTTCATAATTTTCTTTTAAGTTCGCTTATTATTTCGATGAGTACTGCGCATGTGCTGAATGGAAGTGGAATCAAAAACAGGCCAGTTTCATGCTGATCGTTTTCCCTGTGTTTATCTAAGTAGTTTTTGAATATAAATTTTCTGATATAAATTTATCAAACTAATTGTAAACAGATTACAGAAATCAATATTCATAAATCTTACTAATAGTATGAGTTTTTAAATGTAAAATGTTTGGCAACAACATATACATTTGGGTACAATGGTACTATCGTAAAGGTTGACAACAGTTGCAGATTCTGTACAAAAACTGTGATTAAAATTAAAAACTTCCGCAAAACGCATTAATTTAACTGCAGTAATCTATGTTCATAAGTTTCTTTTAAGTTCGCATATTATTTCGATGAATACTGCGCATGTGATGAAGTGGAATCAAAAACAGGTCAGTTTCATGCTGATCGTTTTCCCTGTATTTATCTAAGTAGTTTTTGAATATCAATTTTCTGATATAAATTTATCAAACTAATTGTAAACAGATTACAGAAATCAATTTCGATATATGTATCTTCCAAAAGCAAATAGTTGGCACTTGTTAGATCAATAATGACTTTTGAAAATGGTTTGAATCTGTGAACAAAAGTCCGATCAATCTGAAATTTACACTTTTTTTAATCTTCAACTTTGGTAGCTCCTTTTTCTACAATTTTACAAGAAAGCATTTACCTTTATATTTTGAGAAAAATAAGGCATCATTGTTCAGAATTACTGAAGGTTTATGAAATAATGGCATTTACTTCAAAGACGGAAAATAAGAAAATCGAAACTGCATTGAAAATTCTCGGCATATATATATATATACCGGATATAATTTTGATCACTATTTTAACGCCGGAATGTTCAGTCATATGTATTATGAAAACTTTTATTGGTCTCAATGTAAAAGTCTGGTAAAGACTTAAAAAAGTTGTCTCAGTCGTAATTATTACGAAAATCCTGACTGAAACAATTTTTCTCAGTGATAACCGTTAACAAAAGAGTTACATTATTTTTGGACTTATACTCGTATGTTAGAAAAAAGTGTAATTTTATTGAGCTCGATGACATAATATAATAATTGCAAAAAGGACAAGCACGCCTATTGATTTCTTAGCAACATTACCGACCATAATAGCGTTATGGTTAGGAGATAGGGATAATGAGAAAGCTAGCGATTTTCACACGGGTAGTGTGGCTGAGCGGTTGAATGCTCGCATAGCAACTCCGTGCATCATGGATAACACCTTGGTAAAGTATACGAAGTCTGATGAGATCTCCGAAAAAGAACATATCACTTCCATCACTTTGTTTTCTCATATTGTTCCTTAATAAAAACTTGCCTCGAGGTCAATAAATTTACACTTCTTATTATCAAAAGACTTGAAATAATAGTTAGCGACGACTTTAAGAATATGTATCATTTTGTATAATTTGTAATAAAATTGGGATGACATTTTTGAAACAAACCATCAACTAATTATTATTCTGTGTCCCTGGTATTTAATTTTCATGTGCATTACAATTTTTATTATTCTTTAAGTTCAAAACCACACCGATCCCCCTTTTTAAGTCTGAATTTATTTGCATGCAATTCCACACATCTCTTCAGAAGGTATGTTTTATGTGACAAAAATGTATGAAACTATTTGCAGACTATTTTTTGTATGGGTTTTTGCGATAACTATTGCGAAAAAATACTTTTATGATGAATGATATGCGGTTGCGAAAAGAAGTACTTCTACGAAAAATGTATCTGCTTGGTGGCGCTGGAATAGAAATACATAGTTTTGTTCCGATAATGATGATATTAGAGAAGTATACTGCTGGTGCGATTAGAAATGCTTTTATAATTCGACTTAGAGGACATTATATTGTCAGGATATTCCGAGTAATATTAAAAGACACCGTTTACTATTTTAAATAAGTTTATTAAACAAGAATTCAGGAGTATTACAAACGTGACTGTCCTCGTCCGCGGTCCGATGCACTCTCCCCACATTACTCTGTCCTCTCTCTCGTCGGTCTTATTTACAGTCATGGTCACATCAGTAAGGTCAAGTCAGAAAATCATTTGACAGCTCGGCCTTTCCTACTTTGACATTGCCTCAATGTCATCTGCGTTATCGTCGTTCTCGCTGGTATCGTCGCTATCTATAGTAGGTTGTAGTACACACCACGGCTTCATTCGATCAGATGAATAAATAGAGCTGAATCGTTTCTGTTTACGCTGCATACCATCGATATCTTCTACCAAATATCGGTCTTTACCTAGCACCTTGCTGACCACATAAGGACCGCGATATCGCGCGTCCAACTTGCGCGATTCTCCAGTAGATTGTAGATCATTTAAAATAACTATCAGATCGTCCACCTTGTACTCAGTGGGAGACTTGTATTTTTCGTCGAATCTCTTCTTCCACTTCTCTCGTTGTTGCTGCAGTTTGGTGAGAGCTTCTACCCTTCTCTCGGCCATAGGTAGTTCATCACGATCGTCAATTACCGCTGCCAAAATTCTATTACGTAGGACGTCTCGGATCTTAAAATCAAATATCAAATCGTTTGGGCTAAACCCTGTGCTCGAATTCACTTGACGCTGCATTGTATCTTTTGCAAATAATCGTCCCACTCTTTTGCATGGGTACCCGATGTTCGCAGAAAATTCAAAATAGTTTGGTTGGCTCGCTCTACCTGCCCATTTGAGCGAGGTGTTCTTACAGCAGTTTTAATATGTTGAATATCATGGTCATCACAAAATTGCTCGAACTGCTTGGATGTGAAAGCAGTACCACGGTCGCTTACAATCCTCGTTGGTAAACCAAAATATGAGCTAAGCTCACTTAAAACCTGCAATACGGGCTGCGTCTTAGTATTTCGTACTGGCTTTACTACTAAGTACTTGGTAAATGCGTCGCTTATGGCAATTACGTAAGTGTACCCCTTTTTGCTTTTTACGAAAGGACCCAGGTGGTCGACATGGAGCGTATAAAAAGGAACAGGTGCTATCGCGTCTATATATAATGTACCTTCAGGCTTGCCTCCCACAGTTTTATTATAACAGCACTCAATGCAAGCTGATATATACTCCTTAACATATTTCCGTATACGAGGAAACCAAAAATGTTGTTTTATGCGTTGAATTGTTTTCTCGAGCCCAAAATGACCCATATCATCATGGCAATACATCACAACACGCCAGCGAACAGCTTTCGGAATCACGAAGAGTAGCTTACTACCATCACGTCGGTAAAGTCGATTGTTGTCTACTTGATACTCGTTCCGCAGTTGTTGTATTTGATCAGATTTACGCCTGCCTCGCAACACGTCGATGATTTCACGAATTTTCACATCTTGTAGCTGCATCGTTAACAGCCAATCTTCAGTTTGTAGCGCGATCTGCATTATACTTTCATTTTCAGGAATCATGTCGTTAGTTATCGGAGCACGGCTCAGTGCATCCACATGAGTCATACGAGATCCAGGTCTGTGTACACATTCGAAGTCGAATTCGTTCAAACGCATCCACCAACGGGCGATGCGCGGTATAAGTTCATTTTTCGTTCTTACATTGCTTATAGCTGCACAGTCGGTTACGACCCTAAAAGGTTTCCCTAACAAGTATACCCTAAATCTCTGTAAGGCTTCAACTACTGCCATAACCTCTAGCTCGTAACTGTGGTAACGCGATTCTACCGCAGTGCATCGTCTACTGAAATACATCACAGCATTCCAAGTTTTTCCTTCGTCACCAGATTGGAGGAAAACAGCAGCTATACCAATCGAGCTCGCATCTGTATGCACTTCATGTTTTGCTTTGAAGTCATACAATACCAACACTGGCTCACTTGTCAAAGCTAGTATCAAGGAGTTAAATGCAACAGTCTCTGTATCACCCCATACGAAATTATTCACAGCATCTTTTGCAGTTAATCTATTCAAGGGTCTCGCGATGATGGCATAATTCTTCACGAACTTTCTAAAGAAACCCGTCAAACCCAAGAATCGGCGTACTTCTGTCGGATTAGTCGGAATTGGGAATTCACGTATCGCTTTTACTTTACACTCGCCAGGTGTAATACCATTAACGTTCATTTTATGCCCGAGGAAGTTTATCTCAGTGGCCAAAAACTTACACTTATCTCGCCGCAAAGTCAAGTCTGTCTGTTCAAGCAAATTCAAAAATTCGCCAAGCGTTTCTAGGCCATCACTCACGGTTACACTCGGTATTATTACATCATCGAGATACGCGATCACTTTCCGCGGTTTCATTTTTACGCATAGTTCATTCATCATGGTCTGGAATACCGACGGCGCATTCACCAGACCAAATGGCATACGATTATATTCGTAATGACCATCATTAGTAACGAACGCGGTAAATTGTTTACTCCCCTCATCAACTTCGATTTGATGATAACCCATATTAAAGTCCAAAACAGTGAAATAACGATTACCGGCGAGTATTGCGAAAAGTTCGTCCATAATTGGCATAGGGAATGGTTGCTGTACTGTAACCCGATTTAATTCCCTATAGTCCACACACATTCTGTATTCATTATTTTTCTTCGATACTACTACGATCGGCGAAGAATACGCGGAATTAGACACTCGAATAACATCTTTCTCCAACAAATCACGAATTATTTCATTCACTATTGGGCGTTTTGCAAAAGGCAACCTATACGGTTTCATATTTATGGGCTGATCAGTGGAGAGTTTAATGCACATCTTCACTAAATTCGCTTTTCCCAACGTTGAAAAGCGTCTTCCAAATCTACACAAGATTTTGCTTAAGTCACCATACTTGCCCACATCAGCGTTACCCTCAATAGTGTTCACAGTTTTCGTACCACTATCATGAATATATAAATTGTCACCATCAATTACGTATTTATTCTCACCCGAACATAGCACGTCACGCCCAAGGAGAATATCATTTTCAATTAACTCGTCATTAACAACCAATAAATGTATGCTGACTTTTGCATTATCGATTCTCATTTCGACCTGCATTTTATCAAAACACTCAAACACTCCACCTCCAAAACCTTTGAGGCGCACATAGCATTTTTCTTTTACACATTTATCTATTTTTGCCGCAACTGAATTTCTCACCAACGAACGTGAGCTACCTGTGTCAACAAACGCTTCAATTTCCTTGTCATTTACAAAAACTTTCTTTACTGTAAACTTTATAGGTTCTTCTTCGATAGCATTGCATTTTTCGGACTTTTGCTTTTGCCCTTTGCACTCGGCTATACGGTGACCTATTTCACCACACTTTTCACATTTTGGTTTTTGTTTCTTTTCATTACATTCACGCGATATGTGACCCGGTTTGCGACAATTATAGCAAATAATGTCCCCCTTCGATTTCTTTTCACTTGTCACACGCTTTATTTGGTTGTCTTGCATTGTTTGTTTACCCGGCGCAATGTTCTTTGCTACATTATACGCACAATAGTTTGTTATTGCATATAATAGATCATTACATGTAACATACCTAGCTACCGACAGACACTTTTTCATATCCATGTCATTTACCCCGTTTATCACGTATTTTATCATCGCTTGGTCATCCACTCCGCCTTGGTGACCTTTCGCCAACACTCGATAATAAAACATTTCAGGAGTTTCATTTACCCCTCGTCGCATATTCATAAGTTCCATATGAACATCTGCTGAATTAATTATTGACGGAAACTGAGTAATAAAGTCATTTACAAAACATGACCAGTTTACATATACGATTGGTGCAGAATCTATCCACCACTTTGCAGCACCCTTTAATTTTGCTTGTACTGCAAAGAGAAGTATTTTCTCATTCCACCCATACACATGTAGAAGTTGCTCTACTCGGCCGACAAACTGCACCGACGACAATGATTTATCACTCGGATCAAACGACGGCAAAATTTGAATTATGTCGTTCACATTTCCGAAACCATTATACATTTGACGATTGTCCCAATTCCCATTTTGTTGCAAATAATGAGACTGCGCGAATGTATCATTTGAATACATATATGTTGGCATTGTATTTCCCCTTGCACCATACGCTGGCATTGCTGCAAACACTGTATTCCGATTTCCATTTCGTTCTGCCTGACCCATTTGAGCGAACGAATACTTATTAGAATTTTCTCTCTCACTCGCTGCTCTTGCCGCTGTCCAAGTAGGGTTACATTCAAACATACGCGATGTTGCAACCGATGATTCGATGAACTGCACATGACGCGGAGTCGGCGTCGCTGCTTGCGCAGAGTTTGAACC
Source organism: Anomoia purmunda (assembly GCA_951828415.1). Taxonomy (NCBI): domain Eukaryota; kingdom Metazoa; phylum Arthropoda; class Insecta; order Diptera; family Tephritidae; genus Anomoia; species Anomoia purmunda. The sequence continues at coordinate 94,837,060 of OX639993.1, read as the reverse complement.
AAACGTTCCTCTGCTTTCGCTTGCTGGCATATCTTGCTGCGCAACATGTACAGGCATGCGTACAGGTTCACACATTGCCCTGCTCGTCATGTTCTCCTGTACATTGCACATATTTACCGAACGCGAAACTGGTGTTGGTGAGGATGTACTTAATGGCATGGCACTAACCTCATCTGCCTCAACACGCACTGATTGGAAAGCATTTTCCAATTGTTTTACCCGGCGTTAAACACTTTCATTTAGTGCACTTGCGAATTTTTCGCTATACTGGTTTTCGTACCAGCGCTCGATTAGTTTTGCCTTATTGCCCGACGTCGGCAAACCAGCATCCCGCAACTTTGCCCGTAGTTGCACCACATTCAAATCACCAATTCTTTCCATTTTTTATTTTATTTCTAATTTCGCCTTAGAAATTGTTTCTACGCAACGTTATTCACAACCGCTCGCGCACAAATTTTTCGCTTGTTTTTCTAAACTTCTATTAACCACGCACTTGGGCTTTTTACCCCTTCTGAATATTGTCAGGATATTCCGAGTAATATTAAAAGACACCGTTTACTATTTTAAATAAGTTTATTAAACAAGAATTCAGGAGTATTACAAACGTGACTGTCCTCGTCCGCGGTCCGATGCACTCTCCCCACATTACTCTGTCCTCTCTCTCGTCCGTCTTATTTACAGTCATGGTCACATCAGTAAGGTCAAGTCAGAAAATCATTTGACAATATGTACATATGTAAATGTGTATACTATATTTGCAAAAGAAATAAAAATATAAAAATATATTCATTGGATGGCTCTGTATTGAAATTTCCAGCAAATACATGTTTTTGGTTCAACTTAATTCAAATACACTTTTTGCAGCTAAAAACAATGCCCCTAGTCCTAATCGAGATAAAGTTGGCCCTTCAGTAAATTCCTGCTGTATTTGGCAGATATACTATTAAAAATTATGTCAAATACTGCTGCTTCTGTAAGTAAATGGAAACGTCGCGAAAGTCGCGGGTATCAACCAGTTATATATAAAACTATAGTTCAGATGCATATAGAGTGTGGACCAGAGGGAGAAGGGTGTTCGACGAGTTGGGTTAAAAGGGCATGTGAATAGGTGTTTGATATCGCGTGGAGAATCTCCACATGACGGAAATGTGTTTGATAAGTTGGGCTTGATTCTGGATAGGTAGGAGTTCAGTCTACTACAATTTCCAGATCTTAATTGGGCTAGAGCTGCGCGGGATTCACGAGGCAGCTGAGACTCTCCGTCTGCAACTGGTAGTAGTTGGGCTCTTATTATGGCATTAACAAGAAGTTATTGGCTGCGACAGTCTCTTTGTAAATATTTCTTAGGACCTGCCGGTACGCTGTCGGATCCTTTGGCTGGACCTCGTCCGTTAGATAAAGGAGGTGCCTTCCGATGGGCTTGGGTGGTGACTCGTCTGCAAAAAGATGACAATTTGGGTGCCCCAAACGGTTTCACCTAGGAAGGAACTGCTTGCTGAGCATGAGGTTGTGCCCCCTAACGCGAAGTTCATTTACCTCTTGGTGTAGATGCTCCTCTGGCGACAGCAGCAGGCATCCCATCACTGTACAGAGTGCAGTGTTCTGGCTGGTCTGCAGCTTCCTGTGTCGTACTGGTTCCCAGCGACCACACTGGAGCAGTATAGGTTGGTACCGTCCGGCCAATCGCCTTGTGGAAATCGCGACATTGTTGCGGCTCTGTGCCTTGCTGGGGATTGTGGTAGGGGGCACCCTGTCTGAAACTTCGTTTGGTTTAAACGGTTCGGAGACGGCCTTCCTAATTCTGACTGAGATGATGGTGTTGCTCACTGTCATTTTACACAGCCATATTAGATTTGCAGGGATACCTAATTCAGACAGCGCGGCATATAGGCTACTGCTTCTCGTGCTGTCAAAAGCTGATTTATGATGATGTGTGTCTTCTTCTCACGAGTCGTTTACAATAATTGGCGTATCGTGAACACTCGTACAAAACAATGAAAATTAAAAATACGTAAAAGAGGCATTTCGATTAAAGTGAGACTCTTATCGTAAGAAAAGCTTAAAAGTCATATTATAGATATTAATATTTTGTTTATATTTCTGCGAACGCTACGCTCAGCCATGTTTGGAATACTTAGGAAAGGAATTTGCGTTAGGGTTGCAATGTGGTGTGGTTGATCTTCTTGGTATGCAGAAACAATTGAGCGGCTATACTCAATCCCGAATCTTACGTCCGCGTTCGTGAGCAACCCACATGCAAGATGTGGTAACCAACCCTTGTGGATCACTGTGTCACGGCTGAAAGGGGTTACTCTGACTTACTCGGTTTAACGTCACAGATGGACTTGTGTCCGCTGATTCTTAGAATTACACCCAAATTTTTCCATCACGTCTAGATTTTGCGATACAGATTACTGAATATTTTTAATAGGTTTGTCCCGATATAGGTTGACTTTTCCCCAATGTTTTCCAACACTGTTTTACGAATCGTAATTGTAAAAACTCATTTTAATTGAGCATGCAATTATGCAAATTTCGATACCAAAAACTTTGACATTCGTACAGATTTCTCACTCCTACAGCTATTTTTATCTCAAAACCATTTTAAATCATCGCTGAAATTTCACACTATTTAGTTATTTTTCACTATGTACCAAAACCAACCCACAAAAAGTGATACCATTATATTGCAGGCTGTGCTATTACGAAAAACTACTAAAAAAAACCACGTTCCGTTCTTGTCCGGACAGCATTCTGTTTACGCTTATATAGTTTTTACCGGAAAGCGCTCTGAAGTACGATTCACCGTTCAGTTCGGCTCTTTTTATCTTGATCTCAAGCAGTTGATAGTCATAGAAAGATTGTTCTACTTAATACGATTCAGATGATTCATTTACACTTTTCTTCGTAAAAGTACCTTAAATCTTTTTTTTTAGTTATTTTATTCAAAAGTTTAGCCAAAAAACCTTGAAAAATTATTCAGTTTTTTTAGCCACTTTTGGCATAAAATCGACTCTAACGGTAGGAAAATTTATAAGAATGTAAACGTTTTGAATTTTAAAATAAGCATATTTTTATGATAAAAGATTTTTTCAGATTTTCAACTGAAATAATGAATGTAGCAAAAATTTAAATTTACCGCTTTTATTTAATTTGTAATAATTCTTACGTTTTCTGACCGATTTAGAAGCTCTTGTTCCTTACATTTTTGTAATGAAATTTTCTTTAAACCAAATACTTTTAATTATTCTTTTATAATGTTTATCCACTAAAAATAGAGAATTAAAATGAAAAATTTTCGAAAAAGCTTAATTTTTGAATTTACTTGAACGCCTATAACTCAACCAGTGCTATTCCCATTTACACAAAGGATATATCAGCGTAAAAAGGCTCAACCCATACTCATAGAAGGTTAGGTTTGTTTGCTATTCTGGAGGTTTTTGGCAATAGCAGCAAAAATACCTCGAAAACGGAATTTCTGAAAAAAACAAATTTTTCGTGTCGTGTTATACTAGGAAACGTTGAAAACCATTTCGTTAAAGCATTGTCCTTCCTAAAAACACACAAAAAAAGCATCAGTTAAAAATTTTAAAGAAAATGCTAATATTCTCTCCTCGGGTCAATTCCATTGTGCATGTTTACAAACCATTCCCTTATTTTTTATCTATTTTATCTTATCTTATTTTTACCGTTAATATGTCTAAACTTCGAAAGAACATGGGGCGAATGGAACGAGTTAGCACATGCCGAAACTGTTGAACATTTTCCATGCTAAGTACATTGTGCATCATGAAAAAAAAAAACAAATTTAACCACACTAACCTGCAAACATACGCAGAAATCGAGTGGATCCAAGGGGAAGAGATTGCATTTCTTTAAAAAGTTTTGCATTTTTTTCGGATTTACAAGAGGAAATATGTTTTATTAGCATATTTCGGCAATTTTTTTCAAATGATTTCTAATCAATATTAGGCAAAGCGATCTTAAAGCGGTTGAAAATTCAATATTAATTAAAAAATTGAAAGATCGTAATACTTATATTTTTCATGGTTGTCTGTTAGAAAATATTAATTGCTCAAAAAATCTCGAGATTCGAAAAAATGATTACCCATGAATTTTGACGATAGTCAAATCGAGATAATTTTAAGTTGTTTTAAACTTATAGTTAACTAAATAGTAGCCCCTTTTAATTTAATTTTTTTTTGCCAAATATAAACGATTGTCCGCCTCTTCGGTAATTGGCCGCTGCAAACTAATTTGGTCAATGTTATATTACTGAAGAGATAAGAAACCAAAATATGTTAATATAAAACTTCTAAAAATTATACTCATAAAATATTTGATTCATTAGAGCGTAAAACGATTTTTTGACAAGGAGGCAGCTTAGCCAAGAATGATAGAATACAGGACCTGCCTAGAGAATAAATAAATCCACAAAAAAATGTGTAGCAGTTGCTTTAGTTGTAACAAATCTATTGTGAAACAAGTAAGGAAGAGTCTAAGTTCGGGTGCAACCGAACTTTAAATACCCGGCGCAAGGTTTGTTTCAAAAAACCGCGCTTGTTGTATGCAATAAAACCAGTGAACGTAATAATCTTGATTTTGAAAAACTGAATGACTTTTTTTATTTAAATAAAAACTAAAATAAATTGGTATGCTTTTAATGTATGTGTTTACATACAGCTATATACTATTATATATTGAAATATTATATTTAAAATAATTGTATATATTTATTCTTTATTATATTAAACAATTGTATGCAAACACATACAGCTATATACTTAAGAAAGTACTGTTCGCTATATTGAAATAATATTATATTTAAAATAATTGTACATTCTTATTCTTTATTATATTAAACAATTTCCCTACTATACTTGTAAAATATAAGTATTTATAATTATGTTTTGCTTGTAAAGTATAGAGATCATATATCAAGTTACTAATGCTATTCTTAAATTTAAAATAGGGGAATTTAGTCAAAGACAGAAATGCAAATACTATCGCGGTAACTGTGAACGATTTCATAAGTAATCGCGTTAACCATATTACCATAGAAATTTGAAAACGCCCAGTCAATTTGCGTCCCTGCAGGTGTAGTATAACATTCTAGACCTAACATATATATGAGAATCTTACATATTATTTGTTGGGGGAAAAAGGCGGACTCACGCCCCATTCAAAGCGAAAGTATTAGGCACCATATATTACCTGCTATTTGACGTAGATATATGTATGCTATTCGATAAATACATATTTCCTTTAGATCCAGGTATACAGAATACGTTAAGCCCAAAGCACGTTTAGTGTTATAAATAAAAACAGAACGAACTTAGTATGATTTTAACGTACTGCATAATTTTCCAAAATTTTCTTTAATTAATTCTTTATCTTCCTAATTAAATTCTTTATACCAAATTTGAATGACTTCGCGACATGATTTATTAAAATACTGCATATTTTGATTTGTTGTAAATTACCGTTATATGAGAGAAAAGCATCTGACTTCTATGTATTCTATGTATTTGAAACTGTGCTTTCTTACTGGAAATGTAAAGAGGGTACGAAATTTGGTTGAATTTGACAAAAAAATTTCACAGATATACTTATGCTCTAAGGTGTGCGATACCATGGTCATTCCCAACATTAATGATTCGATATATTTCATTCTAAACCTCAGTATTGTCTATCTCGCTAATTACCTTGTATAGGTAACAAATATTGGAGTTTTGGATTTTTGTTTTTATCGTTATATGAGAGGTGGACATGGTTTTTACCCGACAATTTGCGAAATTTGGCATACTAACTTGAGGGTAGAATTTGGTCAAGTAGATTCGGAGATAAAAGTTTTTCTTATAAACTGGGCGAGGCCAACCCTATTTTCGAAAAATACTCCCGTATTCTTTTCCCAAACCCAATCCTATGGTTATAGCCCGATTTCACCCATTTCCAATACCACAGTAACTTTGGTCCAGGGCACTATGTATACCAAGTTTCGTTAAGATAGCTCAATATTTACTCAAGTTATTCACTGACGGAGGGCCACCCGAACAGACAGACATGGCTTTATCAAATTCGCTATTAATTTTAATAATTTTGGTATATACCTCGATGCAGAGGAAATAAGGTGACGACAAAAGTACTTCCGTTACTTCGTACTTGCCTCGTTTGAAGGATTAACGTCACAACCATCTCATGATAAGTTGATTTTTCGGAGTTTTGCGTGATTATTACAAAAAGTTAAACAAAGAACAATAAACGTGAAGTGCCGAGCATTGAATTTTAGCTGTCGTAGTGCAAATAAAACGCCCAATTGCAGTTATCACCTTCCATTTCGTCTCGCTATTCCTGTAGCAGCAACCGCTGTGACGTGTACGCTGCCGGCCTTTTCGTAATCTGGTTTTCACTCATTCTTGGGTATATACGTGTATGCCTATATCTATCTCGGTTTTTTATGCCGTTAGGTGAGTAAAGTTATAATTCTCTGGCCAGAACGGTCAAAATCGGAAAAACCAAATTAGCGGCCATACTGATGGCCGTCGTGCAGTATAGCGTTGTATTGGAAATACTTGCGTAGCAACTCTCATTTTGGTTCGTTATTTTGTTGTTCCTTTACATAAATTAAATATGGAAAAATCGTGGGCTGCTGATCACAAGTGTAGTGTAGCTAAAAGGCTACGTCTTATAAATGTTGGCATTTCCGATTAGTTAAAAAGGCAACTTCTTCATAAAATGTTTACGACTAACAACATTTTGCCTCGGTTACAATGCTTCTGAAGCCTTACAATAGCACGGGCATATTTATGTACTTCGCATGAGCATGGCGCGAGTGAGGCGAGTTGGCGCATTAAATGTCATGCCGAAACTTTTGTACGATTTCCATACAAAATAAAAAGCGCGTGGAGAGATACATGATTTTAGCAAAATTAAATTGCAAACATACGCAGATGTCGAGTTGATCCCTGGACTGAAGATTTACATTTCTCTTAAAAGTTTTGAATTTTTTCGGGTTTACTGAAGGAATCATTTTTTAATAACAGATTTCGAGTCATTGCATTGCGCAATTTTTTTTCAAATGATTTCAAATATTATGTAAATTTAATTCCCCAAAAAGCTCGACCTTCGAAAAAATGTTGCCCCACAATAAAATTGTGTGTCGATCTTCTCCTCTTAGGGGTTTTCTAAAACGCTGATTATGCATACATCGCACAACTTTTGAAACGTTTACAACGTATAGTTTCATTATTTTGGTGGGGGTTTGAACTCCAAAACGCCCCCTTTAGGTGCGCCAATACAAATAGCCCTGCCACTAAGAATACGTTGCCTGCATTCCGGCGAAGCATTCGACTGGCAGCTGAGTAAATTATAGTGTATTTATTTACAGAACGCCGCATTCGCTTGCGACACCGCAACATGCAATATAAATAAAATCCGTCGCTAAAGCCTAATCAGCTGTTTTGTTTTACCGCCACTACAAAATAACAGATTTGCTAATATGCGACAGCACTTTCCTTGTGGCGTGCTTCTACGTATCGTAAGCTTTGTAAGTTGAATGCATCTCTGGAGCGGACGCAGCGTGCTCTACGTGGCAGGGCTAAAACGTGTTAACTCTCCAATACAGTTTTTTAACGATTTTGGTATGGTTTTTTAGAGGCGGAAATAGAAGCTGCGTTTTGGAGTTTGCGAAATTATTGGTTTCCGCAACAATCTTAGAATATGGAGTTAGTGTAGATAAAAAGCATGCAGTAAACAAAGCTCTATATGAGTATATAAGTCATACATATATGTACATCATCATATTCAAACTTTTAAGCACGGAAGGCATTTTTTTTCATTCTATCACGTGTTCACACAATTTTTATATTAGGTTTTTTACAGCATGTAATAAATATATTTCATTATTATATGCTTCAATGAATAGGAAAAAGTGCAAAAAGTAACCTATTAATATATATGATAATCGCAACATTTTTAAGCAAGTTTTTTGCACATGTTCTTCTACAATGCACACATCGGGACCCGTATCGATACAGCCTAGCATATTTTGTTCGTTTGTTTTTTAAACACTTTTCTTACTTTATAATATTCACTTGTCCTGCACTTTTCCACAGTTCTTAGAAAAATGTTTATGTTCTTGCCTTTGAAACACTTTACTTCTTCTTTCCACTGTGCTCTTTTATTATTTCCAACTGTGTTCAAACTACTTTTGTATTTGACTTTCTTGTTGTCCACACTTTTATTTTGATTCCAGTTTTCATTGCACTTCAAATATTTCATATTTTTCTTTGATTCTTTAATTGGCTTTGTTTCGTAAAATTAATATTTTACTTTACTTTTCACTTTTAGAAATCGGCTTTTCTTGAATAATGCCAATTGCCGCGAATTTTTTCATTTAAAACACATATTCCCGAAATGTTTGATCTTCTTTTCTCTTTCCTTCACACAACCTTTAAGCAGCTCAACATTGTTATACTCTTTGCAGAATTCGTTTGTGACCTCTTTTTTTAAACTGTCTTAAACGCTCACTACGAGGGATTCCAAAAATAATTCTCAGTTTTTGTCATTTTCAGATTTCACTGAAATTGTTTCACCCAACTCACATACAACTTTACCGAAAGAGCCAAAACCAACGGGGTACTGTAGTTGTTCTAATTTTAGTGCGACTAAAGGTAAAACCTCAGTTAAATCTGCACTGTTTAATTGCACGGATTTCGCTGCTTGATCTTCTTCGTTTTCCATCTCTCGCTTTTGTATTTCTTTTGTTAAAACTTTGTTCGAAGGTTCTTCGGCTTTGTTTGGGTATCTTTCTGACTGTTTAACCTTTTCTTCGTCCGCTTCTTCTTTTACTCAACCCGTGTTGTTGTTTTTGTTGTTGTACGGTAGCCAAACTCTGCTAGATCAGCTTACCTATGGTCGTCATCTTCAAACTTATCTAAGGGGAGACCGAGGTAATGTGCTGTTTCAATATTGTTGAACCGTAGTGAAAGGGGTGTTATATGTCGGGGTTGACTCTGGATGAGTAGGAGTTGACTCTACTACAATATCAAGCCCTTAATCGAGGCATCTGAAGTTCTTTGTCTGCTATGGGTGGTGATTTGAACCCAATGTAGGGCTGCCAGACGTCCCGGTTTTCCCGGACACGTCCCGGTTTTAGACTATTTGTCCCGGTGTCCCGGTCCAACCTTAAAATGTCCCGGTTTTCGTCTTAGTGTCCCAGTTTCAGATTTAATTGCACAAATATGAAGAAAAGTTCAAAACTCACTACCGGTTTCATTTGTGAAATAGTTACATCTCCCAATATTGGCAATAGTTGAAGTTTGCATAATAAATATGTATCGATAATCGATATAAAGTGTCCATACTAATCACCAGCAGCTGTTTTCGATTTGTTTAACTTCTTTGTTTTTCGTGGTGGTTTTTTGAGTTTGTTTTTTGTGCATGCTTTTACTTCCAATGTAAGTATATATGTGTTTAAAGTGTTTATTATTACCTTTAGAAAATGCCAAAGAGGAAGTGCAAATTCCTTCCGTTTACACAGAAGAGTGGGCGTTCATCAAACGAGGAAGAAGTGAGCACGAATCTTTGTGTGCATTTTCCTATATATCCATCAGCCACGGTGGACGGTCAAATATTATCGCAAGTGCCAAACATAAATCGAACTTTTGCGAGGCTTCAACGTCAAAAGATATATCTTCGTTTTTTGTTAAACAAAAGACAGCACAATGTCATCTGATCTCCGCCGCTGAGTTAAAGACTGCTTTTAAAATTATAAATCACCATCAATCCTTCAGCTCCGTAGATTGTACTACTAAACTAAATGCACTCATGTATCCCGACTCGGAAATGGACGCAAAGCAATCAAATGCTAGAACAAAAGCAACAGCTTTGATCAAGAATGTTTTGGCTCCGCATTCAGTATCAAATTTTGTAGATAAATTAAACAAAAATGTGCCTTTTTACGGAATTTCTACTGACGCTAGCAACCACAAAGCCGAAAAAATGTTTCCCGTGCTAATTCACTTTTTCACTGAAAAAGAAGGGTTACAAATTAAGTTATTAAAACTCACCAATTTACCCAATGAAACTGCAGATACTGTAACTTCATTTTGTATTGACGCACTAAGCCATCGCAAAATACCCTTACAAAATCTTGTAGCTTTTGGTGCTGATAATACTAATACCAACTTTGGTGGAAGGGAAATTCGGGGACTAAATAACATTTTTTATAAATTAAAAGAAATTTCAGGAAAAAGCATTGAAGGAATAGGTTGCCCCGCTCATATACTTCACAACACAGTTTCAAGCGCAGTGGATGCGATGTCAATCGATGTAGAATCTGTGGTAATTAAAATATATAAATACTTTTCTATATTCACTGTAAGAACGGAGAGGCTTAAATAATTTTGTGATAATGCGGATACAATGTAGAAAGGAATTCTCTCTTATAGTAGAAGCCAATGGCTCTCATTAGTACCATCTATAGAAAGAATCTTACAAATGCGGAAGCCGCTGCAGAATTTCTTTTTTAATGAAAAGAACGCTCCTAAAGCTATTACTGATTTTTTTAACAACCCCTTAGCCGAAGCGTATCTGTCATTTATTCACTGCCAATCTTTCTTGTTTGAAAAACAAATTAAGAAAATTGAAAAATACGCAATCACAATTATGGAAGTGCAAAATCTAATTAATGCAACTAGAGAAAGTTTACAAATCAGATTTGAAAAAAGTTTTTTAGGAAACCAAGCAAGCCTCATTTTAGAGCAGTTAAAGCAGAAAAACGATATTTTCTCAAAAGAAATTTTACTTTTTAAAGGGGATGTAAATAACTTCTTTAATACAGCAAATAGTTACTTGGAAGAATGGGGTGTTCATTTAATTCAGTATAACGTTTTTAACTGGATGACCTTAGATAACATACCAACTTGGCAAGAAGTTCAAAAAAAGTAACGTATTTAAGTGAAAAAAGTATAGAAATTTCTGACGAATGCTTTGAAGAGGTTATATATTTGAAGCAGTTTATTGAAAGTCAAACTGATAATTTTAAATGTTAAAACCCAAATGAAAAATGGCTTTATTTTTTCAACAAAACTAAAGAAAAGGAGAAGAAGCAAAATTTACTTAAAATAGTACAATACTTGTATGCGATACCTAGTCATAACGCAAATGTGGAGCGAATTTTTTTTCTTATTTCATCTCAATGGAGAAATTCGCTCCACATTTGTACGTTAGAAAGCATAATTCAATGCAAAGTTAATCTAAAAATGACGTGCACAGAGTTGTACAATTATATTAAGGATAAGCCAGAAGTTTTGAACCAAGTTCACAGCAACGAAAAATATAATTGATTTTTTAATGTAATGTTGCGAGCATACATACATTTTTTCTTGTATTAAACCTAGTGTATGTACCTATTAATTAATTTTAGCCGCTTGAAGTGTGATTGTTTTGAACTGTAGTTGTGATAAGTTGTTTTGTTTTGTTGGTGTACTTTGAAATGATCTCATGTATTTCTGTGTTCTTTTTTGGGTTATGTAAAAATAAAATTTTACTGCTTATGTATGTCAGTAATTATTATTTTTGTGGGAGAAGGGGTGGGGTTTTATGTTTGTTGTGTAGGATTTACCAAAGTGGTAATTGAGTCTCGATGAATGCTGTTCAGAACCTGTTTATATGCCATCAGGTACAGTGGCTGTCTGGTGAACGACTGGATATCGATCTTGAGTTCACGGGAACGTTCTCTGACGTGGCTGGGAGGCTTAGCCATTTGCTTGCTAAGCAGGATGTTACGATCCTTTACTGGAGCATACACATCCCCTGATGGAGGTTTGCTTCAGGGTACTTCAGAAGACATCCTATTACAGTCCGGAGTACGGCATTTTGACAGGTGTGAAGCTTTGCTCACTGTGTCCTACTGGTCCCCGTTGTCGAAATTGAAGCCACATAGTATACAACCGGGTCGATGACTGTCGACCACTCAGATAATTGGCAGTCCAGCGCTTCAGCCACTGTAGGAGAGTTGTTGTTTTCACGTCAGCTAATAGCGTTGTGTGGCTGACTGTGTCGAAAGCCTTTGACAAATCTCACAAGGACGGTTGCGCTTATTTTTGTCTACCAACCTCCGATTCTCCACTGTTAAATCCCTATTACGGGGACGGACGGTTTTTCGAAATCCGAGCAGGGATGTTGCGGGCATTTCTACAACTTTTTCGACGATTATGTTGACAACTTTCGCTTTTGTTGCAACATTTGCACAACTTATTCAATGAAACACTGAACCGGGTTCTTCTTGATCGGGATTTGCGCTTTCAAATGTACTTTCCGCCGAAGATGACGTTAAACCTTTTGTTTTTGTTAGTAAATTTTCATACCCTTTACGTTCGCTTTCTTGTCCTTTCGTGTCTTTGCCGTTCCACTTCAATTTTATTAACTTTTATGGATCTTTCATGATGGATTATGTTTCCGATAACTCCACTCCAGGCTACTGACGCTGACGACTCCTTTATACTCCTTAACAACCAAAACTGCGTAGTGCCTCAATAACGGTAAAGTGTCAGCAATCTCTTTCAAATATATTTAACCCCTTACACGGTACGGTTGCAGATCTGCAACCAACATAAAAATGCCCTTTTATTCAAAGGTATAGACTTAAATGTAATAATGCTGCTGAGTTGCTTATCTGCAAGGTTTACCCAAACTGTATTTACCGTTATTTCGTAAAAAGTAAAGTAGGTATTTGTTACAATATGCGCAATAACTGTTTCAAAAATTTCCACATACACTAAAAATACCAATAAAAGTATACGTTTCTTGACTTTGTTGCAGGAATGCAACCATACTTTTTTTTATAAAATCTCATTGAAAAAAAAAATATATCAAAAAATGAAATTAAACAAGGTTAATTGAGTTTGATTATTCAGCTAATAGATATATTTTAGATAAGAAATTCTTTGATGCCGTGTAAAGGGTTAAAATAAATAAGCCTATCCTATTTGCAACGTCCGAAGAAGAAAAATTGTGATCTGCGATATTTATACTTTCTGTTTAAAAACAAAATGTTACTTTTTTACAATATTTTCCCATATTCATATATTATCTATATAATTAATACATATATATGCACATATATAGGTATGTAAAAAGGTAGAATCCCTCCACATTTGTTAGAACGTTGCTCAAAAACTGTTGCCGCAGTTGTCCAGATATTCAGAAAATCCAAGACCGATGGACCGATATTGATGATATTATAAAGGTATGGTGCTGCTACAAGAAAAAATACTGAAGTAATGAAAAATGATATGCTTGGTGGGGTCAGAGGCGTATAATGGGGGTGCGAAAAGAAGTACTTCTACGAAAAATTTATCTGCTTGGTGGCGCTGGAATAGAAATACATAGTTTTGTTCCGATAATGATGATATTAGAGAAGTATACTGCTGGTGCGATTAGAAATGCTTTTATAATTCGACTTAGAGGACATTATATGTACATAAATGTGTATACCATATTTGCAAAAAAAATAAAAATATAAAAATATATTCATTGGATGGCTCTGTATTGAAATTTCCAGCAAATACATGTTTTTGGTTCAACTTAATTCAAATACACTTTTTGCAGCTAAAAACAATGCCCCTAGTCCTAATCGAGATAAAGTTGGCCCTTCAGTAAATTCCTGCTGTATTTGGCAGATATACTATTAAAAATTATGTCAAATACTGCTGCTTCTGTAAGTAAATAGAAACGTCGCGAAAGTCGCGGGTATCAACCAGTTATATATAAAACTATAGTTCAGATGCATATAGAGTGTGGACCAGAGGGAGAAGGGTGTTCGACGAGTTGGTTTAAAAGGGCATGTGAATAGGTGTTTGATATCGCGTGGAGAATCTCCACATGACGGAAATGTGTTTGATAAGTCGGGCTTGATTCTGGATAGGTAGGAGTTCAGTTTACTACGCTGTCGGATCCTTTGGCTGGACCTCGTCCGTTAGATAAAGGAGGTGCCTTCCGATGGGCTTGGGTGGTGACTCGTCTGCAAAAAGATGACAATTTGGGTGCCCCAAACGGTTTCACCTAGGAAGGAACTGCTTGCTGAGCATGAGGTTGTGCCCCCTAACGCGAAGTTCATTTACCTCTTGGTGTAGATGCTCCTCTGGCGACAGCAGCAGGCATCCCATCACTGTACAGAGTGCAGTGTTCTGGCTGGTCTGCAGCTTCCTGTGTCGTACTGGTTCCCAGCGACCACACTGGAGCAGTATAGGTTGGTACCGTCCGGCCAATCGCCTTGTGGAAATCGCGACATTGTTGCGGCTCTGTGCCTTGCTGGGGATTGTGGTAGGGGGCACCCTGTCTGAAACTTCGTTTGGTTTAAACGGTTCGGAGACGGCCTTCCTAATTCTGACTGAGATGATGGTGTTGCTCACTGTCATTTTACACAGCCATATTAGATTTGCAGGGATACCTAATTCAGACATCGCGGCATATAGGCTACTGCTTCTCGTGCTGTCAAAAGCTGATTTATGATGATGTGTGTCTTCTTCTCGCGAGTCTTTTACAATAATTGGCGTATCGTGTATACGAGTATCTGGTCGAAGAGAGATTTACCAGGTAAGAGTCCACACACGTAAGATGTGTGTCGATCCTCTTCTCACGGGTCTTTTCCAATGCCCGACGGTAGATTTATCTGGTCTAAAGCCATACTGTTCGTTATGGGTAGCTTCAGTATTTTATCCAATACGCTCGATAGAACCTTAAATAAAATTTTAAGGAGACTGATCCCGCGGTAGGTGGCGCATATTGCAGGATCGTCCTTCTTTGAGTTTAGCTTGAGTTATCTTTTCCAACATAATTTTAAAGAATTTACACGACAGGGAGTCCACCTGTCTCTAACTTCATTTGATCAGACGGCTCGTAGAGGTGCTTCCCTGTTCCGACTGAGCTGATGGTGTTGCTCATTGGCATTTTACATAGCAGTATTAGTTTTGATGGTATACCGAATTCAGACATCGCGGCATATAAGCAACTTCTCGTGCTGTCGATAGCTGATTTAAAGTCGAAAAATGGATGGTCTGTGTCGATCCTCTTCTCACGAGTCTTTTCCAATATTTGAGGTATCGTGAATATCTAGTCGACGGTAGATTTATGTGGTCTAAAACCACACTGTTCGTTTATGGTTAGCTTCAGTTTTGTACGCAGTAATCTCGATAGAACTTTGAGTAAAATATTAAGGATACTGATACCGCAATAGTTGGCGCATATCGCAGGATTACCCTTCTTCTAACTTGGGCAGAGCAAACTTAAACTCTAATCGGCCGGTATGCATTCGTCCGCCCATATTCTGGAAGTGAGCTGGCGCATACACCTTACCTGCTCTTCGACACCTTGCCTGAATAGCTCAGCTGGTAACTTCTCAGCGGCTCTTTTGTTCCGTAGTCACTTTATTGTTGTTCGAACTGCATCGAGGTGACGGGATATTAATGCCGTGATCAGTGATTTGGAGTTCGGGATATACATCTTCTCCGACCATGCTTTAGCTGTCACCTTTTAGCAAAGTGGAGAAATTTTGCCTTAACAATTTGAGTGTGCTTTGCCTATTACAAGGAGACCTGTTAAATTTCGAGTACAATTACTACTCAATACAATTACTTCATAAAGTATTTGTAATTAAATAGTAATTGCTTTTCAGCTGAGATTCAATTAGTACTCGAGTACAACTACTTGTAATTGAATAGTAATTGGAATTACCATCAATTACCAAAAGTAATTGAAAGGAGTTGAAAGTAGTTGACAAAGTAGTTGAAGTACTTCTGCCAATTAATTTCAATTACTTTCAATTCCTTTCAAGTACTTGATACCATTTTTATGTATTTCAAATATTTTTGTATTTTTATTTATTTTTTATTTTTACGAACAATATTTATAGTTAGCCTTCATAATGACCAACTTCTCGAATGAGAAGTCAGTCATGGACTGTCTTCTGGGGCTGTTGATAATGCCCGCAAAAGAAAACAGCCTCTCACTAGGCGCGGATGAGGGCAAAGGGGTATTAAATTTTATATACGCCTCCCTCAGATAACAATATTTGTTTAAAGAGTCTTCGGCGGTGGAATCATCGTTCAGATAGCTGTAATATTGGTTCGATATTGCAGCTGCCATATCTGCTGTTGACTCTAACCGAGCTGACGGAGTAACGTTATCTTCATCTGTAAAGAAATGTACAAACAAATTACAAAAAATATTTGCAATTTTTGGAATCTTCATACCGCCGGAATCGTAGTCAAATAACGCATCATAATCGTTTCGTTTTAATTTATTTTCAAAATTAAACGA